>OZ004588.1:6587204-7187204 GCA_963924555.1 Crambe crambe
TATAGTGGCGCTTGAATTACAGTGACTACGGTATGTAGTATATATATATATATAGCCTAGAGTGCCTATAGTATGAAATATGGGCCTCTAGCTGCTTGCAAATAACAGGAGACAACCCCACCAGACCTAGTACTGAACAAGGAGCATGCAGCAGCAAGCAATTCTCTCCCTTCGTTTGTTCCTTGGGGAATAGTGCAGAGCTGAGGCTGTCATCTCCTCTGATGGATTTAAGGGAGAGCGGCTTATGGATAAAGCCACTATGAATAGTTTTAGAAGTACCAGTCTTGTCTTAATTCTCTTCTCCAGAGAATTTCATTGCAATAGCTTTCTTGGGTGGTCTCAAGTGTGGTTGTTCTGCTACACTGACCTAAGTGCAAGGGCAAAGGAGAGGTTAATTATTGAGTACAAGGGTAAATTGGATAAGTGACATCCTATATTAGCACTTTAGTGCCACATGCCTAAGTGCAAGGGCAGAGGAGGGTATACAAGAATTTCCAGTATACATGCATAAAATTCATAGGTAACTGTCTGGCGCCACAATGTACTAGAGGTGGCTTCCCTTTGATGCAGGACTATAGGCTATAGTTATGCCATATAGCTACCTTATTGTTTTGTTGTTGTTGTTGCTGTTGTTGTTGTTGTTTTCTAATCTGTAGCAACCAAGTGCAAGCTATAGGGCAGAGAGGGCACAAGAATTCCATTAGGTCCCACTAAGTGACTGGTACTTGTGTGTATAGTACTACTTGTTTTTTCTCTAGTAGTGATAGCCAGCATGATAGTAGCTAATGTATACCCCCACCCCAGCCGAGATAGGGCATAAAACAAACACACCATCCATTTTGGTTCATGCATGTTGTTAACTGGAGTGAATTGCAAGTTGATACGTAGATGCAAAATCTACTTTGAAAAGAGCTGTGTAAACTTGAGGCTGTTCCTGAATAGATGTGTGGCTTTTCCTCGATATTAGATGCAAGTTAAAAATAATTGTTTCTCAATGTGCAGTTTCAGCTTCTATGTTCAATAAAAATGGTGATTTGGTAGATTCAGATATCACCCAGCTACCTATTACACTAGTGCAGCTGGCTTGCCTAAAATTACTGTAGCTGCGTAGTTATACCTTAATAATTGCTAGTTGCCTAGATACAGCAAGCTATATAAGTAGCGATTCCAGAAGTCATACATTTCCTGAAACTTTGTCTGGCCTGCGCTGCCTGACAGTTACAGAAGCGCTTGATACTTTAGGTATCACTAGCTAGCTTATAACAAGGCCTACCTGCTGCTGTGGGTTTCCCAAGGAACAGGTGAAGTATATAGAATCTGATGCTATAGAGATTTGCCATTTTCCATTATAAATTTCCATAAAACTAAAAATCAATGGTGATAACTGTGAACATAGCCAACTGGTGTTTGACTAGTTAGTATACGTGTACAACTTTTGTGTTCTTGTGCTGATTGGTCTCTGAGATAGAGCTAGTTATATAATGTGGGTAGGTCTAGCTTCTGGAATCGCTAATATAAGTATAGCTATAGGTCCCAGTGGCGGATTTAGGGAGTTTCTTGTACTTCTTAAGAAGTACTCATCTTAATTCACATCTTAAAATTTAGCACAGCCAGGGCCAGATCCAGGATTTCTAGGTAGCTAGGTGGGGCTGCAGGACTAGAAGCACACACACTGAGCCATGGGGAAGGATGCAAGAAAGAGCAAGTTATTTGGAGGATCCGTGTTGGCTTGAGCATTTAGCATTTTTGCTTCATAATGCACAAATTGGATCCAAGAAGTCCAAAATTTTCCCCAAATCTCCCTAGTATATAATTATTTGTGTACATTATATGACAGCATGAGTATAGGTAAAGGGGTGAACCGTCTCAAAAATTGCTAGCTAGCTATTACACTCAAACTCTGAAGTGACACATACAAGGTCACAGGAAATCACAGTTAGTATGCACTGAGTTATCTAATGTGTGACCTTGAAAATGAAAGCCAGTGCTCCAAAAGATATCTTTAAAGTGACACATGCAAGATCACAGGTGTAATTTTCAAGGAAGTCTCAGTTAGTATGTACTGAGTTATCTAATATGTGACCTTGAAAGTGCAAGCCAAAATGGATGCATCATGTATACATAGACCATTTCTTTCCTGACCATAGCCTTATATGATGATGGCTGTAGTAACCACATTAGTTAAGTTAGCTCATTATGTTCCTCTAATTATACTACTTTAGAGCAGAAACAAGAAAAATAGATACAGCTAAGCAAGTAGGCATTATGGTCAAATTGCATTAGCTATAATCTAGCTTGGGGAGAAAAGGGGAGGGGGGTTGCACCCCCTCAACCCCACCCCTGGATCCAGCCATTTGCAATGAAAATATAAAAATGGGTGTGGTTATAGGAGTGGTAGTGGGATACCCACTAATAAGAAGTATACCCTTTAGAAAATCCTGGATCCACCACTGTAATATATGCCTTTGTATGTGATTTATAGAGGTAAAGGCTTGCTATAACTCTCTGGTGAAATTAATGTTTACATTATCGGCTAGAAAGGTATGCCCCCACAAATTACATAGCTATGCCCATAAACTCTTGGCAAGAATCAGAATACGTAGCTAGCTTAATTGCTTTCCATCATAGAGGTGGATTGTAGCTTGGCTTCTAAGTGCTTGTGGCAAGCATTAATGTCCAATAATTACTTATATGTATGTATACCTTATTGTTTTTGTTTTTGTTGTTGGGCACAAGAATTCCATTAGGTCCCACTAAGTGACTGGTACTCGTGTGTATATTCTCTAGTAGTGATAGCCAGCATGATAGTAGCTAATGTATACCCCCACCCCAGCCAAGATAGGGCATGAAATAAACACACCATCCGTTTTGGTTCATGCATGTTGACAACTGGAGTGAATTGCAAGTTGATAGATGCAAAATCTACTTTGAAAAGAGCTGTATAAACTTGAGGCTGTTCCTCAATAGATGTGTGGCTTTTCCTCAATATAATCTGCTTTTACTTGTATTCAACTTTACATGTAAATATTTCCCCCTATATAGAAATAGTATAGCTACACTGTAAAAACAAAACAGAAAGTGTGTACTGCACACTAAATTGTCCCAATACAAAACAAAAACAGTGTGTGTATTAGGACAAAATGGTGGCAGGCCTTTTCTTCCTCTGCACTGCCAGCACAAACTTGCACTGAAACCTTCTCCTCCTCTGATGGTGAACACAGATCTCAGCCTTAGAGCACAGGCACCCTCCCTCTTGTACCTCTTGTGCCCAGACCTAACACTTGTAGCTAGCTATCACTACATGCTGATTGATCTACAGGCATTCTACACAATTCTCATGCCAAACCACAAAAATTGTCATGCTACTCCTGTCTCAGATCTTGTATGGGAGCCTAGCTAGCTAGCTACTTCATTTATGTGCAACACTATTATCTGGTATTTGTTTACTATAATCATCCTGCATACCTCTTATTATCTTGCACAAAAGAAATGGTAAGGCCATGCATGGATGAAGGTATGTTTGCCGCTTGTAAAAGCTAGTCGAACTCTACCCTTCCCCCCATTCCACTTCCCTCCCCTCCCCATATGAAACTAGTACGTACAGGTAGCTTACCATTAACAATACACCAGTGACACCACCTGGACCACGAGGGGAGGGGAGGGTAGAGCTTCAGTGGACTTTTGACAGGCTAATTAGCACAATTGTATGTGTGTATTTCAGTTGATGATAATACTGTTTAATTGTCACAAAATGTATTTTTGTGGTCAAGTTTAAGGTGAAAGGTCAGTCAACCAGGTTACCTTAAAACCTCTGTATCATGTTCTGTTGATGTAGTATAGGCCTTTGCACATTATTCTCAATAATATTCTTCTATGCTCAGTTATTATGCTCGTGTGTAAAGTCATGTGCAATGTCATTATGCTCATGCAGTGATCTGACCCTGGGTAGCCTCATCCCCCCTAGCCTCGTACCCAGGCTCTAAGATTTTAGAGCCTGGTGGGTTGGTAAAGGGTCAGCCCACGAGACTAGGCTATGACTACTACTGGATCGACATAAGGCATCAGGAATGAAAAGACAGACATAGGGGGAAGGTCATCTACTTTGAGGGGCTGAGTGTAATAAAAGTGACCACACTACGTAGCGTGCCTTCTAGGGGGGTCTGGGGGCATGCTCCCCCAGGAAAATTTTGGATTTTAAGCCTCATTGGATTGGGTTCTAGGGTGATGTCTCAATTCCCACTGAATATTATAGCTTGTTAGCTAACTAAATACTTTCAAGCTGCCTAAAAATACAACAAAAAAACAACAAAAAACAACAACAGCAGCAAACTATTTCAGTTACACTTGTGACGTCATAATCCATCATTTTTGAGGGGGCTCAGTCCCCACCTTCTGAATATTGGGGGGGAGGGGGGGGGCTCTAGCCCCTCCAGCCCCCACCTTCTGCCTCCTATGACAGATACTAGCTAGCTAGAATGTGTTCATGTTAGGAAACATTGCTATCAGCATCTCATTGGTAACCAAATTCAATGCAGTTGTGATCCCATATCTTCCTCATGCTGCTATACTGAAAGTGTGTGCAACACATTATACACACTCCTAACTGTAGTCAGTTAGCTATAATCTTGAGCTGTGAGAGTATCATTACGTAGCTATAAACTAAGGCCATTTCATGTAGCTACCAATCACATGACTGTGTGATTTATCTTTATCTTTATCTTGGAGTCAATGGGTCACCAGCTGGTGGGGAACCACATTTGCAAGTGGCTGAAGGTTTGTGCCTTGGAGTCAGTTAGCAGGGTTAAGTCACCATATACGTATGTTGGTTCAGGAAATTATTCATGATAGAGGAACCACAGTTGAAGGTTCAAACTGATTGTGGTAACTGTGACACAGGAGTAATCCTTCATCTCAGAGTAAACACTTGGGGTAAAACAGGTCACCAGATGTTGGTTCAGCCAATAATTATTGTTACAAGAGATATTACTGGTGAGGAACCACAAATCTATAGGTTTAACTGTGATGCAGGAGTTATCAGAGTAAGCACTTGGTGTTACACTACTATTGGGGTCACCAAGTGCATGGTGCTACTTTGAATTAATTTTTGTGAGCCGTAGCTACATGCACCAAAACTTGTTAACTAGAATAGCTATGTATGTATAAATTCTGTATACATGAACATGATAGCTAATGTTCCAGAAAAAGAATTAGCTAATCAATATTTAATCATAGCGACAGGAGGGGGAGGGGGATTTCCAGATTAGGACCCCGTCTTTTGTCCATTGTAGAGAGATTGTCCTCTTGATCTTTTATCACTGTGTAACATGTAGCTAGCCATTATAATTGTTGCATGTAAATAACTAACTGCTTATTATGTGCAGCAAACACTATAGATGTTGTGGATAATGGAGAGGCTAGTATAGTGCTGCAATCACTCAATGGAGCTCTTGCCATATCCTCAGGCAATGAGCTCTCCTGTATTGTGTACACCAAATCTATCTAGACTATATGACTATGGTGACTTCACATTAGAGTGACTGTATGTAATTTAGAGTGCCACTGACTGATAAATACATTGTGGTAACATTATCACATTGAGTGGTAAATTCATATCATTGTTAGTTAACCAACAACATTTGATATTACCAACTAGAGAGTGCGGTAGCACTCTCTAAGTAGGGATGGCAGATCAAAGTCCATAGGACAGTATAAACTAAAAACTCTTCTTTCTCTTCTACCCTTACTCTACAGGTTCTCAGAAGGCTACAGTGAATTATTATATCTACAAAGAAGAGAGGAGAATGTTCAAAAGCCAAAAATTCATTCGCTAACATAAGAAAAAAACGAGTTCTAAAATTGACCTTTCGTTCTTTTTCTTTATAAGTAGTGATTCCGGAAGCTAGACCTGCCCACATATAACTAGCTCTATCTCAAAGATCAATCAACACATGAACGCTTAACTCATATCCAGCAGCAGCTTAATAAATGTACTAACTACTCAAACACCAAATGAACCAGTGTGTTGTGTTCACAGTTAGCGCCGTTGATTTTTAGTTCTATGGAGATTTATATGGGGAAAACGGTAAATCTGTATAACATCTATGTGCTTTAGTCTCGCGGGCCCGACCCTTTACCAACCGCGAGGGAAGGAAAGAGTCTGGTCAAATCCAATACATGATCTTGCTTCAATTGCCCAAAGATTTGGTGGCGGGCATGCGCAAAACGTCACGATACGTCACCGCTCTCAAACAGATTTTTTCGCGCGTGCACTTACAGAGTAGTCCTAGAGTTTAGTCATGTCATAGATATATCTATGGTCATGTTAATGAGCTGCTTGCTTGTATGCAGAGATCTCATTGGTGATCATAGGAAAAAGAAAAGGCTGCATGGTCCAGGGTGTGCATCAGCCAAAGAACTGCTCCAGGTACTTGCAGGAGTTGCACTGGAAAAATTTCCGACACTTTCTGACCAGAAAGCTGTTTCCAAGCCTCCTCCCACTCTCTTGAATAGCCGCCTCCAGTCTGTAATCATATTCTTGCTCAGCCATGTAGCGCTAAGAAATCCAGAGCGCAGATTTTTCCTAAATTCGTGATGTATAAAACGTCATAGTCGCGCCCCTCCTTCCGAAGATTGCTGACTGTGCACAACAAGATCGTGTATTGGATTTGACCAGACTCTTTCCTTCCCTCGCGGTTGGTAAAGGGTCTGGCCCGCGAGACTATAATGTGCTTCACCTGTTCCTTGGTTAACCCACACCAGCAGGTAGGCCTTGTTATAAGCTAGCTAGTGATATCTAAACATCAAGCGCTTCTATAACCGTCAGGCTGCGCTGGCCGGCCAAAGTTTCAGGAAATGTATGGCTTCCGGAATCGCTATTATAAGGATAATAATAATAATAATCAGATCGACGTACCGACTTACTGGCTATAGTCATCAAAATTCTGCTTTGGCCATCTGTTAGAGCGGCACCTAGAGGCTGATCTTTTGCTATTAGTTTTGACTAAGGCTCTACTTCACTATTCGATAGCACTCCAGTCGTTACGCAACCTTAAATTTTAATGGGTGCAACTAGTTTCACGTCGTTTGATGCCACTCACGTGATAAAAGGGGGTGCAAAGTTCACTAGCGCTCAGCTGTTTTACGCGCTCATTTGGCGGGCAAATACGAACTGGCAATCATGGCTAGTCAGTCTCCTAAATGGGCTCAAGGTCTCACAGCTAATAATCTCAATTTTGAAGGAATAGTAGATGGGGATATGTTGGAAAATATACTAGAACTTCACAAGAGAGACACAGTTAGCACTTTTGGGACTCGGTCAAGTCAAGTCGTAGAGTGACCAGAAAAGATGAAAATAGTGACATAGCTAAGGTATGTGACATGACAGAGATACATAAATATAATGTATAAGGTAGCTAGCTGGTCCAGTTGACACTGAACAACATTCTGGAATACTTGACTTGTGGCCAGCCAGCCATCAGGGCTCGTTACAGTACAGTGCTCTCATCTGCAAGGGGGGGGGGGGGGGGGGAAGGGTCCCAGGATGATGGAGGAGGAAGAGAGGGAAAGAAGGAAGAAAGAAGGAAGAGGGGAGGGAAAGAAGGAAGAGGGGATGAGGGGAAGAAAGGGACGATAAGAGGGGAGGGAAGGAAGAAAGAAGGAAGAGGGGATGAAGGAGGATGGGGATAGGGATAAGAGAGGGGGAGGGTAGGAGGGATAAGGGGGAGAAAGGACAAGGAAAGGAAAAGGGGTGAGGAAACTAGAATCACAGAATTGCACTATTATTATTATTATTATTATTATTATTATTATTATTATTATTATTATGGTAAATAATTTCTTTCTTTTTTCTTGGGGGGGGGGGGGGGGGGGGGGGGGGAATCCTATCAACTATCAAAGAGGATGAATGGGGAGAGCAGAGGGGTAAGGCAAGGAAAGAGAGGGAAAACTAAGGGGGAGAAATAAAGGGGAAGAAGTCGTAAAAGGGGAGGGGAAAAGGGATGGGTCCTGACATTGTTGGTTTTCTTTCATACATTAGACAAAACTTTATTGGAAGCACACTACTGCCAATCAAGTAATTGAGTTTGACAACACTCCATTCAGTCTAGGAGAGAAGCGTACTCTTCACTGCCAATATGGCACCCATTATTATAAGTCGAAACCGCATACCAATAATCGAGTATTCTTGCAAGGGACAAGGAATAAAGGGTGCCTAGCTCATATCAAAATAGTCCAGTTCAACAATCTAGTGCTTCCTGAAATGTCTCAAAAGAAAATACGGAGGTTTGTTTCATAAGCTAATTTTATGAGAACTAATTCTATTGAAAATACGGAGTATTCGAGAAAATAGCCTCAAAAGTCTCAAGCAACAGCTCAGCTCCAGCAAAGTACCAGAAGTAATACACAAGTATTACATTAGCCTACCAACTGAAGAAGCACACCACAAATATCATCCCACAAAGGGGGTTATGGGATTATCACAGCGGGTTCACCCTGAACTCATAGCAAAGATTCAGGAATATGTTTCAATTGGAACTGTTGAACCTGTTGAGGTACAGCGGCTATTGAAACACCATGTGAACCATTACATGTGTGCAGGAAATTTGCCCAATCCCAATGACAGAGCGTATTATCCTAGTCCTACTGATGTGAAAAACCATATAGCTAGGGCAAAGAGAGCATTGCAGCTATCAGTAATAGACCAAGAGAATGCAGCAAAGCTAATTCAACAACAAAATAATCATTCCCCAGAATCAAAGTACTTCTTTAGGCCGTACAAGTGTAGTCAGGCCAGAGATGAATCTGGACCAGATTTACAGCTATGAGCAAACCCTGTTATGGGTCCACCAAGACCCATGGCAACAAAAATTAATGATTACATATGGTAATACCATGAGTCTAATGGATGCTACCTACAAAACTACTCGTTACGATCTACATTTGTTTTTTATATGTGTGCGTACAAATTCTGGTTACTGTGTAGTAGCTGAGTTTATAGTACAGTCTGAGTCAGCCACAGACATAGAAGAAGCACTAAAGGTCTTAATATCTTGGAATCCAGAGTGGAAGCCTAATTACTTCATGACGGATTTTTCTGAAGCTGAAATTTTAGCACTTGAGACATGCTTTCCAAATATTACTGTATACCTGTGTGATTTCCACCGGGAACAGGCTTGGGAAAGGTGGGTGAAAGACAGCACACACGGTTTGAGCTCCTCTGAAAAGGATTGGCTTCTTGATCAACTTAGAGCTTGTGCATGGGCTCCATCAGCTGATTCAAGTGATGGTCAACACTTGGATCACCACTATCAGAAAGCTGTTACTACTCTGAAGTCATCAAACCTATGGAAAAATAATCAACAAGTGTCAACATGGCTGACAACTACATGGTTAAGTATGCCAAAGGTGAGGGTGGGATTCCTTTGGATACCATACTCGCTCCTAATTAAGCACTACTGGCTGTTAAGCGCATACTTTCTTATTAGCACGATTTGTTAATGGATGTGTTCTAAATCAAGCTCACCTTAAGTACAAGTGCATGTCTAATAAAACCAGTATCAAAAATGGCAGAAAGTTGTGTTCTTGAGCCTCCACAGCACTCCAAGAACACTAGAAAGAGCTATACTAGGGAGAAGAAATTGAAAGTTATAATCTAGTTTCTACAGAGAAAATCCTTGATGATGGCCACTACACTTAATGGCAGGGTCTCTCCAATGAAGGGGGTCCACACCGATTTATAGACATGATGTCCTCTAATGATACTTTCAAACTGGAATGTGAATTCTATGATCTATTTGTCCAAATAAAGCACATACTCGGCTGCACTTTTGCTTATAAGCACACCTCGCAATTAAGCTCATACTTGCATATTTTCTTCCTGTGGAGATACAAGCACATGCGCCTAATTAGGAGCGAGTACGGTACTGGAAAATATCTGGAACGAGTGCTACAAATTTGAATACTTTCAAAAGCAAGGCCAAACAGGAGCAAAAATAAAGAAGTCACATGATATTTTCCAGTGTGGTAGCTATGGAACCAAAAGCTGTGTGTGTGTGTGTGGGGGGGGGGGGGGGGGGAGGGCTCACTAAGTTTTCTTATTACAGTAAGTGGAACTTCTCAGTCTTCATATAATCAGGATATTAACTCAGGTCCCAAGTGTTCTGAATTACGTAGAGAGGTTTCAATCCTTAATAACACTGATGGTGTCCATTGTGGAGGGATTGTTCTTTATTCAGAGTGCAGTTGGAGTGTATTGTTACTGGTCAAATCATTTTAAAACACACTATAGAGATGGGCAAGAGCGTACAGGGATACGGTGTATCATGCAGCAATAGAAACTAACAATGGGACAGAAGCTCTCAACAGACTCCTCGAATACAAGTACCTTCCGAAACAGAAACATATGACATTGTCTCATATCATCAGTAACATCACCAATCAATTTTTTCCAGCACTACAGTATAAGTATGTATTCCAAAACTTCAAACTATCAAATTTGTATCGCTCCTACAACCCATCAGTGGTACCCAGTTATTTACAGGGAAGGCCAAAGCAAACCATTCTACACTGCCTGCATAGAGAGGCATCTAGCAACAAATTCATGAAGGAAGATGTTACACAAATTCACATGGGGAAGTTTGAGGTCAAAGGGAAGAAAGGATCATACAAAGTTAGTTTTGGAGATGAATTCCATGATCCCAAGTGTACATGTAAAGACTGGTTTACTTTTCACCTCCCATGCAAACATTTTTTTGCCATATTTCACCACTTTCCGGAATGGGATTGGGGGAAACTACCAAAAAGATACCTCACATCTCCTTATTTAAGCAATTTTGATGAAATTCCCAGGAAGGTTTGTAATACAAGTGGGGGTGGGGGGGGGGGGGGGGGGGGGGGGGGGGGGGGGGGGGGTAAGCTTGTGATAATGAAGATGGCAATGTTAAAATACATTTGGGGTCTGTGTTCACATGTGAAGTAGGTCCAACATTGACGTGATATTTCATTTTCTAGCGTAAGTGTCGGTCTGCAGAAGACCTGGCCCTGGAGGTTAAAATCACCCTCAAAACTATTGGGTCCCTAACCTACAACTGCACAGATGAGCATACTGATGCCTTATCAGAGCTCAGTGCCAAGTTAGAGGATATAGTGACTGAATTCAAAGTGTTACTTCCTCAATTTGATGGGCTACTTTTGCGACCACACTTACGCAAAAGAGCAAAGTTATCTCTGCAAACAAAGGATTCAGGAACCAGTTCAATACCCCAACCACAAAAACGGGGAAGGAAAAGACAAGATCACACCTACCGTAACAGAGTTGGACAAAGGGCACAGAATCTCCGTAAGGTATGCACTGTAGGGGTACATGTATGTACAAGTACTTGATATATATATTAATACACACACACACACACACACACACACACACACACACACACACACACACACACACACACACACACACACACACACACACACACATAAAGAACAGTGAGAAAGTATAAGAATATCACCACTTTGAAGGATACCAGAACCAGCCCTGTTCACAACAAATCTGGCCTTATCAAGGACTACATATCTCCCAGAACTGGTCTTATCAATGATACCATTCCCCTTCAAAGCAGCAAATCAAATTCAGGTACTAGTATTGGTAATTTAACCAGCTCAGAGACTAAGGTGCCTGTGAATCACAGGTGGTGCTCCCAAGACTAGAAAGAGAGGGTGCATGAAATGCTCAGCATGCATGAGGGAAGATTGTGGTTCATGCGTCAACTGCAAAGACATGGTGAAGTTTGGAGGCAAAGGAAGAAAAAAGCAACGATGTGTTTATAGGGTGTGCACACAAAAGGAGGCTTCAAAAAGATGTCACAAGGTTTCATACCAAGGTATGGCAGTTAAAATAATGGGTCCAATGTTTTTACAGACCAAGGTTGCATGATATACTCATGGAGAAGTTGAAGGGTCTGGGATGAAGTTTTTACTTGCCCACCTTCAGCTTATAGTGGGTGAACTCAACCTCATAAGTAGACAAACACACAATAATACACACCCTAGGCTGGCCATTCATTTTCTGGGTGCTTTCACTATGGTTAAACCATTTTCTTGTGTGTGTTAGGTTGTCCAAATGCAAAGCCACTCCCAACTATCATTGAACCAACTTTGGATACTACACCAATACTATCACTGACCTACTTTGTAAGAAACCATTACCCTATGAACATCAGAAGATGGATTTTGACCCACTGACACCCCCATTTTATAAAACTCACATCAAGGAACTCAAAAAGAGTGGACGGATGGTCAATGTCACAACAGCAGATGGAAACTGCCTCTATCGTTCTCTGTCCTAAGGCCTAGTGGGAACAGAAGAATACCATTATAGTGTCAGATGTGTGCTGTTCGGCTTCATCTCTATGAACTCGAATATTTTCATGCCTCACATAAAACAGAAACACCCAGGTATGACCAGCATCAATGACTATTGGTCAGCAATGAGCAACAATGGAATATGGGGTACAGATATCGAATTATTAGCTGCTTCAACAATCTTACAAGTACCAATATATACGTTATCACTTGAAAATTCAAAATCATATCGATGGCTCCAGTACCTACCTCTGTCACCTCCGAGTAGCATTCTATGTGATTATGTTGAGTCAGTGAAGAAGCTAGTTCATATGGCCAAACATGAAGAGTATCATTTAGAATTGTTTCATTATGAAGGATGTCACTATGACCTGATCATGTCTATAAATCAGAATGCTCTCCAATTCCCTATATTGTCAAAGTTTACTTGTGACATAACCATTAATACTTGAAGCACACTGTTAGACTTTCAATAGCATATCAACCACTTTAAATGAACCATGATTGAATGTCTTGCCACAGTATTTTGTAACCATCTAGCTAGAGATCTAGTAGTCCAACTCACCCCCACCCCAGCAGTAGTCTTAGCTTGCTTACCTAGTTTTCACTCCATCTGCAACTTAGCTGGGATCAGCTATTACATAGTAAACAAGCACATCACGTGATTATCTCGTGACTATCTAGTGACTTGGGGCATCAAACGACGTGAAAGTAGTTGCAACCAAATTTTAATTTTTATGACGTCATGTTTGACTTGCCACGTGGGCAATTTTTTGTTGAAGAAGTGGTAGGTAGTTCTAGCCTCTCTACTCTCCTTTAGAGCAGTTTTCAGTGGCCACGCTTGAAGTACCTATGCAGGAAAGCTGTAAAAACGAGCTATGTGTTTATGGAGTGTAGATAGCTGGGCACTCTGTTTTTAACGGGGAACTTCTGTTAGATGGATTAAAGAGCTGTACTTGGGTCTCGTTGGAAAGCGCGCTCTAGGACAACATTGGAAAGCGTGCACAATTCAATAACCAGGTATGTTAAAGATAGTTATTTTAGCAGTAGATATGTCATTTTAAAGTAGATGTATAGGTGTCGAAAAATATAATCCACGAGATTACAGAATGATAATAATAATAGAGCTACAATAAATCCATCTATCCTCACTTTCAATTTCAAAGTCAATTTCATCTTAAAAAACGAAGTCCATAATATCATCAACATCATGATCTCTCTCTGTGGTGTTGCAGCAGTTTCTGCATTCATATCCAGCTGAGCAAGAGTTTGCCTTCTTTCTACAATTGGTTTGCACACCTGTAACCTCTTATCAAACTCTCAAGTCTATTCCTGATGGTCTTGATGTTTTCATTAGTGTCTCACACTACAGCGAGTGAGTTATTCTTTATGGACCATCTGTAATAATTATGATAGTGACTGAAGTATTGTCCCCACAGGTGCAGAACCCAGCAGGATCTCTTCCAGTGCTTCATTGGAGGCCGTCATCCCATTTTCAAATTTTGTTCTGAACCACGGATGTCATCAAGCCATTTATGATGCTATTCTTCCACCGACAATCCCAGGTTATTGAACATAGAGTAGTGGGTGGCCGGACATTGTGTAATAAAACCTTTTGAAGTACACCGTACCCACTAATTGTAGGAATTCCAAATAGCCTGACTTCCAGTTTAAGGGTAACCCTTAGGCAGCTTTAGTATTAGCCAGTGGCTAGTTGGTTCGCCTTGTGCCCATTTTGGACACTAAAGTTATAAAAAAGGTTCCTGAAGCAGTACTTCTAGTAATAAGGAAGCAGAAAAGTGGCTTTACCTATCCCACTGAAAAAGGACACATAATCACAGCCAGTACATACCAACAGTGTCTGAAGAACATGGGGTAACTCTGATGGTGTGAGCTTGCCTAGCTCTGGATCAGTAGTCTGACGTAGCCGACCTTTTCTTGGGGGCGGGGGAAGGAGAAAGGGTCTGGTGACTCTAGCATCAACGACTTGTGTCACGCATGAAAAACAACACTTGGATTCATCATGTGATATAGCCATAAACTTTTGTTTCTACCACTTTTTGGAGCCTGCCCCTTGCTTTTCTATGGGATCAAGATCGACTCGATAAGCCCTTGATGGGATCGATCGTGGCTGTAGCTAGCTGTTTCAAGTGAGATGAGAAGTTATCAGCAGGTGGATCAATTGACTTATACGGCATTATGAGGCTAGGGGAGCGAGCATTAGGTGTATGGGACGTACTATTCAAAACACTGTTGTGACTCCAAGGCTCTTGTCACTTGATCCCCCACTTCTTAGACTCTCCAAGAATTCTCCTTTCTCTAACTACTGCTTTTCACGCAAATTACTTGCGCACGGTTTATGATTGCCATGATGTAATGTTCAAAAATGACACAAGTTGTATATGCTAGAGTCACCAGACCCTTTCTCCTTCCCCCCACCCCCAAGAAAAGGAAGGTAAAGGGTCGGCTACACCAGACTACTGGATCAGCTTCTAATTATGTCCTTGTTTTTGGAAAAGTAACCAGCCACCTAGGTGTATGGCTAGGATCTGCAAGTACCCTTGTTATATCCCTTCTGCAGGTTTGACAGATTACTCCATCTTCAGGGACATCAAGGCTTGATATGTACCTGTAACCCTCTACATTTTTCCACTTGGATGGCGTATTCAGATGGACTTTTCCATGGCAGAGGTAGCAAGCTTCTGTGAGGCTGGTGGTCTGCTCTGTCATTGCACTATAGCTATATGTATTAGTGTACTGATAACCTTTTTTAATGATAAAATATTACCATGTATATTCGTTTGTTCCTTCTCTCCCTCAGAATACACTCAGCAGCAGTTGAAATACTAAGTAATAAGATTGTTTACCTACTTATCAACCTACATACAATTATAAACCACAAGTACACTTACCTTAACCACTTTCAGCTGCACAGTGAATGCAGCTGGACTTTGCACGCGCTAAGTACATGCTGCCGATCGTGCACTAGTCCATACTTGGATGATTGTAAGCTAAGGATGTCTGAATAGTGTTGGAGAAAGTAAAGCTTTAGATCTGTGTCGGAAAATATTATACCACGCTAGTTAGTACATCCTTTCAAAACAGGTATGTTGCGTGTTTGGTGCCCGTGCAAGTGGATTTTGGCAGTTGTAAGCGATTAAGTGCGTTAATAGTGTACTAGGAAGGTTGTGTGTCCTCGCTAACAAATTTCAAGTCCAAGAATGCACAGGTAACGGAATAAGAAAACGTTTTCTAGAGGTGCTGTTTTGATTCACCGTGCACCTACGGCAAGAATTGACATTTCCGGTAAAATTAAATTTCAATGGGGCTCAATTGACTTCCGGTTTGGTTGCGTAACGAACACTGCTAATCTTTCTACGCCATTTTGAAGGGGGCGGGGCTTATGGGCGGAGCCACGTAAGCTTAAGTTAAGCTATAGCCAAGGTCTTCATTCATTATCTGATGATGTTCCAGTCACTCCTTGCTGAATTACAGTACAGATGCTCATCCTATAGTAGCATTATAGCCAGTACTTTGCTGTAGTGTAGTCAGCTCACTTCACCATGCCGTGTACATGTCATTTACATTGCTGTTGCTGTAAAGTTTTATATCAACAAAACTTAAATAGCTAAACAAATTCTTCAACCAGAGACACTGTATGTACCTACAAAAGAGGTTTATGTAGAGCTGGCTTTGTATAGTACTGTACTGTAGCCTCCCTCATTCAACTTCAAGCACTAAGAAAAAGGATAGAAACAAGTGAGCGTAAAAAATTTCTTCAAATAAAAAGGTTAAGTAGGGATAGCCTAAAATCTAGCTGGGCTATCTATAATGTGCTGCAGCCTCGTATGAAAAAAATCTTCGCGATATTACCTCATAAAAGGGGTGGGGCAATTAATAGCAGTTCTCCTCATATAACACCTGCACAGGATGTGGCCATTTGATGGCATCCACTATTATGATCACTACACCAAATGCATAAACTCCCCATACTCCTCCCTCAAGCAAGACATACGTACCATCTCAATAATTATTTCAGTAATCACATATGTAACAATTAGCTAATGCTGTTCACTTTTTAAAATGTTCACTCCTTTCAGTACTCCATTACACTGCAGATGATCATCCTTCAAACTCTCCTCCCTGAACAGAATGAAATACTATAAAATTTGATCATTAAATAAATTTAGTTCAATCAAGGAAGCATTAGCTATACCTTTAGTGTCTATCAATTTTCATAATCACAAAGAAAAAGAATGCAAACAAGTGAATGCAAAAAATTTCTTCGAAATAAAAATGTGAAGTAGGGATGACCACAAATTTAGCACATAATAATTATTATAGCTATTATAACTGCAGCTTCATTATGAAAACCAAGTACTGCACGAAGCAGTATGGCCCAAAAATCTAGCTGGAGTATGTATTATAACTGCATGCAAGAGAGTGAACTTAGTGAAGTGACCCTTACCCATCATCAAGTACAAGATACTATTCCTACTTCACTCCCATGATCAAGGGCCAAGGGAGTGAAGTAGGAATAGTATCTATTTCTCTGCTAACTTTACCCTCAAAATTACTATTCTCAACTTGTTAGCGCAGTCTAAAGTTTTGCTTGCACCAAGGCTCACCAGATTTCGACCAGCGCATAGGATTTGATCTTGAGTTGGAACTGGAAACTGGCAGCTGATAGATGCAAGAACGCAAAATAGAACTACTCCACTCAGAAAGATCTTCATTTTCGCCCTTCGAGAAAAATTACAGGAAATCAAATAGCCAGCAACTATCCCGCATAAAATGAGAACATTTTACAGCGTTTTATAGCGAATCAATGACTCACTACGCGTGCGCAGATAAATCAAGGGCGTATCGAGCCGCGAAGCGGCGAGAGGGCATGCAACTAGTATAGACGGCAAAATGTAAATTAATTGTTACTATATTTAGCCACAGTTTACTGACATATGCGGACGGAGCCTACCACGTGCTAAGCTATTTATTTATTTATTTACTTTT
The DNA here is from genome assembly GCA_963924555.1 of Crambe crambe. Lineage (NCBI taxonomy): Eukaryota > Metazoa > Porifera > Demospongiae > Poecilosclerida > Crambeidae > Crambe > Crambe crambe. The sequence continues at coordinate 6,604,575 of OZ004588.1, forward strand.
TTTTTTTTTAGATACTTGTGTGAGTTTTAGACACTTTGAAAGAAAGAAATTATACTCATATATTATTCATATATTTTCTAATACTAATAATTTCTAATACTAAGTGACACACAACAGCATGCTATAAACAGTTAGCTATTATGTCACGTGACTAACTATAATAATAATTCAGTTAATAGCAATGTATCCTTAAAGTATGAAGGAGATTGCAGTAGCTGCCATCAGAACCAGTATCATTGGTACAGCATGAAACATGATCGAGCCATTGCAAACTATGATGGGGGTGGGGTGGAGAGGGAAAAGGGGGAGAATATTATTCTTGCAGAGTAGCTACAGTACTGTAAGATCATGCATGCAGTATCATACTATCATAATAAATGGCAATTAAGTTTCACTACTGCGGCTATACAACTATCAATAATTTCCTTACAGTTGCCGATTGCATTCGCTATATCAGCTCTTCCGCAAGTTCTGTAAGCGTTACTTATGGCATTTATGCACTCCCGATCACTGCATAACGTTGAGGGCTGTATGTGCATATATAGAGAATATCTATAACTCTTTAGCTTCGTGCATAAACAAGTTGAGCTAGATATTAGCTATAAACTTACATTAGAGAACTTTCAGCGCAAAAAACATGTAAGGTGATAAGTTTATTCCACAAGGTGAAAACCAGATTCAGTGTGTATGAGGTCAACTGGTGCAGACTTGATGGCATGACCTCTGTGTGAGCGTGCACCTCTAATGCATCTAAGCTAATGCATCTAAGCTATTTATAGTAATAATTTTATATTATGCCATCTATATTATACAGAAGTTGCATGCCCTCTCGCCGCTTCGCGGCTCAAATACGCCCTTGTTTAAATTTAATACACATGCGCATACGTTCATTTGACTTTTGACCCCACAAATGACAACGCCTGTCCTTTGATTATGGAGGGCCTGGTACTCCGGTTTTCGGGAATCTTGCAAAAGCCAGTAAATCTTGGAACAAAAGACGGCCGGCAATAAACATTAAACTGTAGTTAGTGCATGCGCAATTGTGCATAGTTACCAAAACAATCGACGATGGCTCAGTTAGGATGGGTGTTAGTTATTCTCCAACGATATCTTTACTATAAGGGCTTCTCCTACCTGGTTCACAGCTGTAAATACTGGCCATTGTAACCTGAGAAATGATCTGGAGCCTTAGTTACCAATGTGCTTGAGCATGCGTGTTCCAAGATTTCCTAAAACCGCTGTACAGGGTTTTGCGCGATCTTTGCACGTTGAATTCCAAAAGCACCACGCGCATGCTCAAATTTGCTTGGCAACTAACTTCTCATCAGTGAGTATCAGTACCCTGAGCTGGTAGAGCCCAACTTCCATTGTCATCCAGTGTGATGGTGTCATAGTCAGCGGTGACTCCCCTCGGCGATGACTTCCCGGTCACTCCTGACTAGGCGTGGATGACTCCCGGTCACTCATGCCTAGGCGTGGATGACTCCCGGTCACTCACGCCTAGGTCTGAGTGACTCCCCGGTCATTTCTGACTAGTCTATAATGACTCCCCTGGAAAAAATGACTCCCCAGTTCCGAGCACTCTTGACTAGGCGTGGATGACTCCCGGTCACTCACGCCTAGGTCTGAGTGACTCCCCAGTCATTTCTGACTTGTCTGCCCCTGAAAAAAGACTCACCAGTCCCAATTCATTGCATTGCTGCATGCAAAATCATAATAAGTCAAGGATTTATACCATAGTTGCTTATGAAATTGAGTGAATGGAATCTTTTGCGCCTAGGAAGAAATTACTCCCTGAATCAAGATAGATGGACTCCCCCCATGCATGCATAGTTGGAGTCATGACAGCCATGGAAGGGGAATCATTTCATCCTATAGCCAGGCATTAGGCAAGATTATCAGGGAGTTATCGGATAGGGAGTCATTCATGCCTGTAGGATATGTCGACTCCCCTTCCATGGCTATCATGACTGTCCAGTCATCTCAATTCATGGAGTCATTGGTGCCTAGGATGAAATGACTCCCCTTCCATGGCTGCACCATTCTGAATGGAAGGGGAGTCATTTCATCCTAGGAACCAATGACTCCTGAAGTCATTGGTGCCTCTAGGATGAAATGACTCCCCTTCCATGGCTATTATGACTCCAATCATGTAGTCCAACTATCTCAATTCAGGGAGTCATTGGTGCCTAGGATGAAATAATTCCCTTTCCATGGCTATGACTCCGGTGTAGCTGTATAATTCGTGCCACTCCATGTACAAGTTCACTTCATTGTGAGTCATTCGTGCCTAGGATGACTCTCCTATAGCTAGTTTGGCATGTATGTGGAGTCCATTTATCTTAGTTCAGGGAGTCATTTGTACCTAGGATGTATTCCATGGATATAAATTTTTCAGGGAGTCATTCGTGAAATAGCTCCCATTCCATCCATGCATAGATTGGGGGACGAAATGATGTTTGCTTATAAAGGGGCAAATAACTCCCTGTGAATGCATTAAAGTTCATTCTCACACAGCTGAGCTGATACAATAACAATAATAACGATAAGAAGATAAGCTAGCTATGATTGCATGAACGGCACAAAAATTTTTCACTATATATTGTCATAATCTACACAGTCTTGGTGAAACCAATTAAAACAATGTTCACATTCAACCATGTTGCCATATGTCTCTGGCATAAGGCAGTTACAGTATAACTCCAGAATCCAACAGAGGAAGTAATTATCCCTATGCCCCCTTTCCCCCAACTTTGGAAAAGGAGAAAAAGTTTTCTTCCATAAACATTTAGAAAGATGGCTCCTCATTTCTTCCTGCTGGAATTCAATCTCTCCCACATTTTCTCCTAGTGCTGCATGGACAGCAAAAGCTATCACAAATACTCCACAATCCACGATACCACTTTGTTGCTGCACAGGAGGAACATGTATGTATAGCATATTCCTGTATTCCATTGTTTCATCATTTTCAGCATCCACTTATTCCTGAGCATGAGAAAAACAAATTATAGCTATAATAGCTACCTATGCATGTATGTACCTACGTATACGTATTGTTTCACCATTCTGAACTGGAATCAAGGCATCGTTTTGGCAGAGCAATGGTGACTGAAATCCACCAATATTCAGAAATTGCATCTTCAAGATATGCTGAGCAAGGATGATATGTTCATCACAGATCCATTTCCCACCCAGCACTATATTTTTCATCTTCTTTGGATCTTTCTCTACAATAATATATTATGGATTGGTAGCTATTATAGTTGACTATTGATTTTGAAGCAAACTGTAGCAGATAATCTGTTTTGAGGGGAAGTTGACGAGGATAATTACTAGGTACCTCCTTATTCTGCACAATCTTAGTATGTAGCACAATGGTCCATTACAATATCCTGACCTTTTGGGAACCAGTTTTGAGGGGAGATTGACGAGGCGAATTTCCAGGCATGAATTATCAATAGACATGGAAGGGAATCATTTCATCCTCAGCATGAATGACTCCCTAAATGGAAGGGGAGTCATTTCATCCTAGGCATGAATGGCTGCCTGAAAAATCTATAGCCATGGAAGAGAATCATTTCATCCTAGGCATGAATGACTCCCTGAAAAATCTATAGCCATGGAAGAGAATCATTTCATCCTAGGCATGAATGACTCCCTGAAAAATTAATAGCCATGGAAGGGAATCATTTCATCCTCGGCATGATTGAAGGGGAGTCATTTCATCCTAGGCATGAATGACTCCCTGAAAATCTATAGCCATGGAAGAGAATCATTCCATCCTAGGCATGAATGACTACCAGAATATGCATGCATTAAAGTTCAAAGGAAGATGCATCATATATAGTGCTTACACAAAGGACAGTTATAATAAAATATGCACAGTTTTGGTGAAACCAGTTCAAGCAATCTTCACATTCCACCATATCTCTGGCATCATGCAGGCAGTCACAATATGCAGAATCTGACAGGAGCAGTAAATCCATGACACCATTTTTGTTGCTAGCCAGCTATATAGCTATACATAAAAATTGTCCCACAGGTTCATCATCATCTTCAGCATCAACTTCTTCCTGAGATAAATTAGCTAGCTACATGATTTATTGTGATCAGGCGCCAAGGCAGGAATGACCGTGTGGGGAGTCATTTCCACCAGGGGGAGTCATTTATGCCTTAGGCAGGAATGACTGGGGGAGTCATTTTCCGGGGGGAGTCATCCGTGACTTTGACAACGGTATGGACAAGATAATATAGTATCTCCAAGAAACATTCCAGGAATCACTAACCCAGACAAAAGTAGCCCATCTATTGACCTATGAGGTCACATAGGTAGAAACTGCACATTTCCAGGTAGCTAAAGCCATTATGAAACAAAGGTCACGAATAAAACATTTAAAAACATCTCTTTGCTGAAGCTCACAACAAATCTGGAAGTTTTTCAAGACATTTGATAACAAGAATTGTATTTACAAAAGGTAGATTTGCATGTGTCTCTTTAGTTTGAGTTGCTTCTCATTTTTCCTTGAGGCTAGACCTATGCAAAGAAACACCATCTTTAGTGGTAAATGTTCATCTTTAAGGACTGTTAAATACCTGCAATGGAGAGAAAACAACCTAAATAATCACAGGTAGTAGTTTATAAGTGTTTGACTCACCAACAGATACTTGCTTGATACAGTTGGCCCAACAGTACCCCCGTCCCGTTATCTCTCATCTAATAACCTGTGGCCATTATAAATAACTTGAAGGGAATCACTTCACAACCCTCTACATATGCTCTACATATGAACTAGATCTCAAATACTTGGCTGGGGACTGTCAAATTACTCTCAAGCCTGTTTAAAAGAGTGACCATTGGAAGGAGAAGGGGTCGGGACTGAGACATGGATGGCTCAAGTTGTAAATAAGGTCTATTATTGTAAATATAGGACTGCCAGTGCTTACTACTAAAGCAATAGAACACTTTATGGCCACCTATGGGCCTTCTAACTCTTGTTACAGAGAGGAATAGAGTAGAATCCTAGAAATTAATCCTTCTACAAGTAACTGTACATGGGATTTAATTGATTTTTGCTGACCTCGTAGCGCATCCAGAAAAGTGAGAAGCCAACTAGCTTCCTAGAAATTGTTACAGCTCCCAAAGGGCTCCAACTCAGTATCCTTCAATAAGCCTGATAAACTTCTGATTTTGAGATATTTAGCGATTTAGTAGTGTGAATAGAGCGCCATATTTCAGGCTTTACTTTTCAGGCTTTACTTGGTCGATTTCCTTGCTTCTTGAAAAAATCAAAGAACAAGCCTATGTCAACATGGAGGTTTTTTTGTTAATGTTATAGAATGAATTTTAGATTATTATACATTGTCCTGTCTTCTGTGTAGATGTAGGGATAGGGCCATGACTTGTGAGAATCTGTAGAGTAAGGGTAGAAGAGAAAGAAGAGTTTTTAGTTTATACTGTCCTATGGACTTTGACCTGCCATCCCTACTTAGAGAGTGCTACTGCACTCTCTGATACCGCACTCTCTGATACTATAGCTACATGACACATAACAGCATGCTAGAAACAGTCATTCCTTTTGTATAAGTACACACTCTTGTTTTTGCAGTGTAATGAGAGGACTTGGGGGTAATGGCTCCCTAGCCTATGCTCATGTTTAGTATTTCTTTTTCTAATTACCGTATAAATAATTATTACTATGAACTATGGCACATGCACTTGTGGAAAAGGAAATTTTTCTATTTGTTCTAATTACCGTATAAATATTACTATGAACTATGGCACATGCACTTGTGGAAAAGGAAAATTGCCAAATACATAGCTATGTTAGATTGGCCATGATTGTTGACTCAAGGATTCCTGGAAAGTCGATCTAACATAATTATTAGCTGTTATGGAGATCACACTGTAAAAATGAAAGTGCACACCATTATTGTCCCAATACACATGCAGTACACACTTTCATTAAAAAACAATAACTATAGTTCTCATGCACTGATGTAAGTGTAACAATGAAAGTGTTTAGCTACTGTACACCTGACCATTTTGTCCCAATAGCTACACATGGACCCTCATGACAGCATCATCAGAGCCGTCAATGAATGACCTATGGATGTGAATGCAGAAGCAGTCCCCAATAGTGCATGCCAGCAACACCAATGGGGCTTTGCATAATATGATCTACTTGTCGGAATTGTATTGCATTGGCATTAAATGTTCTCCCTATGGAGAAGGCAATGAGCTCTCCTGTGTTGTATGTATATGCACCTAATGAATATAGGTGCCAGCTACTGTATTATCATTAAGCTAGCTAATGCATAGAGAAATCCTATAGCTATAGCTGTACCATGCCTTAATTAATGTTATATCCAATAAAAGTACAACTTACAGGAACATTTATTGCAGTTGAATGGTTTGATGCTAATTATAGTGACAGCTAGCTATGCATGCAAAATGCATTAGCTATGTACCTTGAGGGTTATGTATGTTTCCTGCATGCAGAATTGCACAGACTCTTTTCCATGCTCTGTAGCTATATTGGTACACTCATAGAGCAATGTACGTACATAGCTACCGATGATAATTATGAGCATACAATTTCCACATGATAATTCAAGAGATCAAGTTTATAGCTATATATAATGTATACATAGCTAGCTAGCCACCTATCTACTCTGGACACAGGAGCAGCATGTTGTAGCTATGACAACATTCTCATCATGAGTGAAGCAGGTCATATGAAGCTAAATTTAATGTTAATGTTAACTTTAGGTTTTTGGTTGTGAAGGTCATGTTGATTGATTATTACTAGACAGGGAAGGTCCATTGCACCCCCTTTTTGGTATGTGGACTAAATGATGGAATACATAGCTATAGATGTGCCAGCAAGCTAAGTGTGGTAACTGAGTCGCACACTAGCAATAACTGAATTCAATAATGACACACAAACTAATAACAACTGATAATTTATACTATAACATAAGGAAGTGACACAAAACCACATGCTTTAATTAATGATTATAAAATAAGTTATTAGTCAGTTATCACTGATTTGGGTTGGCAGTGTCGACTTGACTGTCGAGTGGGAGGGGCAGACTGTTAACTGAGCATGCCTGCTGTGTATGAGGTTGGTGCAGTGGTGATGCAGGGACAGCTGAATTGTCGGGGTGTGTGGCAGGAGGCAAATCAGGTTGGTAGTAGGTTCATTGGGTGGAACAGGAGCAATATTCCTGCTACGGACAGCATCAATATGACAACGTACAGTGCGACCAGAGTCTAACTCAACATGGTAGGAGAGTGGAAAGTAATTTTTGTTACTTTACCTGGAAGCCAGGTATTCTTAGTGGTTGAGAAGTCTTTCAAATACACAGTATCACCTGCACGATAACTCCTGAGTGGTTTGTGTAAGAACTAAAGAAGATGAGTGCTGTGGCCAGAGCCCTGAATGTGGTATAGATGCATTGACTCTGAGTGGGAATATGGCTTCAGGAAAAGCTAATCAAGTTTGCACTGAGTGGTGATAAGGCCGTGGGGGGAGATAACCTCAGCCTATATAGCACCTTGATGATGTGGTCGAGATATGGACTATATATACAGAGCTAAGGCAAAGGAAGTGAGAAATCACACTGTCTGATGATAAGGCCTGGGGGGAGATAACCTCAGCCTATATAGCACCTTGAAATGTGGTCAGAGATAATTAACTATTCCCACTCAGTGCAAAGGTCACACATGGCCTTCGTGCAAGGGTTAATTAGCTAGTAAGTGTGCTAGAGTCACATTTCACGCAGCATGTATAACTATGCAGGGATTGGATGCCCCCTCCCTCCTTCCTGCTTCTTAATATTACTTTATGATTGTGTTGAGCTAGACATGAGATAGTTCAGACTGAGACACTTCCACCTAGCTACTTATAGCTGCAGTTGTATAGCTATGATATCATGCATGAAGGTCAATCAGCTAAGAAGTGGGAGTTTGAGTGCTATAGAGTCTCATACTAGAATGATGGGCAGCATGCAGCTATGCAGGGATTATGCCCCCTCCCTCCCTCTTCTTTATGATTATGAAATAATCCAGACTGAGACATATCCACCAATGGAGTCCATGCACTGCACAATGACTTCTAATCATTAGCAGGACGCTCAGAGAGGGTGGGGGCAGTCCTGTCTTGCAATGTCCATGACTGCATGTGATGAATATCTTGTTTTGCATGTGTATGAATATAAACAATAATTATATGATTCAACCCAGCCACATCTCATGCAGTCAGATTCACCTAGGATTATTGGAGTAGAAATAAACTATAGGTATATGGTTATATGCGGTAGAACAGGTCAGGCCAGTCAGGCCCAGGCCTGACCTGTCACCAATATCTTGGGAAAATAGCAATGGCTATATCAATCGATAACAAAGAAAGAACTCTAGCAAATTATAGTGAATTTAGAGCTTCAGTGCATGGTCTGGGAGATTACAATGATTTCAATTTGGAGCCCAACCAATCAAATCTTGCTTCCAAAACCTCTGTTATGGGTCATCTTTCTGGCAACCTGGCAACACTGTGCAGTCTCCTTTGGTGTGGTATGTGCATGGGACTTCTATACACATCACTTTTACCGCTACAGTGAATTGCAAGTTGGTTGTCCAATGTAAATGGTCTAGACTACCAGCTTCAATGAAGAATTGAGGAATAGCCATGGACATGCATGCACATCTATTCAGGAACAGCTTCAAGTTTAGCTGTTTTAAATTTTGCATCTTGCCAACTTGCTCACCTGGGTCTTGTACAGTGACTCAGTAGAACAAAAGGTTTGTATCAACTGTGGTTTTAAGACCTCTGGCTTTGCAAGGCAAAGGTGGGGAAATTTGCTGTACTCTGAGTGATAACATGGTTGCAATGTGCTTTGGACATGAAATCCCCATATCCTTGTGCACTCTGAGTGGAAATATGGTTGGCAATGTGAAAGTTTACATAGATAGGACATGCATAGCAGAGGTGTTGGAAGCAAGATTCTATTAGTCAGGCCTGAAATTGAAACGTAATCCATTGAAGTTCTACAATTTGCTATTATTCGGGCATCATAAGTAGGACACTTTCTTAAGTTATTGATTGATAGCCACATAATAATTAACCTTGTTTTTCCCAAAAATTAATATTGATCAGGCCTGAGCCTGACTGGCCTTACCTGTTCCATCGCCTATGCATAGGTGCCAACTTTCCCCAAACTTCGGGATGGTCCCCAAATTGGCAGCTTTGTCCCCAAGTCCCCAAAGAAGTACTGATTTGTCCCCAAAGAGGTACTGATTTGTCTGTCCCCAAGTCCCCAAAGAGGTACTGATTTGTCCCCAAAGAGGTACTGATTTGTCCCCAAAGAGGTACTGATTTGTCCCCAAAGGCCAGGGTCCTGACTGAGCATTGTGGTTTCATGGTTCACAGGTGAGGCTGAGCTGGCAACTTTATATACATGCTAATTAACATGTACTGTATACATCACTCAGTGTACTGTACAATAGTTTGCAGAATAATTGTCAAGCATCAGGCAGGGATAGGTGGTGGCCTTGAAGTATTTATGGCTTGGGAACAATAAAATGTTTTCATAGCCCTAGCCACCACAGCCGCATACCTTATGCATGACAACTGTTCTACAAACTACTGTATACAGTACTGATGTACTAGCTACCTCCAAAGCTGTCAAACCTAACTAGTGCTATTTTGTAATGATGATAATCTTTTGCATAAATGGGTGTGGTTAATGGGTGTGGTTGGGATGTGACCTGTGTACGTGTGTCCCCAAAGTCAGTTTGAAAACGTTGGCACCTATGGACATGAAATCTTCCTTGTGTAGAGTATAGCTACTCTGAGATATGATTACCCATCACATAGTGCACTATCTTCATAATTAGCTCCATATGAGTTCAACATACCACACTACAAAAAATCAATGTCAAAATTACCCACCAGGATTAAAACAACTATAGTCCCTACTTTTGTCATCTTAACCTCTCTTAGTTCTACTAACCATGATGGGTGAAATGGTCACTATTACAGCAGATGTTAAAATGACCCTATATTAATCACCATACATTGGGTCATTATCACCATAATCATGACACCTTATTCTGGAAATAGAGCCATTAATAATTATTTATCTCAATAAATAACCAGCATCAATACTATGTAGTGTAGACGAAGAGTTGGCAGTCTGGTCGGAATAACCTAGCGACCTCTTGCATCATGGGTAACTATCTGCATGGTTACTTTGATATACTTATAGAGCTTCAAAGCTACCCCTTGATCTAGGTAAAGCTACCACTGTGTGATGTTTACAATACCGCACAGTTAATAGGTCATACGTAGTAACCTCCATAAAGGTTAAAATAATAATTTTTGTCATTACTAACAAAGCAACCACGTTCAGTAGTCAAAATTATCATAATTTACATGGTTGATGTACCACCTACTAATAGAGGTTAGTTTCATTTCTAATAGTTATTCTGACCCATGCTATGAGTTGCAAGCAAAAAAGGGGGGTTATACTTAACCCATTCATTTTTGTAGTGCACAATCTGTATAGACATGCAAATTATAAACTGCTTACAGGGAACATTCCTTGTACACACTCTTCCTCTCAGCTATAGCTAAGGCCAGTGTTAATGACATTCATGTTTCTGGTCAGGATTTTTCCTCACAACCATGCGGGCGGGCGGTAGTTATTATCCATTATACCATTATTATCAATGTAAAAAAATGTCCATTTTTCTAGCCACAAAATCATCACAAATACAAGCTGCAGCTGCTCAGCTGAATAGCTGTATAATTAATGCAATAATGGCTTCTGGAGCGGTGCCATTTTTCCAATGCGGGCGGTTGACCAGAAACATGAATATCATTAACACTGGCCTAACATAAAAATTAGCTTTTATGAAACAAACCACCGACATTTCATAAAGCTAATTTTTATTGCAGTGTGTTTTAGGTATTTTTTGGCAAGCATTACAGGCATGCAGCTCCCTACATGCAGCTGCCTGGCTGATACAGTAACCTACCACATGATTTATAGGCAATCACAGGCTTCTTCGTGCATATAATTGCATTCGAAACTGTCTAAAATTGCACTCTGCTTCACCTTGCTTCCTTATGCAATTAGCTACCTAGCCAGTTTCTCATGCAATTATACCCAAATTGCACTCAGCATGTGATTATTTCTTTGTAGCCAGTTATAACCTACAGGCATTCTATAAATTCTCATGCCAAATCATGCACTTAGCTATTCAAAGCTTATTGCTGTCTCTCTATGGAGTAGCTACTTCATTGATGTGCACAGTGCACCTATTACTAATAATGCAGATAACTAGCTGGCCACACCTTACCTCAAGATTGCTCGCGAAATTCGTGAAATGACTCACCGCCCACGCGCGCATGGGACACACCAGCCACTGCTAATTAAACCATTCAATTAAACAAGTTAGTCTTTTAAAAGACTGGTGTCTCGGCACGTAGTAAACTCTTTCAGCTTTCTCAGCCTTTGCAGCTTCTGTTGCTTGCTTTCTTGCAGGCTCTCTTGCTAGATGATCTTGCGCTATTAAGGGTTTCATATTGGTTTTTTCTTGCTTACTTTCTGTTATAGCTTGGCTCTCTTTCTGCTTTCTCACAATTAACGGTTGTAGCTTCTGTTATTCGCTATTTAAGGCTCACTCTTGCTGTTCAGACGATCATAATCACACCTGTTCAGACAGCCGTTGACCTTGTAAGGTCAAGGTCATGTGCATGCGTTTGATCCATTCTTTAGTAGCCTGAGGCATTCTTTTCTCTGGGCCATGCGGACATGCTTAATTTCTTGATCTACGCTTCCTAAGGCGTCCAACATGTCTTTTACTGTCAACAGTATTTCAACATGGAACAATCTCCCGGCAGATGCACTGCAGACTTAGTCACTAGTTACTTTTAAGAGATTAACTCCGCCATTATTTATGTAGTTGTTTTTTTTTGTGGTTACACACTGGTGTTAGCAGTTCACTGCTAGCTATTTGTGGAACCCTTGAATTTATTATTTTTTTAAAATAAGACAGTCTATGTAATGTAATGTTACCAGAGATGATCATCGCAGAGAGAAATAAAACGTAGCCACGAGATTATAATATAATGCAAACTCCTGCAGCCAACATGCCAGTGCTCGTGCTTATCCCATAATGCAAAGTGTATTCCAGCCATAAATTATTTCATGCTTCTTCAAGACTCCTGTCGCAGATCTTCTAAGAGCATATAATATAGCTACTTCACTCTTAAAATATATTATGCAAATAGAGTGTATGCGAAACAAAATTAATGTAAAAAAACCAAAATGGGTTGTTTTTACATGTTCATTTTTACAGTCAACTGCATGGGCTAGCTACATCTATATATAGCTAACATACTAGCTATTATTATAGTTCAGTTAATAGCAATACATCCTTAATGTATGAAGGAGATTGCAATAGCTGCCATCAGAACCAGTATCATTGGTACAGCATGAAACATGATCGAGCCATTGCAAACTATATGATGGAGGTGGGGGGGAAGGAATTAGTTTAGTGATAAACCTACATACGTACATACAATTCTCAAAGACTAGCTATAGCTAGCTACTGTAACACGAATTTCTTACAGTTATTGAATGCATCGGCTATATCAGCTCTTCCGCAAGCTCTGTAAGCACCAGTTGCGAGATTTCGACACTCCTGATTTCTGCATATCGTTGCGGGCTGTATATATTATGTGAATTCCTGAATTAAAAACAAGCAGAACAATAGACTTACATCACTAGGGTTTGTGGTACCGCAGGCATTAGTTACGGCTGAGCCTTGGTTTAATAAGTTTCGAACAACGCATTGGAGTTGATCTGAAGTTGGAACTGGAATATTCTGGCAGCTAACAGCTGCGAGGACGCAAAATAGGACTATTCCACTCAAAAAGATCTTCATTTTCGCTTGAAAACTTATAAGGTGACAGCAGCAACGATCAAATAATGAAGCGGTAGTGAATAGCTATAGCTAGCTACAAGCGCTTTTATAGTCAGCCTCCGCCGCTGTGGCGTACGCGCGCATGTACTCATTTTCTTCGGACGGATACTCGATTTTACAGGAAATTGCAACACTCTTCTAAGGAACCGCGCTGCGCATCCGTACAAACTAGCACTGAAATGGAGCAACTTAACCGCCGCCCAGGCCCAACGGTGACTGTACAGTAATACATGCGTGTTGAATAATTTTCCGAAGCCAGTTGCGAACACATACATCGCCCTTGAAAATCGCTGATACAACTTCCAGCCGTTCAGGCTTCAGGCCTGTCAAGCCATATTTGGTCCTGCCTTAATCTGGTCGGACACAGTTGACCTTTGAGTGAACTTTAGCAATAATTGCATTCCATGTTGATCACGTGCACCGTAGCTGGAAGTATTGAACAAGAAACTCTGAGGCCTAGAGGCGTTGCTAGAAGGACTATCAAGCAGCGCTAACCAGCTGATCAAGTGGTAATTCTAGTAAGGGCCAGAAATAGCGATTAGAGCTAGAGGCTACCACTAGTGTAGTCACGTGACTGCTGAGGAATGCTAATCTTCAAGCTCATTATTGCTAAAGGTCACTCAAAGGTCAACTGTGTCCGACCTCCTCTGTAATCTGTCTGGCAGGACCTAATATGGCAGCCATATTTTGTCCAGATAAAATATGGCTGCCATGTTAGGTGCCGGACCACATATTGCTGCTATATTTGGTCCCATAGAGCAGTATTTTGTCCCACCAGACGACATACGGCTGCCATATTTAGTCCCACCAGACAAAATATGGCTGCTGTATTTGGTCCCGCTTAAATTTATTATGGCAATTGCATTGTATTATGCCACTGCCAAAAAACTAGTTTCGCAGCAAGGAAAATTTTAAATTTATAGCTAGCTACCACTGACATTATATAGTTAGTGGCTATTAGCTATACACCAAATGTGGTTGCTTGTCCAGCCAAAGTATATTTATCCAGGTGTGCCTACGTTATAGCTATGCATGTTTCATGGGACACTATAGCCATAATTTTCGGTAAAATATAATCACATGTAGTTACTCCAATAATCATCAATACTTTGTTAGGACAAAATGTATCTGTCATTATCACTCAATCAAAAATCATGAAAAAGAATTTGTAGCAGCTAGCTAGTTGAAGTTATTTACAGTTTTGACAATACCACTTCAAATTCTTGGGAATTGAATACACTGATCATGAAACCATTCATAGCCAGCACAAACACTGTATCATTTTCCCCTTTTCAATCTGTGCCTGCACATAGGTACAATATACCTTAACTGTGAGTGTTTGTTGATTTAGCTATTTGTTGTGTAACAGTTAGACCTTCCCGTCAACTACTGCAGGGGTGAGTCAGCCACAGCCTTCCACAGTGAAATGGCAAGTCGCTGGAAAAGTGTGCATTCAGCAGCAGGGGCAGAAACACCATGACAAAAGTGGGTGGGGGGGAGGGGGGGGGCTAGAGCTAGAGCTAGGGCTAGGGCTAGGGCCACTGAGCAGGCAGCCTAAGGCCCTGCAGTTCGCCGATGTCACGAATAGTGTGAACTGCACCCTCGCACCATCCTCCCAGTGTCTCCATGAGCAAAAGTGATCCACATTCTTCAGCATGGGCTGTCCCTCACCAATCTTCAAAGCATATCCCATCCCGGAGTATTGGAGGCTCCCTGCCAAGTCAGCTGTTGCATGGTAGAGATAACAGTCGCTGCTGGTCGCCCTCTTACGGCTACATACTTACGTAGCTACCTATATACGGGTCGGATAATCTATGGCGCAACGGGACTGAAAATTGCAAATTTTTTGTCCGCCCCGGACCGAATATTGCCCCGGACCAAATTTTTCGTGACAGGCTAGGTATTCCTAGCTCTTTAAACACAGCTCGACTTGGTTACTTCTCCATAGCTCTAGCTGGAATAAATCGTGGGTGTGTCTCGCCAACATTAATACTACTTCACGTGACTGAATAGAGCAAGCTGATTGGCACGCAGCTATAGCTGCGCGCGCGGGCGACACAGATAGTTGATGCTCTAGTAGAGCCACCAGACCACTTTTCTTCCTCCTCCCCCCAAAAAAGAAGAAAAGCTGGGCTGGCGACGCCAGACTATGTGCAGACTGAGCCAACCTTTGACCTTTGCGCCTTGATTTCACTTCCCTTCGAACTTCCGTGAACATATCCGTGGGGCGTGGCAGGTGCTAGAGTGAAGCTATCTGTACGCTCTTAGCAGCAACTTGAAACTCTTGTTCTGAAGTAGCTCTTGTGTAAAGAGCGTAGAGATAGCGCCTCTCTATCACGAGCCACGCCCCACGGATATATTCACGGAAGTTCCAAGGGAAGTGAAATCAACAGTACTAGAGTGTTCATGTTAGGAAACATTACTATCAGCATGCATGTCAGCTCATTGGTAACCAATGCAGTTATGATCCCATATCTTCCTCATGCTGCTATAATGATTATATATATACATGCAGAACACACTATATTAATAATGACTATATTATGACATAAGCATGCATGTATGCTCAGTCCAGTTTACATGATTCTTAGATCTTTGATGTGCCCTAGCTACTACAATCAGGTTCCAGTGCCTCCAACCTGTGAACTTTGATTTCAGTATAAAGTGCTCCCATTTTCAGTATTTTCACATTTTTCATAGTAATGCTAATATAAATGTGTATAGTAAGTTTACCCAGTATTTTTGAAAATTCTGATCAAATTTCAGTAAAATACTGATGAATCAGTCTCTGAGGTTCTCTAGCTATAGATATGTGTTCAGTTGTGAAAATATAGCATGGATGATTGACTGAAATCCCAACTTCAACACCATGGCCTGTGAACAAACGGCTCAGCAGGCATAAGAAGATAATGTGTGCCATGAACAAGTACATAATTATACACTATATTGATTTTGTTTGCTGCTGCTCTTTGTAACTTTTGTAACCATGCAGTTACTTTGCAACCGTGTAACTTTAGTATCAAGGTTAGCTACACACAAGTGGTAGGATGACCTCTGTAACCAAAGTACCCTATATGATAAGCCACACATGTAAGGAGCTTTTCAGATTTAGTATTATATCTGTTCATGCAGACATTCGTCATGCAAGCATGTGAAGTAGAATCTGAGTTTCAATGCTTAGGAACCATTTTTCTGGGTAGCCAGCCACATTTCTCCTATACCCCCCCCCCCCCCCCCCCCCCCCCCCCCCCAGAGCCTGGTATCAATCGTTTGTGCATGTGTATGTGTGTAGTATACAGGCGATAACCTGAAAGTTTACTGAGTGAGATTCCTTTCTCCTTTTCTTCATTCCCGTTTTTCCATACCATTCACTACTGTGGTACTTATGCTCAATAAGACTGTCTTTAAGCTGGTTTGGTTTTTTTTTCACGAATGAGTGTACGAGGAATATATTGAAGCCTCGAAATTCCAAGGCTAACGCGTACAACTGATACCAGGCTCTCTTTTAGACAGGTCGCAGAAGAGTGCCTGAGGCTACCCCTCCTCCGTTTCCACATGAGCATATTATACTCAAGCAATACTGACAATCATTTCTAAGATTTCAGATAATGCAAGTGCAAACTGGTATGTATCAAGGGCGTTGATTGTTGATCAAATTCTCTGCTGCATTCATTTCCATGGTTAGCCATCATGTGCCAAACTATGAAGCCATAATTAAGTCCTTTTGAAAGGAGGTTATGTAAATTTTGGTTTGGTGCATGCATTTGCAGTAGAGTATAGCTACTAAGGGAATTCAGTGGGACTGCATGCATGACCCTTGTACTGACGAAATCCTCCTCTGCCCTTGCACTTATAGGTGTGGCATAACAACTATACAATACTGAAAGACCAATAGGATGTCACTTATCCAAGAATTCATCCCCCCCCCCCCCCCCCCCCCCTTTGCACACAACAACAACTACATGCACTTGTACCTTTATCTCTTGATGTTGGTCTCTCAATGCTCAGAGAGTAAACCCTAGGCACTAGTCTCAAGCACTTGGTTGCTACAGATTAGAAAACAACAATAACAACAATAACAACAACAAAATTATTGTAAACAGGCCCTCTTTTTGTGAATCATAATTAAAAAAGAGGGCCTGAGAGACAAGCTAGCTTATAGGCAGGATGTAATTAATTTTATCACCTTTGCCTGGGTTCAGCCCACAAAGGCATGCCTAGTGCTGCATCAAAGGAAAGCCACCAGTATAATTCTAGTACATAGTGGCACCAGACAGTTGCCTATGAGCATGCATGGTTGTGTGATAGTAACAATTAACAGTTTCCTGGAATGTATCATGCAGGCCTGCATGTCTAGACACTTAAATATCACCCCTGGAAATTATGGTGCACTATAGTTGGTTTGCTGAAGTGACTACCACACTGGGGAAAGTTACATTTTTTTCTTCTTTGCATGCAGGCTCAGCCACCATTCACTGGGAAAAGCAATTGAAACAAATCTTTTCAGCACTAAGAATAGTTGTTTCTTAATAGTTTCAGCTTCTTCTATATTCAATAAAGATAGTGATAACTATATATAGTTGTAGATTCAGATATCACCCAGCTAGCTATTACAATAGTGTAGCTGGCTTGCCTAAAAGTACTGTAGCTGCATGCATATAGTTATACCTTAATTACAGTTTTGCCAGGTTGCTCTCTTAAAAAATCCACAGACAGAAAAGGATAAAAAATCCACAGACAGAAAAGGATATCATAGACATCCATAGAAAATTTTACGCATAATTTTCTTTGATGTAATGAGGTCATTATATATAGCATAGTGCATCAGATTACAGTGGTAATGACACTGTTTTGAAAAATAGAACATGCATGAGTAGACCAAACAGTTACGTATTGCAGGGAAGCAGAAAAGTCACAAAAATAACAACAAAAAGCTATAGAATCACATAATTTCACTATTTTCATTATTACTGGATTTTGAAACCTCGTGGTTGGGCAGTGAATGATGCAATAGTCACCTCCCTCACCTGGGTGACTATTGCATTATACTCACAGCCCTCCCACTTGGTTTCTAAACTTCCTAGATGTCTATACTAGGTCACTAACCTAGACATAGACAATTTTCTTAATCCACAGATAGTGGATAAATCCATGAACCTGGCAACACTAGTTGCCTAGATACAGCCTGCATGCATGCATATGATGTAGCTATGTAAACATTGATTTTACCATCACATACAGCCCTTGAAGGCATGCTACTTGTCACATCTTAGCTTGCTCTAATCACCTTGTAGGGTACATTTTTGTGAACAAAATTAGGGTGCATGAAGTGAGCCTCTATTTGCAAGTGAAGCAGGGGTGCATGTTACTATATATTTATATCTTATATATGTATGCACATATGTTCTTCCAGTCCTTTGCAATAAGGTGACATCAACGACTAACCACAATGCAATACATTCATTATGACCCCACGAGAATTACGCATGCCCATAAACACTTGGCAACAATCGTAATTGCATTTTGTCATGGAGGCAGATTGTAGCTTGGCTTATCTAAGTGGTTGAAGCAAGCATTACACCAGACTAAATGTCCAGTCTGAGATTGTACTGGTATAGTGCCAGTAGTACTATAATATACTTCAATAAGATAATATTGGGAACATTCCTTTGGTATAAAGTAAGCACACTCTTGTTTTTGCAATGTGTTTTAGAGCAAAATTATTAAGTAGCTAAATTAATAGCTATACCTGCCAAATACTATATAGCACTCACCAACTGCTACCCTCAAAATTACTAGCTCTTTCTATTATGCTTCCTCTATAGGTACTTGCTTTCAAGAGTACAGGCATGCATTCCTGTGCCCAGGCTAAACACTTGTAGCTGTCACTACATGCTACAGGCATTTTACACAATTCTCACGCCAAATAAAAAGCTTGCATGGGAGCCTGTATTATTTATTTGCCACTATAGTTCCTAGAAGTGCATATCATCCTGCATACCTCTGAATGACACTTGCATGTTAACATTGTCTTGCACAAGAAATAGAAGGCCATAGAATCTACTATGTTTGCCACTTGTAAAAGCTAGTCAAACTCTACCCTCCCCTCCATTCCACTTCCCTCCCTCCCCGTACAAAACTATCCTTACGTACGTACCGGTTTAAAGCTACCATTACCAAATAATTATACACCAGTGACACCACCTGTAGCTATCTGGGTGTCTGCATGACTGGACCATTGGACTGCACTACTGGGGAGGGAAGGAAGTGGAGTGGAGGGGAGACCAAGAGTAGAGCTTGACTAGTAGCAAATTTTATGCTAGTTCTTACAATTACAAGCAGCAATATGGCCTTAACATGTAATTTTGCAGGCTATACTGACAAGAAGTGCAGGGTCTGGAGACTAGCATGTCTTCAGGCGTTAATAATGTCCAAAAATGCATTTTTGTGGTCAAGTTTAAGGTGAAAGGTCAGTCCAGTAGTTAGTCCAGTCCGTCCAGTGAATTCAGGCACCCTTTTCAGGTTAACCAACATAAAATTTGCTGATAGTGCAGAATTAAAGTCTGTGCTCACTACCACATTGCATTTGTATGACAGATTATTTTGCTCAATTCTACTGGTCAACCAACCTGAAAACCTCATATTCTGTTTATGTGCCACACAAACTTTCGCCTGCATCATATTTTTTTATGGAGTACAATTTTTTATATTGAATTGAGATTTTGTGGTTAAATTCTTATTGCGCATGCGCACTAAAGTGTATCAGTCTGCATTGCGAGCGGTTTGTAATGACCGGAAGTGGGTGTGGTTTCAATAAAAATGGAATAAAAACGCATGACTTTCTGGAAAAAAATTGCCTGAGAAAAGTTTATGTACTCTATGTAGCATAGCCATAGTAACTGAAGTTCGGTAAGCTAGCTTAACGTTTTTTTATGCTTATCTAAGTGGATTATTGGCCGACCTGCTAGGCTGTAAGCGTTTTGTGGCAAGCATTACAAGTTCACATTAACAGCTTCCTGCCTGGCTGATACAAGTAATTTACCACATGATTAATAGGCAATCACATGCTTTTTGGTGCAATTTGGGGTATAATTGCATTCAAAATTGCACTCAGCTTCGCCTCGTGCAATTACCTAACCAATTTCTCATGCAATCACTCAAAAGCATGTGATTACCTATCAGAGAGTGCAGTAGCACTCTCTATGTAGGGATGACTCGGACGGCCGCGCGCGCCGCCTAGGCTATAGACTAAGAGTGACTAATACAAAAGTGAAATTCTAGTTCCCCCACTTAGACCTAACAAAAGCTACTGTGAATGATTATCCAGCCTACTACAATGTGCAGACCAAGTTTCAGGACCAGGGAGCTTACCATTTCAGAAAATACGGCAAGCAGGTAGGGGTGTCCACATTATTCTTATTTTTTTGGCCCCAATATGCTTTTCAGAAATTCCAGTTAAGATTACCCATTATGCTTCAATTTTATCCCATTAGCTATGCTTCAATAATATTCATCGTTTATTATTGCAATATTAAAGAAGTGTCTTCAAGTGAGTTTGTTTGGGTATGGTTGAAAGAGTTTGCTAGGAGAGAAAAAAATCAGATGATGAATCAGATGAAGCTGGAGCTTTCAGTACATCCAGTAGGGACCTCACAGAACCATCGGTGTCACTAGAACTTGTAGCAGTAAAACTAGGACTAGGACTAAGGAGCTAGACCCACTAAAGTGCATATTCTAAACTAGTCTCGTTCCCTATTAGGCCACTCCAATAAAATGATTAGTTTCTGGTCAACGAAAATTTGATCTGCAAATCAATTATTATTATTATTGCACATGCTCAGATAATGCTGACACAGCAAAACTAGTTCAAGCTGCTTCTCCTTCTCAATGTCTGTGTTTCGCTAGAGTGCGGGCAAAAGAACAAGTGAAAAGTCCGGAAATGACTTTCGGTAGCTTTTTTCGGGCCCAGATAGTGCCATCAGCGTCTCTCTCTCTCTCTCTCTCTCTCTCTCTCTCTCTCTCTCTCTCTCTCTCTCTCTCTCTCTCTCTCTCTTTCTCTCTCTCTCTGTTTAGCTCTCTGACATTGTTTGCTTTATAGGTTGATAGTTCACTAAATGTGCATCAACATTTGGACAGTATGTGAAATTCATGGTAAAAAGTAAGGAAAATGACACCAGCAGAATCTCATGATTATAACCTCTGGAGGATGCAAAGATTTGCCTCCTATACACAAGATGGAAAATGAATGGACTTTTAAAAAAAAATAATTTTTTTTTTCGAGATGATACAGTATATGTGACTGTGTGTGCACATACTATGTTTTGTATTGATGTTTTGAAGTAGCTAAGTGTTCTGTATGGAGAAGAAAATTCCAAGTTAGTAGTTATAAATTTCAGGTACCTGGTATTCATAAATAATAATAACCAGCTTCCCCTCATGGAAATATAGAAAGCACTAAACCAGAAACTCAAGATTTTATTGGAAAGGCCTTATTCTTGTATGCTAGGGCAGCTCATTATGCTCAAAATTATGCTAGCATAATGTGGACATCCCTACAAGCAGGTAAATGGCTGGATTCTTAGCCTCGTACCCAGGCCCGCTTTTTTCGCGGGGCCGGCGGTGGAAAAGCATAAGTTGCATGCGCATGCGCTTAATTAGACACGAAATAATACGTAAAATTTCGTGCTTGATGAATGATGTAATCATAAAAATGTATGTAACATGTGCGCTGCAGCTAGCTTAAAGTGCTAGCTAGCTAGCTAGATCTGGCTCCAGACCTTATCCACATCAGTGAAATAAACTAAGACACAACAAGAACAGCACTATCCCTCTCAAGCCAAGCTTATGGTCAAAACAAAAGGTAAGACATGATACTTTGATAGCAGCGACTCTTCTCGTCTAACCAGTTAGTAGCGACACAAACAAATAATAAACAGCTTGCACAGAACGCTTCTGGGAGTGAGGTGAGTTGAATCTAGCGCAGAAAAACAGAACAGTCTACTGACTCAGCTCTCAAAATTACGATGATGTAATGTTTATTACGATTTGTATGTAACGGACGTGCCCGAACCCCGGATGGAGCGCATGCGCATGCAACTTATACCAGACTGGCCCTTCGCTTTTTTCCACCGCCCCGCGAAAAAAGCGGGCCTGGGTACGAGGCTCTCTATTATTATTATTATCGCTGTGGCTATACGTCCGGCAGCCGGATACTATTTTCAGAGCTATAGGTCCGGCAGTGCTGGCACTCTTTAAAGATTGATCCCATTTCCATCCTTCTTGTTTCCTTACTTTTTTGATCCCTACATCTTTTTTTTCATTTCACAAAATGCTTTTTCCCTTATACTAATCTCAACCCCAAGGCCACAGTGTATATACGTATAGTATTGCATCTTTAATATCGGGTCCTCTCTTTGGGATTTCTTCATGCATCTAGAGGTGACATGCTGCATAACTAGAGTGAGTAAATAGGTCTGTCTGATTCCACTGCAGCTATCAATTATTATAGCTAGTTATAAATAGCACTCTTGACTTTTGGAATAATTTACAAGTAATAATGACAACACAGAATAATGCGTTATGTGATTATTATGATGCAGTTGGTTCCACACTAGCTATATAGTGTTAAAATCTATGCAACCTTGAGTGTCTTTTATTGATGCACACCTATCACTTTCTGCCACCATAGAGTGACCTGAGTAGCGAACGAAACTGCTCATCAGCTTCCTCTCCCTTGCCATCACTTGGAATCTGGTCAACTTGTTCAGCATTGGCCGGTGATTCACGGAAACCCTTTAACAGATCCAGGAGATTCTCTACTTCTGCTTTCTTGAATGGAAAACTCAAAGGACTCTCAGCCTGTGCTTTCTTCAACGGACGAGAGTAACCAATATTCCAACCTTCAGCCTCTGCTTTCTTCAACGGACGAGAGTAACCAATATTCCAACCTTCAGCCTCTGCTTTCTTCAACGGACGAGAGTAACCAATATTCCAACCTTCAGCCTCTGCTTTCTTCAACGGACGAGAGTATACAATATTCCAACCTTCAGCCTCTGCTTTCTTGAATGGAAAAAACCTCTCTTCTTCTGCTTTCTTGAATGGAAGAAACCTCTCTTCTTCCGCTTTCTTGAATGCTGCTTTCTTGAATGGAAAAAACCTCTCTTCTTCTGCATTTTTGAATGGTAAACTCAAAGGACTTCCAGCCTGTACTTTCTCCTTTGCAAGTGGATGGGTGTAGCCAAAAGTAAGTCCATTGCTCGAGGCCTTTTTCTGCGCTGCTGGAGCAGAGTGGCCCACGATGAAGAATGATGCTATAAGAAAAAGAGCAAGCCCTTGCATCTTGAATCGTAATGAGTGGAGTGTGGATGTGAGAAAGCTACAGGCAGAGGAGGGGTGTAGTTATAGCTGCTGATGAAATGTCGTTGCTAACCTTCTTCTTGGGAAGTAGCTAGCTATATAGAGCAGCTTGCTGCATTTATAGGGAGAATTTTAAAAAATCCCCAAAAAGATTTCCATAATCTTTCTATCGATCATAATCATGCATGACGTCACATAAATATTGGTGTTTGGGAAGCTTGGCCAGCATGCAGCAAGCTACCATTCACTCTTTTTAAAAATATTCTCTAGCTAACTGTATCAGTATCTAGCTACATACTATGCTTGGGAATTATATTCATGATTCTCTTGTGAATTGGGTGAATGCACTTGAACTACGTACGCATGTAGAATCACCTATTATAATAATTATTGATCATCTCATGAGAATTTAACTATATGTGACTCTCTGCCATTTAATTTCCCATAGACAATTAATGTATGGCATTCTTTGGAATATCTTAATTTAGCATATGCACCATCTTTTTTCCCCAGCATTCGAATGATACGTGGTCAACTGATGGCTATCACTATATCCCCAAGAACTTTTAGCTGCAATGTGACAGTTCCATGCTCCATACATGGACAGGTAGAAATCACCCCATTCAGCCATTTCTCAGATGTGCATTGATGAAACAGTCCCAAATTCCTGTCGAATACATTTCCGTGAAATGAAAAAAATTTTTTAAAAATGTAGGGATGACCATTGCTCAAAAAGTAAGGAAACAAGGGTATAGGGAGGAAGGATGGAAGGATCAATCTTTGTTCTGTATATCCAGCCAACAATCCCTATAGCTATACGTCAGGTAGCTTCAGATAATAGTGCGTATATGTAGGTGGATATGCAGAATAAAGATTGATCCTTCCATCCTTCATCCCTACCCTTGTTTCCTTACTTTTTTCCCTACATTTGGAAATATTTTTCCCATACTTGTTCCTGGTCTTTTTTCCCTCCCTTTTATGGTTTTATGTATAGAGTTCATTCTTCTGTGTATGCAGGGACAGATGAAAGAAGAATATAGTTCTCTAATAGCATAGCAGCCCAATGAATATTTATCAGTGAGTCAAGGCTTGAAGTGTTGAGCTATACTTGGAGGTCGAGGATGCAGAATCTGAAAGAGTCTACTGGTAGATGGATTGATAACATGCACATGCGTATTATCGAGAGGAAAAAATGGCTTCCAATAGCTAATTAAGTTAGTCGAGAGTACTGTGCTCCATACTGTCTCCTTTTACATCGACTCTTCCAAGGATTGATGAGTACAAAAGATCGTAGATGGTAGAATTTGGAGCAGATTTATCCTGAAATCATAGCTGTAGCTTGAGTGGTTCGAGAAATATGGTTGTCTAAGAAGAATAACAACAATAGAGAAGAAGCGATTTACCTGCTTGCTGTATTTCTGAAATGGTAAGCTCCCTGGCACTTTGTAGTAGGCTCCAGAATCATTCACAGTAGCATTTGTTAAGTCTAAGTGGGGGAACTAGAACTTCACTTTTGTATTAGTCTATATGCGGCGGGAGAAAGAAAGAAATACGGTTCAAAGGTCAATAGCTACTGCGACTGCAGCAAGCCTAGCCAGGCTGGTGAAGATAGAAACAAGCAAGGGGCTGGAGACTGCAGTAAGCCTAGGCCAGCAGAGAATGCATGGCTGCAGCAAGCCTATAGATAGCAAGAAAAACTGCATAGGAAAAGCCTCACTGAAGGAAGACATAGGCTTAGCTAAAAGAAACCAGCCCCAATAGCATGCAATTTCAAATGCAAAATAAGATTGCCATAGATTTTCTGTGGGTGCAGGCTAGTTTATATTACTAACCCATATATTTCCATAGCCTCTTCCCCCCCCCCCCCCCCCCCCCCCCCAAAAAAAAAAAAATATATATATATATATAGGCCTGGGAATGAGGCTATTCCAGTGTGATACAGAGTTTTTTCAGCTGGTGGGATTAAGAATCATTACACAAGCCAACAATTTCCCCTGGATAGGTGAACAGAATTTCAGATAGCAAGCTGTATTGTGAATGTTATGATTGTGAATAAAAATAGTAACTTAATGGATCAACAAAATTAAGAGAATAGGCATAAAAATAGTTGACTAAAAATTAGCTGCTGGATTCAAGTGATAATGTTTTATCTCTTGCCATTATAGAGCTTTGTATCTTGGGTAAGAATTGTTCATTTCCCCTCATGTTCAGTAGTGTTAGTTTAGTGGAACAGGTCAGGCCAGTCAGGCCCAGGCCTGACTGGCCTGACCAATATTTTGGGAAAAACGAGGTTACGATTACTAATTATTAATGGCTATCGATCAATAACAAAATACAAGTTAATAATTATTATTAAGTGGCTATAAATCAATAACAAAATATTTGCTATTAAGTGGCTATCAATCAATAACAAAATACTAAGTGGCTATAAATCAATAATACAAGTTAATATAAATTATTATTAAGACTAAAGTGGCTATCAATCAATAACGAAATATAAGTTAACTATTTGTATGTGGCTATCAATCAATATGTCTCAAGAAAGTGTCCTTTGTATGATGCTTGTAGAACTTTAGTGGTCTGGGGATTACATTTCAATTTCAAGCTTGACCAATCGAATTTTGCTTCCAACATCTCTGAGATTGGCTTTCTTGGCAACTATAATTGAGTGGGGTTGTCAGACCATGCACCTTTAACTGAGTTTTGGATGATTTGTATATAGTCCTTGCAAAAAATGGGGTATGACAAAAAAGGTCCAACCTCATTGTGCACTGTTGACATGTCATGTTGTGTCCTTGTGTTTATAGTCCAGATATGTTCACTAATGGAGTCTGTGCAATTTAGAAACACTCCCTTCCCCTCCCTCCCCCAACCACTCTGGTCGGTCCAGTTTTCACCAGACCACTCCATGCCTGCAGAGTTAGCTAAGTGATTATGTGTATATGAAGCACCATGACCTTCAAGAATCATGATCACACTAGCATAGCTTTATCGAAACTCCTTCTGATAAGTGGGTGAAAGATAAAGTGGGCATGGCGATCTCACGCACAGGCATACTGGGCCACTCAAATTCTGTGGATACACCCCTGTCCCCTCCCCCTCTTCCCGAATGGAACACCACCCTCTTATAGTCCAGATATGTGGGTTTAGAAGCACTCCCTCACCCCCTTGGAAATATCACTTAGAAGCACACAATAATATAGTCTTCTTTCTATTCTACAAATTAGTGATTCCATTTTCATTAAGTCTCCTATTTTGATTCTGTAAGTGACATCTTCATCAATATTGTGTACTCAGCAGATGTAGTTCCATGGAACAGGAATTAAAAGACAGATATTAGCTAGAGTGTTCATGTTAAGAAATAGCATCTCATTGATAACCAATGCAGTTGTGATCCCATATCTTCCTCATGCTGCTATAATGATTACAGAACATAATGACTATTATGACATAAGCATGATGTAATAACTACTATGACATAAGCATGATGTAATAACTACATTATATGAGCATGCTCCAGTAGTACAGTACATGCTGTACACTGAAAGTGTGTGCAACACATTATACACACCCCCAACTAGTCAGTTATATCTTGAGCTGTGAGTATCATTAGCTATAAACAAAGGCCATTACATGTACCAATACCAATCACATGACTGTGTGATTTAGCGCCCCCCCCCCCCACACACACACACACACACACACCACACACACTAAAATCTTGAAAGAAACTCTGCCAAACCCTTCCCTCCATTAATGTGTGTGTATATCATTTGAACTTGACATGTACACCAGTAGAGAGGTGCATGCATCTGTGATCAGATAAGCTGAATTGATATTTGTCATGGTAACCTTAAAATTTGGTGGAAGTGTGGGTGTAATTTGGTACATTTTGTTACCACACCCACTTTAGTCTACTTCAGGTTGCAAATAAATTCGCCTCAAAACTTACATTAGGGCTATGGATGTCTGGGCTATTGGATTGACCTATTTAAACACTCGTGAAGAATTCTGATGTGATCCAGCTAAACCTAAAGGATGAACAAAATCTAGACTACTTAGCTAACGATAAGCCTATATCTCTGCTGTTAGGCGGCGCCTACCCTTTACCTAGTCTGGCATAGCACCGCCCACCGACTTGAGTAGTGGTCTGGTGACATATAATACAACGAGTTGTGCCGTTTAGCAGGAAAACTGCTAAATCAATGAATATCATTAAATGACGTTTAATGACGTAAAATTACGCAAACACTTGGGGCCTTTTCCTGTAAGTTCGCACGCTAAAATTGTACCTGCCATGCTCGCCAATTAAATTAAGAATAACTATGACAACTGTGATGTCACTGGCTGATTATAATACCGCTTCCTACGACACTTCCTGTTAGTAACGCGCATGCGCAATAGAATCCACCGGCACAACTCGTTGTATTGTATGTCACCAGACCACCTACTAAAGTCGGTGGGCGGTGCTGTGCCAGACTACCCTTTACCTCCTTTTCCCTCGAGTGTGCAACGTTGTACATGCACGCGCACATTGTTGATCGGACGTACGTACACGCGACCATAGCCTGGGCCCCAGGCTATGATTGTTACTAGGAACAGATTAGCTTTACGAAAAAAGGTAGCTAACACCCCATAGCATAGTTAATAACTTTACAACCTTACTTGTGCCATAATTATTTGCTGCATATGTGCCAGCCTGCTTGTGGCTTTGTAGCTATCCCTTACAATAAATAAATTTGCAACTTACAGTTCCAGAGTTTAGACCTTAGTACACCCTCATACCTTTTTAGCCAGTGCAATTTTTGCATGTATTCAATAAGTTCAGCCAATAGTTCACATTAGCTCAGAACTTCGAGAGGTTGATTCCTCCAGCTACATTATATTTTTTTTTGGTCTCTTCCATGAGAGAGGCTTCGATATGTGAATTCACTCATAGGTTTGGGCAAGGTGCAGAGATGAAGAAACTGAAGGAAGTTATGGCTGCACACTTGATACCAAATTTAATATGTTATAGCTATTAATGTGGGCATGCGCAATGAAGAGTACATGGCCTGGCAGTTTTATATTGCCAGTTACATACATAATTATAGTCTAGGGCACCATAGATTGCATAGACTACGTAACCGGCACGGTGCACAGTTGACCATCCTTGAGGAATATAATATATTATAGCTGTTATAAAAAAATAATGTAGCTACTCTTTTCATTTCATTGCTTAG
This sequence comes from Crambe crambe, assembly GCA_963924555.1. Classification (NCBI taxonomy): domain Eukaryota; kingdom Metazoa; phylum Porifera; class Demospongiae; order Poecilosclerida; family Crambeidae; genus Crambe; species Crambe crambe. The sequence continues at coordinate 6,633,144 of OZ004588.1, forward strand.
GACACATTACAGCACCAAGGAATAAATGAAGAAAGGGTCAATTCTATTATATAGGATGGAGCCTGACTTACATGGAGTCATATCATCATTAAGCAAAGGGGGGATTTGCAATATGAATTTAGTATGAGGGCATACATGGCAAAATATGCTCGGTGAGTTCCAACAAGAAGGGATTAATTTGATGCAAAAATGAAGTGGCAGCAGGTACCACATGTACTATTCATATAAGAGAGCTTGAACTGTTGTAAAGCCAAGCGCTGATGAATTAGAGTGACAGCAGTTAAAATTATACAATGTCCACACTTACTTCGCTGGTGCGCTTCTGCAGAACTGTCACTTCTTGACTTGCAGTTTCTTTAATGGGGCGGCAAATTGCGGATTATAAATCCTCTATTAGCTAGTATGGATATGGCTAATTATCTACGTAGCTAAATGTAATGGAAGAAATGTCCCTGCCATATGTCACATCAAAGTATGTATAGCATAAGTGGAGTAATTCCAAATGGCATGGTAGCTAATTCTGAGACTTCTGAGCTCAAAGATGGTGAGTGGATTATGAACTAGAGCTCATAAGCTTGCAAATTACCCTACCATTTGGGCCGGCTGGCCTTAGTCTGGCATAGCGAACCCTTTACCTCCCCTTCCCCCCCTTTCCCCCCCCCCCCCCCCCCCCCCCCCCCCAAGAAAAAAGAGGTAAAGGGTCAGCTACACCAGACCTAGGCTGGCCTATCAATCCCTCTCTGGCCTCCAGGTCCAAGCTCTCCAACTCTTTGCTTTTCATAAGAGATACTCAGAGAACCTTGGACTGACTGATGCCCAGAAGCAAGATAAACCTGGCACCTTGATCATTTAGTCTCGTGAGCCAGCTCACTTATTTTTTTTTCGCGAGCGATAAAAAAATAAGTGGGCTGGCTCGCGAGACTATTGATCATTGACTATAACTGTTATAGCTAACTTCTCAACTCTTAAAAATTCAAACACCAGCAGAGAGTGGATTCTGTTGATCAAGGTGCCAGGTGAATGCAAATAGAGTCATAGCAGCCTTGAAGCAACACGTTGAAGGACGCATCAATGAAACTGTAGGAGAGGAAACCTAGCCTCAGACAGAGAAAACAACAGTTTGGTGAATCTTTTAATGATATCCTCATATCTCTTTGTGAACATGTAACTTCTGTACTAGCTAATATATGCATGTCTGCAGAAAGCAACCAGAGGCTTCCATGTATTCAGTTCAAGTCCAAGATTTCAATGTTGACCAAACCATCACTAAATGTTGTGCTTTAGAGGCGGCAAAAAAATCCCTGACAGACATCAAAGGATCATCTGATATCAGTTAAAGCTAATCCCACCGACAGCAGTACACTCAATCCATGCAGAGGTGTGCAACAGACACCATGAGAGTTGCCGAAAAAATTGCCCTGCATATAGGAAAGCATGCTGCAAGCGTGGCAAGATAGCCAGCAGAAACCATTAGTCAGTGGAAGGACACAGGGTTGACCACACCCAAAGCTAGATACAACACTTGAGAATGCACAAGGCAACACCTCAGAGTCTAATATGAACTCCAGCTCCACCCCAACCATCAAGATGCCAGCTCGGGTATTCTTCCAGAATGCTATCCAAAACACACCACGTCCGTGAAAGCATTCCAAATAATATAATCTATAAATAATGACCTAGCTACCAATGGTGTCTGCAGAGGAAATTTTGTCCAAATTCCAACCATATTTGATGGCCAGATTCCCACCAATTCTATGATCATGTGATTGCGATGTAAGACCACCCTTAAGGAGGAGGATGCTGCCTCTATGGTAGCTATTATGTCAAATTGAAGAGATAATTATTGGTAATGTTTTCCCCCCCCTGTGTATTGAACAGTCTGCATCAGGTTCCAGTGATTTTTCAGAAGAATAATTATTGTAGGTATAGTTACCTACATAGCAGGATTGTAGCATAACCAAGCATTATAATCATTATTTCACACAGTCATTACTATCTACAAGACTTAATACAATTCCTATACTTATTGGTTCTCTCAGTCATGTATCCTTATAATTATGAGTCAGTCCCTTCTTTTTTCTGGCATAATTAGTAGTAGGCCCAGTGACAGCGTGTCAAGGGATGGTAGTGTTTGTAGCTGGTGATGCATACGCGAAGGTGGTTTCTGTAATAGTGATGCAGATAATAATACTGGCTCTTGGCTTTTTTCCCACCATCTTCATCTCCTGAAATGAGTGCGCCTCCATCTTCATCTTCTTTCTCTTGCAGTTGGGCCAGGATATGTTGTAGCCTTGCATCAGGGTCCTCCCCATCTCCTCCCTCGGCTGCCAGTGCTGCTTTGCCTTCATCGGCTTGCTGGATTTCATTCATTATCCGCCCCATTTCAGCTGCAGAGAGCTTACTCTTTCGATCTTGTCCAGGCATGCTGAGAGCAACAGAAAGAGTTGCTGCAAAAAGCAGAGCAATGAGATACTTCATCGTTTACTTGTTGCTGAGAAGTAAGAGGCTTTTAGTGATCTCAATCGATATAATTATGGTCGCTATTATATGGTGTTCAGTGACTAAATAGTTGTCTCTCAGCTGCTTTTATAAGAAAGGAAGATCATAATATTAAGGTACTTATGATAGGGCCTATAAACACATTAATTGAATTGAAGCTTCTCACTATTTTTTCCTGTGTATGTACACATGAGACCGTAGGAAACAATCAATATGAAAAATGCTGAGAATTCCTTCAGTAGCTAGCTTGATAATGGAAGGCCTATAGCTACGTATGAAAAAATGTTTGTTTCCTTTCTTTTACAGCTTGCTTGCACAATATATTTTTAAAGTGTGACTTTCAATTTCTTACTGATGTGATCGAGGCACTATTAATGATGCTGTCGGAATTATAGTGTGACTTTCAATTTCCTAATTATTGTCTATAGCTTGAAAAAACTGATGTGATCGAGCCATAACAATGATGGTTGAATTAGGAAGGAGCTAGCTATGGCTAGCTATATAGCTTTACATTATACAGTGTGACTTCCAATTTCCTATTTTGTCTGTAGTTGTAGTTAATCGAAAAAAACAACAACTGATGTGATGGTTCTGGTGCTGTTGATGGAGGAAGTATAGCTAGCTAGAAATTTAGAGATCAACAAAGGGTTCAATAGGTATACATATGAATCCTGAGCTATGGTTTTTGAGTGAGAAGCATTGGCTATTATTATTATAATAATAATGCAACACTTTTGACTGAGAAAATTGTCTGAAGTTTAAAGTTTTTAGAGCTCCAACTAATAGCTACTTAATACTATAATTATTCTAAAGGTAAAATTTCACACCATACAAAGTGCATGTGTGACTATGAGTGTTCACGCGGCTAGCTATAGCTGACATGTGGCAAATAAATATACATAGGATAAGCCATTGCTCCTGTAGGTCTTCATAAAATTTAATATTGTGTTATAAAAAGTTTTGCTTCTTTATAATAGAAAAATTAAAACTGTATCTTTAACCTTAAAATTAGTATAATAAGTAATAATTATGTAGGGTGCAGACTTTACACTCAAGGATGTACCAATATTACTCTCCTTGGGTGCAGCAAAGGGTGTAGATAGTTCCCACCAGTTTCATTTCAGAGTATATAGCAGTCCTGTGCTTCAGGTCTACCTAGAATGTGGGGGGAGAAGGTGCTCCAATTCATGAAGAGATTAAGCATGCATTTCTATAGATAACTAAGACAATTCCTTCTATCTAATTATATGCATGGTTGAGATTGGGAAATAATTATTGTATTACACCACAATGTGATTATAACTCAGAGTACGAGTTAATTAAGATAGCCAACACATTCTTTATAGATGGTCAATTTAGCAATGAGATTTATAGATGGTCGATTTAGCAATGAGAAGCCCACACATTCTTAGAGCATTAGCTATTTCAGTATGAAGATTTTTGATGGTTCTACCCATGTATTATGCATTCAGTGGCAGGGAATAAAAGCTAGCAACACAGAATTTCCACACTAATTGCTCATGGTTTGATAGGAAGCTTCAAAGAGCAGTGACGATGAAGTGTTTGTCTATTTTTCTCTTTCTTGGGATCATTCTGACTATTGTTGTTGCCTTTCCATCAAAGCGTACAGAGGAATTGTCAAACAGAGATGACATTGAGGCAGAGTTAAAAGAGAATGCCAGATCTTCAGATGCAATGCATGCATCCGAGTCTGATGAATATGAAGACGACATTGAAGAAGTTTTAGCTCAAGATGAAGATGGGGATGATGAAGTTGCTACTCTTGCATTAATAAGGTCCACACGCTGTTACTGGCATTTTTGCAGTTTCAGGCTTTCTGGATTAAGCTGTCGCAAAGTGAGAAAACTAAGCTGCAGACCTTGGTTTTAGGGGTGAAGATCCTTTAGTTTTATCAATAATTAAATTGAACGTTATAGCCAATTAACTACCATGACAATGTGCCTAACCATTGATGAATGAACATGCTCAGTAAATTTACTGTGGAATAGATGCATATAAATTCATTAATTTTATCCACGAGTCTTATACGTAAGCATCCTGTTCATTGAATTTTTTTTTTTTTTTTTTTTTTTGGTCATGGTGCAATTTGATGAATCCAATTCCATGGATATCTGATAGCACCCTCTGGCAATGTATAGACCCCTCAATGAAATCTCTAGCTTGCAATTAAGACCCCTCAATGAAACCCTAGCCCTAGTCTGAAATTCATACCCCTCATTGAAACCCCTAGCTTGCAATTCAGACCACCCTAGCCCACTTGACATCAATTTGAAATCTTTGTTCAAAGTAGAGCACAGGAGCCTCGGGATTTTTTTTTTGAATTTAAAAATGTATTTAAAAAAAGGTTCACTTGAGTAGCTATAACATAGCTAACCTGACTCCAGCTAGAGGAGTTCTGTGTGGCTTCATGCAGTAAGATGCTCAAGAACTTCCACAACAACTATAGCCATACAAAGGCACAATCAAAAACATCTTTTGCCTTCCTTCTCATGGGGATCGTTCTTGCTACAGCTTTCGGAGCTCTTGCTAAAGATAGGAAAGAAACAGCAAGTGTATAGAAGATACTATTACAACTGAATCAAAAGGGACAACTGGAATGGTTGCTAATTACTCAGAGTCAAAACTTGAGAAGGTGCTAAGGGAGCTGGAAAAGAGATCCTCCGCAGGTGAGTTTGTTGCTAGATTTTTTCTTCAATTTAGTTGAACTTTCGTTAGATCCAATCGTGTGTGCTATGTAGTACTACGTATAAGTAACATGTGTGTCTTATTAGTAGCGCGCGCAAACATGTGCAAGCTAGCTATAATAAAGAAGCGGCAAACGAGTTAACAGTTATCTGAGAATTTACAGTGGCGGCTGAGGGTGGGGGCGAGAGGGGCTAGAGCCCCCCACCCCCCACTTTTTAGCAGGTGGGGGCTGAGCCCCCCCCCCCCCCCCCCCCCCCCCCACTTTTTTGACCCATTATATAATTGACTAACTGCAGCAGTAAAGTCTACTGTCTAGTCACTAATGATGTTGCACATTAGTGACTGCATTGTTGTTGGCCACAACATGTATAGAATCAAAACCTTTTTGTGTCCTCGACTCAGCCACCCCTGGCTAATTGCTGGAATGTACAAATTGTTATTTGGTACATAGCAATCCAGCATGGTGCAATGGGGCTTGGGGTTGGCCCCCCCAGGTAAATTTATGTTCCTCCGCCTATGAGAAAGTATTGTTAGCAAGCCTACATGAAAGCCATAGTGAGAGCAGAGCTAGAGGCAAGGTTTTATGATCCGTAAAAAAAAAGCAGCAAGAGAGCCTAAATATTGCAAGAACAGAAACTATACAAAGTCATAAGTTGGCTAACAGTCCTGAGAAAGCTGAAGAGAGCTAGCCAACGCCGGTTACAATAAAGCTAAGCTATGACCTCCATAAATACTATATTGTGAAGCTAGCTTACTCAGCTACAACAGCATAGAAAATAGAATTAGATGTAATAACATGCATGCAACTAACGTGCAGAGTTAATTAATTATCTGAGATAGCCCACACATTCTTTAGATGGTTAATTTAGCAGGGCGCGTTGTTAATATGATAAGAAACGCATACTTTCTTCCTGAATTTGATTTAAGACAGCCCAAACATTCTTAGAGCATTAGCTATGTCAACTCACAGTGTTCCTGGTGGGAACCACCCATGTATTATGCATTCATTGGCAGGGAATAAAAGTTAGCAACACGCAGCACTTCCACGCTAACTGCTCGTGGTTTGATAGGGAGCAGTGACGATGAAGTGTTTGTCTATTTTTCTCTTTCTTGGGCTCATTCTGACTATTGCTGTTGCCTCTCCATCAAAGCGTGCAAAGGAATTGTCAAACATATATATAGATGACATCGAGACAGAGTTAAAAGGGAATGCCAGATCTGCAGATGATGAAGATGATATTGAGACAGAGAAAGAGAATGCCATATCTGTTGGTGCATCTGAGTCTAATGAAGATGAAGACGACAATGAAGAAGTTTTAGCTCAAGATGAAGATGGGGATGACAAAATTGCCACTCTTGCACATAATTATTGGTTTAAAAGGCGCATCCGTTGTTTGGTGTATACTTGCAGATTCGGCCATAATTCCTTCACCTGTCGCCGACGACGACGCTGCAGACGACGAGGACGCTGGGGCCGGAGGTGAAGACCCTAACATTTTCTCTTCAAGAGTGTTTAGATAGCTAGCTAGCTATAGTACTTTTTGCATACAGATAGCTAATTGAATAACTTTAGTATCTTAGCGCTGTAGATTTAGCTTTGTAGATTTTAGATTTTAGCTATAGCTCTCTCTCTCTCTCTCTCTCTCTCTCTCTCTCTCTCTCTGACATTTACAATTTTAAACTGAACGCTATAGCCAACTACCACCATGGGGGGAAGTTGTAGTGACAATGTGTCAATAACCATTGATGAATGAACGTAAACAGTACATGGTCAAAAAATTAATACATGTACTCATCACGAATCTGTTCATTGGTCATTTTTTCTGGTCATGGTCAATTTGATGAATCAAATTCCATGGATATCTGGTTTCTAGCAACCTCTGCACTGTAGCTACGTATGTGAGAGTATGACAGCTAGCACTCTCTATCCATGCATGCATATAGCTACCATGCATGTTTTGTTTAACTGCAGACCCCTCACATCATTGAATGAGACTCCTATAGCTAGCTCTCAATGCAGAACCCTCAATGAACCCAGAACCCTCAATTATATAGCTCTCAATGTCTAGCTCTCACCTCAATGAAACTCCTAGCTAGCTCTCAATGCAGAACCCTCAATGAACCCCAGACCCCTCAATGCACCCTTATATAGCTCTCAATGTCTAGCTCTAACCTCAATGAAACCCCTAGCTAGCTCTCATGCAGAACCCTCAATGAACCCCAGACTCAATGAAGCCTTAATTTACCTAGCTGTCTGTGGCACTTTGAAGATAGATGACTGCACGCACGGCAGCAATTGTATACTTTATCAGTAGTCGCTGACAGGCACATGTTACAGCTTCTTATCATTTGAAAACTAACATTGAAAAAATTAATGAAATTGAAAAAAAAAGTTCACTTGAACAGCTATATAACCTGACTCCATCTAGCTAGTTAGAGCAGTTCTGTGTGGCTTCATTCAGTCAGCTATACTCGTCTATGCTCAAGAACCTCCACGACACATGCAATGATTCAAAAACATCTTTTTGCCTTCCTTCTTATGGGGATTGTTCTTGCTACAGCTTTCGGATCTCTGACTAAAGATATGAAGGAAATAGTAAAAGATATCACAACAGAATCGAAAGGGACAACTGGAATGGTTGCCGATTACTCAGAGCCAAAACTTGAGAATGATATTAAAGATCTCTTATCTCAAGATGCTAAGAGAGCTGGAAAAACAGTTGTAGAGGGCTGCCGCAGGCGGGTTTGTCGCTGGATTTTTTCTTCTAATCAATATGTATGTCAATTCAGTCGAGCTTTTGTTAGATGCAATCGTCAACGAGTGCATCGCTGTCACTATCTCAAAGGATGAAGAAGAAAAGAAAGAAAAACAAAACAGAAATAAAACTCAACATAATATATGTAGCTAGGACTATAGCTAGGGTAGCAATAGGCTATTTTATTTTTTAAAGATTTTTCAGGTGTAGAAGAAATTGCTTTCTTGAAACAATGTCATCCCTTATTCCTGTATGTGTATTGTCCATGTTAGTTTATGATCATACTAGGATCCTGCAGGACTATAATAATTATAGTATAGCATACTAGCATACTAATATTATGCTATTAGCTAATATAGTGCCAATGAAAACGATCAAAATGATGTAGGGTTGTGGACCTGGTTCACTCTTATAATACCTACTTTAAACCACCGACATTTCAACCAGAATATCCTGGCCTTCATTAGGGTGATACTAGAGTATTCTGGTTGAAACATCAGAGCTGAAAACTAATAATTATGTTAGCTGAGAGAAGTCAGCCAATAGTTAGTGCAGAATTAATCCACAGACCCATGCACATGAAGAGTGGTTGTCAAATTAATTTCAATCAGCTAACTTCCTGAAAGTGATCCATGTTTGTTTGTTGTTGTTTTTTATAAATTATTATGTGATTTTTTTTTCAGATTAATTTTAAGAAGATGCATAATAGAGTATCAGATCAATTCTAAAAAAATCCATGCAGTTTCAATTCTGTGAGTCAAGTGTCATGTAATTATCTCTGTGAAGCAAGGTGGTCATAAACATCATCTCCTCCATAATAACAATGAAAATGATAAAAATCACTAACATCAATAATTATTATGGAAAACATGCATAATTTCTGTGTCAGTGGCAGGGAATAAAAGTTGGCAACACGTACATAGCACATCCATGCACACTAACTGCTCATCTTTACCTAGGAGTTTTGAAGAGCAGTAACAATGAGGTATCTCTTCACTTTTCTCATTCTTGGGATCGTTCTGGCTATAGTTATTGCCTCTCCATCAAAGCATGCAAAGGAAATGTCAAATGTGGATGACATTGAGACAGAGGTGAAAGAGAGTGCCATGTCTGCTGGTGCATCTGAGTCAGATGAAGATGAAGATGACATGGAAGCTCAAGATGAAAATGGGGATGATGGAGTTGCCGCTCTTGCATGGCGAAGGCCCACCCGTGTTCTACGCTGTTCCTTGGTCTACACCAACAAGCATACCTGTAGCTTCAACCGCACTTACTTCACCTGTCGCCGAATGAAACAGCGACGCTGCAGATATATTTACAAGAGAAGAGGGTGAAGATTTCAATGATACCCCTTGAACATCGAGTGTTGCTGTTAGAATTAGCTAGTACTTTTAGCAGACAGATAGAACAACTTCATTCAATAGGCATTATTGTATCAGTCATTCATTTACTCCGTGTGTGTATACAATATTATACTAGCTATGATAATAACAATTCTTTAATAAATCCTCCATTGAATGTAGCTTAAAACTATGGGGAACTACCATGGGGAGAAGGTTTTAGTGACAATGTGTCCAACCCTCGATGAATGGTAAACAGTGTATAGAAAACTATGAGTCTCGTTACATACTGTGTAAGCTAACTAACATGTTATCTATTGTCGTTACTATTCTCAGCTTGCTTCAATAAAACTCATTCAATAACAATGTTTCGACTTGATGCTCAGCTATTTTCTGATTATTCAGCACCAAAGTGCTGAGGTGTAGTGCTGGAGATAGACAACTCTCAATGCAGACCCCTCAATGAAGGGTTTCCCTTAGCTCTCAACACAGACCCCTCATAGACCCCCTAGTTCTCAATGCAGACACCCTAGCCTTCAATGCAGGCTCTCTATGCAGATCCCCTGCATGGCTCTCAATGTGATCTACCTGTCAATGATCATAGCAGACCCCTCAATGAAACCCCTAGCTTTCAACTCAAGGGGTAAAGTAGGAATAGGGTAATATTGTTGGTACAGTTAGAGGGGTTATCAGTAAGGGGTAACGAGTCTCTTATAATTATTTATAACATTGTTGAAAAACTTCACTCAATGTCCCCCTCAGAAACCTTATACTATACATGAAGTCATGGGCAAATGAAGGAAGATGACTGACTGGGCTGGGGGGCTAATGGTATTGGGGCCAATAGCAAGTGTGTGTAGCTATGTGTGTTTAATAATCTTTGGTGCTCCCTGCCCCCCAGTTCACAAAAAGTAGGGCCCCAGAACCAGACAGCTAAACTAGCTGCAATCACGGCATTTTTAGTATAGAGAATATAATTCTGACCTTGAGATTGATTATTATTTATTTATGTCTCACTGTTAGACATGCCAGCTGCATACCGGCAGCTGCATGAGTTGACTTTCATTTCCACTAAACAACAACATAATTTGTGATTATGAGTTATGTACGTATGAGTTACATATGTAGCTACAAAGCCAACAGGCTTATACTTGCTTGCATGCATGCCAGCTGGGATTGAGAAAAATAAACTTAAAGCACTAACTGTCTTGTGGTTATATATGCATCATTGAATTCATGCACATAATTATTATGTGCCAAGTAGTACAGTAGAACCTCGTTTATCCGTACCTCAATTATCCGGAACCTCGATTATCCAGATTCAGAATTCAATCAGCCACGCCCCCATTTTTCATTTAATTAGAACATCAGCTGTTGGCGATCAGGTAGCTTTTGTTGTTGTTGCTTGTCTTGCTGGCTAGTGGTGGGCTTCTGCTAAACAGAAGAGAGTAGTTTGACTGTTAAGGAGAAGGTGGCAACTGTTAAGCAGCTAGTAAAACCTTATTTCCAATTAATCTTACTACTACTTCAGTTATCCGGACTATTTCACTTATCTGAACAGCAAACAAATTTCTGAGGACAAAGCTGTTCGGATAACTGAGGTTCTACTGTAACAGTATGTGACAGTCCCAGTTTCTATAATCATATCATCCATATATAGTCTAGATATGTATCACAAGCTATGGTCTTTAATCCAGCAACAAGCTATTATAGATCACTCAACATGCAGTTGTAGCTATGACCTAGAGTATTGCGATTTCTCTCTAATGTCCTCATGCAGTCAAGGCCATTTATAAACCATTGCATGGATTTAGCTATGCAATGTAATTACTGCATGGGTTAATGCAGACTAGCCTATATACTCACTCTAAGGACCTATTATAAACACCATGAAGAATTTTAGCTCAATTGACTAATTCATCAGAGAGTAGCAGCTGTCGATAGCTCATAAACAATATTTGCCAAACAGATATAATACCCTTTGAGCTTGACTTTATTATTCTCTTGACTTCATGACTGACCTTTTGTGTAATAATACAGTCAATAGACAGTGCTTGAAATTTACTCCGCCAACAGGCTTACTTGCTTGCATGCATGCCAGCTGGGATTGAGAAATAAGCACGAACTGCTTGTGGTTATATCACATAATTATTATTATGTGCCAAGTAGTAACAGTATGTGACAGTCCAAGTAGTAATGGACACACTGAAACAGTTGCTCTACTGCTTCAAAATGGTGCACAAGTCAACATGCAAAATAACGATGGGTGGTCTTCTCTGATAATTGCAAGTGGAAATGGACAGTTGCTCTACTGCTTCAAAATGGTGCACAAGTCAACATGCAAAACAATGGGTGGTCTTCTCTGGTCTTTAATCCAGCAACAAGTTATACTTTGCAAACAAAGTCAGGCCCATAGGAAGCAAAATTTTAATGGTCAGGCCAGGAAATGGGTGTGGCTACACAATAATACTCACTAGGGCTACATAAATTTAGTCTGGCGTATAGTGGCGACCCTTTCCCTTCCCTTAGGTGGGTAAGGGTCACTGCTAAGCTACGCCATGCCAGACTAGCATAAATTATGCTGGTGAACATTATAGGTCTGTTGAACATTATAGGACCTTAGAATTTTGGGCAGTGACTGGCAACTTGCTGATTCCCTTTTGACATGCATGACATGAATAAGGGTGCATTGAGTCGTGAAGTGGCGAGAGGGCATGCAACTGCCAATGCTCTATACATAGATGGCATAGTGTAAATGTTAAATGGCTTAGTACATGGTAGCTCTGTAGCTAAATATAATACCGATTTATATTTCGCCATCTACACTAATTGCATGCCCTCTCGCTGCTTTGCGGCTTGATGCACAGCTGCTTAGCATCATCTTAAGTCAGCATTTTAACTAATATAAAAGATGCCTGAATGTTAATTTTGCTGGTTCCATTTCGACATGCATGACATGATGAATAACATGCACACAGCTGCAGCATTGACTTAGCAACATCTGAATCACTAAAATAAATTGTTTTGCTGATTCCATTTCGACATGCATGACATGATGAATAACATGCACACAGCTGCAGCATTGACTTATATAGCAACATCTGAATCACTAAAATAAATTGTTTTGCTGATTCCATGCATGACATGATGAATAACATGCACACAGCTGCAGCATTGACTTAGCAACATCTGAATCACTAAAATAAATTGTTTTGCTGATTCCATTTTGACATGCATGACATGATGAAAATAACATGCACACAGCTGCAGCATTGACTTAGCAACATAAAATAAATTGTTTTGCTGATTCCATTTTGACATGCATGACATGATGAATAACATGTTGTAGCTACACAGCTGCTGCAGCCAGTCGGCATTGACTTAGCAACATCTAGGTCAACATGTTTAGTTATATTGATACCGAAAGAAAAGATGCCTGAAGCTTTTCTGGGAAAGAAATTGAGCCTGAGCCTGAAGTTTCTAGCATTATCAGTAGTATTATGTCTTTTGAGTAAATTGACAAGTCCTGCTCCATCAGACCTCGAGAAAGAGGAAATCACTAATATTTGGGCATTATAACAAAGCTAGGTAGATATCAAAGCATCATGGGCATGTATAGTGTGCTTGAGAATATGAGAATAGCATTATAGTTGAGTGAGCCCTAATGCTCGCTTAGGGGTACCGGGTCAAAGGTTTAAAAGTGGTCAGGCTATGACCTGACTGACCTGACCGGTTGCTACGGGCCTGAAAGTAGACATAGCTAGCTACTTGACTGCCAATAAAAATGTCATAGCTACTCAATTTCTGTATCTTATTTGTATCGTAATGCTGACATGCACACACACACACACACACACACACACACACACACACACTAACTAGCACTAAAGAGTATAGCTACTGTACTTTGCTAAATTTTGAGGTTCACTGCATGTTATAAGCAAAAACTTTACATATTTTCTCTGTTGGCTGCATGAAACAAGTCAGGGCTATAGAAACAATGAATACTACAGTATATCCTTGTTTATGATGACATCATTGTTTATTTCTGTGACAGCTGCTATTGGTCATAATAGAGGCAGCAAATGTAGTTGTCATGGTAAACAAATGTATGTATGGCTATATAAGGAATTCTCAGAAGAGAGATCTACCTTAACTCTTCTTATCCATCATCTTCATCACTTCTATAGTTCTCTGAAAAATTAAATTGTAATCATTTCTGTATCTTGATCCTATATTCAGCAAAGAACTCCACATGATGAAGTATCTTTGGGTTTTCCTCTTCGTTGGAATCGTTACTCTTTCTGTTGCTCTCAGCATGCCTGGACAAGATCGAAAGAGTAAGCTTTCTGTAGCTAAAATGGAGCGGATAATGAATGAAATCAAGCAAGCTGATGAAGATAAAGCAGCATTGGCAGCCGAGGAAGGAGATGGGAAGAACCCTGATGCAAGGCTACAACATATCCTGGCCCAACTGCAAGAGAAAGAAGATGAAGATGGAGGTGCACTCATTTCAGGAGATGAAGATGGCAGGAAAAAAGCCAAGAGCCAGTATTATTATTTGCATCACTATTACAAATACCACCTTCACGTATGCATCACCAGTTACTCCCACCACCATCCCTTGACACGCTGTTTCTGGACCTACTACTAATTATGCCAGAAAAAGAAGGGACTGACTCATAATTATAAGGATACATGACTGAGAGTAGAGCTACAGGAATTGTAATTTGTCTTTTAGATAGTAATAACTGTGTGAAATAATGATTATAATGCTTGGACAATAATAAATGCTACAATCCTGCTAGCTGTCTGTATAATTATTTTAACTTATGCCTATGAACATATTGTTAGGTCTTACAGTCCACAATTGGAATAGACTAAAGTATATATGTACACTTCAAGTCCAAAGTCACAAGCACACAAAGCAGGAATCACAACCATGATACAATGGTGATATAATCATAAGTCCTGTAGATAATGACACTAGCTAATCAGTAATTACATGATTAAAGTCAGAAGAAGATAGCTACAGACACTGACCTAGAAACTGGCTATCACATATTATGCCATTTCACTCACAAGTATTTCATGCTGCAAGCATCATACTCGTGTGTCCTATTGCTATATATGTTCGCCATTATGGATGAAGATTATAACAAACCCATGACTTTGAAAAATGCATGACTCTAAAATAGTTACTGCATGACTTTCTAAGAGAGTTGCTACTCTTAGTTGTCTTTCAGGGGAGATTGTGTATACAACTGTATGATTACGTGTATATAATGATGATCAGCAAACTTTAATGAAATTGTCTGAAACTTCTGTCATGCATTCTATAATGGTTGGACTATCTCCACACCAAATTTTAGCCTCAGTAATTATGAGTTATGGATCTACATACTACTATCTGGGAGACTGTCTGTTCCATGCAGTCATGCAGTAGCTATATATAACCATGCATGCAGCTGGAAGCTAAATCAAATAACTTGCCACACTCATTGCATCATAAATATGTGATTTAAAAAAAATAAATAATGATAACAAGAAAAAATAGCCACTAGATTTGTTAAATAATGATCTCCATGACGACGTACTATAATTATGCATGTAACTATGTACCATGGATATTAGCTCCATGCATCTACCAAGTAACGGCCTTCTTCTTTCATGGCACGAATCAACTCTTCCGGACTGTCAGAGGAGGAGGAAGAGGAAATAGGAGAAGAGATGTACTTTTCGACAACTTCCAACAGAGCTGCATTCACATCTTTTGCCATATTTTTAGCATCACTATTAAAATAACACAAATTTTAATAAGTTTAGTGGCAAATGAAATCCATATAGTACTATAGGGAAGTTATAGACATTTCAGCTGGGGAGTCTGTAGCTACATGACTCAGATTGCTTAAAAGAAGTTCACTTTCATTTTGTAGACTTACCCACACACATACACTAATGCTTTCTCCTTCACAATCCACGATCCTAGCTCCTTCCAGGTCAACCTCATCACATCCTGCACATATCGCAGAGGGGGAGGAAGGGGAGAGTTCTCGGGACCAGGAGGAGTTTCAGGAGGATTATCACCGGGAGTAACGATTGTGGGAGTGGCCAGATCACTAGAGGGAGGAGTTTCATGAGTGGTAGGGAGAGGAATTGGGGTATAAGAAGGAAGTGTTTTCGATGGAAGTGTCTGAGAGTAGACAACATGAAGGTAAGTCAGGCAACCCACATCCAGATAGTGCTCCATTTCTTCCCTGCATGATGAAGATATCAAAAATTGATATTATACACAAAATACCTGTGAATAGTTTTTGATGAAGTCATAGCAGTAATAGGATATATGAAGTCATAGCAGTAATAGAATATATGAAGTCATAGCAGTAGTATGACTTCATCGAAAATTGCAGTATACTGTTGGTATTGAGCTGCTCAAGAATAAAACAAGTTACAGCAGGGGCAAGTATAGCTAACAGACAAAATTGCAATTTGGCTGACCACTATTATAATAGAAAGTATATAGCAAGTATTTGAAATTCAGTGTTTTGCCATCGAAATGTCAGGTCAACTGCAATTTATCCAGTTTAGATTAATTCTAGCAAATATTTGAGGTGAAGAATGGACACAAGCATGCAGCATAAGATTCCATAATTTACTTGTAAAGATGATCAGTGTCAGGATTCCTACAGCCAAAGAAGAGCCAAGTCTTTCCAAAGGATTTGGACAGCGATGGGAATTGATTCAGCTGAGCTTCTCTGTGTTGTAGAAATCCCATAAACGGGGAAACCCCTGTCCCAGGACCAATCATCACAATGGAATGGGAATGATCATCAGGCAGGTGGAATGGATTCAAAAGTCTAGGAAAAATTGGTACCTACAGTAAAATACATGTTACTGAAATTGGTAATGGTCATCACTAGAACAAGTTGTATTCTAATACATGCCCACCTTCTGATTAATGCCTGTAAGTTGAACCTGTGCAGCTGCTCTGTCAATCCATCCACTGGCTAAGCCACTCCTCTCTCTCCCAAGGCCCTCACTCTGCCATAGCCTTGCTGGCAGCTGCTCCACATTGAAAGCTATCTTCAGCTTTCCAGGAGAACTCAAAGGAGAGCTAAACATCAGGAAGGGAGAGAGAAAGAGATAGCCAGCCACTGTACATACATGAATCAATTACCTTGCAGCAGAGTAATAGCGAGGCTGTAATTTTGGGAGAATTTCTGCATTAAGAAAATCATTCACAGAAAATAGAGTACATGTGCGTATTATGGAGAGAGAGAGAGAGAGAGAGAGAGAGAGAGAGAGAGAGAGAGAGAGAGAGAGAGAGAGAGACTTGGTACCTATGATTCTTCCCAATGGAGGCTGGCAAGATGGGAAGGCACAGAGAAGATCAAGAAAGTTAGTCCTTTCCTCTATAAACAGGGAAGAGTACTCCATAGAACCTGCAGAAATAGCTATGTAAACTTGTGTGTGCATACCACAATCATAAGACAATTTCTTCCCTTTGTTCTTCTATTATAGCTATACATTTTAAAACTGCTATACATTATAAAGTCTGTGTTCACTTGATCCGTCGATCATTCATTACCGTATAGTGCGATATTTTCGTGGATAAAATTTTCGTGGATTTCGTGGTTTCGAAAAAATAATACACGAGAATAAGGGAATTTATATGGTTCATACAATCATCAATATTTGCAAAATCACGAAAAATTTGACCCACGAAATTTTTTCGCTATAATTATAGCAATACCAAAGTATCAAGTGATCACAGCATTGACTTGGTATTATGAAGAGCCAACTCATCTATAATTTTATTGCTTTCATTGCAGCTATATGTAATATTTGTGAGAGACCTTGTCTACTGGAGAGCTCCTGGAGTCTTCTTTCCTCTTTAGGGTTAGAGCAGAATGATGACAACAAACATAAATGTGCCTATGGCAAAAAAACAACAACAAAATAAAACAAACAAACAAAAAAATTACAATGGAGACACATGCACACAATGAAAAACACCCAACCCAATCCTCCAAATAGCTTCATCCAACCCAAATAGCTTTTTACAAGACTGAAGTCTATTTGCATTCGCCTTCATTCACTATAACTGCTATAACTTTCTAGTTCAATGCATCAACAGAGAGCTGATTATCACTCTCTCTGCTGGTGTTTAAAATTTGAAATTTGGTTAAGAATTGAGAAAGTTATAGCAGTTATAGTGAATGATCATTAATGAGGGTCTTACCTTCTTTGGAACAGCTCTGAAGTCAGCACAGTAAGTAAAGAACTGTTTCACTGAGCAGGACTTGGGAATGTGCATAGGAAGAACAGGATCTGCAAACAAGTCATGAAATTTCATAACTATAATAATTATGAGAGTTCCAAAACATTTGGCTACTCATAGCATCAGGGGTTAAATTTGGAGTAGATAGTCTGACCATTAATTTTTTATGACAAAAGTTTTGGAAAATCTGTCTCCCATAGCTCACTCATAATAATAATAATCTTACTTCGTTTAGTTGTTTCTGATAAAATGGAGAGATCCATCATATTATCTTCAACAAGCTTCAGTCTGTGCATGCATGGGTATGTTATGGAGCAGGAAAGTAAAAAAATAATCATCAACAAAGCAGAGTTTCACGCAAGACACAGAATAATACATTTATTATAGCTGCACTAGCTACAATGAACTTATCGCTGATCCTTCATTGTATTGTACGTTGATTATGCATTTAAAGGTTCCCCCAAAATTTATACTTTTTCATCTTTTATCATGGTATCATCTAATTCCCAATAACTCGATCTCAATTCCCAAGGACAGATGTGCACTGTTTACAAAATCAAGTACTATGTATGTATTATAAAGCATGATGTTGTCCAAATTTGAAGTCATTATATCCAAATGAAGATGAAAATTGCAGTTTGCACACTACTGATAGCTAATTATCATCAATGATGGATAATCAAAAACTATATTAAGTCACTCATCATAATTATCATCCTTTTCTAATTCTTTATCATAACTCTGTTGATTCCCAAGGATACTATTTACCAAAAGTAACAAAATCAGGTATTATAATACTGTAAAAAGAAGTTGAAGGGACGAATTCAAATGAAGATGAAGGTCGTTGTGTGTCTATTCTTGCATGCTCTGCTGATATCATCAAATCATGGATCTTACTGTACAATCAATTCAAGTGAAAACTTGAACGATATCAATTTTCAAACTTGTAATGAAGTATTTTTTGATATTGAGCATCTTGAAGTCAATAGGACTATCAGTGCTACATCTATTACCGGCAACATTGTATTGAAAGGACATCAAAATCATACCAAGATGTTCTGCTCAACTGGAGCTGGTTTTAAATTTGATCACATCAACGACTTAAGCATACTCGATGTGGAAGTTATCAACTGTGGCACTTTACATAGCTATGGCTTCGAACAAATTGAGTTCAGAGCTGCAATCTTTGTGCTTCATAGCAGGAACGTGACTATTCTGAATTCTAGTTTCAGCGAATCAGATGGCTCAGGACTGGTGCTGATTAATAACCACATGGTTCAAATTGAAGACAGCACCTTCACTGGTGGAATATCCAACACCAAAGCAGCTATTCTTGGAGGAGGAGGGATATTTGCTGCATTAGATTGCAAATCGATACCAGGGAATCTTACCGGTTACCCTAAAAGATACATTTACTGTGACAATTCAACGCTTCTTATCGATGGCTGCCACTTTATTGACAATCATGTAGAAGAAGTGCCATTCATCTCCACATTTAGCAGTTTGAGGGGCACTGATAACACAATGACTGGATGGAGAGGAGGAGGAGGTGGAGTCAGTTTTATCATACAAGACTCTTCAGGAAATCATGTGTCAATCAGAGACTCTATGTTTAGGAACAATTCAGCCGAATATGGTGGAGGTCTAAGAGTTCTCTTTTGCCACCAAGCAAGGAACAATAATATAAGTCTACAGCACTCTTGTTTTGATCATAATAAAGGTCACAGAGGGGGTGGTTTTCTTATAGAAATAGTCGGCCTTGATGTAATCCGAAATTCAATTGAAGTCAATTTTTTGACATTAATGAACAATGAAGCCCACCATGGTGGTGGCAGTATGCTCTACACGTACCTTTGGTCGATGAAAAAAGAAAATGTCATAAAGTTCTCAAATTGCACCTGGGAAGGTAACAGAGCTCATCATGGAGCTGCCTTCTATGTCCAACCACCACTAAGAAATGTCAACATAATACCCCACCTGATGTTTGATACCTGCTCATTCAAGTCCAACCAAATAGAGAATGATGATTCCAGCAGTGTCGAAAAAATAGGAGAAGGCATCGTCATGGTGACTGGATACAGTCTCATTTTCAAGGGAAACACCACATTTAGTCACAATCGAAACGGTTCATGTCTGCATGCTACTTCAAGTACTGTACACTTCGAGAGTGGTACTCACACTCTGTTTTACGACAACACAGCTATAAATGGAGCAGGAATGGCTCTGTATGGTTACTCTTCAATCATTGCAGATGACTTAGCACATGTAACGTTTTGCAATAATTCTGTGATGGATAAAGGAGCAGCTCTGTATTATTTTTCTACTGATATTCATTCACACTCTGAAACTTGCTTTATTCAGCGATATAACATCACTTCAGGGAAAAAAATCATTTATAATTTCTTCGGAAACAAGGCAGACCATGCGTATGATGATGGGGAAAAGACACTGAATGACTCCATTTATACCACCTCTTTAATGTCATGTCAATTACAATCAAATGACAGCCAGTACAATGTCAACAATGTAGGAGAGTTTAGATACTATAATACATGCGAGATATGCATGATTCTGAGCCCAAATCTGACAAACAGCACAGGTAACTGCTCATACGAGTATGATACTCCTGAAATATCAAACGGTGGAGACATAGAATTCAATGAAACAGTTATTCATTTTGTACCTGGACATAAATTCAAACTAACCATACAGAAAAGCACAGCCTTGTATAGAGTATTACTAAGAAACAATGATGGTAATATTGTTCTCCCAATGGAGTATAAAATCATTTCTGAGTATTTATCCTTACGTGGATGCCCTGAGGACACAGGATCGGTGACTCTGTTTGAATATGGTATGCATAGGCATTCAATGTCTTTTCAGGTGGAAGCTCGACATTGTCCACCCCTTTACAAGATGGAGAATAAATCATGTGTCTGTCATAGCACTGAAGATATCAATTTCGTGGAGTTCCATAAATGTGATAACATCGAGCATCAAGCAAGCATTAGACTAGGATACTGGATTGGCATGGTTGAAAATGATACAAGTTCTAAGCGAATGAATGAATGCAAAGAGAATCTTTATACTATGCTTACCAGCTACTGTCCGTTTGGATATTGTTCGTTGAAGACAGATAATGATGGTTACATAAAGCTGCCTGACACAAATGACAAAGGTCGTCTGGACGAAGCCGTATGTAATTCTCGACAGGGAACTCTATGTGGTCAATGCAAAGAGAACACTTCAGTCTACTTTCACAGCGAGTGGCTTAAATGTGACAAAAACGACTTGTGTTATCTTGGACCTCTATTCTACCTTCTCTCCGAAATCTTACCACTCACTCTGCTCTTTCTTTTCATTATATTTTCCAACATTAGCTTCACATCTGGAAATTTGAACGGTTTCATATTCTTTGCTCAAGTGTATGACTCAATAACAAATGTGGGTGCTAGTTTCATAGCAAAGGAAGATACCTACAGCAAATTCAGCATCATACATCGAGTTGTTTATAAACTCTTCAATTTCGATTTCTTCAACATTGAAAATGAATTCACCTTCTGCCTTTGGAAAACTCCATCAACATTGAACATCTTAGTGATCAAATACTTAACTGGAATATACGCTCTGGTGCTCATTCTCAGCACAATTTGGCTCCTTGGATTTTGCAGCAAGTTCAAATCCATGAAGATACTAAGACGTCAAAAGTATTCAACCATTCACGGCATATCTGCTTTCCTGGTCATGACTTACTCCCAATTGTTGAAAATCTCATTTTTAATACTCTATCCGATCACAATTCACAGGGCAATAAAAGGACTTGGAGAATATAAAGATGTTGTTTTTGTACAAGGAGACATAGAATACATGAGCAAAGAACATCTTCCATATGCTCTTCCAGCAATAGCTTCCATCTCTCTTGCTATCATCCTTCCTCTTTTGCTAATATCCTACCCATTATGCAATAAAGTGACTGCATATTTTGGAATTGAAGGAAACTGCATCATCAAATTCATATCAAAATTAATACCTATAATCAAATTGAAGCCATTTCTTGACAGCTTCCAAGGAACGTTCAAAGATGAATTCCGTTTCTTCGCTGGTCTCTACTTTGTCTACCGTGCAGCTATTCTCATGTCCAGATTAATTGACGAAGCTATGAACATCTATGTGATAATACAGCTTCTCTTGATGACAATCCTGGTTCTACACACAGTCACTTTCCCTTACCAAAAAAAGGTACACAACATTATCGATTTGTTTGTTTTTGCCAACTTATCTATCATCAATATTTTGAAGTTGCTGAACTTTTCCTATGCACAAAATGGTAAGAGATCCAAAGATAGTGCTCATGTCATTCACTTGATGCAGTTATTCTTCATCTATCTTCCCCTTGTTGTCCTGTTCTTCTCCTGCATTCACACACTCTTTTGGAAGCTTAAAATTTCATCGAGACTGAAGAAAATGATGGGACGTGAAGAAAGGCTTGTTGACAGTGACTACAACGATGATGAACTCCCAATGGAGAGAGGATTCTCATCAGAAAGTTACCGCAAAGTAAACGAAAGACAGCTAAAAATATTCAGCTAGCTAATAATTTTTGTCAATTAAAGTTTGTCTGTTTTAGTAAAAGCTAGCTACTAGCCACCTCATTGAGCATTTCTTTCTTTTTGGAGTTAAAGGTTCATAGTGTAAATATTTATGCATGAACTCCATTATTCATTTACATTATACTAGGGAAAATGCAAAGCATTGTGGCGAGTGCAGCTTTAGCCTATGATGTCACCTAATCACAAAGGACGGAACCGGAAAAATGTACATAATATACATAATACAATATACAGCACTCCTCATTCGACCCCACTTCGCTCACAATAAAAAAGGATTCTAGGAAAGTTCATGAACAAGTGAGCGCTTAATTTCAATAACCACACCCACTTTATCCAAGTACTTAACCCAAAGTCATACCAGTCACTCTGGCTGGCAACACAGGATGTTAATTGACAAAATTAATGTTGCTATGACTGTGGTTTGATATGAGATCAAGACTTCCTATTTTGGAAATTGCATTGTAGTGTGCCAGTGCCTTAGCCTCGTTCCCAGGCCTTCCTCTCTCACGTACCGCACGGGAGGAAGAGAAGAAGAAAAAGAAGAAAAATAAGCGAGAGGAAGGCCTGGTACATCTTATCACGTGAGTGACGTCACAAACAGCGTGATATTTAATGAGCGTGGGCGATGTACAAGCTAACTCATGACGTCAGAAAACAAGCGCCCACGCGATCTCTTCCGCAGGATCTAGGAAGGACTGAAGCGATTTAGATCGAGCAGACTTTAGACTTCTACACGAGATAGATAGCTGATTTTAGCTGATTTAAGTACACAGTCCCAGCTTTTTTGTTACGTAGCTAACTAGTAGTAGCTAGATAGTTAGCTCAATACTCTTGGGTCTACTCCTGATCTTAGATGTCACAGACTGCTCCAGTATAGGCCTAGGACAAACTGAAGCATTCAAACTTACGATCGCAAAGACGGTCTGATCTGTTTGATGGTCCTGTCAGAAGGCGTAGGCATGGTCATGCTGCAGAGTAAAACATGCCCACGCGCAATTAAAGTCCTCTCTACCTCCTCTCTACCCTTGACGTCACTCACGTGATAAGATGTGCCAGGCCTTCCTCTCGCTTATTTTTCTTCTTTTTCTTCTTCTCTTCCTCCCGTGCGGTACGTGAGAGAGGAAGGCCTGGGAACGAGGCTACCAGTGCCTGGTACAGGGCTTTGCAGAATCTTTGCAACAGCTGAAGACCCTTGACCTTCCTTATTTGGAAGTAGTAGCTGAGTAGAACAATAGGCCTGGACCACAGCAGTATAGCTCCATCACAACAATTTGAGCATATTCTTGTTGAAAAGATTCTGCAAAACCCTTCACTCCCCTCAATTACGTAAGGTGATGTCATAAATTAAAATAACATAGGGTACATGTCTGACCAGATTATGACCAATCTTTCATCTCTATCCGATGCATGCACTGTGTACCTCTGAAGTAGCCACAATGTCTCGTCTGCTGCATTGCCACACACAAAGCCAAAAGCATCTCCAGGTTCATACTGTACACCAGGCACCTGCAGTGTTCATAGAGACAATGATAAGCACTATAGTGGTGTCTAACCTAAAACTTGTCATCTGCTAGGATACCTTTATCTATGTAGGTATGTAGCTAGGCTTATGGTATCTGTATTATAGTGTTAGAAGCAGCTGCTTATACAGCTATAATATTATTTACTCAAATTACAACACAGTAATTGGTCTTTCTCTTACCATCAATTCCACTTCCAAAGTCCTCTTCTTTGATCCTTCCTTAGTTAGAAGGCGTGACCCTAAAATAGTCGCCATGGAAACAGGAGGGGTATTGATACCATGACGTATGCTTGAATGAGGGAAGTCAGGTACTCCTTTGTCTCCGATCTGTGCATGGAAACACACCAAATAACACTACAAGACAACGAGGCTCATTATAGCTAATGGTGACCTTTCTCAATTCAACTTTCACATAAGCTGCTGAAAGAGATGGTAGAGTAAAATATGTATCAATGGGGCTTGAAGAAGTTCTAAGTTTAGTCATTTCAGTTCGATCATCTGAAATGCCAGTGCCAGTTATAGGCACTTGACCTTTGACCTGGAATTCACCAGGAGTCTCATGACCACCACAATCAATATTATCAGAAGAGCTTGATGATGCGGTGATGTTCACACTTTCTTCGAAGTTTGAAGCAAGTACATCTGTCGAATCAGCTTCAATCCGGCCACTCCTACCACCCAGAGGTGCTTTCCCAGTTTCGATTTTGTCGATTTTTGGAGAAGTGTCACCAGTGATGATGGCCTGGCCAAGTTCGGTACCACATTCAGGACTATCATTAGGGTTGGATCCCAATGTAAGCACTTGCATCAGAGGATCCCATAAACCTTCAATCCATGGCTCTACCACAATGTCCAACCTATACAGAGACATTATTTCAATGTGAATTTTATGAAATGCTAACCACTTCTCTAATAAGGATATCCATTGCAACATAATTCACCTCTTGTAATAATTGACAGCTCTCAAATCAGGACACTTCTCTTATCAGGACACTCTCTAGTCCCACATTATTATAATTAGGGTGTGTAGTTTACAAGGGGTATATGATAATTAATTTTGTTCAAAGGTGGTTTTTTTATGCAGTTGCCTACTCGAGTAAATACGGGAATGCAGGTGTATTGACTTACCCTACGCCATCATCAGCGTATCCAGGGGGATAGAAATGGCGGGCTCCTAACTCCAGCAGTCTCTTGTTTAGTTTCTTCCCCATGTTGCAGAAGTTGGAATAGTTAGTGTCCCCTAAGCCTACAAGCATGGTGGTGACACTGTTGTAAGTATACAGGATTGGTGACAAGACTACTTATGGAAGCTTTAAGCCATGCTTTGATGGAATGGAATTATCTCAAACTTTTTGTCATGTGGCTGGACTATCTCCATATTAAATTTCAGCCCCAAGATTATTAGAAGAAATCCAGTATCTAATATTAATTTTAACCTGAGACTATCAAATTGCAGTTAGTACATGCAGTACCTAGTAATGCAAAATTACAGCTGGCCAAGTGGTTGCTAGGTAGCGTTTTCTTCTTTAACTTCCTCCAGAATTTGATGACATTGTCAGGAGGGTCTCCATCCCCCGTTGTGCTTACCACCACAACAAATACTTGCTCCTTCTCCAAACAAAACTAAAAAAATTATTAATGTGTGGCAACCTTATCACAACAAAAGCTAAATTACTAGCTAGTCCATAGAGAAAACTAGAGGTCAGAGTTCAATGCCCTGTTGTAAAGTGTCTGGTTGAAGCATAATGACCAGGGGACATTGGTCTAGGTGCACAACCTGGTAAGGATCATTAATTTTAACACCTGTAATTTCACGTGCACATACAAGTTATATCGATATCCAGCAGGATCGAATTAACTGATAGCCTTGGAGGCAAGAAAAACAGGCATTCAAGTCACCAAGAAAGCATTCTTTTATGCTATCAGTGGCTTCAAGAAAACATAAGTATGTAATAAGCACGTAAGTTTTCAAAATTTTTGGCCCCAGTCATATCTTCTATCATGAATCCTGCTTAATCCCTTGCTGCACATGCACAACGGGGCAAAAAAAAATCTTGTTGAATCAGCAGATTATTTTTGACCCTTTACCAACCCAAGGGATTGGCCTCTATGGGCATGGTTTGACATCTAACAATGTTCTAGAGTTAATCATAAAGAAGTCATCTATAAGCAAGATCATAGGCAACTGTGTGTGTGTCTATTGCTTGCCTCTTTCTCGGATTTATCCAAACAGTGTAAATCTGCTTCCAAGCCTTTCCTGAGGGAATAGTCTCTAATCTGCTCTGCTATAGCTTGGGCCTGGCCTGTCTGGGATCCATAGAGAAGTAGAAACTTCTTATTCAAATCCATAATAGAGCAAAATGCCGGTTTCGCGCGCGCTCATAATTTCGCGCGCGCGACCGAGCATGTATAGTATATCATGTGCGCATGCGCAAGCCCTTACCCTGTATGCATAATATGGTCGCCTCCCAACTCTCCCCTCTCTAGCTCTAGACGGGGTACTCCGACTAACTGACTTGTTTGTTTGTCTGTTTTGGTTTATTTGTCTTAAATTGTGTATTCTTTGTATAGTAAACTACATGGACGATTACATAGCTAATCTGTATGTATACACAGAAGTGCTAGTCACTTAATGGAAATATTTTTGTCCCCTCTCTGCCTTAGCTTGCATTTGGCTGCTGCAGGTTACAACAACAACAACAACAACAACAACAACAACAATAACAAACAAACAAACAAACAAACAAACAAAAAATAAACTGGTAGCTATTATGTATATTGTAAGCATTTACCATGGAGGCTGTTACCTGTAATTTGCCCTGGGCTCAGGTGATAACAGCCCTCAAACAATTTTAGGTATACTCCTGAGCATCAGGCATGATCCTAGAATTTTCAGGTATATTAGCTATAATGTGTTACCAAATAATAAACGCTAAAAGCAAGTTATCTCATGAACCATATTTATTTAAAGCATAATAGCTAGCTATATGACATTATACATGGCTGAACAATATTTAGGCTGAGCAGTGTTGATTTTTCAGAATTATGGACACGATCTAGAACATGATGATGGGGTCAAACAGGCATATTAAAAAATTACCTTGGGGAATTGCTCAGAACCATAAAAGACTGATGCCTAGCTAGCATGACCCATGCCTATTATACCTAGCTACTTCAACAAGAGTAGCTAGCTACAAACACTGCAGTGTGTTTTAATACCTGCAAATATTAGCACACACTAAACTGCTAACTTTAGTACCCTAATTGAGGTTATCTTGTGCCATCTTCTTTTACTTATATTCCAGCCAAACCCAAACCTTTCCCCCCTATAGACCATTTTTTGTCAGGGGTGTGACTCGTAAGCTCACATGATAGACCCACCCATGCGATTAGCCAGGGCGCGCTTGTCGCATGCGTAGCCAAACGAACATGGCAGCTAATTTTTTTTTTTTTTTTCAGAGAGCAAGCTATAGATGCCTGTATCAGAGCATTTTACGCAGAACTCAACTTTGTCATTAGACTTGCTTGATCCATGGTACCTGGAGCTATGTGGATTTAAGTGGCCAAGCATCCAGTTTAGAAATTCTAGAATCTGTCCTTTTTCTTTACTGTACCGCTTAGACATTCTTCAATACAGCTAGCCAGCTTCGAAGCTTCTGCCCTACATAAGAACAATTTGTAGGTAAGGATCATCATACCTTCTACAGTAAAAAATGGTCTATAGTAATTTAATTGTGATGCCATGCCCCTTCTTTCTAACATGCTTCCTCTATAGGTACTTGCTTTCAAGCTTAGAGTACTACATGTGTCCTCTTCCCCAGACCGAACACTTAATTGTAGCTAGAGTAGGGTATGTGTGGGTATTATGAGACACCTAACTATTTTTCCTTGGCATTTCAACAAAAATCACCCTATTGATCTGAAACTTTACAGTGAGATAAGACAAAGCAAGTAGTTATATAAAAAATATTTGAAGTTGATTGAAACCACAATGTTTACATTTGACAGCCACAAAAGTGCACACAACAAAATGAGGTAATATGGGACAGATGTCTTATTATGGGACAAGTAAAAACAGCAATTTAAAGGGTTTGAGAGTTCACTTATCACATTTCTCACAATAGTACACATCTGGAACATGTTTTTCATGTTTTATAGTTGTGCATTTCATATCAAACCATTGGTTACAACCATCACAACATATCCAAAAAACCCCATCATCTGGATATATAAGACCACACTTTGGACAAACTGCTTCATCACTTGAATTATTATCACTCTCAATTTCAAGTTCTCTTTCATCCCTCCTTCTCAATTGTCTCTTAGGTATATACCTGCTTCTCCTTTGCCTTATGTAACTCTCTTTCACCCTTCTTTCTTCTCCGTTCGTACTCTTGAATCTTCCGTTTTTCTTCCCTTTCTAGCCTTTTTGTTTCTTTTTCCAACTGCTTTTCTTTCTTTCTCTCTTCTCTTTCCAGCCTTTTCTTTGCCCTTTCTGCCTGATTTTGTTTCCAAAGTTCTTCAACTTCCAATTTTTCAGCCTCCTTAACCTTTAGTTCTTCTAATACATCCAAGTCTGTGATACAAATTGCTTTATTATTAATTGCTTTCTTTCGTTTCCCAGTTGCTTGCTTTGGTTGAGGTAAAATCAGGACCTCACGGAGTATAGCTGAAGAACTAGAGCTGCTCTTAGATCCTTGCTCAGAGGCAGAACTGCTGCAAGCTCTTATGACATCAGACTCAGATACACCAGAGCGGGGTTCACTCCTTGCATCAATGGGATGTGTGATTCTTAACCAGGCTTCATATTCAGGATCTTTGAGATCGTAACCTTCTTGAAAACGTTGTTCAAATAGTTTTTCTTGCTCTGGTGTAAACAGGACACTATCAGCTGTAGCTGCTTCTTCCGATTGCTGATCAGAGGCTCCCTCATTATCCATGAATTTGTACTGGACGGCTTTGCTGGGAGCTAAATCCCTATCATCAATTGCACCAGAATTTAATGGGAATATACCAGTTTTCCTAAAGCCACCCATGATGTTGTTGGGAGTAAAAGAATTTGGCCATGCTGTAGCAACTAATGATGCTAACTGGTCATTGGTAATAACACGACCTTTGTTTTTAGAAAGGTAGACACTGCTTGCCTTTGAAAAGTGTGCCTTAAAAGATTTCAATACTCCCACATCCAGCGGGCACAGGATGTGAGTGGTGTGAACCCCATATCACTGACTGGTCCCTATAGCAAAAGCTTTTATTTTGAAAATTGAGGAGGCCCCATATCACTGACTGGTCCTATAGCAAAAGCTTTTATTTTGCTAGGAAGCTTGGGCCCCATATCACTGACTGGTCCCTATAGCAAAAGCTTTTATTTTGCTAGGAAGCTTGGAAAATCGAGGGCCCCATATCACTGACTGGTCCCTATAGCCCTAGGAATATAGGGACTATGGGGTCCCCATAACCCTAGTTGTATGCCCCCCCCCCCCCCCCCCCCAGCCCTAAATCTCTAGTGATTTGGGGATGGGGGGCCCCAAAACCAGGGGGGCCCCATTTCACTACTACACCGGTAACTGCATGGTATCAAGGCGGCTAGGGGCTGGCTAGGGAGCTATAGGGCTAGGGTTAGGAGTATACATTCAACTGATTTCTGCAGCATTGCCACTATCGATTAGTGCCATGTGCTATTGAATGTGCAGTCTCTGGTTCAAATCCCGAATTGGACTTTTTTTTCTTTTTCAATCTTAGAAAATTTTTCTAAGTGTCCTGCCAGTACTGCAAAAGTAAACTTCCGTACTGGTGCTGGTGCAGAGACACAGCGTAAAATAATAATTATGGTGGCACGCGATAAAATAAAAGTGCACAAACGTTGTTGCAAAAACATGGTCTATTGCTACTTTAGACGAGATGGCTACTTCAGACTTGTGCCTGGCTTGTGGCGAATCAGCTGTAAAGAAGGACAGACGAGTTCTTGGAGGAAGCGGTAATACTTCTGAGCAAGTGACAGCAAAGACATCGCACTCCAATATTCCTGCCACGACCTGCAACTGTATTTCTTACTCCAAGCTCCCTGAATGCTTTAGCTAGACGCTACTCTCTCAAACCACTAGACTAAATATAATTGCGAGTAATAATGGTAGTTCGACTTTGTGGACCTCGATGGATGTACGTAGCTACGGCTAGTCTCTTTTTTTCCACTAATTTAGTTAATTGGTAGGTAGTGATCATATGTAAAGTATGCCATCTAGGGGGGTCCGGGGGCATGCTCCCCTGGGAAAATTTTGTCTTTTATATCTGTAATGATGAATTTTGGGGGGATATTGGGAAGTTTTGTGTAGAACTTTCTACCCTGATTGAATCCTATTGCTAGCTATATTAATATTATTGTAAACATCTATATACAGTAGAATTTATAGAAACAATTAAATTGTTTGCAATTTCATTTTTGGTTCAGTTCATCTGTAAATTGCTTATTAATCATGTTCTTGGGAAGTTAACAAGCTATTACCCTGGTTCCTACGCCTATGCTATGGACTAATTGCTCTAATAATCCTATAGCTAGCTAGCTATATTAATATTAAAATAATAATAGTAATAATGAATAATAATAATAATAATGAATAGTAATATTATTCAAACTCTGCTTATTCTCAGCTAACATGATAAAAATTCAATAGAATTAGTTCTCATAAAATTAGCTTATGAAACAAACCACCATAAGCTAATTTTATGAGAACTAATTCTATTGAGTAATATTATTGTAAACATCTATACAGTAGAAATTATAGAAACAATTAAATTTGTTAAGCTGAATATAAAAGAGAAAAATAAAAGAAATTAAATTGTTTGCAATTTCATTTTTGGTTCAGTTCATCTGTAAATTGCATGTTCTTGGGAAGTTAACAAGCTATTACCTGGTTCCTACGCCTATGCTATGGACTAATTGCTCTAGAGTATCAGTGTATGAAGTCTTCCAGAAACAAGACCCACCAATTCTGTGCATACGTGTGCACTGCTGCAAACAGATTGTTTTTTTTGTTGACCACATATTTTTGTTGACCACATATTGTATTTTAAATTGAAGAGAACAGCACATGGTTTCAATCCAGAGGATGATACAAAATTTTCGTTTGAATAGAAAAGTGCCACCCACTACTATTTAATACTGTAAGTGGAAATGGGCATGGTTAATCCCAGTGCATTGCTTATTTTAGCCTATACCCTGTATCATAATGTTTTTGGGAGACCCCCATTTCCAAATTATATATACGTAATTATGGGGGCCACATCTCTAGACTTGGTTGCGTATACCAAAAGTACAATTTTAATTAATTTTGACCTCGATACAGAGACCTATCACGGAATATTTGGTCCGGGGAAATATTTTGTCTGGGGTGGACGAAAATTTTGCAATTTTTTGTCCGGCGCTGCCATAAATTGTCCTCTTGAGAACAAAGCCTCTCTTCGTAAAACTGTGCTATCTTTTCCCTGATTGACCTCATTGCATGCATTAGCTATAATAGCTACTATAGCTGCATGCAGTCTCAGTCTGTCAGCTATCACAACAGTTTGTTCAACCAACAAGTCAAACCCCTCCATACCAACTCTGGTTTTTATCATCTGTGCTCTAGCTAATGTCTGCAGGGGACCAAATTATCATATTGTCCAGTGAGACAAAATACGGCAGCCATATTTTTTCTATACAATTCATGCATATCAGTTTCCATAATAGCTAATACAAGTTGGTAGGCCTAGGGTCATATAACTAGCTATAGCTAATTGATGTAAGCCCACATAGTTGACCAGATAATAGTCTGTTGTGTTCTCCATTAGCAATAGGTATGCTATTGGCTATGTATGAAGTAGCTATAATAGGCGGATCTGCAACAGGAGAAAGGGTTTGGCTGGAATATAGCTAGCTAAGTAAAAGAAGATGGCACAAAAGGCATGCAGTTAGACCTTAGTAGTAATTTTGAGGGTACAAAAAGTAGGTATGGGCATCCATGGGACTAATTAGCCTCGTACCCAGGTCCGCTTTTTTCGCAGAGCAGTGGAAAAGCAAAGGGCCTGGTATAAGTTGCATGCATCAGGGGCGGATTTAGCCAGTCTTCTTCCGTGTTCAGGAAGACGGTCAATATTTTTGTTATTAGGTAAAGATCGTCAGCGCGTGCGCAGACTGATTTTACACTCCGCATTTGATTAGGTTTCAGCCTATTGCTAGCAGCTAGCTACAGGCTACAGCTACTGAAGCTTAGCTAGCTACAGAATGTTATGAAGCTTTACTATATTAGATAGCTGGGCCATCAGAATTCTTCATCAATCAACTTCGAAATAGGCGTGGCTGAGCAAATGTGTGGGCGTAGTCAGATAAATTTCCCCGCGCGCAACTGATTTACCACTGGTGGAAGTAGTGAAGTAGTCTCGCGGGTTGGTAAGGGTCGGACCCGCGAGACTATGGTGGAAGACTGTCAATTTCAAGGGCTAGATCCGCCCCTGTGCATGTGCATGCGCTTAATTAGACACGAAATAATATGTAAAATTTTGTGCATGAGTATAGTAAAATTTCATGCATTTCATGTACGAGGCTAAGGGCTAATATGCTAGCATAATAAAGGGAATAATATAGGGTTTCATGGAATACAGATCGAATGGGTGGATGAAAGGAGTGGTACCGTGCTAACGGTGCTATATCTGCATGTCATAGTGATACAGCACTGTTTTTGAATTGGCTGTGCTGTATTAAACTCATACAGTTCAGCCCTACAGCACAGTGCTGTATGCATGCAATGCAGCACTTAATTGCACAAAGCACCGTGCACCAATTGGAACACACCAGAACAGTTATAGTCTTATGTCAGTTATTGACCAAAAAAATCTCAAGACTCAATGAATATCATTAAAATTGTAAAAATTGAACACAGTAAAGAAATTAATCCAACTGTACCATGAACATTCACTTGATTGACTCTACCATATATTTATTATTTTATTATTATTATTATTATTATTATTTTTTTTTTTTTGGGGGGGGGGGGGGGGGTAGTCTGGTAACATACAATACTGCGAGTTGTCAGATTGGAATTTCCATTATGGTCAGCTCGTTGTCATGCTGCGTAATTGTGGTAAGTAATAAAAACAACACAGATAGCCCAACTTCAGGGCAGGCTTACTGCTGTGCACTGTGGTTCACACTGATATTCATGAGTAGCAGATTTTCTGCTACTTCTGACAACTCGGTGTATTGAATGTTTCCAGACCACCGAGCGCGAACTTCTGACAACTCGGTGTATTGAATGTTTCCAGACCACCGAGCACGAACTTCTGACAACTCGGTGTATTGAATGTTTCCAGACCACCTCGCGCTTCGCGCTCGGGGGTGTGGCTACGCCAGACTGGGGGGGGGGGGGGGGGGGGGGGGGAGGATTGATAACATTATCAATTGTACTCATCAAATTGCATACTCACCTCATGTCCTCATAGATAGTGTCATACTGCTCCTTTGTAAATCCGTGCACCCAATATAGCACTCAGCTTCCCCTCATGCTATATTGGCCTCTTACCACACTTCAAGTGTTATAGTGCTATGACTATTACTAATAGGCTGTAATTATTCTTGACTTGGCACCAAATTGATACTGGTGTGTACGAGTGAGATCTTGATTTTAAAAGCATCCTTTGGGGGATCATGCATCGGGACGTAGCTAAACACTTTCATTCAGTTTTACAATGTACAAAAAGCATGACATTATAGTTGAGAATAATTATACTACTACAGATAAATCGGTCTGCTGGAGGAGCACTGCAGAATAGAATATTAGGCCAAAAAACCCCATGCTTAATTAGGTAGTATACTGATGGCACTTTACAATGCAATTATGGTTACTAGTACAGTCATTTAGTCGGCTGTAATGCATATATATATATAATATACCACA
Organism: Crambe crambe; assembly: GCA_963924555.1. Classification (NCBI taxonomy): domain Eukaryota; kingdom Metazoa; phylum Porifera; class Demospongiae; order Poecilosclerida; family Crambeidae; genus Crambe; species Crambe crambe. Next base: position 6,666,787 of record OZ004588.1, read on the forward strand.
ATCACTTAGATAAGCCAAGAGCCTATATAGTCCGCCTCTATGACAAATGCTATAGAAAGCAATTAAGCTATTCTGATTGTTGCCAAGTGTTTATGGGCATGTGTATAATTTGTGGGGTCATGATGAGCGTATTGTGGTTAGTCGTTGACGTCACCTTATCGAAGAACATAATAGCTATACATAAGATATAGCTACCCCCGTTTCACTCACTCACTTCATTCACCATTTTGGTCAGTACATTACTTTGTTCACAAAATAATTACCTTACTGTACAAGGTGATTAGAGCTATAATTAAGATGAGAGTTAGATTGGGATCTGACGAACATAATAGCATATACCTTCGAGGGCTATATGTGATTTATAGAGGTAAAGCTTGCCTGGTAAAATCAATGTTTACATAGCTACATCATCCTTAGCTAGCTATAATAATAATTATGCAGGCAACTAGCTATTATTATGCATACAGCTACAGTAAATTTAGACAAGCCATGCAGCTGCACTAGTGTAATAGGATATCTTTAGAAGAAGCTGAAACTATAGTGGTAAGTGCTGAAAAGATTTTGCTGTTCGGAGTGAGTGAATGGTGGCTGAGCGTACAAAGAAAAAAATGGAACTTTCCCTGAGCTATAGCCAGTCACCATCAATAATTTCCAGTGCTAATATAGAAGTGTCTAGAGAGGCAGGTCCCAGGAAACTGTTGTAGCTACCTATTGAGTCATTATCACAAAAACCATGCATACAATTGATAGGCAACTGTCTGGCGCCACAATGACTGGTGGTTTCCCTTTAATGCAGCACTGACTCCAATTATAGGCTATAGTGATAACGAGGGCTGTTATCACCTGAGCCCAGGGCAAAGGTGATACTGTAGCTAACTATATTTACAGCCTGGTAAATGAAACATGTAGCTACCATGCAGTTAATTATTTTTTTGCTTGTTTGTTTGTTGTCGTTGTTGTTGTTGTTGTTGTTTCCAACCTGATGTAAGCTAGGGCAGAGAGAGGACAAGAATATTTCCATTAGGTCCCACTAAGTGACTACCATGCACTTCTGTATTATAGTACACTGTAAAAAGAAATGTGTAAAAACAACCCATTTTTAGGTTATCTGATTTGCAACTCAGATAACCTAAAAATGGGCTGCTTTTAACACATTTGTTTTTTCTTTAGTAGTAGCCAGCATGATAATCCCCACCCATCTTCCTACCCCATTCCAGCCAGAGGCCACTTAGCCGATAGCTATACAGACTGCAGACTTGTTGCATCATGCATATAGTTATATGAATGGATGTGGTCTCGTGTGGTTGTATACCATAACTAACTCAAATGGAGCAATGCATGGCATTTAATCATGGCAGCTAACACCTAAGTGTAAGGGCAGAGGAGGGGACAAAGACAAATAAGGGTCAGTCCCATGAATTCTATTGGATAAGTGACATCCTAATATTATAAGACCCTACAAGTGTGGTTATTATGTTACACCTACATAAGTGCAAGGTACATGCATGTATAAAGTTTGAAGTAGCTATAGGTATATCTATAGCTACACACAGTGAAGATGACTGGTAAAAGTCAAGGGAGGGTCTAGTTAATCAATGAAATTCTAAGGTTGACCATGTGAGAAACTAGTCTGGCGTCACCAGCCCAGCTTTTCTTTCTTTTTTTTTTTTTGGGGGGGGGGGGGGGGGGGGGACGGGGTGGGGTCTGGTAGCTCTAGCATCAACTACTCGTGTCGCCCGCGCGCGCAGCTATAGCAATCAGACTGAAGTAGTATCAATGTTGGCGAGACACACCCACGATTTATTCCAGGTTGGCAGAGCTAGAGCTATGGAGAAGTAACCAAGAGCTGTGTTTAAAGAGATAGGAATACCTGGCCTAAAGCTTGAACGGCTGGAAGTTATTATTCTTGAGAGAGCGCGCGGGCGTGCTCCCAGACCATTTTTCTTCCCCGTCCCAAAAAAAAAGAAAAGAAGAGCTGGCCAGACTAGTGACTAGTGCACGTATAGAAGTACAACATGCGCGGAATAATTAATTCGTTATAAAAACGCTGTATTATAGCTACCGCTTCATTTTACGGAGTCGTTGCTGGCTACTTGAAAGGGCGAAAATGAAGATCTTTATGAGTGGAGTAGTTCTATTTTGCATTCTTGCATCTGTCAGCTGCCAGTTTCCAGCTCCAACTCAAGCTGAAATCCAATGTGCTAGTCAAAATTTGGCGAGCCTCGGCCTAAACAAAGCGTTAGACTGCGCTAACAGGTTCTCTAATGTAAGTCTATAGCTATTATCTATCTTTATTAAAGAGATGTTCTCTGTATGCACATACAGCCCTCAACGTTATGCAGTGATCGGGAGTGCATAAATGCCTTAACTAATGCTTACAGAACTTGCGGAAGAGCTGATATAGCCAATGTAATCGGCAACTGTAAGGAAATTATTCTGATTCTTGATAGTTGTATTCTAGTAATTAGCCACAGTGGTGAAATTATTTCCATTTATGATACTGCATGATCTTGCAGTACTGTATGTAGCTAGCTACTCTGCAAGAATTGTATTTAAATAAATTCCCTCCACCCCACCCCATCATAGTTTGCAATGGCTCGATCATGTTTCATGCTGTACCAATGATGCTGGTTCTGATGGCAGCTATTGCAATCTCCTTCATACTTTAAGGATGCTGTATTGCTATTAACTGAACTATTATAGCATAGTAACTGTTTGTTGTGTGTCATGTAGCTAGTATTATGTATGAGTTAGTGTCTATATAAATTTAGATTATATATATTTTTGAATTATAATAGCTATTATTACAAGAAAAAGAAACCTAGCAGTTGCCCCAGAAAAGTTAAGAGCTAATTATTGTTGGCAGGCTTTTCTGGTTGAAGAGCATGAGTTTCAGATGGAACAGCTACTATGGCCTGTTCGAACATTTTCCAGTTAACATGGGGGAATCTAGTAGGCACTATCTATAGCTAGATAGCTCATGGGAATAGTGTGACAATTTATTAGCAAGCTTTGAATAACGTTCCCCTATGTAATCTAATTGCAATGCCATACGTGCCCCTTTTTTCTTCGATTCTAAGCAGCACACAACTTGCATGCTTCTATAGCTCTAATTAAAATATTCAGGCATCCTCAAAGTAAGAATTGTAGTGAATAGGACAATAACTAAATAATTGAGGTTATAGCTGCATGCCTATATTGTGCCCTAGGGCATCATCTTAGATATCTAATAACCTTGCTCTGTTGCCAAGTGTTATGGGCATGCATAATTTGTGGGGTCATAATGAACATATTCAGTTGTTAACGTCACCTTATATCGTAAAGCACTCTAAGACTGTACATACATATGACATAAATATATATCAATACCCCAGCTTCACTTCATTTGCCTAATTTGGTGACAGGTCAGCGCACTTTAATTGTTCCCAAAAATAATTACCTTACAAGGTGATCAGAGCAAGCTAGCTATAATTAAGATGAGTTGGGATCTGAATCCCATTTGTTGGCTGAAACTGTTGAGAATCAGCATAGTGCTGGAAAAAAAAAATTTTTTTTTTTCATTGCAAATGTGGCTGAGCCTGCAGAGAACTTTCCCTGAGTGCAGACAGTCAGGCTTGAGGGAAACTAGACAAAAACCATGCATGCCAATGATGAAATAGTCTGGCGCTACAAAATTAAACTGGTGGTTTCCCTTTGATGTAGCACTGACTCCAATAGGCTAGTTATAGCATGCCTTTGAAGGCTGTTATCACCTGAGCCCAGGACCAAGGTGGTAAATTACATACTGCCTCTCAGTCTGGTAAATGACAATAAAGTTTGTTTGTTTATTTTATTGTTGTTGTTATTGTTGTTGTTGTTGTTTTCTAACCTGTAGCAACCAAGTACAAGGTAGCTATAGGGGCAGAGTAGGGGACAAGAATATTTCCACTAAATTCCATTAGGTCCCACTAAGTGACTAGCTTCTGTGAATTAGTACCAGGGTCAGTCCCTTCAAGTTGGATAAGTGACATCCTATACTGGTCCTCAGTATAATTATAGGTGTACCTGTGGGCTAGTACTTAAGGGGGCTCCGACATGACTACGCGCGCGCGCAACTAAATAAGGACTAATAACAGAACTCATTATTGTGGAAAACGAGCTGAAAAACCACAAGAAGGTTAGGAATGTAACTTTGTGCAGGTAGTACATGAGCCATACAAGCAGGAAAAGTAATAATTCATTCAATTGCATGTAGCTATAATAGCTAGTATAGGTAGCATTCCTGAAGAAAAATAACGTAGGCAATCTATAATTATTTCCAGCGCCAGATTCAGAGCCTATTCCAGAGCCAGTGTCACCGGAAGAGTCTGGCCCGAGCGAGACTAACTCCAGAGCTAATCTGGGCTAGCAGACCTCCGGTACAAAGAGGTGTTGAGATCCAGACGAGTACGAAGTGTAGCGTTGAGAGAGAGAGAGAGCCAGACTCTCCTGAGTCCAGGATCAGGGCCGCCTCACCGTGGGATGAGCGATCACTCGAACGGTAGAAAGAATCGGCATCCTGCCGGATATAGTGGGTGGGGCTATGTATCGGTATACTTGCAGACGCCAGTAAATCCAGAAGAGCCCGTATACTATTACTTGGCATGTTGTTTCCTCATGGTCTGGGGTAGACAGACAGCTACGGATGGGATTAGGAAATCTTCAAAAACTGAAGTGATCAGCGCTTTCAGCAGTTCATTCTAAAGCTAGAAATTCGTGTATCTAGGAAGCTAGGTTATATATAGACAATTCGATCCGTAGTTGTCTTATAAGCATGCAAAGGAAGGATGTGAAACTATTTTCAACATTGTAAGTTTAGCACAAAAAAAGAAGTATTAATTTTAGTCCTTTTAGCTTCAAGCGGTGCTAGCCTCTCGGTAACTGCCCTGTTTTTCCTAGTTCTTGGGAGATCAGCAACCGTAGATAAGTCCTCCACTGTGGTCTTCGTAGCTTATCTCTGCAAGTGTCGGTAGTCTCGATATCAGTCCCTAATACAATGCAATTGCCAAAAAGCGGGATCCATGATCCATGGTACCTGGAGCTATGTGGATTGATGATGTTTAAGTGGCCAAGCATCCAGTTTGGAGATTCTAATTCCTTTTTCTTTGCTGTACCGCTTAGTGCATCCTATTGCACAGCAAAGGCATTCTTCAATACAGCTTCGAAGCTTCTGCCCTCTACGTGAGAACAATTTTAGGTAAGGATGATCATACCTTCTACAGTATCATGTGACTACACACCCCCAACAAAAAATGGTTTATAGTAATTTAATTGCGATGCCATGCCCCCTTCTTTCTAACATGCTTCCTCTATAGGTACTTGCTTTCAAGCTTAGAGTACTACATGTGTCCTCTTCCCCAGACCGAACACTTAATTGTAGCTATCACTACATGCTGATTGATCTACAAGCATTCACACCAGAAATAGTTACTACACTAATAATAGTTCAGTTAGCTAATAGCGTTCAGCAGTTACTGAATAGCAATAGTTATAGCTACATCCTTAAAGTATGAAGGAGATTGCAGTAGCTGCCATCAGAACCAGCATCATTAGTACAGCATGAAACATGATCGAGCCGTTGCAAGCTATGATGGGGGTTAGTGATAATACATACAATCAATTTAGATATTATAGCACTGAAGATCAGTATCATAGCTATTTGCTAAGTTTCACCACAGCAGCTGAACTATAGAACATTGAAACAATTCTTACCACTGCTGACTGTATTGGCTAGATCAGCTCTTCCACAAGTTCTGTAAGCACTAATTATGGGATTTATGCACTGCCGATCACTGCATAAAATTGAGAGCTGTATATGCATACAGAGAACATCTATAACTCTTTCTAGCTTCATGTATAAAACAACCTGACCTATATTAGCTGTAGACTTACATCAGAGAGCTTGTTAGCGCAGTTAGCCACATTTTGACCAACGCATTGGATTACATCAGGAGTTGGACTTGGAAAAGATTGACAACTGATAGCTGCAAGGACGCAAAATAGAACTACTCCACTCAGAAAGATCTTCATTTTGAGAAACTTAGCTAGCTATAGCTAGCAGCAAATCAAGTGGCCAGCAACGATCATGGGTACCTGTGCCATAAAGTTTTGGGGACCCCGCCTTTTAGGGACCCTGTCCCCGGACTCCCGCATATAGGGACCCCGCAGCTAGCGCGATTGTTCAACGTTCAGCTGATCAGATCAGGGGTCTGGCGTTGCCGACCCTTTACCTTCCTTTTATTGGGTACCGGGGAAATTAGCGAGCAGTGCATGTTGAAGTTAAACTATATGTAGTGTCTTTCACCGGCACTGGTTCGCTGGCCTATGTAGCTATATTGTCGTGCCGGTACTGCAAGAGTTAAAACTTCCGTACCAGGGGTAGGAGGCTAGGTGGCTAGGGAGCTATAGGGCTAGGGCTAGGAGTATACGATTTCTGCAGCATTGCCACTGTAGTGGCCATGTGCTATTGAACGTGCAGTCTGGTTCGAATCCCGAATTGGTCTTTTTTTTTACAATCTTTGAACATTTTCTATGTGTCCTGCCAGTACTGCAAAAGTTAAAACTTCTGTACTGGTGCGTGCCGGTGCAGTATATAGACACAGCATAAACTCTATGGTGGCATACGATAAAATAAAAGCATGCAAACGTTGTTGCGAAAATATGGTCTATTTTAGACGATATGGCTACTTTAGACTTGTACCTGGCTTGTGGTGAATCAGCTGTAAAAAAGGACAGACGAGTTCTTGGAGGAAGTGGTAATACTTCTGAGCAAAGACACTGCGCTCCTACGGTCCTGCCACGACCTGCTCCCTGAATAGATGCTACTCTCTCAAACCACTAGACTATAGAGGGTATAATTGCGAGTAACAATGGTAGTTTCTTCATGTTCCCCCACCCACCAATAAAAGGAAGGTAAAAGGTCGGCAACGCCAGACTAGTTCAGTGCTTTTGGAAATCCCTAAAGTTGCTTGGTAGTTAGTGATGCAGTTAAAACCCTGCATGTATGTAGACATATCCACCTACACATGACTTCAGGTTTGACATCGCTAACTAGCCACAGGGGTGGATCTAGGATTTGAGATAGGGGCCCAGACCAGTACAAAAGTACAACATACGTATAGCTACAAGGATTCACTTATAGCTGAGCATGCACCTTGGGTGCAGGTGGTGAACATTTTTGTTTATTGTGGTGGTCATGATGGGGGGAGGGGAGGGGCCTGGCCCCCATGGCTCCCCCCTTGGATCCGCCACTGAGCTAATTTATTTTTATTCAAAATAATTTATGTCAACAATCTATAGTTTATGACTTTCCCTGGTCCTGGGATCATGACATGTACATTGACACACATATATGTGGTCAACAAAAAATTATCTGTTTGCAGCGATGCACATGCGCATGCACAGAATTAGTGGGTCTTGTTTCTGGAATAGTTCATACACTTACTCTAGTCTGGTAACTGAGAGTTCATGAGAGCAATTAGTCCATAGCATAGGCATAGGAACCAGGGGGGGGGGGGGGGGGGGGGGGGGGGCTACAGCCCCCCTAAGCATATACTTCCAGACATGATGTGTAATAGCTTATTAACTTCCCAAGAATACATGATTAATAAACAATTTATCAGAAGGACAGATGAACTGAACCTAAATGAAATTGCATTAATTATTTCTATAAATTCTACTGTAGATGTTTACAATAATATTAATATAGCTAGCAATAGGATTCAATCAGGGTAGAAACTTCTACACAAAACTTCCCAACGTTCCCCAAAAATTCATCATCACATGATGTTTATAATAATTATTGGTGACTTAAACCCAGATTTGCCTCCAGATGCAATCTAAGGGGATCTAAACGACAAAATTTTCCCAGGGGAGCATGCCCCCGGACTCCCCTAGATGGCACACTTTGTGTGCTATGTAGCCTGGCTACTGCCCCCCTAACCAAAATTATCTTCCTACACCTATGCATAGGTGGTGGAACAGGTAAGGCCAGTCAGGCCCAGGCCTGACCAATATTTAGGGAAAAACTATTAAGTGGCTATCAATTACAAAATACAATTATTATGTGGCTATCAATCAACAAGTATGGGGGGAAAATACTTCTGTGAAATGAAAAAAAAGATGTAGCTACTGCTCAAAAAAGTAAGGAAACAAGAAGGATGGAAATGGGATCAATCTAACAATTCCTACATATTATACGTACATTAATAATCTGGTTACCCGGTACCCGACGTTATATGGGGACCCCTCAGCCCTATATATACCTAGTGATATGGGGATGGGGGTCCATAAAACTAGGGGGTCCCCATATCGCTCCTACACCGGGCCACACCTCCTTTGCACTTCTAACCTTGTATTGCTTGTTGCTGTCACCTTGTAAGTTTTCTCAAAGGGCGAAAATAAAGATCTTTCCGAGTGGAGTAGTAAGCAATTTTGCGTCCTTGCAGCTGCTAGCTAGCTGCTAGCTAGCTGCCAGTCTAATATTCCAGCTCTTCAACTCCAATGCGTTGGTCAATCATATGTAGCTATAAGGGTCTTAGCTTCAGAGTTAACTAAGTCTAACTCTAAGGTTGACCATGCAAGGAATGTGCTCCACGAACACATCTTTGCACCTTGACACATACTGAAGTACAGTATAAAAATGCTGTAGTCGCTATAATTATTATATCACACTGTTAAAAATGGTGTGTTCTATTGCACTTTACACTAGCGTGTAATACAGCAGTTGCCATGACAACCTTTGATGTATTACTATGGCAACCTTTGATGTTTAGTATTACACACCAAGTGTGTTACATTTAAAGTAACACCATTTTAAACAGTGTATACCACTTCATTTTATACAGGGTCGTTGCTGGCTACTTGATTTTCCTGTAATTTTTCTCAAAAGGCGAAAATGAAGATCTTTCTGAGTGGAGTAGTTCTATTTTGCATTCTTGCATCTGTCAGCTGCCAGTTTCCAACTCCAACTCAAGCTGAAATTGAATGTGCTGGTCGAAATTTGGCGAGCCTTGGCACAAGCTAACAAGTTCTCTATGTAAGTCTATAGCTATATATCTCAACTTGTTTTATGCATGAAGCTAAAGAGTTATAGATGTTCTCTGTATGCACATACAGTCCTCAGCATTATGCAGTGATCGGCAGTGCATAAATGCCGTAATTAGTGCTTACAGAACTTGCGGAAGAGCTGATATAGCCAATGCATTCAACAACTGTAAGGAAATTGTTCTGATTCTTGATAGTTGTATTCTAGCAATTAGCCGCAGTGGTGAAACTTAATTTCCATTTTATGATACTGCATTATCCTGTACAGTGCTGTACTCTGCAAGAATTAAATTCCCTCCCCCTTCCCCTCTCCACCTCACCCAAATCATAGTTTGCAACGGCTCGATCATGTTTCATGTTGTACCAATGATACTGGCTCTGATGGCAGCTACTGCAATCTCCTTCATACTTTAAGGATGCATTGCTACTAACTGAACTATTATTATTACAGTAGTAACATAGTAACTGTTTCTAGAATGCTGTTGTGTGTCACGTAGTATTAGAAAAATTTATGTATGAGTAATTCCTAAGTTACAAGTGTCTAAATATAAATTTAGATTATATCATTGGAGAATTATGATATTACAAGAAAAGAACCTAGCAGTTGCCCCAGAAAAGTTAAGAGCTAATTACTTTTGGCAGTTGGACTGGCCTGGTGTAGCAGTTCGAAATTAACATGGGGGAATAGTAGGCAATTAAGCTATCTAGCTAGATAGCTCATGGGAATAGTGCGCCTACACTCCACCATGACACTTTCACAGCTACACAACAGAAATCTAATAAGCTTATTCCATAATTGTTACCAGGCAACTACTAGCTTCTTAGCAACCACTAGAATAATAGCTGCTATTAGCTGTGTGCACATGAAGTAGCTATAGGCTCCAATAGAGGATCTGGGACAGGAGAAACATGACAATTTATTAGAATAATGTGAGAATTACCTGTAGTTAGATCAATCAGCACGTACAAGTGTTTGGTCTGATATTTGGCAGGTAGCTGTAAATTTAATATTCCATGCCAAACCCTTCATTTCCCCCATCTATCACAGATGAAATATAGCTATAATGCAAGACCTTAACACTATTTATGACACGAGCACTTATCACTGAATGTGTCATTTGAGGATTTTGACGTTCCATTAGTTCCAGGCATCATACACACTCTCCTGAGGGTTTTGTGGTGAGCACTTAGGGTACTTGAACCTTTAGAATTCCACATAATTTAGGGGCTTCTAAGATGCTTATACATTCATGTTTCTATACATACTTCTCTAGACATCCTTTAGCCTGGCTGGCCAGAACAATGAAAAAGTTAGAAGTATAAATATCGCTTTCAAATGGTATTTTGCAGCGTTGCCACCGTAGCCCATCGGTTATAGTGCTGCGTGCTATTGATTGTGTGGTCTCGGGTTCAATTCTAGGGATGTCCACATTATGCTAGCATTATTTTGAGCATAATGGGCTGACCCTAGCGTACAAGCATAATAGGCTGAGCACACCCAACTTCGAGCATGCTCAGATGGATAAGGTGTGCTAGGATATGGACTCTAGTGCTTCTCTAGATGCTATTTCCTCAGTCCTAGTTTTACTGCTACAAGTTCTGATGGTTCTGTGAGGTCCCTACTGGATGTACTGAATTGTTCAGCTTCATCTGATTTGGCGCGGAAGAGAAGAATTGCTAAATGATGAATATTATAAGCATAATGGGAGCATAATGGGTAATCTTAACTGGAATTTCTGAAAAGCAAAAAATAAGAATAATGTGGACACCCCTATTCGATTCCCGAATTGGATTTTTTTTTCTTTTTCAATCTTTGAAAAATTTTCTAAGTACTGGTAGCCTGAACAGACCGATCCCATTGCCAGGCTGTAGACACAGCCTTATTTTAAAAAGGTCTAGTAAAGTATTATTTTATATCAAGAGAAAGGTGAAGAAGTCGTCAGATACGTAATAGTTTTTCATATTGGTCATGGGCCTGACTGGCCTTACCTGTTCCACCGCTTATGAGATCGAGAAGTCCCAGCACACCAATAATTGCGCGCCCATTACGTCACCTCCTGCATGTCGTTAAATTAAAAATTGACGCGCGACTGTTTCCTTTCCTTTAAAACCGCTCGTATGTAGCTATTACTGCTTCGTTTTTGATTGTTGCTGGCTTCATTTTTGATCGTTACTGCCTGGCTACTTGCTGTCACCTTGTAACTTTTCTCGAAGGGCGAAATGAAGGTCTTTCTGAGTGGAGTAGTACTATTTTGTGTCCTTGCAGCTGTTAGCTGCCAGTCTATTCCAGCTCCAACTGCAGCTCAACTCCAATGCGTTGGTCAAAATTTGGCGAGCCTTGGCTTAAATAACCTTTTAGCCTGCAGTTCCAGGATCTCTAATGTAAGTCTTAGCTATAGCGCGCCTTAATTGTTCTTAATACACGAAGCTATGCCCATACAGCCCTCATCGTTATGCAGTGATCGGGAGTGCATAAATGCCGTAATTAATGCTTACAGAACTTGCGGAAGAGCTGATATAGCCAATTCAATCAGCAGCGGTAAGAAATTGTCCTGATTCAAGAAGGCCTTGATAGTTGTATTCTAGTAATTAGCCGCAGTGGTGAAACTTAATATAATATTATTGATACTGCCTGATCTTACAATGTAGGATAAATTCCCTCCCCCCTTCCCCCCTCCACCCCACCCCCATCATAGTTTGCAATGGCTCGATCATGTTTCATGCTGTACCAATGATACTGGCTCTGATGGCAGCTACTGCAATCTCCTTCATACTTTAAGGATGCATTGCTATTCAGTATAGTAACTGAACGCTATCTGAACTATTATAATAGTAGTAGCGTATAGTAACTATTTCTAGCATGCTGTGTGTCATGTAGTGTTAGAATAATTCATGTAAGCCCATGTAGTTTTACTACATAATCACATTATATACTGTTGTATTGGTAACCCATTGGTATACTATTATATGCACATAAAATAGCTAGGCTCCCATGGGATCTGTGAGCATGCTTTCAAGCTTAATTAATATAGAGATATTTTAATTACAGGCATCCTTCCTCTTCCTCCACCTGTGCCCAAACCAAACATTTGTAGCTATCACTACATGCTGATTGATTTACAGGCATTCCTCACATCCTCACAGTGCATGTCGTTATTCAAAGCTTGCTAATAAAAGTGATACATCTCTGTCGTATTCCGCGTTTGGGCTGGGCCTGTAGACTGCTCCAGAGCAACCCAGGACGCCAGAACCCAACAACCCTAAAGTGGAACATTTAAGAGTTTTTGGATGTGATGTTTATGCTCACATTCCAAAGGATGAGTGAAATCCTTAAGTTGATAGAGGATGCATGTTAGAAAGAGCTAAGTTGTCGTAGTGCAGCTTAGAAACAGGAAGAAAAAAGGGGCATGGCATCATGCACGATGAAATGTAAAGGGTTTGGCTGGAATATTTTTGAATCCAAGTAAAAGCAGATATCTAAGATGCACAAAATAACCTCTATTATTTAGTTATTGAGTGTGGACCTTATAGTAATTTAGAGGGTACTAAAGTTAGCAGTTTGTTTGTGCTAGTATTTGGCAGATATTAATATTTATAGCTACTTAATTATTATTTTGCTCTAAAACACACTGCAAAAACAAGAGTGTAAGTCAAGATGCCAGCACTTGACAATGCAAGGGCTAGGGATAATAATAACTGCATGCAGCCTATAATTTATTGTGAAACCCTATATTATGCTAGCATATTAGCCCCATTGCATGCCCGTACCTACTTCAACAAGATGATAATACTACAGGGAACATTCCTTTTGTATAAAGTACACAGCACCAAAATTGATACAGTTGGATTGCAGTGATCTTGCAACATGAAATTCAGAACACCAAACCAAAATTTACATATACGTAGCCTCCTTTCAAAGGACTTAGCTAATTGTGGCTTTAGAGTTGGGCTACTTGAAAGGAAGCTACATAAATTTTGGTTTGGTGTTCTGGATTTCATGACTGCAATTCACTGTAGCTACTTGTGTGTGCATTCTGAGTGAGTTGTTTGTTTTTTATTTTTTTATTTTTTTATTTAAAAGCATCTTTGGGGATTAGCAAGAAAACAGATCAATGTGTGCATTGGGATAAAATGGCATGCAGTAAACACTTTCGTTTTTACAGTGTACAAAAAGTACTCTATATATTTGTCAGATCCCAAGAATAACTCTCATCTTAAATTATAGTTAGCTTGGTCTAATTAGCTACCTTGTAAGGTAATTATTTTGTGAACAAGTAATGTGCTGACCAAATTTGGTGAATGAAGTGAGCCTCTATTTGCGAGCAAAGCGGGGGTGTTACTATTATATTTATATCTTACGTAGCTATATAATGTTCTTCTAGTTTTGTGATAAGGTGATGTCAACGACATTCATTATGACCCAACGAAATGCCCATAACACTTGGCAACAATCAGAATACACATAGAGGCAGATTGTAGGCTCTTGGCTTATCTAAGTGCTTGTGGTAAGTATTACACCGAAAAACTAGAAGAACATAGCTACATGTTGCTCGCAAATAGAGGCTCACTTCATTCACCAAATTTGGTAGTACATTACTTGTTCACAAAATAATTACCTTTGATTAGACCAAGCTAACTATAATTAAGATGAGAGTTATTCTTGGGATCTGACAAATATTATATAATATAGCTAAATTATAACATGCCTTCTGTATATGATTTATAGAGGTGAAGGTTTGCTATAACTCGCCTGGTAAAATTAATGTTTACATAGCTACATCATCTGTCCAAGCTGTATCTATAGGCAACTAATTAAGGTATGCAGCCTATAGTAATTTTAGGCAAGCCAGCTGCACTAGTGTTGTAGCTTGCTGGGTGATATCTGAATCTAATTGAATCTAATTGAATATAATTATTAAGAAGCTGAAACTGTTGAGAACCAATTATTTTTGCATAGGGCTAAAAAGATTTTTTTCATTGTAAATCTTGCTTTTCGGAATAGCTAAATGGTGGCTGAGCCTGCAAAGAAAAAATGGAACTTTCCTGAGCGATAGTCACTTATTTCTCAACACTAGCCTATTGGCTGCATCAAAGGGAAGCCACCAGTCATGGTGCCAGACAGTTGATTGCCTATGAATTGTATGCATGGCTTTTGTGATAGTATCTAGCTAGGTAACAACAGCTTCCTGGGATGTATCAGGCCTGCCTGCCCTGGAAATTTAGATTATTGATGGTGCACTCAGTTATCATGATCAAAATTTGGGAGCTATGGCGGGCCTTCAGTTCTTCCCCCTATGTCATTACTGATGGCTGGCTTCTAGCCATCTCAGGACACTGCTGTTATTACCTGCATGAGCCCAGGGCAAAGGTGATAAATTATATACTATATACCTATAGGCTATTGGGTGAAGGAAGATGTCTTTGACTGGGGGGGCACAACAAATGTGCAGCCAAAGGCTGCTGTGAGAAGAGTATGTGTTTTAGGGGAATGATTGGGGAAAATTATTATAATTATAATCCAAAAAATTTTTCCTTCTCTCATTAACTAATATAAATTCATGTGCTACTTTTGTTAAGTTGATGTTATCAGTTTTATCCTTATGAAGGTGTAATAAAAAGACACTATTTAAATGCGTTTGTTGCAACATGCATGCCCCCTGTGCCCCCAGTCCACAAAATGTGTGTGTGTGTGTGTGTGTGTGTGGGGGGGGGGGGGGGGGGGGGGGGGGGGCATGTGCCCCAGTGCCCCCCTGTTTCCTTCACCTATGAGGCTATAAGTATTAGAGCAGTGTTTACAATATATACGTATATAGCTACCAGTTTGCTTTTTGTTTGTTTGTTTTTTGTTGTTGTTGTTATTTTTTCTAATCTATAGCAACTAAATCCAAGCTAGGGCAGAGAGGGGACAAGAATATTTCCATTAGCTAGGTCCACTATAAGTGACTATATATGCACTTCATATACTTGCATGTTTTTCTCAAGTAGCCAGCATGATAGCCAGCATGATAGTGGCTAATGTATACCCCCACCCATCCTAGCTCATTCCTGTTATTTGTAAGCACCATGGCACTCTAGGCTACTATACCTACAGGCTGCAGACTTGTTGCATCATAAGAATGGATATGGTCTCAGTATATGGTGTACCATTATAACTAACTCAAATATGGAGCATTTAATCATAGCTAACACCTAGCTAAGTGCAAGGGCAGAGGAGGAACAAATATTTCAAAGGGTCAGTCCCATGAATTCTATTCAAGTTGGATAAGTGACATCCTATACTAGCACTATTGGTCTTCAGCGTACAAGTGTGGTTGTTATGCTACACCTACGTAAGTGCAAGGACAGGGGAGGGTAAGAATATTTAGTGTAAAAGGGTCAATCCCACTGAATTCCATTAGGTCCCACTAAGTTGACATCCTATACTACTGCAGTGATAACATGAAATGAACCTGACTTACCTGTGGCTTTGGAGAGTTGAGCTATAGGAAACTATGTTTGGTGTTCTGAATTTCGTGTTGTAAGATCACTGCAATCCACTGTGGCATGGTTCACCTAGCTAGCTAAGTGCAAAGGCAGAAGACTGAACAGTTAGAATATTTCCATTCAGTCCCACTAAGTTGGATAAGTGACATCCTAGCACTATTGGTCTTAGTACAGTGTACAGTGTCTCCAACAGTCATGAGTAAGCAATGGCTAACCATGGATATGAATGCATGCAGAGAATTTAATCAAACTATCACCACTCACCACTCAATCCCTTGATACATATACCAGCTTGCATTTGCATTGTTCTCTCTCTCTCTCTCTCTCTCTCTCTCTCTCTCTCTCTCTCTCTCTCTCTCTCTCTCTCTCTCTCTCTCTCTCTCTCTCTCTCTCTCTCTCTCTCTCTCTCTCTCTCTCTCTCTCTCTCTCTCTCCTCTCTCTCTCTCTCTCTCTCTCTCTCTCTCTCTCTCTCTCTCTCTCTCTCTCTCTCTCTCTCTCTCTCTCTCTCTCTCTCTCTCTCTCTCTCTCTCTCTCTCTCTCTCTCTCTCTCTCTCTCTCTACCTCATAATGTCACATAGTCATTAGGCCATTGGGATAGACTAAAGTATTTTAAGATGTGTACGAGAAAAACTGATTCATGCTAGGGCAAACAAAAGTATGCTGAAAGGGATATTTTTCTGGGAAACACCTAATGTGTATCCATACAGTTGAAGCAATGAATACATTCCACCCACATGTCTCCTTCTTCATCATCTTCCTCTCCAAAACAACAAACAACACACACTTCTTTATCAGTTGAAGTAGGTTCACCAACAGCTGTAACAAATGTGGGTTAATTCACCAGTTGCTGCAACTATTGTGGATCCACCAGTTAACAGATGTGTAGTCTGGCGTAGCCAGCCACACCCCGAGCGCAAACTACAACTACACATCGCACTTCGCGCTCGGGGGTGTGGCTATGCCGTCGTGGATCCACCGGCTAATGTGGACCCACCAATTGTGAATCCACCAGTTATTGTTATAGCTAATGTGGATCCACCGTAGGCTATAGCTGTTATGGATCCACCAGTCAGGCCTATAGCCAGCAGGTGGCTCAACGGGCTTGAGTCCCCCCTTTGATTTAGGAAATAATTATAGCATAAGAATAGTAGCTAAGTATTAATTTGCTTCATGTGCTCAAGAAATTATTGATCAGCACAGTGGTCAGCATGTGGAGTGCATATAATATAATGCGTGAACACCATGACCTTCACTTTCATCCTGACATTCTAATCAATAGCTATTTCTTCTGTGATAGATGAATTGCTAATGTTGATTCAACTTTTCAGGAATCGTTGAGTCAATAATCATGGCCACAATTCCTGGAAAGTTGAATCAACATTAGCAATTCATCTATCACAGATGAAATAATTAGAGCTAATGTAGCTAAGACCTTAACACTATTCATGTTCATATTGATACGAGCACTTATCACTGAATGGGTCAGTTGAAGGTTTTGACGTTCCATTAGTTCCTCAAGAGACCAGAAACATTTCCAGACCAAACCCATCATCATACACACTCTCCTGAAGGTTTCGAACACTATATATTCATTTTCATGTTGACACGAGCACTTATCACTGAATGGGTCATTTGAGGATTTTGACGTTCCATTAGTTCCTCAAGAGACCAGAAACATTTCCTATCAACAACAGGCATCACATGCTTCTCTAGACATCCTTTAGCCTGGCTGGCCAGAACAATGACATGGCATCGTCTGATAATCATATGATCTGGTTGAAGGCATGAAATAGTCTGCATGCACAGTACAGTGATCTAAGACCCCTGCAGGCCACCTGCCTTATTTTTATCCTTTTATTATAGAGACCGCTCTCAATCCAGTTCCCATGTATCACACCAGGGTTTCATCTACTGTTGGGGGGAGGAGGAGGAAATGCTCCAGCTTCCCTTCCCAAATATTTTATAGCTATGATATAGCATGAGGTCGTTTAGAAATACTTGGGGCCTCATCTCTGAGACGTCACTAGAACAAGGAGAATTAGGCCTAGGCCTTCTAATAACTAATCTGTCCAAGCTCAACTAAAGCCACTGTCTTAGCCAGACCACAGCTACTTAATGGTCAGGCCTAAGATGATGTGTGGTTTAGTTCATGCATAGTAGGGTTTCACCCAAGAAAAAAATCCTGGCATTTGCTAAAATGGTATAGGAGAATTAGCCAATAATGAGTCACCACAGTAAAATTGCTATCTATGCCTGACCAGTTATAACCTACATGATACCTAGTCTTGCCAGATCATTAATTGCAAGACTGTCAACACCACCCTCGGAGAATGAAAATTATAGCTGACAGACTTAGCTAATAAGCTATTAAATTTGTTTAGAAATTTATTCTGGCTTGTGATCCTCCTCAGGTCAGGGGTGGTTTGAGGACTGCCTCATATCACAAAACATCAGTGGGCATGCTTTAGGGTGTGGTTAAGCAAAAGTGGTCATGGCCATGAAAAATTTTTCCCCACACAAGTGCACGGATATCCTTCAGCCACCCCTTTTCTAAAATCCTGGCTACAGCCCTGCCAGTTGCCGTGGCTGTCGTGGGTCCACCAGTTGCTGTAGCTAATGTGGATCCACCGGTTGCTATAGCTAATGTCCACCGCATACCCTCCAAGTGTCCCCGGAACCTCCGGAGCTGTCCCTTATCAGAATCTGTCCCGCACGCGGATTTGGTGTTTTGTCCCGGTGTCAAGTAAAAATGGGGACCCCCACAAAATGGGGACCCCCATCCCCATTTTTAAGTAATTTTGGGGACCCCCATGCCCAAATTTATCATAAATATGGGGATCCCTCAAGAATTTTAGGGACCCCCGTATTTTTAAGGATCCCCATGCCCAAATTAATGGGGATCCCTCAATAATTTTGGGGACCCCCTGATATGGACAAGATATCGATATTAATGATTTTTTTATCTGTAGCTATAGCTACTTAGCACAATACCAATCCTTTTTTTTTTTTTTTTTATTCTTCCAGAAAACTGGTGGTACATGGGCACACCGATTAGGAAGGCTATCATATACATTGACAGTCCTCAGGAGAACTATCACCAGCTAGCTATAGTTATCCAGTGAGAGCCATACACATTCAGGCAGTCCCTTCTCTGAATGTCAAATCCACTGCACTGCAAGTGAAATGGGCTGTAATCCTTTCATATTTGGTGAGAAATTTAGTACCAGCTGCATCAGTAAGCCACTTGCCCTGTAGTAAGGCAGTTTTGTCCTCATCAAATCCTTCTTCCAATATTGAACAGGCTTATAAACAAGATCATTCTTTCTACAATAAAATTATTCATGAGTTTACGTTGACATGTTCCAACCTGTGGAAAACTTTAATACAAATGAATTGCTTAGCCACGATAGCTATTAGCTATAGCTACACAAGTGAATGCAAAAAATTTTCTTCGAAATAAAAATGTGAAGTAGGGATGACCACAAATTTAGCACATAATAATTATTATAGCTATTATAACTGCAGCTTCATTATGAAAAACAAGTACTGCAGCATCGAAGCAGTATGGCCCAAAAATCTAGCTGGAATATGTATTATAACTGCATGCAAGAGAGTGAACTTAGTGAAGTGACCCTTACCCATCATCAAGTACGAGATACTATTCCTACTTCACTCCCTTGGCCCTTGATCATGGGAGTGAAGTAGGAATAGTATCTTGTACTTGATGATGGGTAAGGGTCACTTCACTAAGTTCACTCTCTTGCATGCAGTTATAATACATATTCCAGCTAGATTTTTGGGCCATACTGCTTCGATGCTGCAGTACTTGGTTTTCATAATGAAGCTGCAGTTATAATAGCATCCCTACTTCACATTTTTATTTCGAAGAAATTTTTTGCATTCACTTGTTTGCATTCTTTTTCTTTGTGATTATGAAAATTGATAGACACTAAAGGCTTCCTTGATTGAACTAAATTTATTTAATGATCAGTATTTCATTCTGTTCAGGGAGGAGAGTTTGAAGGATGATCATCTGCAGTGTAATGGAGTACTGAAAGGAGTGAACATTTTAAAAAGTGAACAGCATTAGCTAATTGCTACATATGTGATCACTGAAATAATTATTGAGATGGTACGTATGTCTTGCTTGAGGGAGGAGTATGGGGAGTTTATGCATTTGGTGTAGTGATCATAATAGTGGATGCCATCAAATGGCCACATCCTGTGCAGGTGTTATATGAGGAGAACTGCTATTAATTGCCCCACCCCTTTTATGAGGTAATATCGCGAAGATTTTTTTCATACGAGGCTGCAGCACATTATAGATAGCCCAGCTAGATTTTAGGCTATCCCTACTTAACCTTTTTATTTTTTACGCTCACTTGTTTCTATCCTTTTTCTTAGTGCTTGAAGTTGAATGAGGGAGGCCACAGTACAGTACTATACAAAGCCAGCTCTACATAAACCTCTTTTGTAGGTACATACAGTGTCTCTGGTTGAAGAATTTGTTTAGCTATTTAAGTTTTGTTGATATAAAACTTTACAGCAACAGCAATGTAAATGACATGTACACGGCATGGTGAAGTGAGCTGACTACACTACAGCCAAGTACTGGCTATAATGCTACTATAGGATGAGCATCTGTACTGTAATTCAGCAAGGAGTGACTGGAACATCATCAGATAATCATAGTTGCCAACCGTCCCGATTTGGCCGGGACACTCACGATATTATACCTCTTGTCCCGGTCCCGCCCGACATAGTGCTTTAACAATGACTTGTCCCGACAGATAGAGCTACAAGGTAGTCTCGCGGGCCAAGGAAAGAATCGAGTCTGTTCCGCGAGACTACTTCAGCTGTAGTATTATTATGCACGCTCAGCACACATCATGTGATCTGAAGTTATAAACAAATGACATCATGAAATCCAGCGTGGCTTATTTTTCAGTGTGAAAGTCTTCTTATAAGATGTGAGTAGATGACAGAAAGATACCTATCAGCATCTCTACGGGCAAACCATGGTTCTACCCTGATCTCTCAGTTCTGCTCGGTTTTTTCTATCGGTTTTGATACCTAACTTGGATCTACTTACTTAGTTTAATAGTTAATTACCTAGTTCTTACAACCTGCATCTTTACTTATTACTTAAGGTCTACCATTCCCAAGTTTAATCAAAATGGGCGTTTTTAATAAACAAATGGGCGTGGTCTAGAAATGTTCGCGCGCGCATAGCTAGCCTGTCCCTATATTCTATTTCCAGAAGTTGGCAACTATGGATAATGAATGAAGACCTTGGCTATAGCTAAACTTAAGCTTACGTGGCTCCGCCCATAAGCCCCGCCCCCTTCAAAATGGCGTAGAAAGATTAGCAGCTGTGTTCCGAGTGCTATCGAATAGTGAAGTAGAGCCTTAGTCAAAACTAATAGCAAAAGATCAGCCTCTAGGTGCCGCTCTAACAGATGGCCAAAGCAGAATTTTGATGACTATAGCCAGTAAGCCGGTGTCAAAGTCACGGATGACTCCCCCCGGAAAATGACTCCCCCAGTCATTCCTGCCTAAGGCATAAATGACTCCCCCCTGGTGAAAATGACTCCCCACACGGTCATTCCTGCCTTGGCGCCTGATCACAATAAATCATGTAGCTAGCTAATTTATCTCAGGAAGAAGTTGATGCTGAAGAGGATGATGAACCTGTGGGACAATTTTTATGTATAGCTATATAGCTGGCTAGCAACAAAAATGGTGTCATGGATTTACTGCTCCTGTCAGATTCTGCATATTGTGACTGCCTGCATGATGCCAGAGATATGGTGGAATGTGAAGATTGCTTGAACTGGTTTCACCAAAACTGTGCATATTTTATTATAACTGTCCTTTGTGTAAGCACTATATATGATGCATCTTCCTTTGAACTTTAATGCATGCATATTCTGGTAGTCATTCATGCCTAGGATGGAATGATTCTCTTCCATGGCTATAGATTTTCAGGGAGTCATTCATGCCTAGGATGAAATGACTCCCCTTCAATCATGCCGAGGATGAAATGATTCCCTTCCATGGCTATTAATTTTTCAGGGAGTCATTCATGCCTAGGATGAAATGATTCTCTTCCATGGCTATAGATTTTTCAGGGAGTCATTCATGCCTAGGATGAAATGACTCCCCTGGAGTCATTCATGCCAAGGATGAAATGATTCCCTTCCATGGCTATAGATTTTTCAGGGTGTCATTCATGCCTAGGATGGAATGATTCTCTTCCATGGCTATAGATTTTCAGGGAGTCATTCATGCCTAGGATGAAATGACTCCCCTTCAATCATGCTGAGGATGAAATGATTCCCTTCCATGGCTATTAATTTTTCAGGGAGTCATTCATGCCTAGGATGAAATGATTCTCTTCCATGGCTATAGATTTTTCAGGGAGTCATTCATGCCTAGGATGAAATGACTCCCCTGGAGTCATTCATGCCAAGGATGAAATGATTCCCTTCCATGGCTATAGATTTTTCAGGGTGTCATTCATGCCTAGGATGGAATGATTCTCTTCCATGGCTATAGATTTTCAGGGATTCCCATGGCTGTCATGACTCCAACTATGCATGCATGGGGGGAGTCCATCTATCTTGATTCAGGGAGTAATTTCTTCCTAGGCACAAAAGATTCCATTCACTCAATTTCATAAGCAACTATGGTATAAATTCTTGACTTATTATGATTTTGCATGCAGCAATGCAATGAATTGGGACTGGTGAGTCTTTTTTCAGGGGCAGACAAGTCAGAAATGACTGGGGAGTCACTCAGACCTAGGCGTGAGTGACCGGGAGTCATCCACGCCTAGTCAAGAGTGCTCGGAACTGGGGAGTCATTTTTTCCAGGGGGGAGTCATTATAGACTAGTCAGAAATGACCGGGGAGTCACTCAGACCTAGGCGTGAGTGACCGGGAGTCATCCACGCCTAGGCATGAGTGACCGGGAGTCATCCACGCCTAGTCAGGAGTGACCGGGGAGTCATCGCCGAGGGGAGTCACCGCTGACTATGACACCGATCTTATTATTATTATTATTATAAAGAAAAAGAACGAAAAGTCAATTTTAGAACTCGTTTTTTTCTTATGTTGGCGAATGAATTTTTGGCTTTTGAACATTCTCCTCTCTTCTTTGTAGATATAATAATTCACTGTAGCCTTCTGAGAACCTGTAGAGTAAGGGTAGAAGAGAAAGAAGAGTTTTTAGTTTATACTGTCCTATGGACTTTGACCTGCCATCCCTACTTAGAGAGTGCTACCGCACTCTCTGATAGGTTGAAATAATAACCAGGCCAATAATATTTTTTACAGACTAGATCATTGGTTCGGTGCGGCTATCATCATGAATAGTTGCAGCATCTTCAACCTGCCATAAGCTTGGATTAAGCTCGAGAATTTGCCTTACCTACTGAAATACAGTCATATAATCGCCTATAGACATAAATGCCCTGAACATGGCTATAAACTCTACCCTCATAGCTATAGGGCTATGGAAATGTTAGTTGTGCACCAATTCATGGGTTGTTAATGCACC
Source organism: Crambe crambe (assembly GCA_963924555.1). NCBI lineage: Eukaryota > Metazoa > Porifera > Demospongiae > Poecilosclerida > Crambeidae > Crambe > Crambe crambe. The sequence continues at coordinate 6,689,893 of OZ004588.1, forward strand.
AGGGTCTCATGACTTTATTGAAGGGCTCCCTCCCTCCCTCCCTCCCCCCTCTCTCTCTCCATGGATGATCAATATAAGCCTAAGGGCTCATAGCTAGCTACATACATATTATGAAACAAGGCTAGCCGCATGCAACTGTTGTTTAATATTATTGCTTTATTATAGTAGACAACTATTATGCCCCAGTTAGCTCACCAGTACAGATCAGCCTCTTCAACATGAAAAACTTGCATTTTTTTTTTTAGTTTGTCACCCTTTTCAAAGCTGGCATACGCATGCGCATGGGGTCCCTAATTTTACAGGGGGGACCCTGATTTTACGATAATTTTGGGGTCGGGGGTCCCCAAATTTATGGGGTCCCTAAATTTACGTGACACCGGGTCCACTTTTTTCCCCTGCCAAAAATGGACCTGCCTGGATTTTGACAGCGAAACTGGATTGGGTCCACTTTTTTCCCCTGCCAAAAATGGACCTGCTTAGATTTTGACAGTGAAACTGGACCAGGTCTACTTTTTTCTTGACAAAATTGGACCAGGTCCACTTTTGGCAGAAAAAAGTGGACCCCCCCCCCCCCGTCCATTTTTTCTGCCAAAATTGGACCGGGGGTCCACTTTTTTCCCGGTCCACTTTTGGGATGACAGGTCCACCAGTTGCTGTAGCTAATGTGGATCCACCGGTTGCTATAGCTAATGTCCACCGCTAATGTGGATCCACCGTAGTCTCGTGAATCAGCCCATTCTATCATCCGGGGGCACGCGAGACTAAGTTCACCGGTTGCTGTGGCAGTTGTGGATGCCTAGCCAAACAAGGTTGTCTGCACGGTTCTTGTTTAGCGTAATCATTAATGTCATGTGACTTATCCCCTCCCCCAAACGTCAAAAAATGACGTTTTATTGTCCAAAAATAGTTTGGAGACCCCCCCCCCCCCCCTAAGTGGGAAATGGGCGTAGCCTGACCCAGTGCATCGCTTATATATCCATGATCGTTGCTGGCTACTTGATTTGCCAAGTTTTCTCAAAATGAAGATCTTTCTGAGTGGAGTATACACGAAGCTAAAGAGTTATAAATGTTCTCTGTATGCATATATACAGTTTTCAACGTTATGCAGTGATCGGCAGTGCATAAATGCCGTAATTAATGCTTACAGAACTTGCGGAAGAGCTGATCTAGCCAATGCAGTCAGCAGCGGTAAGAATTGTTCCAGCGTTCTATAGTTCAGCTGCTGTGGTGAAACTTAGCAAATAGCTTGCTATTAATATCTAGAGAGTAGTATTAAAAATTGATCGTATGTATTATCACTAAATCCCCTTTCCTCCCCCCCCCCCCCCCCCCCCCCCCCCCCCCCATCATAGTTTGCTGCAACAGCTCGATCATGTTTCATGCTGTACCAATGATACTGGTTCTGATGGCAGCTACTGCAATCTCCTTCATACTTTAAGGATGTATTGCTATTCAGTAACTGAACGCTATTAACTGAACTATTATTATAGTAGTAGTTAGTCTCGGTGCTATACCAGTTTTGTTGCATTCCCCAGGAATTTGAACTACAACATCTTATAGATTGTCATGGCTTGGAAAATGGTTGCTGTGATGTTTATGCTTTCAAATCCTGGTGACCAGGTAATTTTTTGCACCAATCTGAACAGAGGCTTTCGTGGTATTATAAAAACAATTACATATGTATCATAACAGTACAGGTCAATTCCTCATATGAAGTCGTACCATGCTCGTGATCAATGTGTTACACCTCAAGTGCAAACAGCACTGGAGTCCTTTTTGATTATTGAGAAGACCTCAGTAAATCACAGCAACATTTTCCTTGCAGCATCTTGCAACTTTAAAAGAGTGGGAGGCTCAAGATAGTCAGTTGCACTATAGACTCTCGTGACTTCAATTCTTTTGCTGATCATTAAATGCTCTATCATCTACACTGATTTTGCATGTCATGTTGCTCCTTAGCCTCCTCCCAACTTCATGGGAGGGGCCTGGGGGCGAGGCTAGTTGCTCTTATACTTCTTGCAATACCTCCACACTATAAGAACTGGTAGCTAGAAGAACCTGCTGTTCACTATCAGTTACAATTGCTTTTCATTTATCTGTTACACTTAAACTATCATTATGATCCCTGAACTGTTCCAAGTGTAGCAGGTTTAATGTTACACATGATATATCCAGCAGCAGCACATTCTTACAAACATCCACCACTCTTTTGAGAGACCATGAGTCAGTGCAGAACGTACAAGTCGCTGCCGCAATGTACAAGTGAAGCAAGTTCAGCAAAGAATTTGTAAAGGAAAGCATTATGCTCCCAATATAATTGAAGATAGAGAAAATTGGAAAGAATTATCCAAAAGTAAAAAAAAACAAAAATTACCAGATTAGCTACACAATTCACCATTGGGAAATGTCCTTTACTATGCCAACAACATTTCAAAACTTCCTCATTACAGTGATACTGAACCTCATTTTATATGGTCTGATATTCAACTGAGCAAGAGCAGCACCAGCAAAAATAAGATGAGTATTGAAAAGTTGAAGGGAAAGTGGAAATGTTCAACTATTGTGTGTAAAGGGGTTTAAAAATGCAATGAATGTAACCATGTGGTTCCAAACTCAAATACCTATAAACAAGTGCTGAACTCATAAAAGTGAGACTGGACTACCCGTAGAATTTGTATATATCTTTCCAACCAATTTTATCTGACCACATGCAGGAGATGGTTTGGAGGTGTAATTTGATCAACTGTTTCACCAGTTGAAAATTTGCATATAGTCATCCTATAGGCCTACTACACAAAGCTTGAGCTGTTTACTCCCCAAGCATATAGCTAACCAGTCATTTGATTATCCATACCTAAAAACAGTACTGCTCAGGAGTTAGGATATCAGCTGATGCTGCTGCAAAACAGCTATAGTAGATTGAACAGTCACAGGAAAAAAATCTCTCAAAGAATCGGGATTGAATATTAAAAGTGTTAGCTAATCATAACAGAAATGAAAAAAATCGCAACAAGGTCGATAAAATTAATGGGATAGTGAAGTTGAAGGGTCACCTTCTATATCTGAGCTATGTTGCACTTGGCCGGCCTTACATGAGAGATAATGGTATAATATATCGCCAAATTTCTCATACCAATTCTTAATGAGTCCTCTCATGACCAAGCCACTTTCTGAAGCAGCAGACATGATAATTCTGACCTGATTTATCAACAGTATTTGACTAAATGGCCTGTCTTGGCAAGGATGTGAGTAAATAAAGAGAATTCTGACACAGTATTGTTGTAGTTCCTCTGTATATTACATGTAGCTATACCTACTACAGCCAAATGTCAGGCACATGGTAAGTAAATTTTTCTCTCTTGTGTTTATTGATCATAAAGGAAAAATTATACGCTGATTGTTAGATGGCGTAAAAATGTGTCTTTATGTTTATCATAATAAACACAAGGTGTTCGTCCACCAATGTTCCCAGCGTATCAGCCTCCCGTTAGGTACCTAACAAAATACTTGGCGTAAAAATTTCCCTTTAGGTATAAAGCAGTAATTGGCATAAAATTTTCCCTTTATGCTAAAGAAATTTTCCTCTTTTTTACACCAATGTCTACACGACCCATTAGAGCTGTTAATCAAGAGGGAAATATGGTAAAGGGTCGACTACGTCTTGACTGTATGTACGTATACGTCACACACGTACGTACACGTACACACAGTAGCGGTTGGTACGTTGCGTCATAGTCAAAATTGATGCTGAGTCGGCACAAACGAAACGTCCAATGCAGTTTGGCCAGACTCTTTCTTTCCCCCGCCGGCCCCCAAGAAAAAGGAAAGAATCGAGTCTGGCCCGCGAGACTATTTATATACTAGGGCAATGTTCAACATTCAGTTGACAGCGAGCAAGCAAGCAAGTATTCAACTATTTAGAAGATTTTGCTGTTTATTTTATATGTACAACTACTACTTTAGCTTTAGACAGTGAGTAAGTGAGCATGATAGGCTCCAGTGCTTGTTATTGCTGTCAGAGACAAGAGTCATGTAAGTGGTGGTTCCAACCAGAAAGCTCCATGCATCAAAAGCTGTAAATACTTACCACAAGCACTTAGATAAGCCAAGCACCTACAATTCACTTTTACTTTAGCTTTAGATAGTGAGTAAGTGAGCATGATAGGCTCCAGTGCTTGATATTACGTCAGAGACAAGAAGTCATGTAGGTAAGTGGTGGTTCCAACCAGAAAGCTCCATGCATCAAAAGCTGTAAATACTTACCACAAGCACTTAGATAAGCCAAGCGCCTACAATTCACTTAGACCCTTTACCAACTCAAAAGGGTCTGGCTAGCCCAAGAGCAAAACCAAGTGGAACAAGACAGCAGCTGAGAAGCTCCTGGAACACAACTGGCATTGATAGGCCCTGATCACCTTACTGCGCATGCGCGCTCGGGAAAATGGAATAGATGCACCGCTGGTGACTCAACTGATTATAATTGGGACATGCACAGTCATAATATATGCCTGGAGTAGACCTAGACATAATTCTTCTACTTCCATGAGTCATGATCTGAGAGTCAGCTTGCTTGCTGCACATGCGCTGGCTTGCTGAATTAAGCTATGTAGCTATGTATATGGTTAGGCCACTATTTGTTGATCATAAGTTTCTCATCAGATGGTTTTGCTCAGACTGATGCTGGCGGGCGGCATAATATAAGCCATTATGTCATTATTTTGATAGTTCTTTTCTTGGAAAAACCACAGGAGTTGATACAGTCAGAAGTGATGCGGTATAGAAATTCAATTATAATGGCCAAATCCTGTAGGTAGAGTAAACTAATGCGGGCGGGGGGGGGGGGGGGGGGGGGGGGGGGGGGGGGTGAGAAACTTGTAATCAACCAATAGTGGCCTTATACAAGCAGCATTGGATCACTGTCATGATGAGGAAGATGAAGAGTACAGTGGAAAAGCACATCAATGACTAGTAAGTGATTTTGTTTGGAGCTATAATTATTGTATTCACTAGCTATAGTACATTATCACTAGCTATGGTATTAGCTACATTATAGTGAGTCAAAAGAACATCCACTGGAAGTGATGCAATTGGCAAAATGGAAAATCTTTTACCACACATCCACAAGAGATTTAAACACGCTGATATGGCTCAGTTGGAGTGTCTGTATGTGTGAGGAAGGAACTGCCGTGGGACATGCCTGTTCCCTCATCACCATCATCAATCCCATCCATCTGGGAAACAAAAAAAAAATCTTGAAAGATTAAAACTGTCACTATAGCCGCTAGTATACATCACCAAGATCACCACTGCACAACCACCTCATCCTATAAACATAAACAGGCCATTTTATGGAGAACAATACTGATGATGAAGGTGTATAATGTACATCAGTTTGAAGTTGCAAAATTTTTTGAGTTGAACCTCCTGAACATAAAAATCCTATAATTAAACGCTGGCTCATTGGGCTATTCATAGCCTCGTTCCCATACAGGCCTATTTTTTTTTCGGAGGCTAAGGCTATTCAGAGAGAACGAGCAAGATAATATGGCAGGCAGTAATGATGCATGCATCTGAGGGTTGCCTCTTGCCTGGTGGACCCAGCACTAGACATAGGTAGGGGAGTGTGTGTTGGCTGAAACATCCTCCCAAAACTAGGGGTTTATTCATTGTCCCCCTTGTAATTTCACACCCAAGCGAGTGTAGATCAAAAACAAATTACATTATAAGCACATATGTACATTTTGGAATAAATAACTATTAGCTATAGGAAGTTATTAGCTAGCTACTGTTTTATTTTTGATGTTCTAGCTATAAATGTTCTTCTTGCTGACAACTATCCACGATTAATGAGATAGCTGATAACCTTTGGAGCAACAGAGGCAAGTATGGGAAGAAGCACTGACAAAACTGCTTGTTCATCAGCTTCCACACTTTCTTGGTTTTCTCCAACGGCACCAGTCCCACTTTTACCAGAGTGGGAACCCCTGAGAGCCCGAGACTCTATAAACTCAATCCCAGCCCTACTAGGACTTGCATGTGCTGCTTTGACCAACTTCTTGAGTGTTTCCTCCTCAATGGAGGCCAATTTATTTTTGAATTCTAGTTCAGCTATTTCAGCAAGCAGTTGTTTCTCGTCATATCCTTGAATAGTAGGTGCAGAATACCCCACAATGAGAACAGATGCAAAAACAAGAAGAAGAGCAATCCCTTGCATATTTGTTCAATTCAATTAAACAGCAACAGTTGATAAGTTTTATTAGATGTGTCTCTCAGCTGCTGAAGATTTCAGAGTTGTCAGCTGTAATAATGCATGCAGGTGCCACTTTTAAAAGGAAAATCCCAAAATTGTTGTTTTATTACGTTTCAAAAGAAATGCATGAATGCATCCATCAAGTTTGAAAACTTGTACATATTCTATGAACAAACTTGAATCATGACTTTTAAGAACTCAAATCCCCTTAGGACCTCATTTGACATTCATAGCCTTATTCAGCGATGTAATGTTATTGAAAACATAATTCAATCAAGCTATTGTGGCTCTTTTTCGGCATCATGGCTCAGTCTAACTTTCCCAATTCAGACTATAGTAACAAGTTTTACAGACAAGACCACTATAGTAATCTATAGTAATCTATACTCGTGCAATAGCAGCAAAAAGAAGCATCATGAAGCAGCATCATCATGATAGTGCCCATCACTATTCATTATAGTTATTATTGTAGCCCCTTCTATTAATGGGTTCGTTTTCTTCAGTCAAAACTACCTTCTATCATAATTCTATCAATGGTCTTCATTGATACTTCACACAGAAAGTTTTCATTATTGCAACCAAAGAAGTGGAGGGGCAGCCCCCCACACTAGTGATGATGACCTTTTGCCTGCATAGCTAGCTAGCTATAACGTTGCAGCTTCTGCGGTATTTGTGATAAACCGAGCGTGCATGCTTGCCCCAAGAATTAATGCTTGCATTTCCCTAGTAGCTAGTGATAAACTAGTACAAAAGGATTAATATCATGTACAGTAGCTGATGAATAACATAGTAAAAATGTACACACAATTTATAGTCTGTTTATCAGTTGCAGTTCAATTAGCTATTATTGTACATTACGGCTACTTAGCCACTGTAATTGGATGCTATCAACTCAATCAACTTCGGAAGAATCATTTTAAGTATGGGAAGTAGCATTGAGAAATCTTGCTCATCAGCTTCCATCTTTCTCTCATTTTCATATTGACGAGAGAGGAGCTCAAAGAACTTATTTCCTTTAACCCCAGCCACCTTTGAACTTGGAGTCTTCACAAGCTCCTTGCTGATGAGATCAAAAATCATGTTTCCGATATTCTTTTTTTGTTTGATATCATCGGTATCGGATTCATCAGGCTTCAACCATTTGAAGCCAACACGTAAGAGATCCATCAAGTCTAATTTCTGTTCTCGAATCAGATTCGATGGCAGAATGTTCTCTTCAATCACAGCCTTGAAGTCTTTTTCCCCCACGGGTGCAGAAAAACCCACGATGAAAACTGACGCAATCACCAAAAGAACCCCTTGCATGCTTGCGATCGACTTTGAGATAAAATTCAGCAGCACAATAATAATTAGTGAATCAGAGTCTTCAAGATGGCAGCTCAATTTCACCTTAGTAGCTGGCTAGCTGGGATGTCACTATTTTATAGCTGTAGTGGTTATACAAGCAGTCCCAATATTCCAATCAAATTTTTTGGGACACAGCAGCTATGCATGATTATAGCTAGTTGTTTTCATTTATGTCATTAACTATAAACTTTTATAGGGTGTAATAGCTCAAAGTTTGTCAAGAGAGAGTCATGCGTGTGCATCCAACGTCATGACCTCTAGCTATTCATGTTAAGAAAAAAAATTGTGATTTTAAGTAATCCCCCGAAGAAAAACTTGATTTGTCCTCCTTCATTCAGTGAGTAGCTTTCATAAACACATTCTTAGCTGTTATCAAAAGCCAACTAACTTTCCCCTGGATAAATTTTTTGGTGAGTAGAGTTTTGAATATATAGTTCTATGTGATTTGTGTATAGTTATTTTCACGAAACGCATCATTCCTGTTTTCGAAAGCAATTCAATTCAACTGATTTTCCCCCTGGATAAATAATTTGATGAGATGACTATTCCCAACCATCATCACTGTCCACATGCTTTTAAAATAACTAGAATGCACATGTTGTTATCTGACCACTATAATAATGTACAGTAGCTAGCTTTGTAGAGTCATTTATGTTATACAGTGGAACCTTTGATAATTACGGGACACTCTGCTGAAAGAGGACAAAAAGGACAACACATCATCCATGAATTATAGCGTCCTTTATACAAAGGTTAAAAATGCTGGCAATTTTAACATGATAATAATTGGTCCCTGGCCCAACAATTATCCTCTCCAGAGTGTCCTTATTCAGAGGTCTCACCGTAGCACAAAGGGGACAAGCCTGCTACATGCATGTTATTATGGCTACCCCACAATGAAACTGACGTACATAGTCACCAGTAGAATGAGAGCAAACCCTTGAAAATTTGGCAAGATAGTTGGTAGCAATGAAAATTTGAACGGAAAAGCTGTTCTTCCTGTATCGTATATAGCACAGTAGCTTAATTGAGCATTTTGCTGCATCTTGAACAGACATAATTATAGCTACAGAAACCCCCAAAATCCCAAAGTTTCTAGAAGTACAATAGCTAAACTCAGCAAACTATTCACAAAGTTAAGGGTGCCAATACATCCCACCCACACATGGTTGCTATGGAAAACTAACATTATTTTGCAAAAAGATAATCTATCTTGGACCAAGTTAATTATTACATTAGCTACTATAGTTACTACACATGCACACACCAATAATGAAGAGTGAATGTCTGATGAAAATCACAGATGCTACAACTGATATCATTCTCAATTACGATTCTCGAGATTTGCACAATACAAATCTGGATAATATTTCACACACATACTTTATAAAAATATAGCTAGTTATAGTTTGTTCATTTATCTATTTGGTGCACACGACACAGGAGAGTTCATTACCTTCTGCATAAGGAGGACACTTAATGCCTTGGCAATACACTTCAGTGAAATAAAATAGAGCTCCATTGTTGTTTGAAACACTACCAGGAATGGATTCTGCATTCACATCCACACACGTATAGGACATTCGTTGACGGTCAGTATAAGTAGCTTCTGTCATGAGGTAGCCATGGTACTCTCTGGTCCATGAGGAGGGACAGTTGACTTTCCCTGGGATCATGATCTTTGCACCACGTGCTGAAGTATAACATGCAACACAGGGAACATTATGATTTACAAGATTGCCAAATGTAGGAGGACTTTTGCTCGCATGTGTTTCATACTCAGCACCATACACTTTGGCATGACCACTTTGATGACCAGTGGTAACTCCTAGAAATTCTGGTTGATCAGGCAGACACAAATAATCAGATCCTCCTCCTTTATGGTTATAAAAGGATCCAGCTGCTACTCCACTATAGACTAGCTGGGTTCCCTCTGTGTCAGGACACATAGTCCTCCCCCAACGAATGTAGTTGGCACCTCCTGCAAGGAAACAGGAATCTAACTACACTAGCAAGCTATTTAGCCTCATCCCCATCAGGCTCTTAATTTCCCCTCATAGCTATAGCTAGATATGAAATGAACAGCTACAATATGTAATCCTTGTTGGGGGGGGGGGGGGGGGGGGGGGGGGGGGGGAATATTATATTAGCTAATCACCTGACCTTGAGTTTGTCCCTTAGTTTTTCCTGTGAAGAGTACCACGGTATTTATAACCCTGGTTACTCCGTTGTCATTGATCTGAGTGTCTGTCTGATATTTAACATTGGGTGTCTCTCCACGGTGCCGTACGGAGGTGGTACCATTATCAGGAACAGCATGGGCATTAGCTGTACAAGGTGCATGTACAATTCTGCATGAATAGTCAGTGACCTGTGAACTAGCTACATAGCAGTCAGTGGTAACCTCTAACATGCTTTGATGAGGTTGTCCTGAACTACATACATACATGGAACAGTGGAGTAGGAATAGGAAATTTATTGAGGGGGCAGGAACGAATCACAGTAATAGCAACAAATATCCAGAGTAATTGTCATTACATTGAGCATATGCATTAGATAACAGTCAGCAAGCAGCAGTGAAATTGCTGACATCATGCAATGACAGCATTCATGCATGTAATTGCTTGGTGCTTGGTCCTTGGTGCTATATTTTTACTTTCAAAATACTCAAGTTAGCTGTTCATATTATTGGGGGGGGGGGGGAGGGGGGGGGGGGCAGTGCCCCTCCATCTATAGTATTGGGGAGGCAATGACCCCCCATCTATAGTATTGGGGAGGCAATGACCCCCCCCCCCCTGCCCCCCTATTCCTACTCCACTGTAGAAGTATATATACTCTTGAATTCTATTCTACATGTATGTATTGTATACCTATACTACAGCAGACATGTGTACGTACCTGTTTCACTCAAGATGTTGATCATGAGTACTAGCGATGCCATTATTGCTCCTGCTCTGATGTATGCCATCATGTGTTAGAACCAGCTTGCTATATTATAGATGTCTCTGAAAGGTCTCTGCAGCTAATGATCTGGTCAAATCCCTGCATGCAAAATACGGTGGGAACCATGTCTTTTATAGTAATCAATTAATATAATACAGTGAGTATAATTATTACATACAAGTATTATTCCCCCAACCAATTTATACATGATATTATGCTGCTGTGTCAGCCAATATTAATAGCCGCTATACATAAAGTTTTAGCGCAGTGCACAGCACTTTAGTGACCCTTGCAATTATGCTGTGTCAGCCAATATTAATAGCCGCTGTACATAAAGTTTTAGTGCAGTGCACAGCACTTTAGTGACCCTTGCATGTCATTGAGTTTTGTAATACATACATGCATAACATTTTAACTGGACACCTGGTGAAGACACCTGGTGAACTGACCCATCCATGGTATTCATGGGAAGATATATAAAAGATCACTTATATTGCATCGCTGCTACTACAAGTAGCATTAAACTTTAAACTGCATTGCTGAGTATACAACTTAACCCATTGTCGTCATAAGACTAGCTATGTACTTAAGCAATAGTGCCATAATTTTAATTATTAGTGGCTATGAATACATAATTGGAATGGGGGGAAAGGTGACTCCACTAGCTACATCACTATTTGAATGGAGGGAAGGGTGACACCACTACATTACTACATCAGTACTTCAATATTAATTGCATGGAATGGGGGGAAGGGTGACACCACTACATCACTACATCAGTACTTCAATATTAATTGGGGGGAAGGGTGACACCACTAGCTACATCATGCAGTACTTCAATATTAATTGCTGGAATGGGGGGAAGGGTGACACCACTACATCACTACATCAGTACTTCAATATTAATGGGGGGAAGGGTGACACCACTAGCTACATCAGTACTTCAATATTAATTGCTGGAATGGGGGGAAGGGTGACACCACTGCATCACTACATCAGTAGCTACTTCAATAGTAATTGCTGGAATGGGGGAAGGGTGACACCTACATCAATATTAATTGCTGGAATGGGGGGAAGGGTGACACCACTACATCACTACATCAGTACTTCAATATTAATTCATTTCATATGTACGTAGCTACATATCACCTGACAATCTCCTGTGTAGTTATGATTAGCTCCATGACTTTTCTTTCTTGTCATAAGTTTGTTGAATGATGCATTATTTCAAGTGACATTGTCTGTCTGTCTGTCTGTTTGTCTGTCTGTCTCTCTGTCTATCTGTTTCTTTGTCTACTTTTTTTTATTTTGAGGTATATGCTTATGATATGTATGGCCTGGATAAAATTATAATGATGGACACAGAACACAGACACTATAGTCTTTCACAAACATGTACAACATAATTTATGATAAAGTCTGATAGCCATAATCACTATAGCTAGCTACTATTAAATGGCACACTTATTTTTGTCCGATAAAATTAATGGTTCTGTATAGTCATCAACCTGTGTAGCTAGTCAAACAAGAGAAACTTTAGCAGCTTCGAATAAATGGTGCTTAGAGGCACTGAAGGATCAGTTTCAAAGAGGTTCTTTGGAAGCCTTTGGTCTTTGACCTCGTCATATGCAGGGAATTCCAATGGGATCTTTTCTATGTAGCGTCTCATTTGATCTGGAGTTAAAGGTCGCTGCATACTTCTGGTAGAATCGTCCACTGGCATGTAACGTTTCATGTGCTCTGCCATCTTGTTGGTTGAAGATCGCTGCATACTTCCAGTAGAATCGTCCAATTTCAAAGAATCCACTGACATGTAACGTTTCAATTGATTCGCCATCTTGTTGGTTGAAGATCGCTGCATACTGCCGGTAGAATCATCCAATTTCAAAGGACCCACTGACATGTAGCGTTTCATTTGATTTGCCATCTTGTTGGTTGAAGACTGTTGCATGCGTATCTTATGGGACAGAGTGTTTCGAGCATATTTCCTCAAGAGCTTCAAGAAACTTCCAGCTAACTTAGCCTTTTCAGTTTCCTTTGACCATGGGTATTGTGGCAGCATGTCACCATAGCTTTGTATCTTCTTGAGTAGGCGAAATTGACTGAAGTTGTTTTGTGTACTGAAGTTGTTTTGTGTACTGAAGTTGTTTCGTGTAGTGAAGTTGTTTGGTGTAGTGAAGTTGAAGGTTGCATTAAATGCTGCTTTGACCAATTGCTTCAACTTTTCATGTGCAATGGAGGCCAATTTATCTTTGAATTCTTGCTCAATTATTTTAACAAAGAGTTGTTTCTTATTGTCTTCTCGTGCAGTGGGTGCAGAATAGCCCACAATGAAAATAGCTCCAACAACCAGAAGAAAAGCAAGCTTATGCATATCTCTTAATTGGAGAAGAATTTAGCAGCACAATCAATAATACTGTGTATAGGTATAAGGTGGAAAATGAACTTGTGTAACTAACGAAATAGGCAGCTGGCTAGCTACTGCAGATTTAGTCCTGCATTTAGCTATATAGTCAGAGTCAAAGTGAAAATGAATTCAAAGTATATTTCTAAACAGCTAGTCTTTAATGAAAAGAAGTCAGCAAAATTGTTTTGGTAAGTATCTATTGTATCTTTTATCCCCTAGAAAAAACATTCTTTTGTTGAGAAAACTGTGGCCATTTTTACAGCAGACTGAGTAGCTAGAAGAGGCTGTCTTTCTTCAAAGACAAACTGAAATAAACAATCATGCAGTCATGTGATGGTCTCTGGAAGATAGCTAAGTTTAGTAATTGGCCAATTCTCAAATGTGCTTTGGTGAAATTGTCTCAATTAAGAATTAAATTTTGTCATGGGGTGCAGTGAATTACAAAGCTACAGCAAGTATAAAGAAGTGGCAAAACATGAGAACCTCCGCTCTGAAATAGAACAAACCTCTCAACAAAAGACAATCTCTTTATACTCTTTACAAAATAACTTCCAAAAGAGTCAAGGATAAGAGGATGAGTCCCAATTGTGTCTATTATTCGGAGGTTCTTTACCAATCTTATCATGGCAATATAGCACTTCAGTGAAATAGAATAGAGCTCCATATTCCCTAATGCAGGAGAACTTCGGCTGGCAGATTAACTATACACTTGTGGTGACCAGCATAAATTCTGGTTTACCAGGTAGACCCTAATACTCAGTTTTTCCTCCTTACTGGGTATGAAAGGATCTAGCTGCCAGGTGGGGTGATTGCCCCCCCCCCTTTTTTTTTTCTCTCGCAGGTTTGACATTGTCCTACTTTCCAGGACATGTATCTAATCCTCCTTCCTGATTAATGTAGTTGGCACTTCCTGCAAGAGAAGCAGGGGAAGCAGCCCCCCCCCCCCAAACAGTTCAATTTTCCCCCCCCCCCCCAAACTAACCCAACTTTTCCCCCCCCCCCCCTAATTTTTTTGTAGGCTACTTCCTTTAGCAACCAAAGGTTGTTACACGTAGTCACCAAAGGAAGTAATTAGGACCAATTTGGGATACTTCAGAGTAGTATGCATTTTTGGCTTCCCACTTCGTGCTGGAGGTCCCTTAAAATTAATTTTCCTGTGAAGATGAAACAGTCCATCACTACAACAATAATTAATATAGTACGTGTGTAGAGGACCCGGAGCGGGAGTTTGCAAGTATATTAAATTTTAATTGATAGAATAACAAACGACACTGACTAGAGCACAAATTCTCAACTAACTATCCAGTTCAACTAAGCTCCTATTTATACAAAAAGTACTAAAACAAGAAAAAACACGCACAACCAAGTAAAACAGGAAAAGATATGCACAAAACCAATAACCACTATCCCATTACATAATGCACAAATGACAAATCTAGAAACAAGAAAAAGCCTGTCTCAACAAAAAGCACACACAGCACAAAAGTAATTAATTAATGAAAATGATTGCACAAACTAACCCATCAATCCATTACATTTCCCCCTCCTTTTCCAGCATCAAACTTGTTTGATGCGCCTATGGTGATCGTGAGAGGGCATCAGCATTAGCATTTCTCTTTCCTGGACGATATTCGATATGAAAGTTATAACTCTGGAGGAACAGACTCCACCTGGTTAGTCTAGCATTGCTATCTTTGATTCGGTCTAGCCATTCGAGAGCTCGATGGTCAGTTTGGATTAAAAAATACCGGCCAGTAAGATATGTTCGGAAAGCGTGAATTCCCAATTTGATAGCCAAGCACTCCTTCTCGATAGTTGCATATTTTTCTTCTCTCGGCAACAATTTTCGGCTAAAGTAAGACACGGGATGGTCCATACCATCTTCATCCAACTGACTGAGGACAGCACCTATCCCCCTATCTGAGGCGTCAGTCTGCAGAATAAATTTCTCATCAAAATTCGGGCTTTGTAGTATGGGAACTGAACATAGAGCATTCTTTAACTTCTGGAAGGATTCGGCACACTCTGGTGTCCAGACGACTTTGTTTGGTTGGCTTTTTCGGGTGAGATCAGTTAGAGGGGTGGCTATGGTAGCATAATGCGGAATAAATTTCCTATAATACCCTGTAATACCCAGGAATGAACGAACTCCTTTCTTTGTTGTTGGAGGAGTGAAGTCACTGATAGCCTGTATCTTTGCACGTTCTGGTTGCACTTTCCCACCTCCAATCACATGTCCCAGGTAGACACACTCGGCCATCCCTAGTTGACATTTCGTTGGTTTTGCTTTTAGTCCAGCCTGTACCAGACGGTCCAAAACAATCTCCAAGTGATTCAAGTGTTCTTTCCATGTTTTACTATAGATAATAACATCATCAATGTAAGCATTAGCAAAATCACCAAGTCCGTTTAAAAGCCGGTCCACCATTCTCTGGAAGGTGGCGGGAGCACCTTGGAGACCAAACGGCATCCGTGTGAATTGGAAGAGTCCGAAGGGAGTGGAAAATGCAGTTTTCTCCCGATCTTTCTCGGCTACAGGTACCTGCCAATAACCCTTAGTAAGATCTAGTGTACTAATAAACTTAGCTCCGCCCATCTGATCGATCATGTCATCTACACGAGGCATTGGATAGGCGTCCATTGTAGAAACACTGTTTAAACGGCGATAATCGACACACAGTCGGATGGTGTTGTCCTTCTTTTTCACAGGAACTATTGGTGATGCCCAGCTGCTTGTGGATGGTTCAATTATACCGCACTCCAGCATTTCATTGAGCTCCTTTCTCACCATTTCCTGATAAGCCTGTGGGAGCCTGTAAGGAGGTAAACGTACTGGTTTAGCATCACCTGTTTCAATTTTGTGCTCAGCCAAGTCTGTATATCCTGGCTGCACTCCAAACCCCAGTTTGAATTTCACCAGTAGCTCACTCAGTTCCTCTTTCTGAGACTCTTGCAGCTGCTCTCCTAGTTTTGGCCTGCCTTCCTCCTTGTCATCATTCCATGATGGGATGTCATCTGCCATCTCCTCTGAATTTCCATGGTGAATCTCTTTGGTGAGGTAATTTGGACTTGACGGGGTATGCCATCGTCGCAGCATATTAACGTGAAGAATTCTTGTCTTCTTTCTGCGGTCATGCATCTGCACCTGATAATTCACCTTCCCAACTGGCTTTATTATTTCATATGGGCCTTGCCACTGAGCTAACAACTTGGAAGAAGATGTGGGTAATAAAACTAGTACCTGGTCACCTTGTTGGAATGTCCGTTGACGAGAGTTCTTATCGTACCAGGTCTTTTGATTGTGGTTGGCTACTCTCAGGTTATCCTGGACATGATCCATCATTGACTGTAGTTTCTCCCTCATCATCGTAATGTAGGAGAGGACATTCTCATCACTCTTTTCTGGTGTCTCCCAGGTCTCCTTAAGAACATCGAGGGGGCCTCTGACCTCTCTCCCGTACAGCAATTCGAAGGGAGAGAATCCTGTAGACTCCTGTGGCACTTCCCTGTAGGCAAATAAAATATATGGTAAGAGTTTATCCCAATCCTTGCCCTCTTCCTTAGCAGTCTTCCGGAGCATCTCCTTCAGGGTTTTGTTGAATCGTTCGACGAGGCCATCACACTGCGGATGATAAGGACTGGTTCTCAGTGCCTTGATGTGGAGGAGACGGTACATCTCTGCAAGCAACTTGGAAGTAAAATTACTTCCTTGATCTGTAAGTATTTCACGGGGTATTCCCACTCTGGAGAATAATTTGACCAGTTCCTCGGCCACGTTTTCGGCATCAATCGACTTCAGGGCAACTGCTTCGGGGTATCTTGTGGCATAGTCACAGATGACTAGCACATATCGATTGCCAGCTCGGCTCCTTGGGAGAGGTCCCACAATGTCCATAGCAATTCGTGCGAACGGCTCATCCACTATCGGTAGTGGAATCATGGGGGCTTGTGGCGGTTGTTGACGTCTGAATTTCTGGCAAGTCTCACAGCTTCGGCAGTAGTCAGCTATGTCTCGGTGTAAAGTTGGCCAATAAAATCTACGAGTGATCCGTTCTGTAGTTTTCTTCTTGCCTAAATGTCCTGCCAGTGGTATTGCATGAGCCAGCTCCAACACTTTCTGTCGGCATTCCTTTGGAAGAATAATCTGATCCACTTCTTCTTTCTCTTGTCCCCTGGGCTGCCATTTTCGATACATCAGTCCATCTTCCCAATAAAAGGAATTGACCTGGGGGGTGGTGGTCTCGTTAGCCATCTCTCGTACAACAGCTAGGGTTGGATCCTCCTTCTGCATTCGTTGAAGGTCATCTTTGGTCACCTTATCGGGATTGTTGAGGGAGGCTTGTCGCCTTGGCTGGTCTTTGGCCCTCACCAGTCCATGCTTGTGTCTTTCCTGTCTTTTCTCTCTCCTGGTCTTCTTCTCTCTGGATCGACCTGGATGGAATAAATCATCAGATAAATTACTGCCCAGCATCTCCACTCCTGACCCAACACTTGGTTGATCTGGACAGTCTGTTATCTCTTCTCTCCTCTGTTCTATAAGGGGATTAGCTTGCACTCCAGACTCCTCTTCCTTGGATCTCTGAGTGGCCTCTTCATCCTCCTTCCTCCTGGCTTGTGCTCTGGTTATCACCATGGCTTCTTCAATTTTCCCAATGTTACTATTTTTAGCAGCTGTACCCAGCAACTGGATCAACTCTGGAACATCAGTCCCCAACAAAGCTGATACATGTAGGTGATCTGAAACTGCGGCTATAGTCTCAATCCTCGTTCCACTTAGCTCCATCTCCACCTTAGCTAACGGGTAGAGGTCCATATCTCCATGAGCGCATCTGATTGTGACAGCTTCTCCCTCCAGTAGCTTCTCCTCTGCAACTAGATCCTGCCTCACCATTGTCCTAGAGCATCCAGTGTCCAGTACAATGTCAGGTACTGCTGTCCCCTCAATCACTCCGCTCTGTGTAGACCAGTCTTCAGCACTGTTACTGCAAAAAAGAGCATTACTAGGGCAATTTGTGGCAATATGACCAGTCTTGCCACAGTTGTAACACTTGACAACCCTGTCTCCCTTCTCCTTCTTTGTAATAACTGGTATAACTGGTTCCTTTAGACGGTTCTCCTTTGGTTGGCTCTCCCCATCTCTCCTGATGCTGCAATTGCGAGCCAGATGGCCTTCTCGTCCACAGGCGTGACACCTCCTTGTCTCACTCCTGGTAGCGTCCTTCTCGTGATCCCTCCTCTGAACTCCCTCCTTGGAGTTGCCTGAGCCTACTCCCAGTGTTGACTTCCTGGCCTGTTCGTACTGATCTGCCAGCTCTCCAGCTTCCGATGTTGTCTCTGGTTTCCTTTCTCGGATCCACACTCGAAGATCCGGGGTCAGTGAGTTGAGAAACTGCTCCATGACGATGACATCTCCAATCTGCTCCACTGTAGAGTACCTTTGCATCCATTTTTGCCGTAGGTCTTGTAGCCTCACCACCAGTTCTCGGTGTGACTCGTCACTCTTCTTTCTGGTGCTTCTAAAACGCTGACGATATGTCTCCTCATTTATGTCGTACCGTTTGAGTATAGCCTTCTTCAATTGTTCGTAGTCATTGGCTTCGGCGGAGGGTAGGGCAGCATAAGCTTTCTGTGCTCGACCTGACAGTTGAGGAGCAAGTTGGCATGCCCATTTTCTCCTTTCCACGCTATACGCTTCCATCAGCCTTTCAAAAGTGGTTAAATAGGCTTCAATGTCATCCTGATCAGTCAGCTTAGCGACTTTCACTTTTTCGGTCACTGTAACGGTCGTCGGTGCGGCAGCAGGAGGTGCACGCCCGACGGAGGCTTCCAGTAGGTTCATCAATCGTTGCATCTGTTCTTCCCGTCGTTCTCGATCGGCCATGAGTACCTTAACCATATCTCCTGCTGAACTAGCTGTATCCACTGATTCCGATTCCGTCATATTGATATTCTCGGGACTTGGCTTCCTGTACGTTCGTCCAGATCTTGTAGTCATGTACGTGTGTCCTATCTTCAAACAAGAGACAGTTGGATCCCACCGCTGCCACCAAATGTAGAGGACCCGGAGCGGGAGTTTGCAAGTATATTAAATTTTAATTGATAGAATAACAAACGACACTGACTAGAGCACAAATTCTCAACTAACTATCCAGTTCAACTAAGCTCCTATTTATACAAAAAGTACTAAAACAAGAAAAAACACGCACAACCAAGTAAAACAGGAAAAGATATGCACAAAACCAATAACCACTATCCCATTACATAATGCACAAATGACAAATCTAGAAACAAGAAAAAGCCTGTCTCAACAAAAAGCACACACAGCACAAAAGTAATTAATTAATGAAAATGATTGCACAAACTAACCCATCAATCCATTACAACGTGCCATAATTATTAATTACTTATTAGTGGCTATGAATAATTGCCCGCACTAGCTATGGCTACTTGTTATTTCAACATAAATTTTGTTGTAACAACAAACAAACATCTTTCGTGCTACTGTATTATTTTTTCAAAAAATGTGATTTATTATTTTGAACCCCTGGGCCCTAATGATAATACTAATGCAATAATGTGTGTATATGGGCCTGGATAAATATAGTGATAGACACACTTTCAAAGTTCACAAAAACATGGTAGCTACAAACATCTAGTTAGCTACTAAATAACTAATTATGACACACTTCACACTTTATTGTTGTCCGATAAATGGTTTCGTAGTCTTCAACCTCATAGCTAGTCAAGCAAGAGAAACTTGAGTAGCTTTGAATAAATGGTATCAAGAGGCACTGAAGAATCAGCTGTCTCACCAGTTTCTTTATCTCTTGCAGCATCTGATTCAGAACCAACTAGAAACCTGAGGAACTCATTATCTCCTTCGATTCCAGCCTTAGGACTAAACCCCCTCATAAACTTCTTCATAAATAACTTAAAGATCGATTGAAGAATTTCTTTGCCTTCTCGATCTTCATCTGTGTCAGTTTTACTAGGACTTGGTATCAATCTACTAAATCCATTAATTAAATTGAGTAATGTCCCCGCTAAGTTCGAATCCCTTTGATCTTTAACAATATCATATCCAGAAGGTAGCCATTGGGACACTCTCTCTCCTGTAGACTCGTCCAATTTCAATGGATCTACTTGCATGTAACGTTTCATTTGATTCGCCATCTTATCGGCTGAAGATTGCTGCATACTTCCAGTAGAATCATCCACAGGCATGTAGCGTTTCATTTGATCTGCCATCTTGTTGGTTGGTTGTGCACTTCCTGTAAATTTCATTCGATCTGCCATCTCATTTGGTTGTGTACTTCCTGTAAATTTCATTCGATCTGCCATCCTGTTGGTTGGTTGTGCACTTCCTGTAAATTTCATTCGATCTGCCATCTCATTTGGTTGTGTACTTCCTGTAAATTTCATTCGATCTGCCATCCTGTTGGTTGGTTGTGCACTTCCTGTAAATTTCATTCGATCTGCCATCCTGTTGGTTGGTTGTGTACTTCCTGTAAATTTCATTCGATCTGCCATCTCATTTGGTTGTGTACTTCCTGTAAATTTCATTCGATCTGCCATCTCATTGGTTGGTTGTGTACTTCCTGTAAATTTCATTCGATCTGCCATCCTGTTGGTTGGTTGTGCACTTCCTGTAAATTTCATTCGATCTGCCATCCTGTTGGTTGGTTGTGTACTTCCTGTAAATTTCATTCGATCTGCCATCTCATTTGGTTGTGTACTTCCTGTAAATTTCATTCGATCTGCCATCTCATTGGTTGGTTGTGTACTTCCTGTAAATTTCATTCGATCTGCCATCTTGTTGGTTGGTTGTGTACTTCCTATAAATTTCATTCGATCTGCCATCTCATTTGGTTGTGTACTTCCTGTAAATTTCATTCGATCTGCCATCTCATTTGGTTGTGTACTTCCTGTAAATTTCATTCGATCTGCCATCTCGTTGGTTGGTTGTGCACTTCCTGTAAATTTCATTCGATCTGCCATCCTGTTGATTGGTTGTGCACTTCCTGTAAATTTCATTCGATCTGCCATCTTGTTGGTTGGTTGTGTACTTCCTGTAAAATCATCCAATTTCAACAAATTCATGAGATATCTTATTCCTTTGTTGGTTGATTGCTGCATATTTAGCTTATGTGACAAACTGTTTTGAGCATAGTCACTTAAGAGCTTCAAGACACTTCCAGCTAACTTGGCATCTTGTTCCTTTTCAGCTTCCTCTAACCATGGGGATCTTGGCATCATGTCACCAAAGCTTGGTATCTTCTTGAACGATTTAAGCAGGTGAAATAGACTGAAGTTATTCGGTGTACTGAAGTTGAAGGTTGCATTAAATGCTGCTTTGACCAATTGCTTCAACTTTTCACGCTCAATGGAGGCCAATTCATCCTTGAATTCTTGCTCAATTATTTTAACAAATAATTGTTTCTTATTGTCTTCTCGTACAGTGGGTGCGGAATAGCCCACAATGAAAAAAGTTCCAATAACCAGAAGAAAAGCAAGCTTATGCATAGCTATCTCTTAATTGGAAAAGAATTTAGCAGCACAATTGTGGCAATAAGGTGGAAATGAGTTTATAGCTAGCAAAATAGCTATGTAGCTATAATACTGATTTAGTCTGCATTTAAATAGTCAGAGTCAAAGTGAAAATATATATTCAATGTTTCTTAACAGTGCAGACAATGTTTATATTGAAGAAAAGAAGTTAGCATAAGAAAGAAATTGTTTTGGTAAGTATTTATTGTGTCATTTATCCCCTAGAAAAAATAGTCCTTTTCAAGGGGATGTAGGATTTAGATAACTGTGGCCATTATTAGGCCCTGCCATTATTATATTATTCCCAATTTCTTTCCTTTTATTCTATTCTTTTATTCTCAAAAAGTTGGTATTATTCCCCCCAAACCTCTAATCATTCCGGCAAGAAAGGCTATTATTCCATCAAATTCTATAGTGTGACAGTAAAACTATGTCATATTATCACTGTAACATGTGAGGATGCCATAAAATTGCTGGAAAGAATGGGGAAAAAACACATTTTAGGGACAGGAATCTCTGCATCCATCGCAAGAGTTTACCTTTATTGATAGAAGAAAGATACTGATCAAAATTCTTTAATTCTAGATGAGAGAGACATTCTGTGGTTCAAAAGAAGCAGCACCCTTACATGGATTGGTTTGTAACATGCTAAATCAGATTCTCTTGGGCATTTCAATCTATCCAGAAGGCAAGCAACAGCTCTTGAACTGGAATATCTTCAGAAGCCATTGCAGGCCAAGCTATGCAAGCTCAGCTATTCTAGCAATACCAACAAAAATAATATCAATAGCCAAACCAATTTAGCTAATTATCCCCCCAAACTTTCCAATTATTCTAGAATTATTCTATTATCGAGAGTGCGTTATTCTCTAAGTAGGGATGGCGGGTCAAAGGTCATAAGACTGTATAAACTAAAAACTCTTCTTCTCTTCTACCTTTATTCTACAAGTTCTCAGAAGGCTACAGTGAATTATTACATCTACAAAGAAGAGAGGAGAATGTTCGAAAACCAAAAATTCATTCGCTAACATAAGAAAAAAACGAGTTCTAAAATTGACTTTTGTTCTTTTTCTTTATAATAATAAGGATAATAAATATAAGATCGACGTACCGACTTACTGGCTATAGTCATCAAAACTCTGCTTTGGCCATCTGTTAGAGCGGCACCTAGAGGCTGATCTTTTGCTATTAGTTTTAACTAAAGCGCTATTTCACAAATCAGTGATATCGATAGCATACTGCAACGCAGCAAGAAGTGTCAAGAAGATCATCAGATAACAATAAATAATGATTAAACTTACATTCAATTTCAAGCACTAAAAAAAGGATAGAAACAAGTGAGCGCAAAAAATTTCTTCTGAATAAAAAGTTAAGTAGGGATAGCCTAAAATCTAACTGGGCTGTATAATGTACTGCAGCCTCGTATGAAAAAATCCCTACATTTACAACAGCCCATAGCTAGCTATTTGTCATAGAGGCGTTAGGCTTATTTAAATAGATTGTAGGCGCTTGGCTTAACTAAGTGCTTGTGGTAAGTATTTACAGCTTTCTATGTATGTAGCTTCCAGGTTGGAACCACAACTTACATGACCCTTGTCTCCAACAGCAACATCAAGCACTGGAGCCTATCAGCTGCTCACTTGCTCACTGTCAAAATGCAGCACATTGCTATAGTAGTCGTTGTAGAGGCTCTAGGCTTATTTAAGTACTTTGTTACATATAAACTCAACAGCAAAATTTTTTAAAGAGTTGTAGCACTAACTTGCTTGTTCGCTCGCTGTCAAAATTAATGTTGCACATTGCCCTAGTAACTGACAATAACAAGAGCTAGCACATTAAATCTGTTACAAAAATCAATAGCTACAAAGTTCAATGTTCAAGACAGACAAGTTGAGTTTAAATACAGTGGGTTAACTGTTCTTTTAAGACTGTTGTCTTCAACCTCTTAAACCACAAAGAATGGCTGACTTGGGTATGAATATCCACGAAAGTATGCCTTCCTGTTTTCTACAGCAGCATGTGTACCACCTTGATCAGAGAGGAGCTCCAGAAACTGGTTATGTCTTTCTATTCCAGTCTCAGGACCGTAGGATTTAGATGCTTCAGTACTTAAAAAATTTAAAAACAGGGTTAATGTTTTCTTTAAAATTTTCTGATCTTGAGGCAAATTATGACTCTTAAACACAGTATCAAGGAATATCTTTATAAAATTTAAGAATGGACGGAAGAATCTGTGAAATAAAAACTTGTCAGTAAACATTTGCTGCTCCTGTGATTCAGGAGAGAGTCTGTTTTGAGCATAATTGTTGAGTAGGTTCAGGAAACTTCCAACTAGTTCCTCAACATCCTTTTGTTCCATTTCTGCTTCTTCAATCCCACGACGAAGACCAAGTGACATTTTTTCACTGCCTTCTTGAGTAGTGGGCTTAGAATAACCCACAATGAATACTGACACTATCACCAGAAGAAGAGAAAACCTTTGCATGTTACGTAGTGACTTGATAATATAGTTATATGCAAATATTGTAACTGTACGTATAAGTAGCTCTTTCGATAGATACTCTCCCAGTTGATCTTAAAAAGCTAGAAAGGAATCTAACAATGTATTGTGTTTGCATTTAAACTTGAACATATAAAATCCCAAAGTTTTTTTCCGCTATAGCCGTTGTCTTTCTCGTTATATTCTTTTTGGAAACTTTAAAGTCATTGTTGTTATTTCAGTTACAGTGTTCAAAGGTGTGCATGTACTTGTGGTTTTTAGCTGGAGGACATTATTTTGAGGAACTTCAAACTCAAACTCCATGGAACCTCTTGTAACTGGCACATCTGTAGTATATACTGTACTTGCATGCAAAAGAACCACAAAAAACAACTTCGGGGATCATCTCTAAGCAAAAAATGGAATGGCATCATAATACCCTAAACACTGCATGGGCCTGTAAATGAGAGCAATTGAAAACTTCATGTTAAGAATAGCTATATCTAGTGCATATTGTGTGCATTGAGAACTAACTTTTCATTATTAACTGCCGAGTCAACTGGTTGGTTTATTCAGTACAAAAAGTGACTTGTGGATACTAAATGAAATGAGCATCCACAAGTGAAAGTCTTACATAGTGTCAATCCCTGTTAAATCTTATTACTTTTTTGCTTGATCTCGTAGCTAATGCTTGTGAGTCTCCTGATCGAGAGCTGGAGGGTACGTAGGAATAATAAAGTTGAATACAACTAAACACCTCCTCAGAGGAATGACTTTGACATGATAATATAATGCAAGATAAAGAGACTTACTCACGCGACTAAATGTAATGACACACACACAAAAAAAAAGAGGTTGGGGGGGGGGGGGGGGGGGGGGGCATGACAACTTGCTTTGATGGAACTGTCTCATACATTTTGATTTCTATGAACCTGTCACATCATCATCATGGGACTGATAGCTAAATGAATAGAACTAGCTGCGTATGTTAAAACTGTAGCTAGTACATAATAGTGGGTTTTTTTTATAGATTTATTAATTTGTCAAACTACTTGTATTTTCAAATCATGAAAAAAATATTTGTAGCTGCTACTGCCTATTAAACACAGAGACAAAAGATGTAGCTACGTATTTGCATTCACCTGGCACCTTGATCATTCACTATAACTAACTATTATAGCTTTCTCGATTTTTCTAATGCATGAACTCTCTCTGCTGGTATTTGAAATTTGAAGTTTGGTAAAGTTATATATATGATCAAGGTGCCAGGTGAATAGACTTTTAGTAAAATTATTTAGTTCCATGCAAGGTTATTAGTGACACACAAGACTAGTCAATTCTTCTTAACTGCTGTAATCATCTTCCACGATAAAAAGATGGACGTTGGTATGGGAATGACGGGTACAAGTTAGGGGATATTCCACTAAAGACTTGTTTCATATTTTCTGTGGAAGCATTGCAACCACCTTGACCAGAGAGAAGCTTGAGAAACGGGTTGCCTCTTTCAACTCCAGCCACTTGACTGTAGTTTTCGGACACTTTCATCATCGCATTTAATAATTCAAACATCCATTGCTTCCACCCATAAAGCAAAGTATGGTCCTTTTTATTTTTGAGCATTTCCCTCATAAAAGGTACAAAACATTTAGTAATAAAATCTTTAATTTTTATGCTCATTTCTTGGGCTTTGATACCTCTGATCAAAGTTTGCTGCATCTGTAGCTCAGGAGATGGTCTATTTTGAGCATAATTCCTCAGCAGGTTCAGGAAATCAACCAATTTCTCGATATTTTTTTGTTCTGTTTCTGCTTCTTCTATGCCATGATGAAGAGGAAGTATTATTTTCTCACTGCCTTCTCGAGTAGCAGGTGCAGAATAACCCACGATAAAAACTGACACCATCACAAGAAGAAGATAAAGCTTTTGCATATTTGTGACTTAATGATTATATCAATGGCAGATGTGCGTACAATAGCTCTTTCAAGTTATTTTCCCAGTTAAATTAGAACAGCTGCATTTAAACTTGGACGCAAAATCCCAAAGTTTTCACCATAGCCACTGTCTTTCTATTTCATTGTTATTGTTATTTCAGTTACATATTCAAAATGTGTGCATGCAGTTTTTAGCTAGAGGACATTATTGAGAAACCTCTAATTATCACGATTGTAGAAACTCTTTACTGTAGCTACTTGGAGTTAGATACGTAGCATTATGCATGCAAAATACCTCTGAAACAACTTTGGGATAAGTTCTAGTCTGTCTTTCTTAATCATCAAACATGAATATAATTATATAGTAACAAGTGAAATCTCTACACACATTTAGCTAAGCCCAAGTGGAATAATGTACAGCACTTAATTATTAAGGAGGGCACTTTGTAATGCATGCATGCTTATGGTTTACTAGACTAACCCCATGCAAGTATGGTCACTCCTTCATCACCGTTAGCTACTGCAAGATAAAAATCACACATATGTCACTTTTAACTACTGACGTATGGCTTATTCCAAGAAGGAATGTACGTACAAGCACGCGTGACATTGTGTGATTTTGTGTCATTAACTTTATGGTTGTGTGGATTGAGAGGGTTAGCTTTTCATTTCTTACAGCCAACTAAGCAGAAGTTTCTTCAGAGATAAAGAGGAAGGTCATCACAGTGCATAGGTGATGGAACAGGTCAGGCCAATCAGGCCCAGGCCTGACCAATATTTTGGGGAAAATAAGTTGATTTATAATGATATATCGGTACTATCAATCAATAACAAAAGAAATTGTCCTATAGATGGTCAAGTATAGCAAATTGTATAGTGCTTCAGTGGTATGGGGGATTACATTTCAATTTCAGGCCTAACCAATCATATCTTGCTTCCAACACCTCTGTCAGTATGAAACTGGTCTTAAATTTATCAAGCCATTACTACATGCTTTGTTACTATAACACTTTCTTGCCACTTCATTTGGCCAATTTTTCATACTGTCTTTAGCTCTGCTGAGCTGAAAATTTGGTGTGGAGATGGCTAGTCCAACCATTATAGAGCACACGACAGAAGTATTGGACAAAAGCACTTAATTATTTTTATTTCATAAGCTTGACAATGCTGCCACTGCCAACAAAATTAATTTTCAAATGTGAAATTTCCTGCCATACAGCTGCATAATAATAATGAGGACACAGAAAAACACAACATCAGTAAGTATGGTAAAATATAAATACAGCTAGGTTCAATGTTCTGTACATGGTTACTATAGCTACAGTAATAATTATAGCTAATGGCATCACAAGTTATTCTATGATAACTGTTACTACTGCAGCAGTTTTGAATATTAGTCGTTATCTTCCACCTCTATAAAAGTATGGGAGCAATGGACGTCTGTGAGAGAATGACGGATAAGGGGAACCGAAAGAGACTTGCTTTCTCTTTTCTGTGGAAGCATCAGAACCACCTTGACCAGAGAGGAGCTCAAGAAATTTGTTGCCTCTTTTAACTCCAGCCTCTTGACCGATGGATTTGGATGCCTCTATCATCATATCTAGAAAAATGGATGAGAATCGCTTGAATATTTGTTCATCAGGAGACAAAGTCTGTTTCTTATCAAATAAACTTTTGGCATATTCCTTCATTAAAGTCAACATTTGACGGAAAACATTAGGGAAATCATCCATTTCTCGAGCTTCAAGCCCTCCGGTCAATGTGTGCAGCACCTGTGGTTCAGGAGACGGTTTGTTTTGAGCGTAATTGTTCAGCAGGTTCAGGAAACTTCCCACCGATTCCTCGATATTTTTTTGTTCCATTTCAGCTTCTTCAATGCCATGATGAAGAGAGGGCAACACTTTCTCACAATCACTGTCTTCTCGAGTAGCGGGTGCAGAATGACCCACAATGAAAATAGACACCATCACCAGAAGAAGAGGAAGCCTTTGCATATTGAAGATTATTAATGAGATGACACAATAGGTATGTAGTTCTCTCTCCAATTGTTCTCCCAGTTAAAGTGTAGCTATGGTACGAATAACTAGTGGCATGTATTGCAGCTGCATTTAAACTGGAAACACAAAATCCCAAAGTTTTTCATCATATAGCCACAGTCTTTCTATTATTCCTTTGTTCTTTTAAACAACAGTGTTCAAAAACCTTTTTATTATTGTTTGGTTAGTGTTATAGTGTGCATGCACTTGTGGTTATTAATTAGATTTGAGAAACCTTGAATCCATTGATTTAGAAACTCTATGGAATTGTTACAACCCCCCCCCCCCAAAAAAAAAAAAAAAAAAAACTGGGCCTGAGAAGTTACAATAGCGAGCTACTTAAAATAGTTACATGTGAACAAATTTAGTTTCATATTTTACACATGCTTGAATGATGACCTTTGTCTTCAATCTCTGATGGTGGATGATAAAAACCTGAAAATAAGCCTCATAAGCTGTTTGATTTCTCCTTTCTTTTTTGGAAAACTTATCAGTAGTGTACAAATATCTTGAACCGCTTTATTATCTTCAACTTTTCTGGATGAAGGTCTCTGCATTCGTGGTTCAGGAGGCAACCTATTTTGAGTGTAATTGTTCAGTGAATTCAGTGAATTTCCAGTCAACTCCTTTATATTTCTCTGTTCTGTTTCTGCATCTTCAAAATTATTGAGATCAGCAAATACTTGTTTTCCCGCACTATCTTCATGTTTTGTGTGTAGGGAATGGCCCTCACAAGAAGAACAAGCATTTGCATGGTTGTGACTTTAAAGAAGCTTTGTAAATGATGGAAGATGTGACAAGATGTGTGCACGATAACTTGTGGTTTTCAGCTATAGAGGACATTACTTTGAAAAACATCTAGCTAACCCATGATTGTAGAAACTGTTTAGCTGCTGTAGCTGCTCTTGGAGTTAGGTAACATTATATACATGCAAAATAATACCTCCAAAACAGCTTTATAGTTTGTGTTAAAGTACAATACATATAGCTAGACTACATTGGTCCCCCAACTTTTATTTTGCTTCCTCCACCTATGATATAACAGAGGTTTACCAAGTAGCAAAAGAATTTATTGAACTAAATGAACGTAGGAAGAATTATTTCGGTATCTATTAGAACTTACTGTTACATATGTACATAACTTGTTTGTGTTGACTGAATTTTTGACTTAATTAAATCACAACTATTGTCGGGTACGCATGGTTTGGGGTTGGCCCCCTCCCCCCCCCCCCCCCCCCCCCCCCCCCAGGTAAATTTATGTTCCTCCAATTATGCTTCTTTCATACTATCTTTATAGCTCCCAATAGGACAATGTTATCAATAGCACTTATTAAAGTTCATAAACTTGAAAACACAACATACCGTACAGTAAGTATGGCAAAATATAAGTACAGGTCCAATGTTCTATCCATGGTTACTATAGCTAATGACACACAAGGTAATTCTTCTTAACTACAATAACTGTTACTGCAACAGTTTTGAATAGTCAGCTACGTAAGTATGACTGTTATCTTCCATAGTATGGGAGTGATGGACGTCTGTGTGAAAATGACGAATAAGGGGAATAGGCTTGCCTTCTCTTTTCTGTGGAAGCATCTGAACCACCTTGACCAGAGAGGAGTTCAAGAAATTGGTTGCCTCTTTTAACTCCAGCCTCTTGACCAAAGGATTTGGATGCCTCTATCATCATATCTAGAAAAAAAAAAGAAGAATGAGAAACACTTTTTCACCAGGAGATAAAGTATATTTCTTATTAAATATACCTTTGGCAAATTCCTTCATTAAAGTCAAAATTTGACGGTAAACATTAGTGAAATCTCCACTATCATCCATTTCTCGAGCTTCAAGCCCTCCGGTCAACGTGTGCAGCACCTGCGGTTCAGGAGACGGTTTGTTTTGAGCGTAATTGTTCAGCAGGTTCAGGAAACTTCCAACAGATTCCTCGATATTTTTTTGTTCCATTTCAGCTTCTTCAATGCCATGAAGAAGAGAGAGCAACACTTTCTCATGATCACTGTCTTCTCGGGTAGCAGGTGCAGAATGACCCACGATGAAAACAGATACCATCACCAGAAGAAAAGAAAACCTTTGCATGTTGTATCGATGGATGATATGTGATGATATACAGTAGGTATGTAGTTCTCTCTCCAATTGTTCTCCCAGTTAAAGTGTAGCTAAGGTCAGTATAACAAGTGTCATGTATTGCAGCTGCATTTAAACTGGAAACACAAAATCCCAAAGTTTTTCATCATAGCCACAGTCTTTCTATTATTCCTTTGTTCTTTTAAAACTGGCGACACAACAGTCTGCAGTGCCATCAAAAACTTTTTTTAGTTTGGTTAATATTCAATGTGTGCATGTACTTGTGGTTATTAGATTTGAGAAACCTTGAATCCATGATTTAGAAACTCCATGGAATTGTTACAACCATGCAGATCTTTCTTTTTCATAATAGGATTTAGACAACATTATGCATGAAAAAAAGAAAACTGAAAAGACAACTTTGAGATCATACATCTCTATACTAGTTTGTTAATGAATTAGCTACAGCTATAAGCAGTCATATCAAGGTTATTACAAAAAAAAACTGGGCCTGAGAAGTTACAATACTTAAAGTTATGAAAAGTCCATGTATACATGTACACAAAAAATTGTTTCACATCCTTGAATGATTATTATATGTATGACCTTTATCTTCAACCTCTGATGGTGGATGATAAAAACCTGTAAATAAGCCTCATAAGCTGTTTGATTTCTCCTTTCTCAGCACTATCAGAAGAACTAAATTTTTTGGAAAATTTATCTATAAAGGTCAGTAGTGTACAAATATCTTGAACCGTTTTATCATCTTCAACTTTTCTGGATGAAGGTCTCTGCGTTCGTGGTTCAGGAGACAATTTATTTTGAGTGTAATTGTTCAGCAAATTCAGTAAATTTCCAGTCAACTCCTTTATATTTCTCTGTTCTGTTTCTGCATCTTCAAAATTACTGAGATCAGCAAATACTTGTTTTCCCGCACTATCTTCATGTTCAGTGGGCAGGGAATGGCCCGTGATGAGCACTGATGCAGCAATCACAAGAAGAACAAGCATTTGCATGGCTGTGACTTTAAAAAAGCTTTATAAAATGATGGAAGATGTGACAAGTTAAAGCTAGAAAATTTTGAATTGAAATTCAAATCAGCTACCTTTTATAAGTAGCATGCTATATCAGAATGCTGAAAACATCCTTTTTTTCAACACATCAGTAAATTTTTAAAACAAGATTTTAGTACATGCATTGTAAAGTGCACAATAATGCAGTGCCATGTGTCATGTCTTGGATCGTGATCTACACACATGCATGACATTGTTTGAGAAACATTTATTGTAAATTTGTAAGAGTTACAGCTAATTCCCTAGAGAAAAATCAAGAAGACTTAGTATTCATAATAAACCATTCAGTGATACCTGCTGGTATGGTATATACACAATTTTATCCAAACCATGCACATATTCAGTTAATCACTTGAGACTGAAACTTGATATGAAAAATAGAATACCTGACAGAACACATGTTCAGTTGATCACTTGTGGCCTTGAGACTGAAACTTGAAATAGTAGAATACCTGACAGAACACATGTTCAGTTGATCACTTGTGGCCTTGAAACTGAAACTTGATATAGTAGAATACCTGACAGAACACATGTTCAGTTGATCACTTGTGGCCTTGAAACTGAAACTTGATATAGTACAGAACACATGTTCAGTTGATCACTTGTGGCCTGACAGAACATTGGGACTAGCTATTCAATCAAAACATGTTTGTAATTTTTGAATGGGATGCATGCATGGGACGTATACATATGTATGTACATAGCTATTATTATATGACATGGGAGGGTAGCATGGGGAAATATTCAGTTTGAGGCTGGCAGTATTGGCCCGACTGCAGGAAGGAACAATACAGAAACTGAGAACTGGATATGCCCCATAATTATTGCCAGACCCAAAAGGAATAGTTTATTATAATCATAGGCGGAGGAACCAGGGGGGCCAGGGGGCCATGGCCCCCCCCCCCTAATTTTCCAGCTACACAGTTGTGAGCTGAATTACTGACAAACACTAATGAAAGTAACGAGTGGCCAACCCCAGGAACATCATAACCACTAGAATGTCATGACATATATTAACTGTGTACAAGAAACTAACCACTTCTAGGCTGTATTGCCCTAGAATTTAGGGGGAAATATTACCTTCTAATTGACCATGTGATATGACTAGTGGTCAACTGCCACATCGAAGATGACACTTTACTACCAAGTTCATGGGACAGCATCAGCTGACCACATCCTTTTTATTGTGAGCGAAGTGAGCCTCTACTATATATCCAGTTCCGTCCTTTGTGATGTCAGTGGCCAAAGCTTCACTTGCCACAATGCTTTGCATTTCCCTAGTAAGGCCAAACCAATTGAATTTCCTGTTTCTCATCAAGAAAAAAAATACAAGAAATCAATGCTGACATGCAAAAACAGAAACAAAAACATAAGCACTGACTTTCAGCTGCATTTTAACATGTAGAGCTGTGTATCTAGCTAGCTAGCTACATGCCTCTAAACGCCTCTAAGCTAGCCACACTCTGAAAGTGAAAGTGTTTACTGTGTACGTTCTCTCTAAACAGTATAAGGTGTACCTTTACTGTTCACTGTACGTAGCTATGTATACAATTGATATACTCTTGTTTTTGCAGTGCATCAAAAGGACATGTAAACACTTCAGAAAGTGGCTGGCCATTTTGCACCAAGGACCAGCAGTTATTTTAACTCTGGGCACAGCAAAGAAAGGAAGTTTGTTTGTATTTTACAAAGTGTGATAATCATGTGATATTATGCACAGAAAAAAATCACTATAGCTTTTCCAAAGAATGAATGAGAAGTCACGTAGCTATAATGACAAATGACTGGAGTTTGATCAAAGACAAGTGAGCTGTCATAAAATAAAAACTCATTCATCTGATTCACAAGAGCCCATTTCCAAGCAGAGATAGCAGATGGAAGAGCCTCCCAAATGCTTTCATTTTTCATTCCGAATAATTTTATGATGATCTTGGAATACCGTTGTCCTTCCTATAAATGCAGCCAGCTACTTCAATACTTCTCCACCAGAATATTTTATCAGCTGTAGCTACACCAATTCTTCCTCCACCTGAAGCTACGCATCTCACGTCCACAGCCACTACAATTCAAGATGCAAGGGCTTGCTCTTTTTCTTATAGCATCATTCTTCATCGTGGGCCACTCTGCTCCAGCAGTGCAGAAAAAGGCCTCAAGCAATGGACTTAATTTTGGCTACACCTATCCACTTGCAAAGGAGAAAGCACAGGCTGAAAGTCCTTTGAGTTTACCATTCAAAAATGCAGAAGAAGAGAGGTTTTTTCCATTCAAGAAAGCGGCATTCAAGAAAGCGGAAGAAGAGAGGTTTCTTCCATTCAAGAAAGTAGAAGAAGAGAGGTTTTTTCCATTCAAGAAAGCAGAGGCTGAAGGTTGGAATATTGGTTACTCTCGTCCGTTGAAAAAAGCAGAGGCTGAAGGTTGGAATATTGGTTACTCTCGTCCGTTGAAGAAAGCAGAGGCTGAAGGTTGGAATATTGGTTACTCTCGTCCGTTGAAGAAAGCAGAGGCTGAAGGTTGGAATATTGGTTACTCTCGTCCGTTGAAGAAAGCAGAGGCTGAAGGTTGGAATATTGGTTACTCTCGTCCGTTGAAGAAAGCAGAGGCTGAAGGTTGGAATATTGGTTACTCTCGTCCATTGAAGAAAGCAGAGGCTGAGAGTCCTTTGAGTTTTCCATTCAAGAAAGAGGAAGTAGAGAATCTCCTGGATATGTTAAGGGGTTTCCGTAAATCACCGGCCAATGCTGAACAAGTCGACCAGATTCCAAGTGGTGGCAAGGGAGAGCAAGCTGATGAGCAGTTTCTTCCACTAATACTTGGGTCACTCTATGGTGGCAGAAAGTAATAGGTGTGCATCAATAAGAGACACTCAAGGCTGCATAGATTTTAACACTATATAGCTAGTGTGGAACCAACTGCATCATAATAATCACATAACGCATTATTCTGTGTGTGTCATTATTACTTGTAAATATTATTCCAAAAGTCAAGAGTGTTATAGCTAGCTATTATTATATAGCTATAGCTATTATTATATAGCTATAGCTATTATTATATAGCTATAGCTATTATTACATAGCTATAGCTATTATTACATAGCTATAGCTATTATTACATAGCTATAGCTATAGCTAACTAGCTAATACAGTGGAATCAGGCCTAGGTATTACTCACTCAAGTCAGCATGTCACCTCGAGATGCATACTGAAGTCCCAAAGAAAGGATCTGATATTAAATTTCATACTATGAGGGATACCATACATAGAGAAGCTATTATGTTGTACACTGTGGCCTTGGGGCTGAAATTAGATATGCAAAACACACCCATTATAGAACACCTGACAGGAATTTGGGACTATTTCATCGATGCACATCTGAGAAATGGCTGAATGGGGTGATTTCTACCTGTCCATGTATGGAGCATGGAACTGTCATAATGCAGCTATTGATATAGTGATAGCCATCAGCTGACCATATGTCATGAAAATGCTGTTGAATGCTGAAAAAAAAAAAACCTCTCATGAGATGGTGCATGTTATTATTAAATTAACTATTCCAAAGAATGCGATACATTGTCTATGGGAAATTAAATGGCAGAGAGTCATGAACAGCTAAATTCTCATGAGATAATCAATAAGTGACTGTACATAATTATGTAGAGCTATTCATCCATTCACCCAATTCACAAGAGAATCATGAATGCGATTCCCAGATACTGATGCACTAACTGTTAGAGAATATTTTAAAAAGAGTGAATGGTAGCTTGCTACATGCTGGCCAATAATTATGAAAAGGCTTCATTATGTGACGTCATATGATCATGATTGGTAGAAAGATTATGAAAATCTTCAGAGATGTTGGAAGCAAGATTTGATTGATCGGGCCCAAAATTGAAATGTAATCCCCAGACCAAAATCCACTACTACCTGTTATTGATCGAGGCCTGGGCTTGACCGGCCTGACCTGTTCTATCGCCTTTTTGGGATTTATTTAATTCTGCCTATAAATGCAGCAAGCTGCTTTATACTTTCCCACAGGTGAAGAAGACGGTTATAATAGTGATGACATTTCATCAGCAAATATAACTGTATCATTTCCTCCTCTGCCTGTAGCTTCTTCGCATCCACACTCCACTCATTACAGTTCAAGATGCAAGGGCTTGCTCTTTTTCTTATAGCATCATTCTTCATTGTGGGCCACTCTGCTCCGGTGATGCAGAAAAAGGCCTCTAGCAATGGATTTTCAATTGGCTTTCCCATGTCCAAGGAAATTGAAAACGAAAAGGCTTCAAGCAATGGATTTTCTGTCAGCTTTCCACTTGCCAAGGAAGAAGAAATGGGAAACAAAAAAGCCTCGAGCAACGGGATTTCTATCAGTTTTCCAATGGAAGCAGAAATGGAAAAATATGACGATATTGTTAAGAAACTGTTTAACTTCATCCTGGATCGCATTCAACCCAAGGAAGAAGATGCTCAAAGTACTTGGAACATTCCTCTTCCACGTCCATTCAAGAAAGCAGAGGCTGAAGGCCCTTGGAGCATCGGTTATACTCATCCACTTAACGAAGCAAAAGCTGAGAGCAGTATCTTTTCTCCGTTTCCATCCAAAGAAACAGAAGCAGCTGAGCAAGTTGAATCACAGACTAATGCTAAACGAGTTAAGCAGATATTTAAGATCCTCAATGGTCTAGGTGGTGGCAAGGGAGAGCAAGCTGATGAGCAATTTTTTCCACAACTCATTGGGTCACTCCTTCTCTCAAAGCTTTCCGAAGGAAAAAAGTGAGGCTGCATTGGAGTGTTGAACCAACTACATAATAACATGCACTGTATATGTAACTGACTAATATTATTTTGTGTGTGTCATTAGCTGTAATTATTCCAAAATTTAAGATTTAAGTGTGTGCTATTATTATTATTACTCTAATAGCTAGCAAGCTATACATGCGAAATGATCAGCCAACCTGACTTATCAGCAGCCTCCCTCTCCCTCTCTCCAGAGTTAGCAGGTTACCTAAAGATGCATGAAAAAGTCCCAAAGAAAGGACCTGCATAATAGCTATTAAACGTCATTAATTTTATTCCAAATAATTATTGTCTGTCATGAGATAATCAATTATAGATAATGATAAAGTTCAAGTGATATAATTCACAAGAGAATCACAGATGCAATTCCCAAGCAAATTATGTAGATACTGTAAAAAAGAATAACAATACATGCTGGCTAATTTGAGGGTGTCCCCAACTCTAATATTTACAGTATGTCATGAGTTTTAAGATTATGAAAATTTGGGGGATATTTTTTATTCTGCCTATAAATGCAGTCTGCTACTCTTACTTTCCCACAGGTGAAGAAGGTTAGCAACGACATTTCATCAGCAAATATAACTGCATCATTTCTTCCTCCACCTGTAGCTTTCTCACATCCACACTCCACTCATTACGATTCAAGATGCAAGGGCTTGCTCTTTTTCTTATAGCATCATTCTTCATTGTGGGCCACTCTGCTCCAGTGGTGCAGAAAAAGGCCTCGAGCAATGGATTTTCTATCAGCTTTCCCATGTCCAAGGAAATTGAAAACGAAAAGGCTTCAAGCAATGGATTTTCTGTCAGCTTTCCACTTGCCAAGGAAGAAGAAATGGGAAACAAAAAAGCCTCGAGCAACGGGATTTCTATCAGTTTTCCTATGGAAGCAGAAATGGAAAAATATGATGATGGTGTTAAGAAACTGTTCAATTTCATCCTGGATCGCACTCAATCCAAGGAAGAAGATGCTCAAAGTACTTGGAACATTCCTCTTGGAAATCCATTCAAGAAAGCAGAAGCTGATAATCTTTTGAATATTGGTTTAGTTCATCCACGTCCATTCAAAAAAGCAGGGGCTGAAGGCCCTTGGAGCATCAGTTACACTCGTCCACTTAACCAAGCAAAAGCTGAGAGCCCTTGGAGTATCAGTTTCAAGAATGCAGAAAATGCAGAGGAAGAGAGTATCTTTTCTCCATTTCCATCCAAAGAAACAGAAGCAGCTGAGCGAGTTGCATCACAGACTAATGCTGAACGAGTTAAGCAGATAATTAAGATCCTCAATGGTCTAGGTGGTGGCAAGGGAGAGCAAGCTGATGAGCAGTTTTTTCCACAACTCATTGGGTCACTCCTTCTCTCAAAGCTTTCCAAAGGAAAAAAGTGAGGCTGCATTGGAGTGCTGAACCAACTACATAATAACATGCACTGTATATGTAACTGACTAATATTATTTTGTGTGTGTCATTAGCTGTAATTATTCCAAAATTTAAGATTTAAGTGTGTGCTATTATTATTATTACTCTAATAGCTAGCAAGCTATACATGCGAAATGATCAGTCAACCCTGCATAGAATCAAACCTGACTTATCAGCAGCCTCCCTCTTCCTCTCTCCAGAGTTAGCAGGTTACCTAAAGATGCATGAAAAAGTCCCAAAGAGAGGACCTGCATAATATTAAACATCATTAATTTTATTCCAAAGAATGCTATGCATTGTCTATGGGAAACGGCAGAGAGTCACGTACAGCTAAATTCTCATGAGATAATCAATTATAGATAACTGTACATATATATAGCTCAAGTGATATAATTCACAAGAGAATCACAAATGCAATTCCCAAGCATGTGTAGATACTGATATTTAAAAAAGAATAACAATACATGCTGGCTGATTTGAGGGTGTCCCAAACTCAAATATTTACAGTATGTCATGAGTTTTAAGATTATGAAAATTTTGGGGGTATTTTTTATTCTGCCTATAAATGCAGTCTGCTACTCTTACTTTCCCTCAAGTGAAGAAGAAGGTTAGCAACGACATTTCATCAGCAAATATAACTGCACCATTTCCTCCTCTGCCTGTAGCTTTCTCACATCCACACTCCACTCATTACGATTCAAGATGCAAGGGCTTGCTCTTTTTCTTATAGCATCATTCTTTATCATGGGCCACTCTGCTCCGGTGGTGCAGAAAAAGGCCTCAAGCAATGGATTTTCTATCAGCTTTCCCATGTCCAAGGAAATTGAAAACGAAAAGGCTTCAAGCAATGGATTTTCTGTCAGCTTTCCACTTGCCAAGGAAGCAGAAATGGGAAACAAAAAAGCCTTGAGCAACGGGATTTCTATCAGTTTTCCTATGGAAGCAGAAATGGAAAAATATGACAATATTGTTAAGAAACTGTTCGATTTCATCCTGGATCGCATTCAACCTAAGGAAACGGAGGCTTCAAGCAAGGGAATTTCTATGATCAGGTTTCCACTTGCAAGGGAAGAAACAGGAAATAAAAATATCTCCTACAAAGTTGATTATGCTAAGAGATTTATCCGTACCTTTGTTGATCAGATATGTGATATCCTTACTGTCATCTCTAGCACTCCAATGTTAAAGGAAAATCAAATTAAAAATCTTGAAGCTCAAATCGGTTCCATGGTTCATGCGATATACAAGTTCCTAAGTGGTCTAGGGCGTAGCAGCAACTCTTACCAACCCAAGCCGGAAGAGCAAGCCGATGAGCAGCTTTTCCCGGAACTCATTGGGTCATTGATTCTCTCAAACTTAGCTAAAGGCAAAAAGTGATTGATGTGCAAGGCCAGCTGCTTTGGAATACTACATAATAAAACTGATAGTCAGACATATTTAGTGTGTGTCATTAGCTTTATAATAATTACTATTCCAATATTCAATTAAGCTATTTCTCTGATATAATAATAGCAGCTTAATTGGCTATACATGTGACAACCCTGCATAGAATCGCACTTATTAGCAGCCCCCACCCACCCCCCTCCCCCAGAGTTAGCAGGTGACCTCAAGAAATCATAAAGAGAGGACCTGATATTAAACTTCATGAATACTATTATAGAGGTCACTTTTTAAAAGGGCCATGTAGCAGAGAGTCACGTACAGCTAAATTCTCATGAGATAATCGATAGGTGACTACATAGTTCAAGTGAGCTATTCATCACCCAATTCACAAGAGAATCATGAATGTGATATTCCCAGATACTGATACAGTAACTGTTAGAGAATATTTTAAAAAGAGTGAATGGTACGTACGTAGCTTGGTACATGCTGGCCAATATGAAAAGGCTTCCCAAACATCAATATTTAAGTGACATCATGTATGATCATGATCGGTAGAAAGATTATGAAAATCTTTTTGGGGATTTATTTAATTCTGCCTATAAATGCAACAAGCTGCTCTATACTTTCCCACAGGTGAAGAAGAAGGTTAGCGACGACATTTCATCAGCAGCTATTAACTGTATCATTTCCTCTTCTACCTGCTCCTGCGGTGCAGAAAAAGGCCTCAAGCAATGGATCTTCAATCAGCTTTCCCATGTCCAAGGAAATTGAAAACGAAAAGGCTTTAATTAAGCAATAGATTTTCTGTCAGCTTTCCACTTGCCAAGGAAGAAGAAATGGGAAACGAAAAAGCCTCGAGCAACGGGATTTCTATCAGTTTTCCTATGGAAGCAGAAATGGAACGATATGCTCAAAGTACTTGGAAAATTCCTCTTGGAAATCCATTCAAGAAAACAGAAGCTGAGAATCTTTTGAATATTGGTTTAGTTCGTCCACGTCCATTCAAAAAAGCAGAGGCTGAAGGCCCTTGGAGTATCAGTTTCAAAAATGCAGAAAATACAGAGGAAGGAGTATCTTTTCTCCATGTCCATCCAAAGAAACGAAAACAGCTGAGCGAGTTGAATTACAGACTAATGTTGAACGAGTTAAGCAGATATTTAAGATCCTAAGTGGTCTAGGTGGTGGCAAGGGAGAGCAAGCTGATGAGCAGTTTTTTCCACAACTCATTTGGGTCACTCCTTCTCTCAAAGCTTTCTGAAGGAAAAAAGTGAGGCTGCATTGGAGTGTTGAACCAACTATAACTGACTAATATTATTTTGTGTGTGTCATTATCAAGATTTAAGTGTGCCATTTATTATTAGCTACTCTCATAGTTAGCTATACAATCATGTGAAATGATCAGCCAACTCTGTATAGAATCAAACCTGATTTAGCTGCCACCCCCCCCCCCCCCCCTTCCCTCTCTCCAGAGTTAGTGTTGTTTTTTTAACCTAAAGATGCATGAAAAAAGTCCCAAAGAGAGGACCTGCACGATATTAAATGTCATTAATTTTATTCCAAAAAATGCTATGCATTGTCTATGGGAAACAGCAGAGAGTCACGTACAGCTAAATTGTCATGAGACAATCAATTATAGACATAATATATAGCTCAAGTAAGCTATTCCTATATAATTCACAAGAGAATCACAAATGCTACTGATATAGTTTTAAAGAATGTTTAAAAACACTGATATAATTTCTTTTTCCTTAATAATTGATGGCTATACATAATATATAGCTCAAGTGAGCTATTTATAAGAGAATCACAAATGCAATTCCCAAGCATGTGTATAATAGATACTGATATAGTTTTTAAAGAATGTTTAAAAACACTGATTAATAATTGATGGCTGTACATGATATATAGCTCAAGTGAGCTATTCCGAAAATTATAATTCACAAGAGAATCACAACTGCAATTCCCAAGCATGTGTGTAGATATAGTTTTTTGAAAATGTTTTAAAAAGAATAACAACATTAGCTTGATACATGCTGGCTAATTTGAGAGCGTCCCAAACACTAATATTTTATAGTATGTCATGATTGATAGAAAGATTATGAAAATCTTTTGGGGGGATATTTTTCTCCCTATAAATGCAGCAAGCTACTCTTACTTCCCCACAGGTGAAGAAGAAGGTTAGCGACAACATTTCATCAGCAGCTATAACTGCACCATTTCCTCTTCCACCTGTAGCTTTCTCACATCCATACTCCACTCATTACGATTCAAGATGCAAGGGCTTGCTCTTTTTCTTATAGCATCATTCTTCATTGTGGGCCACTCTGCTCCTGCGGTGCAGAAAAAGGCCTCGAGCAATGGATTTTCTATCAGCTTTCCCATGTCTAAGGAAATTGAAAACAAAAAGACTTCAAGCAATGGATTTTCTATCAGCTTTCCACTTGCCAAGGAAGAAGAAATGGGAAACAAAAAAGCCTTGAGCAACGAGATTTCTATCAGTTTTCCTATGGAAGCAGAAATGGGAAAATATAAGAAACTGTTCAATTTCATCCTGGATCGCATTCAATCCAAGGAAATGGAAAACAGAAAGGCTTCAAGCAAGGGAATTTCTATGATCAGGTTTCCAATTGCAAGGGAAGAAACAGGAAATAAAAATACCTTAAGCGATGATGAAGTAGCTCAGGGAGTGATCGGTACTATTGTTCAGGTCATATATAACACCCTTACTGCCATCTCTAGCGCTCCCTTTGATGAAAATGCAATTGAACGTTTTCAAGCTGATATTGGTTCCAAGGTTTATGCAATATACAAGATCCTAAGTGGTCCAGGGTTTAGCAACGACTCTTACCAACCCAAGCTGGGAGAGCAAGCTGATGAGCAGCTTTTCCCGGAACTCAAACTTAGCTAAAGGCAAAAAGTGATTGATGTGCCAGACATATTTAGTGTGTGTCATTAGTTGAAATAATTATTGTTCCAATATTCAATTAAGAGTCTAAATAATAGCAGCTTAATTGGCTATATAAGCAGCAAACCCTGCATAGAATCGCACTTATTAGAAGCTCCCCTCCCACCCACCCCTCTCCCAGAGTTAGCAGGTGACCTCGAGAAGTCACAAAGAGAGGACCTTATATTAAATATCATACTCACTTATTAAAAGGGCCATGCACTTCTCTATAGCAAAGAGTCACATACAGCTAAATTCTCATGAGATAATCAACTATAGATGGCTGTACATATATATATAGCTCAAGTGAGCTATTCCTATAATATTCACAAGAGAATCATAAATGTAATTCGCAAGCATGTATGTGTAAATATACTGATATAGTTTTTTGAAAAAAGAATAACAACGTTAGCTTGATACATGCTGGCTATTTTGTAAGGGCGTCCCAAACTCTACAGTATGTCATGAGTTTTATGATTGATAGAAAGATTATGAAAATTTTGGGGGTATTTTTTATTCTGCCTATAAATGCAGTCTGCTACTCTTACTTTCCCTCAAGTGAAGAAGAAGGTTAGCAACGACATTTCATCAGCAAATATAACTGCACCATTTCTTCCTCCACCTGTAGCTTTCTCACATTCACACTCCACTCATTACGATTCAAGATGCAAGGGCTTGCTCTTTTTCTTATAGCATCATTCTTCACTGTGGCCACTCTGCTCCAGTGGTGCCTCGAGCAATGGATTTTCTATCAGCTTTCCCATGTCCAAGGAAATTGAAAACGAAAAGGCTTCAAGCAATGGATTTTCTGTCAGCTTTCCACTTACCAAGGAAGAAGAAATGGGAAACAAAAAAGCCTCGAGCAACAGGATTTCTATCAGTTTTCCTATGGAAGCAGAAATGGAAAAATATGACGATATTGTTAAGAAACTGTTCGATTTCATCCTGGATCGCATTCAATCCAAGGAAACGGAAAACAGAAAGGCTTCAAGCAAGGGAATTTCTATGATCAGGTTTCACTTGCAAGGGAAGAAACAGGAAATAAAAATACCTCAGGCTATGTTGATACTGTTAAGGAAGCGATCCGCACCTTTGTTGAGCAGATATAATATGAGACCCTGTCAGCTCTCCGGTGCCGTTTACGAAAACTCAAATTAATATGCTTCA
Organism: Crambe crambe; assembly: GCA_963924555.1. NCBI lineage: Eukaryota > Metazoa > Porifera > Demospongiae > Poecilosclerida > Crambeidae > Crambe > Crambe crambe. Next base: position 6,732,690 of record OZ004588.1, read on the forward strand.
AGCAAATATTGGTAGCCTGGTTCAGGGGTTATACACGATCCTAAGTGGTCTAGGGCGTAGCAGCAACTCTTACCAACTTGAGCCAGGAGAGCAAGCCAGTGAGCAGCTTTTCCCCGGAACTCATTGGGTCATTGATTCTCTCAAACTTAGCTAAAGGCAAAAAGTGATTCATGCATTGGAGTGCTACACAATAAAACTGTATAGGACTAATAATAGCTAGTCATGTGTGTCATTAGCTGTAATAATCATTTTTCCAAAATTCAATTAAGAGTCTGTGCTATTTTATTATTACTCTGATGTAATAATAGCAGCCTAATTAGCCATACATGTGAAATAATCAGCCAAACCTGCATAAAATTGCACTTATTAGCAGCCCTTCCCCCACCCCCCTCCCACAGAGTTAGCAGGTGACCTCGAGAAGTCACAAAGAAACTTTATACTATTATAGAGGTCACTTTTTAAAAGGGCCATGCACTTCTTTATAGCAGCTATAGTCATACTTTATTCAGTCCCAAAGATGACATGAATAGCTAATTATGTGTCCATGTGTGGTCACTATCTTTAGCTGGTGTCTGATCGTTTAGCAGAAAGATATTACATTTCTGCACGATTCCTGATATCAAAATTTATTGCACACAATGTATGACGAAAATAGCTGACACCAGGTATGCTTGTTGAGCTCACAGAAATCCCCCTCCAAATTAATCACAGGAGAAGTTCCAGAGTCTTTGCATCACACTGGGTGCCCAGGGTTATAATAATTGTAAGCAAAGTGAGTCACTAGGAGAGGGCCACTATTAAAATATTGTACATGTGTTTATGAGCGCAGAAAATTCTTCTAAATAAAAATTGAAGTAGGGATAGTATCACTCCTAGCCCTCCTAATTTCAATAACCATGCCTATATATACGTATTATCATCCAACTTAAATCCCTACTCTTCACTCCCCCCCCCCTTCAGCAATAAGTGAGTCAAGTAACCCCTTACCCATAACCATCAATAATTCTGCAATCAATGTGATTTTACTTTGATCAATAAGTTAGTCAATCTGGACGATGATTATCATAATAATAAAGTACCTTCCTAATTTTTGGGAAGTTCCACTGTAATTAGCTTTATTTTGGTGTTAAAATATATTTTTTTTAACTTACAAGAAAATTGATATAGCTGGCTCCAGGTAATATTTAAACACACCTCATTGATAACATTAGTCAACAAAGAATGAAATTTGGGAAATTATTGTAAATTGAAAGGATTTGGGAAGACTTTTCAAATAGTATAAATGCAACCATGCGCCTGCAAAGTCATCCAACATCTCCAAGGCAGCATAATCTCTGACAGATAAAATAGAGCACATCCTCATTGGTACGTACTGAATTAAGCCAGAATGAAGAAGATAGTCATTGTTTTGGTTCTGTCAGCATTCTTTATGCTGGGAACTGCTGCTCCTACTGATCTGGAGGTTAGTTTGAAAGAGCTGCTTGCTGAAACTGCTGGTGAGAATGTCAAAGTCGCTGAAAGTGAGGACCTCGGACAAAAAACTGCCTCCATCGAACAGGGAACCTTCAAAGAGTTGTTACGATCACTCTTCAATACATCTCTTAACTACCTCAGAAACCGATTCATTAATCCAGGAGCTTTGGAGCAGGTTATGCTTCAATCTCTACTGGAGAAAGAAGCAGAAATTGAGCAAGAGAACTTGAGGGAGTTAACAAGAAGAATTCTAGCATTATTGACTAATTATGCACAGAGCAAGCTGAATCCTCTGCAGGACAGAGAGGTGGCAGAAATCGAGCAAAGGAACATAAGGGAATTGGCAAGCCAAATTCTAACATTGTTGAATAATTACGCACAGAGCAAGCTGGGGCCAAATAGACTTCTACAGAACAGAGAGGTGGCAGAAATCGAGCAAAAAAACTTAAGGGAGTTGGCAAGTCGAATCCTAACGTTGTTGAATAATTATGCGCAGAGCAAGCTGAGTCCAAATACTCAAAGTTTCGTGGCAAGAAAAGGGAAAGCTCAAGCAGAAGAAGAGGTAAATGCTCAAGATGATGAAGTAATTGAAGATGAGGTTGTTGATCAAAAATATGTACGTCGTGGACCCATTCTAGGGGGCCCAAGTGAAGAAAAAATGGCTATTGAAGAGAGTTTCTTGCGAAAAATTGGTCCTCTCATCCTCAGAGGTATCCTTAACAAAATGAAAGGTTAAGAGTTGAATCAGCAGCCGAACAAAAAGTAACTGATTACTGTATTTAATCCATAGTTATAGTAGCGTTAGTGAACAGAAAAAAAGACAATAACTCAATAACTTTTAATCATCGTTCATTAAATTTTGTGTATTATCTTTATCAAAATCATTAGTATTTTTATCTCCAAAAGAAAGATTTGAGTGAATAACATGAAATCTCTGTAGTTGTGCATGCTGTACGTGCATTGTCCGTGTTCTAGTGCCTGCATGCATGCATGCATAGTCACGGTTTATTGCAAGGCTCAAGGCAGTGGCTGATCTCTTCAAATGAAGATCCTCTTACTATTAGTTGCTCAGAGTCAATAGACAACTAAAAGAGAGATTTTTCTTTCACACTATACGCAAGGAGGGAGCACATCCCCACCCCCGTATTGTGGCCACATGGACATCATGCAGATTCCCCCTTATAAATTTCTGGATCAGAACCTGCAGCCCCGTTTACACATACTTAGATTATAATCCAGATTCAACTTGGATATGAGTTCAGTCCACACACTCTCTCTTGTAAAGTGAATTACATAGCACTATATTACACTGTTAAGTTGTAAACACTTAGGCCCGTTTACATCAATTCGGGTAGACTAATCCAGATTCAATCCAGAAACCTTTGGGCTGCTCCCTTGGGAGCCAATGATTATTGATGCTTTTAAACTATAAGTTCTTGCACAACGTATCTTATCTATTGCCGTCATGATTTCTTCACAAACAGTAATTCTAAGACTTAATTTGTAAACAAGTCAATAGAGGATTGTTTCAATATGTATACGCACTAAGACCTCAGTATTTAGCAACCAAGAAGAACTTGTTTAGAAAATGTGTCCAATTGAGAGTATTAGATATACCGTGACTAACATGATATATGTAGTACTTGGAATGGTTATTTCCCCATAGTCATGAAGCGACTATGTGCTTACTCAGCAAGCGATGCAGAGTACTTAACACACATGCAGTATGTACGTAACATGCTATTTGTATGTATGCTAGTTATCATGAGTGCATATACTGCATAGTTCTCATGTGGAGATTCATAAGCATTAATGGGATTATGCTTGCAGTATACAATTTATAGAAACTGGTTTATTGAAACTAGGTGTGTCAGCATAACAAAATTAGATGATCATGCTTACAGTACATGTTTTAGAATTTGGAGTAATCTTATAAGTAGCTATAATTATCAGTCTAAAGAGTTCAAGTTTCAAGATCACAGTGGAAACTCTGAACAACAACCCCCTCCCCCAAAGAGTGACCAAACGCTCTACAATGGTCGGTCATTCCCTTCCCATAGAATCTCCAAACCTTCTAAGAGTGGCTAGTTGAGCCTGTATAATTATTAGCTAAGGGGACAAATTTGACTGAATGAAATAAATAAAATACAATCAATGATGATGAGTTACTAGCTAGTGGACTGAATAAATAACAATTGTCAAGAATCATTCAGTGCATCCCTCAAAGGTCCATACAGCAGTATATGAATACTGAACTACACACAGAACAATGCTAATGATGGATAATGTGCCATTGCAGATCTAACACTAATATGATATATGGCTGATTGAGTTTACTTACCTAACTGCATGGTTTATTATCAATAAAATTAATGTATGTTTTAGTTCTCATTATCGGCCTGGATTATAAGGATTCGTATCTGATTGGTTGAGGTTGCTCAAGGTGTGATTGACCACCCTGTGGTGAGCTTCATCAGCCCTAATTGCCAGGATCACATCACGCATCATGGCATCTTCCTGAAGCAATTACAAGAAATCCTTCATGTTTGACATACTCATTTCAAGCAGCTACTTATAATGTTGACTAAAGGGTGATGTTGGAGCAGTAAATACATAATAGATATCCCTAGCTAATTCTGTTACCGACTTGGTTATGGTAAACACTGGACATAATCTATCTACTGAATATCAATAACAAGATCCCTAGTTAATTCTAGTTATGGTAAATTCAATACAGTAGCTAATTTTGAAGCAATGGTGAGTGCATGGATGTCTCTAGCTAATTCTATTACATAGCCAGTTATGATAATCAGGGTTCTCCCCAGGCATCTGAAGGCATAGTGGGCCCCTATGCCTTCAGTTCTTCCCCCCATGACAATGTCTTGCCACTATGCCTTCAGTTCTTCCCCCTATGACAATGTCTTGCCACTATGCCTTCAGTTCTTCCCCCTATGACAATGTCTTGCCACTCGCCTTCAACTATGCCTTATATCTTGCCACTGTGCCTTACTGGTGGCTGGCTATTACACCAGGAGCCATCTCAGAACACTCTTCATGATAATTATATGGTCTTGCCAGTCTTGCCCCTATGCCTTTAATAAATCCTGGGGAGAACCCTGATAATTAATGCTGGACATATAGACTATAGTGGAAAGCCTGTCATGTGATTGCCCACAAGAGTGGAGTTGGAATATACATAATACATATACTGTTCAATACTTACATGTAGTCTCCAGTACTTCACTGCAATGGGAGGTGCTGGTAAGTTCTCCCACATGGGAAGCTGGCCACTGTCAATGCACTATAATATTATTAATAACACAATGAATCTCTCTCTCTCTCTCTCTCTCTCTCTCTCTCTCTCTCTCTCTCTCTCTCTCTCTCTCTCTCTCTCTCACACACACACACACACACACACACACACACACACACACACACACACACACACACACACACACACACACACACACACACACACACACACACACACACACACACACACACACACACACACCTCAAGACATAGAGTATAGGTTTTGACAGCTTCTTCCTCCAAGTATCCCACAAATCTATGGCAGAAACGAGCACTGAATGGATACACTATCCAGAAGAGAGTCACCATCACTCCTGTACAAATTAAAATACATAGTATTATATGACTGCTAGGTCATCAGGGAGAGCAACAATCTATGTGCACATTGAGATAGATCCTAGGAATGAAAATGATGACCCTTTACCACTTTACATAACTTTTATAGTGATGACCCTGTACCAAATAGCTTACAACATGTGCACTGGGACAACATGCCACACTGGGACAACATACCTTGAGCTCCAACCACTGCAAATCTGAAGAGTCGTCCAGGATTTCTCAGCTCAAGGGCAGTCAGAAGGTGCATACGTTCATTCTCAGCTTCCTCAAGCAGTGTGTGAATCCATCCATGGTCACGCTTCAACAAGCGCAGTGACTTCAAGTGCCGAGTCATCGCCCCAATCATACCTATAAGATGGATAGCTACTATATGACCACTACTATATTATATAAAGATACTATATGACCACTGAGACACACTGACCTGGTACACCAGCTATAGTTTCCAGGAAGATGATTCGAGTAAGCCATTTCTTTTCATCCAGTGTGCCAAACCTTTTCCCCCAGGAGTAGCCAGAGAAAAGATCAAACATCACCCTGATAGCCTGGATGGCTTTGTATGCAAGCTGAAAAGAGTAATAATTATGATTTCTAGATTGAAATACATGCTGTTAATTTGACATGTTTCCCTCAGTTATCATCAATATATCATACAAGTCTACTACTGCTGTTGTGCTGGTTTTGATTCGGGATTATTTAATGAAGGCTACGAAAGCAGCCAAGAACAAACTGAAAATATAACAGCTATTACTGCTGTGTACTCCTCCTGCTATGTAAACATCATTACCACCCCGTTCCCAGGCCCATTAAAAAAAAATAGGCCTGGGAACGAGGCTACCACTCAATATGAATGCCACTGATTATGATACAGTGGCCTGCGGGTATAAGCTGAGAGATAAGCATACATAAACTCTGCTTTTTTCAAAAGAACCTACTTTGTCTACTCTGTCTTTTGGAGGTGTGTGAGTAACCTTGACACTCTCCACCTCTTCTTTGGACCAGATGGGGTGGGATAAAGTGTAGTTTTCCTGCTCCTCCATGGGTGAAACAGAAGATATTTTACCTGAAGAAGCAATGAGCACAGACAAACTTTATAGATCCAGTAGTAATCATGCACATACTAAATAATAGTAGCCATAATTATTACTAATTGGATTATGAAGAAAATGCTAAGTATATCCAGCAATCCAAACTTGACTTAATTAGTGCAGTTAAAGCGTAAGCAGGATTCTTCACTCTCCCCAGTGCACACAGCTAAGGAGAAAGAGGAAAAAACCCTCAGGAAGAAGCTGTTTAAGAGCACAGGAAGTGTCTGTCACCTATCTTTCAATCCTCCACAATCCTTAGTGACATCCTGACCTTTGCAACTTCCTTTCTCCAAGTCCCCCTGACCCATTAACAATTTTAAAAAGCTGAGCCAGTGACCTTTCTACTTACCAGCCAAGGGATGCTCAACCGACGACCTCCTGAAGTGAGGTGCTCTGATGTCTCCATCATTAGTCCTTATAGGTGATGAAGAATAGTGACGTGAAAACTGAAAATAACAGTCAGTATGATAACAATTAAGTTGATATACACGTTGAAAAATAACTGGCATCATTACAGCGCTCTAAACTGGCCAAAATTGGCATTCACTTGGCATAGATATTTTGTTATACTCGATCAACATGTGATGGTTCTGATTTTTTAGGCAAAGCTGATTTTTTTAAAAATGCAATAGTAAGGCATAAAAAACCTGATGGTGGTCTAATACACTTTAGTGAAGTAGACCTATTGTCTCAGTTAGCTACTGTGGTAACTAGCTAGTGGCTTGAAAAGTAAACAAAACAAATATTTGTAAAACAATGCTATAGGCCAGTGGTTCTATGAGTAGCTGATTATTATTAAGGCTCAAATTGTTCTCCACTCACTGAAAACAAGCCAAGGTGAGAAGATGCTGAAGGGGTCGAGGCTGCTGGAGCCAGGAAGGGGTGCTGCTGCGTATGGAATAGCGTTGAGCCAGTTCTAGCAGCAGCAGCAGTCAGGATCCAGCAAGAGTTAGAAGCCGATAATAAAGGCTTCAACAATAAATCCGTCTTGATATAAACAGAATTCATGTTATTATTATTATTCAGACGCAATAGCTCAGATCAGCTGTACATAATAATTATTATTAATTTCTATAAACGCCGCGCATGCCTTTTATACCAAAAGTTTTAATTACATTTTTGTGGTAATAATACTTGGACTGTATTGTTAATTACATAGATATGTACAGTATCTATGATTGTTATGACTAGACTGTCTGGTGCTGCTCTGATTAACTGCTTGCAAAGGTTAGGGAGTTCAACATCTGTTGTGTTTTGATGTCATTCTTCAGGATGTTGGCTTTGGTGCCACTTATCATATCCACCTAAAATAGGAAAAAAAGAATGATGATGCAATCATAATGCAACATTGAATAAGCTTAAGTTGAAAGGCTACTATTTACATTATGATTACATAACATCTCCTTACAGCTGCCAAACTGCAAAAATTTTCTCACTAGGTTTAATCACTCCTAAGTAAGTGTAAGTTACCTGCTCATTTATTTTGGCCTCTAGTTCCTTCAATTGGGCTCTCAGTGGCTGCAACTCTTTATCTGTGATGCTGAGAGAGAGAGAGAGAGAGAGAGAGAGAGAGAGAGAGAGAGAGAGATTATTACCTTGCTTTATGCTATAAAATTTAATTACCACATCCTTTCTACATACTACACTAACTTAAGTACAAGCTTCCTGGCAAGTTTTGAGTGACAGACACTCAGTGAACCCACTGACCTCTGCTCCATCATTAGGGCTTCAGCATGTTTATTATTCTCAGACTCCCACATCTCCAGTTCCTTCTGCATACTGTCAATATCCTCCTACATAAAATATAATAATGTGGAATGGGATGAAGAGATCCCCAAAGTTTCAAAGTATATAATCATAGCTATAAATTCATTCAGCACAATGTCATGCGCTTAGGATTTGAAGCAAAATTGCTCTATCAAGCTCCGAATTTCACTTAGTCAACCAACCTGAAAACTTCTGTAACTAAAGAAGTGAAAGAAACTACTCACACACATAATTTGCTTCATTAGAGTTACATATGAACCCTAAAATCACTTATAGCAGTCATAGAGTTACAGTTTGTATTACAGAGTCACTCAACGAAAAAAATAACATGAACTTTGTAATGTACCTGAACATAATCCATTATCTTGCCTAGAGGATTAGCACTCTTGCACAAGGTTTGGATACTGGATTGTAATTTCTCAATCTATATAAATAATCATAAATAAACAAACAAACAAATAAAATTGGAGAGGCCCTAGGGATTCCCATCTCTCTCTAACCTCCTTAGTGACCATTTCTCTTTCCTTTCGTCGTTGTGCCTCATTGATGGTGGGGAGGAGAGTCTGCTCTTGAGATTCCTTGCCAGTAGTGCCTTCCAAATGTTCCTTCATTGCAACTATATTCTTCGTTAAAGCACCTAAAGAAAGAAAGAGATAGATAGATAGATAGAAAGAAAGAATGGAAAGAAGGAAGGAGGAAAGAAGGAAGGAAGGAAGGAAGGAAGGAAGGAAGGAAGGAAGAAAGAAAGAAAGAAAGAAAGAAAGAAAGAAAGAAAGAAAGAAAGAAAGAAAGAAAAATAGTGTAATTTGCATTGAAAATTCTGTAAATACCTTCAGGTTTGTCATCTGATATTCCCTCATTTGTGGTGACAAAGGTCTCCTCAAGAGGCTGGGCCAATGGTTTAGACTCCTCTACGATGAACTGGTCATCATCATCGTCACCCATGTTATCACCACCTCCAGTATCCATGATCACTGTCGGAGGCAGATCATCATCCAGTTCACCTCTGATTATGCACAAAATTAATTGAAGGCATTTGGTTGAACTAATGAGTAGTGCTCATGCTGTCATACCTGGTCAGATGTAGCAGATACATACAGGGGTTTTGCAGAATTTACAACAAGAATATGCTCAAATTGTTGTGATAGAGCTATACTGTTGTGGTCCAGGCCTATTGTTTTAGCTACCACTACTCTGCTACTATACTTCCAAAATTAACAAAGATTTTGCAAAACCCTGTATGATAAATTTTGCTTTTAACACATTATCACCTTCCAACCATGAAAATACTTATAAAACATTGCGGGTATTATGATGAAATACATTTATCATCTAACATGGATTCTGATCCCATTGTTCCTTACTTACATAAACCCATCTCTTCTTGTTATTATAATAGCCCCTAACACACCACTGTAAGCAGAACTATTTCAATCCTGGAGCTAGCAAGCATCATATAATTGATATACTGATTGCTTGCGATAGTATTTTTTAAATTAATGATTGTAAAGTAATACCTGACATCTCCACTGGTGGGTCTGAGTGACTTGGTAGCCGTGGTTGCTTCCAAATTCCTGTTCATTAGACTGTATAAGGGTTGAACAATGTACCATCACAGTGGAAGTATTTATTTAATTATAAATATTCCATATATTGATAGATTGCTACTGGCAAAATAAAATGCAACCATTGATAAGCCTTACTTTTCTACTGGAGGTGAGGATGGTTGGCGTTTCAAATGAACATTTTCATCCTCAATTTGCTCATCAGCAACCTCTAGTTCCTCCTGTGGTACAGAGCGTTTTTTTTTCCTTGATCCCTTGGCACATGGAGGACGATCAATTTTGGCATCAGCATTTGACGCTTCTTCCTCACTTGCAACAGGGGGATCACCCTGCTCATTTGTCTCCAAAGGAGGCCTCGTACGAGAAGGCTAATTAACACAAAGTAGAGCACCAAGTAACTAAACAGAAGTGAATGTTTGATCTGATGTTACATAGGCACTCAACCTTAAAAGTGAAGAGAGTTGTTTTAATACAAAAGAGTTGGAAAAGAAAGAGCTGTTTTAATACAAGAGAGTTGGAAAAAGAAAGACTTTCACCAAGATAGCAATGAGTCTGGATAAGAGTTACAATGAAGAGTGTTTAATGGTGCTTTGTAAAACGATTAGATATTCTGAAAATTCGACAAGAGAGAAGTTTATGAGATAGGAAAAAGAGAGAACGAGCTGTACCTTCCACGAAGATAGAGAGAGATTAGATATACTGCAGACAGTGAGTTCGACAAGAGAGCGAGAGAGAAAGGAGAGAGCGAGATTATACTTACCCTATGAACTGGTCTAACCAAGTCGCTATAGTAGTCTTGGAATTGATGTTGACTTTTGCTCTGCAAAGAAGACTGGCTGTCTTTTGCTGTGGTTTCTTCCTATACCATGCAAGTAGTGTAGATCTCAAATGAAAGTTATTATTGCTTCCTTCCAACTGAAAGGTGGGTGGAACAGTTTTATGATCTGGACTAGACTATAAGCTAGAATATGGCCACTATATGACACAAAGTATTATTATTATTATTAGTATTAGTATTAGTATTATTATATGCATATTTTTTATTATTATTGTTACAATTATAATATTTTGCTCACCTTATGACCTTTACTTCCTGAGCGCTTCCTGCTATCTTCTTTTGGCTGTTCTCCTTTCTCCATCTTTTCACCAGACACAGCTTCCATCTTCTCACCAGACCTTGATCCCATCTTCTCAGCATTTGCTTCCTTACTACTCGCTGATCCTTTCTTCTCGGCTTCCTTACTCATCAATTCTTTTTCTTCCTTACCTTTCTTCTCTTCCTTACTCACTCCTCCTTTCTTCTCACTACTTGCTTCCTTTCCTTTCCTATCAGATCCCTTCTTCTCTGCTCCTCTCCTCTCACTACTTGCTTCTTTACTCACTCCTTTTTTACTTGCTTCCTTATTCACTGATTTCCCTTTCTTCTCTCCGCCTCTCTTCTCGCCACTTGCTTCTTTACTCACTCCTTTTTTCTCTAATCCTTTCTTCTCGCCACTTGGTTCTTTACTCACTCCTTTTTTGTCTAACCCTTTCTTCTCACTGCTTGCTTCCTTACTCACTCCTCCTTTCTTCTCCAATCCTTTCTTCTCACTGCTTGGTTCTTTACTCACTCCTCCTTTCTTCTCCAATCCTTTCTTCTTTTCACTACTTGCTTCCTTAGATCCTTTCTTCTCAGTTGCTTTCTTCTCACCATCACTCGCTCCTTTCTTTTCTGTTCTTTTTTTCTCTGCTGTTGATCCACTCTCAGCCTCTCTATCACCCAATCGTTACAATATAATTATTATATTAATCATTATTCTTATTTAAGATTTTAAATTAAAATCTTTATAACTGCCCTAACTCTTTGATTGAGACTTAATTAGGAGTCTAGTTGCATTCCCCCATAATACTACACGATCATACCCCTTTTTCTTTTCCTTTGCGAGTTTCTCAGTAGGCTTCTCTCCAGCTAACACTTTTTTTATAGCAGCAGAAGAATCTTGCTGCATATTTAAAACATTCTGTTACTAGTTTTGATAATGAAATGTATGATTTAAAAAAAAAGAAGACTATCTTATGGAATCTTTGTAGGGGAGGGAGTTAACGTTCAAAAGCACACTTCATATTTAAAGAAAGTTATTGTTACATGCAATATAATTATATAAAATTGCCATTAGGTATCTGCTGATCTTCAGAAGTAGTGCTAAGTCCCACTATTATTATGGCTGCATGTGCTATACATGTATTGGGACCTTATCAAGGAGAGCAGTACCCAGCATCTGTAGGAATTCATTGGTTCTCTCTGGTTCAGATCCAGCCACTATTTTAGATGGTTTGACCTTCATCAATTCTCCAGTGGTAAATGCTGTAAGTTAAGCATAATCAAATTCTAGTTCCAATAGTTATAGTAAGTATACATAACTTTGACCAATGAATACAGCTACTTTTTTTAATGGTGACCTTTTAAATAATGACCTTTTGGATGTGTTACTATGGAAGAAATTACTAGTAGCTACAGGGCTTCATACAGGATTTCGGTTGGAGAGAAGAATATCCCCAGGACGTAGAGTCTCTATGTTATATATATACTGAGGACCATTACATAAGTGATTTGTAATTAATTTAGCAGCCACAGAAAAGTTTTCAGTACACTATTGCCATGCCTTCACCATTCATTAAAAGATATTATTTCAAGCAGAAAAATAGCACTTTATTATTGAGCTTGGTTACTGTAGTAGTAAGTATCAATCGATCTCGTAGATCTGATATGCATAACGAATAATTGCCTAAGGCTGGATGCATGTCATCCACGAAGAATGCACCTCTGTCTAGGTTCACGAGTTTGTTAGTTCTGGAACAGGCTGAGATGTGTAGTGATTCTTTAAATTTATAGTAGGCAATCATTCAAATTTGAATTGTCATATCACTGAAGAAGATCCACGAGATTGAGAATTCTATTGATATTTACCACTACAGTAACAAAGCTCCAACTGACTGTAGTAATGAAACATAACAGAAATATCAGTTTGAACTATCCTAGTTAAAATTAGTATGGTATCATCGGTAGCTACAACAGCACTGTCAAAAAACATCGGAAGGAGATGTTTCATTACAACAAGACACATGCACATGTAGCTATAGGCTTAGAAGATGTGGAAACTCCCTATTTTGTGTAATAAATGGCTCTGATATCATTAAAAGATGGTAAATCCCCATAATAATTATTGTGACCAGAAAAGGGACCTCATCCCAAAAATTGTCAGAGCATGTTAAAGTTTACAATCTACATACATATGATAAGGAAACCTATGGAACCATGAATATTTAATTTTTTTACTTAAAAGGTCCCTTTCCTAAATCTGGTCACATAGATTGATAATAATGGGTCATTGTTATAAATTATGCACTATGTGAACTTAATTGTGTCATTTTCCTGTACAACACTCATACATTAATGATTTTGGAGTTGTCATTATTCTCTTTAGTCTCAGAAATCTCCCTAAGAATTTTCCTGTGGTTTCTAATACAATTGTAAACCATCACAGGAAGTAGCTAGCACATGTGTATAAAAGTGTATTATGACAAGTTCTAATCAGCAATTTCTTCAGAGATGATGGCCAAAGCTATCATAAGTGTGTTTTGTATTTTGCTGGTTATAGCCAAGCAAGGGAGAAGCCAGCAAGGTGATGGAATGGAAGAAGCAAGTGAATCTTCCATGGTGAATTCAACTGACAGTAATGGACAGGACCCAGCTACCACCGACAGTAATGGACAGGACCCAGCTACCACCACTCATACTGGTATGATGTATGAAATATATAGAGCTAGCTAGCTACATGAATGGCAGCATTACTGGCCCAAGTTCTAATCTCACTGAGGCCTGCAAACTTAACTTAATGCAGTGTTCCCGGGCTTGTAAGTTAGAGTCTGATAGTTTCCTATTCCAAGCCTCATCAACTTAAGTACTAGTAGGATTATAACTTAGTCTAGACTGTGCAAACTTTAGAATCTAGCAAGGCTGACTTCAATAACAACTTAGAATCTGATAGCTATTCTGTGCCTCCTTGAAAGAAGCTTCCATTTCATGCACCTCAATAACTGAAAATGTGTGTACAGAAGTGACAATTCATATCATTCTGATCCCTTTCCTCTCTTATCAGGATGGAGAAGGAGAGATTACTACAAATTCTTTGAGCAAGAAATTCTTTATGAGGTTATGGCAGCAGGAATGCTAGGAGCCATAGCTGTCTTGGTAGCTGTGACAGTATCTCTTATATATATCATCAGAAAACGAAGAATAGGTATGTTTACTCTGATGTTATAATAGTACATGATTCATTTTTTGCACAGTCAGAAAGAGTAAATAGCTAAGTCCATATAAACAATCTTACTCGTATACATGACCAAGCAATTTACATTATAATGTTATCAAATCATTAGTTTGTTCATAGAGACAGAACAAGTCCAAACTAAGTCCTAACAAGCATCTTATATGTACTCAACCCTTCTACACTAGTCATTACTCTTGCAGGTTCTCCAAAACAGAATCGAGAAAAGGAGCCTTGCCACTCTAAAAAACCAGTTGCTCCCCATAACAACACGAGAAGCTGCTCTAATACTAAGTCACATACACTGATAACTATGAACATCACAGATGAAGAATCACCAGCTCACATCAATCCTGTCCCAGAAAGCGAAGGTATACCACAATCATATGCTATTCTCAATGATGTTGATAGCACAAAGAAAAGTAAAACCCCTTGTGAAGGCAAGTGTCACTACCTCACCAGATCATTCAGTGATAGTTTAGTAAGAGGAAAAAGTGATCCTGTAAGGATCAATATGGAAATGCTGGACAATAACAAGATCACAACTCTAAATTCCAGGCCTAAAGCTTTGAGTATTTCTAGTCGTCCACCATTGGCTACACCAAACCAGACCCCACTACAACAAAGACCTTGTACTCTGCCACTCGGATCACCATCTGATAAAAGCAGTGTTTCACCAACTCCAGTAACATCAGTAAAGGAACACTTCAATTGTAGGCTTTATAGACTCTTTCGAAAAGCTCAAGAGAAACAAATCGAAGACTCCACTGAAGCTAGTTATGTTAATGATGGATTGGGTCCCTAAACGATCCTTTTGATATCATTCAATCTTTATCTGCACAGAGTATACCCCTTTATTATGTTGCACTTTCCAGCTAAAACACATAAATTGTTGGAATAATAGGGGGGCTATAATTATTGTTTTTTTTTGTAGTCCAATAATGTTTGGACTTGTATCGCTATAATAATTATAACACCTTTATATCCAGGTACTCACCCAACGTATCAATTGCTTTCTGTAAGAACATAATTTTGGCTTCCTTGTCCTGTAGGAAGACAACAGTATACTTTTCGATAGGACTAACACAGTATTCCCGGTCATATATACAGTACCTGTACATTCTTAGCATCTGATTCATCGCTTGAGTATAGTCCATTGAAAAATCCTGTACTTTTATTTACCTATGAATTTCAGAAGTGTAAAGGTTTTGGTGTGCATTAAATGGAAAAGAATACCTCCATAATGACATCGTGAAGATATCGGAAAGGTGGCCTGCTTAGCAGTTTTTCTGTCATTGGAGGCTTTGATATAGCCTTCCCTAGCGTGTCTTTCGTTCGCTGGAAAACGCTGGGATCAATTTGGGATGCCATCTGCACACCTAGACAGCTAGTTGGGCAGAAAGCACAATAAAAAGCTACATATAATATTTATGAGATAGACTGTGCATTAGATTAGTTTCAGTAACTTACAAAATGTAGAGCCTTTCAGAGCCTGTTGTATACACAGCTGTATATTACTCCGTTGCCAACAGCAACCTAACAGTTGTCAACGCATGCTCAATAATATTAGCTAATACGCCCACGTACGTACGATGGGCCCACAAAGATGACGACCATCTCCAAACAGCAACCAAAGGTAGTTCGAAAGATATCCAGCGATATTCAGATACCCCCTGATGTATTGAAGGTTTTACTAGAGAGCTCGAGCCAGCCTCTAGTCATTTCAGGCCAGCTGGGTCCGTGGTTCGAGTCTAGATCGTGGAAGGCCAGTGATATCTGTCAAACTTTGTGTTCTGCTCCTCCTACAACTTTCAAGGTCTTCCCAAAGAGAGGAACCCCTGAATATGAAGCTTTCACCGGAGGAGAAAAGAGGGTTTTGTTCGAGACGGACTGCCTGTATGTGGAGGCATCATTTAGAGATTTCAAGGAATGGTTAATGCAGAGCCCCGATGCAATAGACCATAGCCAGAGTGATCAAAATATCGATTTCACATCTCCAAAAAAGAAAACAAAATTCGATGATACTGTCTCAAAAAATGCAGAAAAAACAGAAAATCCCAGCACAGATACATCAGCAGTGAACCCTCTACTGACATACCCTGGCTCTCACTATTGGGTGTATGCTGACTACAAGTACATGTGTAATATTTGTAAAGACATTCCTGATCTCTTGGCTTCAGTGGATTGGGAGGTGTGTGGGTTCAAGGGTCGGAGTGGAAAGGACTCTGTGTTGTGGATAGGATCTGAGGGTGCGTGCACACCGTGCCATTATGACACTTACGGGTTCAACGTAGTGGCCCAGCTGTCAGGAGAGAAGAAATGGACTCTGTTTAGCCCAGAAGATACTATCAGTATGTATCCTACTCGTATTCCTTTTGAAGAGTTGAGTGTCTTCAGTGATGTGAATGTGGTCGATCCAGACTTCGAAAAATACCCACTGCACAAAGATGCTACTCCGTATCAGGTTTGCAAGTAGAACATAGTGGAAACGCCAATAAGGGACAAACCTCTCATATACACACTATATAAAAAAACTCCCTCTTTTGGAATGTCCATTCCCCTGCAAAAGGGAAACATTCTTGGTATACAAAGCACTAAAACACAATGGGTTGGTGCAGGTGGTGTTACATGAAGGAGATATCTTGGTAGTTCCCAGACACTGGTGGCACTATGTTGAGAGCGTGGGACCACACCCCTCTGTCAGTATCAACACGTGGATAGAACTGGTTAGTAAAAATTATCTTAACAGCAATCAATGAAGGGGGAAAGTAATTTGGAATTAATGATTCATGCAGCCATCAGATTCATTTGAAAAGATCAAAGAAGCTCTAGTTAGAACATTAGTAAGTTTTGCTATTAAATTTTACCATTTTGAAGCAGTGATTCTATTAGTCATTATTGTAGGTGTCTGCATTCATAACAGATACATCAGAATCAAACACAGATCTGCTCAACCCAAATGAGGTACTCTAATTATTGGTGGGGTAAAAATTTTGTGGATTTTTCAATTATGCTTCACACTTCAAAACCACCAAAATTTCTCACTCACTATAATAATACTAGTGTTCAGGCTACACTCATTCAGTGTCTCCTTGCTTTGCTTTTTAGGAATTGTTTTCCAATGAAGATAACATAGACTTCTTGTCCCTTGCTCTCAATCAGTACAAGACTTCCTTGAGGTCAAATTCGACAGAGCTAGAGGGCTCCAACCCTGAAGAGCAGAACCAAACCAGTAAACTTGACATTGGACGTTTCCTCAAAGTCCTTACAAGCAAGAATGTGATAGAAACCATGACCAACGAGCTGTGTAAATCACTTGATTCACCTCCCAATCCATAACCCTCACCTTACTGTCATCTAGATTATAATCACCCCCCCCCCCCTCCCTTAATAGTTCGATTATTATTGAGTGTTCAATAAATATCAGAAGTCATGTGTCATTAAGAATCTATTATATAATGCAAGACAACACAAAACCAGTCACACATGAGAGAGCCACATCAAAACCATAGGACTTACAAAATCAAAGAACAGAGGAGAGAATATTACACTGAGAAAAGACGAAGTGATCTTGATAAGAGAGAAAAGTGCAGGATTTTTATTGCCAATAACAGCAGGACAGTTGATCATAGAGTGAAAGAAAGTGAGAAAAAGAGAGAGATTTAGAAAAGTACACCAATAAATGCACCCCCAAGTGTGGATGCGATATCAACTTTTCCCTAATGCACACTGGATGAAAAAGAAGCTTGAGACATTCTAAATTTCAGACAGAGAGATTGTCCGTAGAGGAGGACGTTGTGAAGAAATGGAGTAGTTAATCACCAGTATGCTAGTATAGGCTTGAGCTGGGTATATTATAAATACACTGGGGTATATATCGGATGTGGTAACTAGGTCACTTCTGAGGAGTTCTTGAGGGTTTGTGGAACGAGAGATTTTGCAGCAGTCTCCAGCAAACTGTTATGATTTACAACGGTTCTGCAAAATAAGAAAAAAAAAGAAGCTGTAATTAATCATGGGCCTTACCAACCGACCAACCAACCAATCATAATTGATGATGTATTACTCTATAGGCGGCACGCGCGGCCGTCCAAGTCATCCCTACATAGAGAGTGCTACCGCACTCTCTGATAGGTCTAAATAAAGCACACCTGAGTATAGAATGTTTTGTGTACAGATTTAATGCAGCTGCTTGGTATGGGAAAATGGGGTGGGGTATTATTTTTATGAATATGATCCATTGACCAAACAATGACCCTCTACCTAAAATAAAGTCCCCACCCCCACTATCACTCACCCAGCCAGTGCTTGCTTCAATCCCCTTTCAGTATTCTCTGACATTCTCTTCGTAGCAGTAAAAAGCTCCTGGTAATTCGTACCATTAGTCCCAGTTGGAGTGTTAGGATGCCGTGCAACACTAGCTGGCCCCTGACCAGTCACATGACTCACCAAACCATCAGATATTGAGTTATTTCTCTTCACGTCTGCTCCTTGAGTCACTGCATTTTCCTGCATAGCCACTGGAGGAGGGGTAGAAATGGAGCCAGCAACTGGCGATTGAAGTTCTGTTAGTTTTGTCGTGTTAAAACCAGTCACTGCATTCCCGAAACTTCCTAATCCAGCCAGTTTTAGATTCGGCACATCTGTAGAATTGAGAATAGTGGGGGTACTAGAAGCACTTCTACTGCTGGACGATGAGCTACGCACTGATATTCCACCCAGAGGCGGTAAAATGTCCGAGTTGGGTACACTTTCTTCTTTCTTTATCGATTTGGTGACAAACTGCGACGTGATGAGAAGTGCTGATTCTAACGTTGCAGCAGTAGTCGCAAACTCACTCTTCTTGGTCTTTTTAGACTGAGGTATTTTATCCTTCCTAGAACGAACATTCAAAGATAAGATTCCATTTGAAGGACCACTTCTTGACCAAACATCAACTTCTTTTGGTTTCTCAGTTTTTTTAACATTACTGTCACCCGATGTCCCGCTTTTCTTTACTTGAGGCAAAGATGAACCTAACACTTCCGATGATTTAACACCTGATGATACACTTGATGTGTCGTTGCTACTTTCATTACTATTTCCTGCTGCAACTTTCTGCTGTTTTTGTGCCGTCCCACTACCAGAGTCCAAAGGTGATTGAGCAGTACCATTAGTCTCCACTTTTGTCTGTTGCTGCACAGTTTCTTTACTGGACAGAGCAGGCTTGTTCCCTTCCACTTCTCCCTCTGATAACTTATTCTCAGCATTTGAAGATGAATTTTGAGCTTTAACACCATTTGACGGAGAACCACTTTCTTGAACTGGTCTGTGATTAGACCCTTCAACAAGAGGGTTTTCCTCCTGAGGGACAACTGGTGGTTTCAGCCCAGTATTACCATGACCAACCAGTTTATGATTCCGCTGTTGATGACTCAACGCTTTTTCAGTTTCTTTCTTCTTGTTTCCACCCGACTGCCAAGAAGCTGGTGCATTGGTAAGGACAATGGTTTTACTGTCTGTTACTGACAGAGACGATCGACTCATATCTTTCGAACTTGAATCCTCTTGACTTGGTACCTGTTGAGTAGATTTATTGGTATTAGGTCTTGCAGGGATTCCACCATACGATAAATTAGGACTAGGGAGAGCTGGAGAGTGATTATTGCTGCTATTGTCACCAATATTACTAGCTTCAGTTGCCGCCCATCTTTGCCAACTTCTTTCATTCCACATTCCCATTCCGAGACTAGGATGATTCCAGTTCCAAGAATCGGAATCGTACATTCTATTACTCGACGATTTCTCCCAGTATGAATTTGGAGGGTCATCTAATTCAGTGTCAGAACTCGACGGTCTGAGAGTGAAATGGGAAGTGGGTAAACTCGAAAAGGTCATCATTTCTTCACGGTAATCCGAAAAAGATGGTAAACGTCTCAATGAGAAATTCTCTGTTCCAAAAGCACCCTCTGGGTGGTATTCTGGGGTCTGAGCATGCTCAATTGAACCGGGGAAGGGGTGTGGTTGGACAATGAAAGGAAGAGAGGGTAGCTCAAACTTCGAAGTAGGAGAAGGGGTCTTATCAACAAAATGTAAACTGCAAAAGAATCAAAGTTTCTAGAATGAATGACTGTTCTACACAGAGAGATATATATACACTATTCACGATAATTGTAAGAGTACACTTATAGAATTCTCCTTAAAGCATAATTCTACCTCTTTGTAGTATACGTGTACACATAATACTCTTACCTTCTTTTAGGGGGTGTATTATGCTTGACTTCATTCTTTTTTCTTCCAATTCTCTCCCCTTCAGCACTCCCTCCCCCCACAGCAGCAGCAGCAGCAACTCTACCACCTTGCTGATTCTGCAAAATTCTACTCGTTGATGGCAGCTGGACAGATTGAGATCGTAACAAAAGTTCAGTTGACTTCTCCCCAGTCGTGACCGGAGTGCACATAATCTCACTCTGCTGTCTCAGCAGACTGGATGGAGTGTTAGCAGTAGTGCTAGTATGGGGGCAATTGAGAGGGGTGCCATTTACAAGGGGGGTGGAGTCAGTGGGAGGAACCGGAGAGGAAGTAGCGGATTGCTCTGTTATATCCATTTCATTCGAATCTGTAATCATGGCATCTTCGTCATTCGAATCATGAAAACATCTGTCAACTATCACTCTGGAACAGAAATAAACATTTCCAGTTAATGTATGTATGTATGTATGTATGTATGCATGTATGCATGCATGGGTTCTCACCTTCCACCTCTTCCTACCCTCCTCCGACCCAAGCCAACAAATTGTCTAGACATCGTCAGTCGAGAATAACGTAACTTCTTCGGTCTTGGCATTCTGACTCTAGTGGTGAAGCTCCCATATTCTGTCTCTCCATCACTCCCACCTGCGTCTACACCCACTCCATTACTAAGGGGAGACTCCTGCTCGTCATTCCAAGGCCAGTCTACGAACCTTTCATGAGACTAGAGGAAGTCAAAAATTAAAATTGTATTTTCAGAGTACTATTAAGTACTATACTCACAAAATGATATTTGACATGTGGTTTTCTCTTGAAGGTGAATTTTCCATCTATGTACTCGTCGTCATGAAGCTTATCCGAAGAGAGGTCTCTTGAGGGGTCAAGGTTCATCTTGTCTGGAGTAGAGGGTACAGGAGGAAGGGGGGACTCGGTGGAATTCTGAAGGGGATATGAATACAAAAGTCACTCTGAGTTGAAAAGTGAAAGCTAGTTAAATATAAATGTCTGCTCAAATTTCTGTTACTGAAGGTCCAGTGGACCACCTACGAATATGAACCCAACAGCCTGAATAGATCCAGACTTATTAGGACATCTGTGCACACATAATTACACAGGTTTCATTGCAACATCATACAAGATCATATTTCAATTACTAATGTAATAGACCAGTAATAATAATTAGTATATCACTCAATAATATCCTCACTTACATTCAAGTAGTAATACTTCTTCTTTCGTTTCCTTTTCAATCTACACACGGAGTAAAATATATATCCACCAGGACTGAAATTATAATTTATACGACTCACCCTGAAGACACTAAAACTTCATGTCTTCCCACTTGATGGATGTCGTAATCATCTCCACCCTCCACCTGTGTTGCATGCATGATATCAAAAGGAAGCTAAAAGCCACTGAATTCCATCTATTCATATTGACGAATTAAAATTTCACTGGGTTGGCATTGTAGGCTCAGTAAGTGCAATCTCTCTCTGCTATTCTCGATTGACAGCATACATGCACCAGCACAGGCCAGCTATCCCACAAAGACACACACACACACACACACACACACACACACACACACAGCAAGCCAGCACTAATACATATACACTGGCACAAATCGAGAGTTTTGCAGATTCTGCTCTCATTTCAGCAGGAAATCTGGACCCCTGCACTACTCATCATTGCCTTTATGTGTCCACAATTATTTGGTTCACTTCATCAAGCAATGAAAAGTCATAAAACACACCTTGATGTAGCCTCCATCCCAGGCCGATTCACTGACATTTGAGTTTTGACGGCTAGTAGCAGATCGAGTGGCAACTGGGCACAAGGATGTCATAATACTTCCACTCCAGTCTTCCAAAAGATACCTATCAAGGATAATGAAGTGGAATCAATTAGAAGTGTTGGGCTCTATTTAGAATAAGTGGGCTCTAATTAGAGTAGAGCGGGTGTGATTTCTGAAATTACCTATTCTTAAAGATATCCATGTGGACTTGAGCTAGTTCGTGCTTCTTCGCTTCTCTCTCCTTGATCAGGCCAGACAAAGTGCTAAAAATATGAAACAATTAAAAGTCGATCTACTTGTTATAGATAACTTACAAAGCTTTGTCTAAATCTCGCTTCAACTTCTGCATCTGCATGTAAGCTGTCTCATCATTCTTACGATTCTGCAAACAGAATATAATCATAGAGCATATCCAACTAACTGATAATCAATCCCACTGTGAAAGTTACCTTTCTGGTCTGCATCTTCTCTGTTCTCTTACGGAAGGCAAGATAGGGGTTGCTACCACTGGAACTTCCATCGCGACGCTCTTGTTTCACCACAGGTATTAGAGACCGACCCTGCACACACAAATACAATATTAAACTGGCCAGTGTTGTAGACCTTCAATTGTTCAACAAAATAGCAAAGTACAGTGTCCTTATAAAGTGCAATTTTTATTGCAATTACTAGTCATGCATGACTGTACAAATGATTACTGTTGTTGTTGCTGTTGTCGTTGTTATTGTTTATTCAAGTAACTTACTAGTCTGAGTCTTTTAGCCAGCCAGTAGTCATAGACAGCCAATACAAGATCTTCGTCATCCTTGAGCAAGGCCTGAGCTTCCCTCTCTGAGAGAACGGTGTTGCCACTCCCCTTTTCCAACTTGTCCATCATGCGCTCAAAGTGGAGGGGAGACAGTGGCTGCAAAAAAATTTAATGTCACATGACTTGGCATCCATGCATTGCATGCATGTCACAGGTCCTATGTCTTCTGATATCTTCACAGGCTTGCGTTTCACATAATACAGTCCCACACCTTCACATGCATGTGTTTCACATAATGTCTAGCAATGGTTTCTATATGTAGACTGCGTGGTTTCACCTTACTAGCACAGTCATCCCTCCTCCCTACCAATTAATTTCATCTCTAGGTTTCTAGTAAGGAATCTATTGCTTAATGTTGCATGGTTGGAGGGGCTTCCCTGCTCAAAATAGCTGAGCAGTGCAACACACTAGGCCACAAAAAATAAATATCAATCCACTTGGGATTTCCCCACTGAATGTGACGTGCATCTCAGTACTTCAGGTACATATGTATTTGTATATGCTCCTAATTCAATACATGTCAGAGTAAGACTTGCAACTCAACAAGAGCCCTTTCCAAAGTGATAAAGCTTTGATATTATTGGAACCAATGGCATGTACGCATATCTGAAGGCTTGTTGTTTACTTTCTCATCAGTTTGTAAACTGAGCCATTCCTCATCTTCAGTATCCAAATCATAGTCAGGAACTTCTTCATCCAGAGTAAGACCTGAAAATAATAATAATAATAGTAATAATAATAATAATAATAATAATAATAATAATAATAATAGTATAATACCAATACCTAATAAGGGTGCGTAGTTTGTATACCAATTCCTAAAGGAATGGTTCAGAAAAGAATTCTATATACCACTGGGCTTTGTGATAACAAGATAAGTTTGGCATCTTATGTACTGCGACAAGTTGTCAAATTTTAACAATGACAAGCATAGATCTGTACCAAATCTTGCAATCGTACTGGATTCTTTATTTTCAGCTCTACATGAGTCCTGACCTGGTTGTCGGATGTACTGCATAGGGGGTCTGTCAGCTGTCGCTGTGACCTCGCGGTAGTAAGGTACAGTTATGGCATTCTCTGGAGTGGGGATGATGACACGCTTGCTGGTGCAGTTGTTCTGCTGAGCAATGATCACATCTTGCAAATGCCGCTCCTAAAAAATAATTAAAATAAAAAGATTGTTGGAAGGGGGAGGGGGGATTATGCTGAACAAAAAAGGTGTTGTGCTCTTATCCTCCCTCCGCAAGTCATCACACATAGGTCAATATCACTAAACCAGTATGGGCACCAACAAGGAAGGAGATTTACCAAGAGCCACAGTGGTTGGTTAGATTGACCACTTTTTCTGCTTGTTACTGCTACCAACAAAACTTGGAAATAATTATCCATGCATCTAGAGAGATGGTGATGATTATCACTTGGATTCTGTTCCCACCCCTCCCAAATGACACTGAAGAAAGTGCTAGTCCAACCATTTCCCAAGTATACAATGCAGCACGATAAGGATAAATACAATCCATGTCCTAGAGTTAAACATTACTACCGTAGGTAGAAAGAATTATTCTACTTACTACTGCTATTACAAGATTGTACTTATTCTCCATGCTACATTTAAAAAGATTGTTATGGAAAATCTATGCATACAGTAACTCATTTGCTAATTTCACAATCTGACCAAAGTAGGGGGAGGATTTCTTATAAAAACCTCCAAATCAGCATGCATCTGTATGAATATTAACTATATAGGGCGTGGTCAAATCACGTGGTCACATACCTAACAACAAGGTGGGAAAGAAGAAAGCTGCCTAAAGCTGGTCATTAATGCACTCTTTAACTCTTTAGATGGGTTATATACAGTCTCTATATGCATAGCTATCCCTTCCTGGCTTTAAAATGCAAAAGCGCTCACTAAGAGCGAGAAAAATGGACAAAAACTCTAAAAATTTACATCCGCCATTTTAAAAATGGCGCCTGAAAAAAGGGCGGCCTTTTGGAAAAGACGAACATACCGTCTCTTCCTCCTTCTCCATACCAGTGGGCATTTGCGGCACTGTCCGGTTGATGGTGTTGTATTCGGATAGGTCCGGCAAATCCACGGCATGGTAGATAGGCAGAGGTTTGGTGGCATCAAGAGCCCTGGCTCTGAACGACAGTTTACTCATGGCCGCCCAAAAGCCGCCTCTAAGTTGGCCTAAAAAAGGCCTTCGAAAGTGCCTTTAAACGGCGATATGGCTATATTATTGCATACGAATAGAGAGAGCAGACATTCCTAATTACAATGACCGAGTCGAAACGGCCATAGATGCATCCTCTGGGAGTATGTAAGCATTCTTTCTCACGTACTCTCCCTCTTCGGCACGCGGAGATCCTGTCGCCATTTGCAACATCCTAAATGCAATGACTACCCCCAAAGGCGGAAGTGTGGGTTAATCATTCCTGGATATTTCCGCCTTATTCCGTAATCTAAGTCAATTACAATCTAATACAACAGCATCAAAATGAAGATAAATCATTATTGTGAAGGGGAGAACTAACAGTAATTACTGATTTTCTTGCATTTCAGTTTCTAAATGAAAGGGAAAAAAATTTTTTTTTACAAATAACAAAAAGGATCCATAGAAACTCACTTGCTTAGCAGCATCCTTCATTGCATTTTGAATGGCACGCTTCAGATCAGTTGAGAGAGGCTTTTGTTTGATTCTCCTGCTGACTCCTTCAGCAAGAGATTTGACATTGCTTCTGCTGACAAGACTTACAGTACGCTCACCAAACCATTCTACCCATACCTGTAAACAAAAGTTACTGATGAAAATCACTTAGACAATGATGTTGGTATAAAATTATCAGTGCTTATGGTGATATTGACCAGACTTGATGTCCCCACAAAGTATAGTTTGTCCTAATATTTAGCTGGACATTGCATCAGTGTGGGGTCCTGATAAACGATCCAATAATTGTCAGATGTCAGGCTGTTACTATAAGCTCTAAATTATCCATATTCCTGTCTTCTGTTGCTTTCAACATATTCTTACCACAATGACCAGATTTAGAAACTCTCAGCTCAGATCTTTCAGTATCTTAGTTTCCCACGTCTTTAATTTCAATCTGGGTTTTTTTTTGCAACCCCACTAAAACAACATGCCAGACTGGGCCATGGTTACTCCCAGGGTAAATCCCTAAATTCTAGTCTCCCAACACCATCCCACAGAACAATACCCACTTGATTAGCTCAATCAATGAGTGGGCACAAGCACTGACCTTATCTGGTGCTGGTTTGTCTAAGTTTCTCTTCTTGTAGCTAATGATTTTACCAGGCCAGCCTGGAAGCAAGTGCGCCTTAGCCCATATGATGTCACCAATCTTGAAGCTGATAGGTTGCTTTTCCGGCAGCACCATGTCTGATCCAGTACAGACGAGAAGCGTGTGACTGGCTATTCTTCGCTTCCCGAGGCGAAGAGGAATGGAGACTAACAGTTCATTGTCACTACACATGGGAAAACGGAACACCTTGATTAATAGGGGCCCCCTTATGCAATTGCTACAATACTGATTACAAGGGGCTTCCTTCTATCCCTACAGTATTGATTATTAGGGGCTTCCTCATACCTCTACAGTATTGATTATTAGGGACATCCTCATATATACCTCTACAGTATTGATTATTAGGGACATCCTCGTACCTCTACAGTTAGAGACATCCTCATACCTACAATATTGATTATTAGGGGCTTCCTCGTACCTCTACAGTATTGATTACCAGGGGCATCCTCATATGTGACCGGGTACAGGAAAATCCGGCATAACGTGGCACTAAAAATTTTTTTGATTTGTTGATATCCGTTATCTATGGCCCTTTGGCTCTCCATCGCGCAAATTTCAAAGCTTCAGGTCCTTTGAAGGTACCGAAAGTAGCGTAGAAAGCTTAGTTAGTTCATATTTCCAAGCATATAAGCTGGAAAGCCTACCTTAGTTCTGGTGATTTTCAGCTGCTGGATTTTCCGTGCACGAAGGTTTCATGGCTGACTTAGCGCTTCATTTGAAGCCTTTCTACTTTAGTCTAAGTTCCAAAACTTGGTCAGAAGTTTGCTCAAGGATCATAGTTTTGATCTATACAGAAAAAAATTTTTGTTGAATAAATGGCATGACTCACTAAAACTCGTGTTATGCCCGATTTTCCTGTACCGGGTCACATATATACCTCTACAGTATTGATTATTAGGGACATCCTCATATATACCTCTACAGTATTGATTATTAGAGACATCCTCATACCACTACAGTATTGATTATTAGGGACAACCTCTACAGTATTGATTATTAGGGGCTTCCTCATACCTCTACAGTATTGATTATTAGGGACATCCTCATACCTCTACAGTATTGATTATTAGGGACATCCTCATACCTCTACAGTATTGATTATTAGGGGCTTCCTCATACCTCTACAGTATTGATTATTAGGGACATCCTCATACCTCTACAGTATTGATTATTAGGGGCTTCCTCGTACCTCTACAGTATTGATTATTAGGGACATCCTCGTACCTCTACAGTATTGATTATTAGGGGCTTCCTCGTACCTCTACAGTATTGATTATTAGGGACATCCTCGTACCTCTACAGTATTGATTATTAGGGGCTTCCTCATACCTCTACAGTATTGATTATTCGGGGCTTCCTCGTACCTCTACAGTATTGATTATTAGGGACATCCTCATACCTCTACAGTATTGATTACCAGGGGCTTCCTCGTGCACCTAGAGTATTACTATTGCCCCTGACATAATTATCTAATAGAAATTTAAATTTATTATTACCTTTCTTTCCCATACAGTTTCTCCAAGGCCAAACTGATGTCCTGATCTGTATAGGAGCCCTCACTTAGCAAGGAAGATCGAGAGCTAGTCATATACTGCTGCTTTTTCGTATTCGGAGGCCTTTCGTCATCAGAGGTGCAAGCACTAGGAGTTCTATTGCTCTCCAAAAGCTCCAAGTCCTCTGGGAGTGTAAAGGAAGTTCGTCTGGATCGAATTGGGTAGTTCTTTGAAGGTACATGAGTCAATCTTTTTTTCTTTGGTTTTGTCAATTTGGATTTCGTTTCGAGTGCTTTCCCCTGCCCCGCACAACCCTGACCTTCAGTGGAAGAATCGCCGATATTTTGAATTTCTTCAACGGAACAACTTTTAACTATATTTTTCTTCTTCGGTCTTCCAACAGTTTTGACCTTAACATTGTGAAAAACTCCATCTTCTTCCGCTTTATCATCTTCTCTGTGTAAAGAGACATTAACCTCTGAAGAAAGCTTTAAATCTTTATCATTTTCCAGCCTATCAGGACAGCTGGAATTATAATCAGATATTCCACAACCCTTTTCTTCGTCCATTTCTATGTCAAGGTTAGGTTCTTTTAGAATTGTGTCTCCATCAATGTTCGAACTCGTCTGAGAATCTGACTGGCTATGAAACTGCTGGACAAGCGCAGAGCTGTTATCAAGTCTTGATTGGTCATCGAGAGACAGGGAATCATTCCCAGAGAGTTTGTGTGTGCTACTTGCAGAACAGATTGCATCGGAACCAGATAAAAATTTAGCAGAACTATTCTTTGAGCCTGATTGGTTACTGGCAGACTGGATACGTTTCTGAGGAGTACTACTCGTAGAATACGCTACATTAGAATCAGCAACAACTTCAGGGCCAGCAGGACTGGCATCTCCAAGGTGTGTCATGTGACAACTTGTTTTGGTGTCGACGGGAGCGAGGTCTTCGTCCACTCCAGCTGCAAGGAATGCAGGTTTACACGCCTCAACACGTGTAGGAAAATGACAGTCCAACATATGCTTCAGCTCTTCTCCAAATGTACTTGACCCTACAGAAGGTGATTTCAATTTTTCACAAAGGTTCTCTTCCTCATCAGTATAGATACATTTTTGATCATGAATTTGTTCTACTGCCTCTTTTTTGATAAGTGGTGTATCCATGACGACTGCTTTCATAGGAGTTGTATCCGAGTGATTTGTAACTGAAGGACTCGTATCAAACTTGCCAATTATTCTATTTTGATCACCAATCTCTGCTCTCTCTTCTTCTTCTTCTACTTCACTGTAGCAACTGTTAGGTGATAGAACCATGTCTACTACTTCTGTGTCAGTTTTATCTTGAGGGACTGAGCAGGAGGAAGGAGTCGAATCCAAATCTCCTCTTTCAACTTGATCTGCAGTTATGACATCATCAAATTCATTGGTGGGCGATACATCTTGATCAGCAGTCCTAACATCCCTGGTGGGTGAAATATATTGATCAGTAGTCGTAGATTCATTGGTGGGCGATACATCTTCAGCTGTCGTGACCTCCTCAGATTCATTCATGGGTGATGCATCTTGATCAGAAATCTTGACGCCATTGGTGGGTGATACAGTCACACCCACAACCTTTGAATTTTGAGGAAGCGAAGAGAAGGTAGTCGACTCACCTTCTGCATTTTCATTGGCAGTCTGAACTTCAGAAAACACATCATCTCTATGATGAAGATCTTCACAACTGGACACTGAAGGGTTGTTGACTGCTGCACATGCCAAACCTTCGAGGTCTAACCTGTCATCAGATTTGGATATGGAGTCAGATGATTTTGAATCAGATCTGGAATCAGACTTCAAATCATCAGATTTGGGTATGGAGTCAGATGATTTGGAATCAGATCTGGAATTAGACTTCAAATCATCAGATTTGGATATGGAGTCAGATGATTTTGAATCAGATCTGGAATCAGACTTCAAATCATCAGATTTGGGTATGGAGTCAGATGATTTTGAATCAGATCTGGAATCAGACTTCAAAACATCAGATTTGGAATTCATAGCAGATCTGGATTCAGATTTCGGATTATCTGGCATGGATCCGGAATCAAGTTTCAAATCAGATCTTGACAACGGTTTGACATCAAGAGGCTGTTCTATCTCGGTGTTCAACTTAGAAGAATGCCAACTACTTCCAAGTTGCTCAAGTTTAGTGACCAACTCATTTCCATCCGGCAAATGTTCAGAATCTGTTACTGGATTGTCCTCCCATGCCTGTTCTTCAGTGCCCTTACTGTCCACAGAACAACAGGAGACCACCTTTGTACCCTTTACAAACACTAAATCAGCAAGAGCACTGTTATCACCACCTGACTCCTCATTAGTCACATGATCTGTCACATGACTCTTAGCTGGCTCCTCATTAGTCACATGATCTGTCACATGACTCTTAGCCGGCTCCTCATTAGTCACATGATCTGTCACATGACTCCCCGACTCCTCATTAGTCACACAATTTGTTACATGACTCCTAGCTGACTCCTCATTAGTCACACGACTTGCAGCTGAAAAGAGAGCAGAACGTGGCAGCCCTATGATAGGATTTTCAAGGTTTGAAACATTTGAGCCTAAGCGAGTAATACTTTCACACAAGCCCGAAGAATCTTGAGGGTTCAAAAGAGCACACTGCTTATCCTTTTCACCATCAAAAGTTAGCACCTTGACCAATTTTTTATTGACGGCTGGATCATGGCTGTGGCTTCTAGCAGCTGCAGGCAAGATACCAATAAGAGAAGAAGCACAGTTCTGCACTCTGACCTCGCAGTCGCTGCAAATATTCCCACCATTACCAGCACACTTCTCCTTCTCTATCTGGAGCTTCAAGGACTTGAGGGCAACACCATCCATACTGTGTCTTCGAACTCTCTTCTTGCCACACACAGGCTCTTTCTTGGAACTTCCAATTTTTTGAGGAGTCATGAAGCGTCTCCACTTGCTCTGGGGAGAAAATTGATTAAAATCGGTGAAAGAAATGTGGAAATCTTTCATCAGAGGGATATCTTGCCGTATTGCAGCTCTTTCACCACCACCCATAGAAGACTGATCACTTGATTTTGGAGGAAAGTTAGAAATGCAAGAGGCTAGCTTCACCTCCATGTCCTTAAGAGGGACAGACTTGTGTGAAGAGATAGAATTGGTAATTGTTTCTTCAGGAGGTACACTATGCTGGTTTGACGAACTTGGTTCAAAAGTGGGCTTGGATACCCTATAATATGAAACACGCTTTTGCCGCTGAGGAGACAGGGGGGTAGAAGGAGGAGCACTGTCAGCGTTAGTTTCATTTTGAAGAAGTTTTGGTTTTGGAACCTCAATCCAGGACCCTCGTTTTGGAGAAAGAGGAGTAGAAGAACGGGCTCTTTTTCGAGGAGTTCTTACAGAGTTACTGCTACTTGATGGCTTTGTATTCATATCATAAAACTGAGCATGCCCAGTAGAATCACTGAACTGAGCATGCCCAGTAGATTCACAAGATGAAGCACGACTTTTATGAACATTTGAAGATTTGCACAATGTAGAAGCACTTGAAGCAGGTCTGTTCATGGATAAGTTACTACAGCTTGAAGAACCTGTATCACCCAGTTGGTTATTGGTAACTGCAGGCTTTGCGACCTTTAATTCATTCACAGTCGAAATGAGCTTGAAAAGGTCCCTTTGTGATCTGGCCACAGCATCCATTAGGGACGAGGTAGAAGAAAATAAAGTAGTAGCAGAATTCATGCTTTTACAGGTGCTATTTTCGACATCTGCACTAGATGCTCTGCGAGAATTAATATTCTCACTTCTTTTTGTGAAACTTTTATCCAATAAGTCTGCCCCTATTCTTCCATACAAATTCTCAGGAGAGTCAGTGAGACTTCGTCTAAACACATTTCGTGTTGGAGGAGTGTCTTTTTTGGAAACTCTGTCGGAACGTTTGATAGCACTCTTAGTAGATTCCTGGGAAGGAGGAGGGTGTTTCTTCTCAGGAAAAAACCTGTCAGGAAGTCTGATAGTACTCTTAATAGGTTCCTGAGAAATAGAGGGACGTTTCTCAGGAGAGCATGCGACATTGAAACTCTCTTCCGGAGAAAGAGCAAGTTCTTTTCTGGGGGAAGGATGAGTGAGAGAGTAATGACGGATTTTAGGTGTCTTAACACGTCCGTTAATGCCAAGAGCATCACTATCTCTGAAAACGTTTGCATTTTCTGGAACTCGAGATTTCCGAGAAAAAAGAGGAGAAAGTCCATTTCGCTCCCGATAATTAGCGACTTTACACTGAGAGGTCGTAGAGGTTGTCACGTGAAAGTGATCTGGTAGACCTATCACGCTGGGGTCAAAGTTGAAGTAGGAGTTGAGTTGGAAGGGACAGCGGAGGCCACACTTGCAGGTGCCATTAGATAGCAAGTAGTGAAGGAGCTGTTCGCTGTTTCTCAGTATTGTGTGGTCAGGACTAGGGGAAAAATTGAAATACTAAAATATATAGTACTTGCATGCACTTCAATACTGATCAACCAGTGCAGGTCCTACATTATAAGGCCCTACAGGACAAGTGCCTTGTGTCCTTATGGATAACTTATTTACATACATTTGACCCAAGGCTAACAGCATGCTGGTTCTGATGGTGGCTTTTGTAAGCTAGGATCTAGACCACTCTAAACGTGGACACTTTTGGGATCAGTTAATAAGTGTCCTGATTAAGGGTCAGTTAATAAGTGTCCTGATTAAGGAGGGTCAGTTAATAAGTGTCCTGATTAAGGAGAGTCAGTTAATAAGTGTCCTATATCGCCACATCATTGCAGGCATATGCAGATATAGTATACTAGATAATGTGCATCTGTAGTATACTAGATAATGTGCATATATAGTATAGGTTCCAAATGCTATAGGTGCATGAGGAAGCCCCAATGCAAATCGTCTCAGCGACTGTAGAAATAACAGCTGGAATTGGTCCATTTAGTGTTTTGTTTACATAGGTCAACTGGATGTGAAACCAAAAAATTAACTTATTAATAATTCATGAGTTAATGGTTACACTGGGGTATGAGATGCTACATAGTGTGTCCTCCATGTCCAACCAAAAATATACTGTAACATGGAAGGTCCAATCATGCTCTCCCGAGCCCCCAGGGCCTTGTTAACATGAAGGTCCAATAGCTCTGCATCTAGTCGTCCACAGTCCACATATGCCCCCCTAGGGCCCTGTTTAACATGAAGGTCCAGTTCTGCATGTAGACGTCCACATGCTCTCCTGGATGGCAAGCCCTGGGAACAGCAGGAAGGTATGAGCATGTTGTTTACCCTCTGCACTATTGACTCTACACATTAGCATTCCGAGGTTTATGTTGTAATTGTCAATGCAATCACTGAGAACTCATTATTAAGAAACAAAAGACTGCTAATTGCATGTGCCACCTGAAACCTGTCGATACTATTCTGCACCTTTTCAAACCCTCTCTTGTCCTCACCTCACATAATACACTTGTTTAGCATGTTCATCTACCTCCCTCATCCAACCATAAGGCACCACTATGCTGCTGCATGTGTCCACCTCTGGCACCATCACTGCCATGTTTCCAGTCTGTGTCTGCACTCCTCACCAGTTCACGCAAATAGGTAAACTAATGATGAAAAATGAAATAAATTCAGGTATTAATACATGAACATAATATTGAAATGCTGGCTTGGTTTCCCACATACTGTGCATCTATTCAGTACAAATAACCTAATTATTGCCTATTCTAGTGTATTAACTTATAGCCTTAAGCTATACCAAGTAGCTAGCTAATACTGTGCATGCAGATGATTTAAATTAATAATAAGAACAAAGGACTCACCTGTCAGGGCTAGGCCTAGATTTTTCAAAAAAATCTTCACCGCTCGGAGCTTTCGAAGATAGAAATTGGAGCAGTGACGAAACTGCAGGAGCAGCTTACCGATATCAGAGCCCGCAAAGAAAGCCCAGAACTCAGCTGCAAAAAAATGTGCACACACGTGGCCACCTAATTGTGCTCACGTGGTACTTAGTATAAAAACGTAAAATTGTCTGCACTATATCTGAGCTGACTGAGTGACTGACAGCGCAGTGAGGATGTCTGTTGCAAGAGTAAGCGAATTAAGACATAACTGCTTCTTTTTGATGTTATAGTGTTCACACAATTTAAAGGGTGTACAAGAAGCTGCAAAGGACTTTGTCAGCTTTGTCAATAAAGGTCCTTCACCCTACCATGGTGAGAAGAAGAGATAGCTAATGTATAGAGATGCTAATTCGCTGTGGGTCTTTTTTGCCTTCGGGGAAACCCATATGTAGCTTGGTATTAGCTATGTACATGCAGCATCATGTGCTGATACCTAGGGGTGCACTGTGTTAATCTTTTTGGTTCATATAAACAGTGGCATAGGGAGCCTAGTTAGTTACTTGGTATGATAAAAATATCTACATATCACACAGTGGTGGAAGAGTGCAAGAGAAGGCTCACGGCAGGAGGATTCAGTGAGCTCTTGGAGAAGGACTCTTGGAAGATAGTCCCAGGAGGCAAAGTATGTACATGAAATCCTGAATATTCCAATTCATTGATTTCACTACAGTACTTTGTGGTCAACAATTTCTCGACGATTATTGCCTTCGCTGTGGGGGGCAAGTACAAATCTGGAAATGGGTTTTCCATCGTGGGTGCACATACAGACAGCCCCTGCCTCAGGGTAGTTAATTAAGTAACCAGTTCTATTACATGGTATAATTATTCCACCTTTATATACTGTAGGTAAAGCCACGTAGCTGTCGTAATCGTCACGGTTACGTTGGAGTGGGCGTGCAGCTGTATGGTGGAGGAATCTGGCACTCCTGGTTTGACCGGGACTTGAAACTAGCTGGACGGGTTGTGTGTAAGGTAAAGGTCTCTTGGATTATAGCAGTGTGATTTGAAAATAAAACAGTAGTCACATGGCTGTTATATGAATTTGACCTGTAAGAATGGACCACACCTATTGGGAAATTGTCCGGACATACATAGCATCTGGTGATCCTATTATGATGATTTGACTGGTAAAAATTGTTGAATTCGACAGAGGCAAAAGACCTGTACCTCTAGCTGTTTTCTAAGTGTAAAGGAAATACGAGTCTACATATAGCTGGCATTTCTTCCCTTCTAAGACGAGTTTAATTAGACCCACCCTCATCTGATAAGCGGTATTCAATAGAGTTTCTGATAAGCGGTATTCAATAGAGTTTATCAGTTCCATCTGACCTCCAATACTGAAAATAATCTGTCAACAAGCTGATCCTCCCCTCTACTTAAATGGTCGTTCCCTTTGCTGCAGAGTGACACCGGATTGGTCCACCAGCTGGTGCACATTGAGGAGCCCATTCTCCGAGTCCCAAACATCTGCATCCATCTTGCCAGAGACATGAACACTTCTTTTGCTCCAAATAAGGAGATGCACACTGGGTAAGTTCCTGGTAATTACAGATCCCAATAAGGAGATATGCACAATGGGTCAGTTCCTGGTAATTTTGCTCCTTTTGGCTGTACCCATTGAGTTTATACTCTTTAGTGGGAAATTTTATTCATGAGTAAAACCCTGGGTAATCATCATTGAAATACCGTGTAGTATAATAATTATGGTGGGAGAAAATTTGTTATTATTGAAATTGTTTTGCCCATGCTTCATTTTCTCACTTTTCCGCTATAACAATGCCATAATTCCATTCACTGACTTCAACTAAACCTTCATGTTCAGAATCCCTGTCTTGGCAACCACTGCCCAGGCTCAGTTAGAGAAGCTGGAAGATACCCCAAAAGGAGCTCAAGTAAGTAGATGGTTTCTAGCCATTCGTGTCATGTGACTAACTAGTGGTGATATCATCTTCCTTTCTCTTTTCCAGCACCATCCAGTTTTGCTCTCCCTGCTGAGCAAGAAGCTGGGTTGCTCTCCTGCAGACATCTTGGAGTTTGAGCTGTGCTTGGCAGACGCCCAGCCTGCAGTGAGTGCTTCATGAAGATGCATCCTCCTAGGATAATGGGCACATTTGGGACCTAGACTTTTGTCCTTTGTAGAGAGGTTGTCCTCTTTTGGAGTTCATTTGTATAGAGTATATTTTTTGAGAGGGTTGTCCCCTTTCGGAGTGTTATTCCACTGTGCCATAATGGACCAATCAGGGCACCTTTTATAATATATAGTATTTGTTTCCTGACAGACTATCGGAGGAGCTCTGGAGGAGTTCATTTTTGCCCCTCGTATCGACAACCTTATGAACTGCTACACTGGTCTGCAGGTGAGCAAGGTGATGCAAGAATCTCTTGGATTCATAAAGACTTATCATAAGCCCTGCACCTTTTAGACTTAAGATGGACTATCATAAGCCCTGCATGACGCTTTATTTCCTTAGTGCTTTTATCTGTTGCTATGCATGTTTCTAGGGTCTCCTAGATGCAATGGACTCGCTTGACAATGAGCCTAATGTCAGAATGTTGGCTCTGTTTGATAATGAAGAGGTAAGAAAACAGACTTGGGGAAAAAAAGGATGTCATGGGTGGTTTATGTTTTGTAGGTTGGGTCTGTGAGTGCACAGGGAGCTATGTCCTCTATTGTGGAATGGACTCTCCGAAGAATATCTGCAGGTATGTGGCCTCCCCCTGAGCCCACGACACCCACACACAGAGCTCAAAATCAAACAACCCAATTAGATTGGTCAATTAGTAACCACGTGCACACACATCACATGATAATCATGTGATTATGATTATGCTAATTTCCCCAGGGGCAGACTCCAGTGTAGCATTTGAGGAGTCTATTCCCAAGTCTTTGCTTGTTAGTGCTGATCAAGCACATGCCATTCACCCAAACTACCCGTGAGTGACTCCAATTGGAGCACATCTGCACACTGTCATATTGTATCTTACTGCAGAGAGAAACATGAGGAGAACCATAAGCCCATGCTTCATGAGGTAAGTTTTGACTTAGGTAAAGGGTCGTTAATAATAAAATTCATGAGGTAAAGGGTCAGCACTAGTAAATGGTTGGGTGAAGATCCTAAGAATAATATCTCCCTCTTCTTTTACTGTAGGGGATAGTATTGAAGTACAATTGCAACCAACGATATGCCACCACTGCCATTACTGCAGCCATCATGAAGGAAATTGGACGTCTCTCCAATGTCCCTATACAGGTAATATTAAAAGGAAAATCTCCCACATCCTTATCTCGCGTAGCAGCCACGAGGGAAGGAAAGGGTTGCAATACTGGTACTTGTTTTGTAGGAATGCATTTAATTTTGTGCAAGCTGATGTAAGATGAGGTCACCCACTGTGCGCACGTGCACAAACGTGTTTAGGCTGATCCAGATCAGAGTCAACAAAGGAAAAAAGAAGCTTGAAATCTTCCCCTGGAGTCGGCTCTCCCATGAAGAAGGTAGAGACTATTAGAAAGTTTACTGCAGCTACACCTCCAGCTCACAGAACTCCATCTGGAAAGTTATCTTCTTTACATCAAAATGTCTAGGACCACACCACATGTCTCTTTGGCAGTCATAGCCTAAGTTTCGAGCAGCAGAAGTAGCTGCTTGCTAGAGACTCCATTTTGATCAATAGGCGCAAATGACGTCCTCTTCCTATGCTACATGACGTCATTACGGAATTTTGATTGTTAATCCCCGGTACTTTTAGCTTTTAGGGGTGGCGTGAAGAAGTACTAGTATTGCATGTTCCCAGACCCTTTCCTTCCCTCGTGGTTGGCTATACGAGACCACACATCCCTGATAACCAATGAAAGTAGCTAAGAAGTAATAAATTCTCTCTCTCTCTCTCTCTCTCTCTCTCTCTCTCTCTCTCTCTCTCTCTCTCTCTCTCTCTCTCTCTCTCTCTCCCCCCCCCCCCTTCTCTCAGGAAGTAGCAGTACGCAATGACAGTGCCTGTGGATCCACGATTGGTCCCCTGATGTCAGCTAAACTAGGGATGCGTACCGTGGACATAGGGACCCCTCAACTCAGCATGCACTCCATCAGGGAGATGTGCTGTACCACTGGAGTCAGTCAAGCCTGCAAACTCTACAAGGTACTGTGTTCTGTGTGTACCTATAGTAGCACCTCCCCTCCCCCCTTTTGGGGGGTAAAAATTCTGTGATTTTCATGGATAGCCCAAATCAATGAAAATTTAACCCACGAATAATATACCATGTGTGCAAGAAATCAACCACATTATTAGCTAGTTCTAGATCAAAAGAAGAGGCTTTATTCCATGCAAAGTGACATCTTTTGGATCCCCGAGGCCCCTCTCAAGGTTAATATCATATTCGACAGTTTCAGCAAATTTGCTGGTGAAGTTGCTATGGAAGAAGGTGTGGATTGTATCTTACTGGCTTCTACCTCGTCGTGGTCACAAATTCTATTCTACTCCTAACACAGGCACCTGCCACTGACTCATTTGAACCCCCACAAAAATTTAACCACTAATTTTTTTACCCCCTTGAAAATAATCCCATTTTAAAATTAATATAAGCATGCGGCCGTTACGTATTCCTGCCACCTCCCTTCCTTTATAATTCCATTTTTCCTTCCCATGGGTCATCATCTATTGAGAACTCAGCAGAAACTTATTATAGTGTGCAGATTTATCATCCTAATTTTTTTCTCCTCCTCTCTCTCTCTCCCCTCACCCTGTAGCAATTCTACCAGAGTTTCCCTGATATTGACTCTAAGTTTACAAGCAAGTGACCTGAGAACTTTCAACTAGATGCTGCATGTACGTAATGCAGTGACAATATACGTAGCTATATGCTTTATACTTGGTCTGTATAGTAGATAGCTAGCTAGCTGGTAATTTAGTTGCTATTTCCCCTTGTACAATACGTCTAGTGCTATATGAGCTGTTTGCTATTCTTTATCATAATGTTAATTTTGTATCTGATATTTCACTGCCACCACCAAATCAGTTCCAGTTTTTCTTCAATCCTCCTTCACCATCTCATTACATGATAACACCTTTAAACATGCCTAGATGAGAGATAACCATCGTTTGTGAGTTCACTCTTACACTTTTCTTCATAGTTCACAGTGGAAAAGGTGGAATAGTGCGCTTATAGGTCGCAGCTGAGCATGTACATGAATCTGTCAACGGAATGGACAATGGATAAGATTACAGGATTTGATCAAGGAAGCTTTTGCTGTCCTGCAGCATGTCTCACCCAATGGAAGAGCAGTATGGTGACCGTTCACCAGTGTGAACATTTCATCTGTTCTTCCACATTGAATACATAGAAGAAGTCTACAAGAAGTTGCAACAAATGAGGAGTTGCTGTCTATCGCACCACTCTGATCTAGTCTTGCATAGGTGACCCTTTACCACATTCTGTAGCACTAGGGCAATGTACATTTGATTTGAGTCACAGCGAGCAAGTATTCCTATAGGCTTTTGTGCTGATAGCTATTCATTTGTGCTTTCAACTCCTTAGAAGATTTTGATGTGAGTTTTATATGCAAGTGGCAGGCAGCTGCATACATAGAAAACTGTAATGCTTACTTCAAAGCACTTAGATAAGCCTAGCATTTAGATAAGCTTTGTGCCTGCTGCCCAAAAGGCTGTAGAAATGTTTAGCTGATAGTTCATTTGTGCTTTATGTAAGTGGCAGGCAGCTGCATGCATAGAAAGCATACTTACCACAAAGCACTTAGATATGTCTAGTGCCTACAATCCACTTAGATGTAGAAATCAATTACAATTGGAGCATGCGCATAAATGCACGCGCAGGGCGCTACTAATTCGGGACACGTACTTGCACCTTTTATTGCAGCGAGCGAGCGAAGCGAGTGAGCTGACTCTCAGGTCATGACTCATTGAAATTTTAAATATATATATATATCTAGGTCTACACTCCAAAATGCCCCAGGCGTACGTACGTACGTACGTGTCGTGCAATAGTAGCGCCCCTGCGCGTGCATTTATGCGCATGCTCCAGTTGCAATTGCTTGATTGATTTCTACATCGCTTTGTATATAGCATGGTGGATAGTAGGGCTAGGCTTATCTAAGTGGATTGTAGGCACTAGACATATCCAAGTGCTTTGTGGTAAGTACTTAGCTTTCTATGCATGGAGCCGCCTGCCACTTAGCTACATAGCTAACACAACAGCAAAGCAAGCTCAACATTTCTACAGCCTTTTGGGCAGCAGGCACAAGAGGCTTATCTAAGCGGCTTGTAGGCACTAGGCTTATCTAAGTGCTTTGAGGTAAGCATGTATGCAGCTGCCTGCCACCACTTACATGACTCTTAGCAATATCAAGCACTGAAGCCTATCAGCTACTTTAATTGCTCACTGTCAAATGCTGCACATTGCTATAGATACTCGACAGCAAATGAAAATCGTTGAAGAATACTTGCTTGCTCGCTCGCTGTCAACTGAATGTTGAACATTGCCCTAGTTGATAGCCTCGTACGAGGCTAGTGTGTGTCTCGCTCGCTCGTCAATTATAGTAGAGTGGTGGTGTGTCATACTAGTAAATGCTCGTGTAGCATTGTTGGGCGAGAGAGCGTATTCAGCAATTGAATTCCTTTTTTTCTATTTGTCCTTTTTATCCTTCTAGCTAATTGTTTAATTTTTTTCCCAGTTCATTTATAATTACTTTTGCAATGTTAATGTCATTGTATAGAGGCACAGAAAGTTAGCTAACTCCTACCATGTGGCTATCCTAGCTATGATATTGGATTTAGCTAGCTCAGTTAAATCTAAATTGAATTGCTTACTTTAATACTATGGTTTCCTCAGCAGTCATTTGTACTTTGACTTATTGGGCTAAGATATTGCAGTGGTTGTGGCAGCTGCATACACAGGAGGCTGAATAATGCTTACCACAAGCACTTAGAAAGCCAAGCGCCTGCAATCCACTTAGCGCCTCTATGACAAAATGCTGTAGAAAGCAATAAGCTCTAGCTGTTTGTTCTAAGTGCTATGGGCATGTTTCATTTGTGGGGTCAAAGGTCAAACGAACGTGCGCATGCATATTATATAATATCGTGAATCTCGATTGACATGACAAGTGTGTGTCTCGCTCGCCAATAACAGAATTGATAGTGTGAGTAGGAGTGGGATAAATTACATTATGCTAAGTGTTTCCTACTTCAAAAATGCCCATCCACTATAAAAACACCTGAAATGTACTGCCACTTTTTGCTCTGCTGCCTGCAAGCAACAGAGATGGCTTGCAGGAAACTTTGGGTTATCTTCTTTCTTGCAATTTTTCTGTTACTGTCTGGCTCCTTCCCCCTGATCAATGGTGCAGAGACAGAGTGCAAGGATTGTGTGCAATCCAAGTGCATGTTGTGTGCCCAGGGAATCATTGGCGAGGGAGAGATCACCGAGCAGAACGTAGTGATGAATGAGATCATTGGTGCAATGAACGTAAGAATAATAATGTACAAATGCTATAGAGGACCTGGAGCATACTGATGTAACAGTATGCAATTTTGTTAGTGTTCAGGATCTGCATTATGCATGAATAAAATTAATATTTTGGTTAGAGTTAAAATTAATAGTGCTCAGAAGGTCCACTAGTTTGCAGACCTCCTATTGCCTGCTATTATTATTATTCACAGAAAGCTATGGATGAGCTCATAAGGCTGGCAGGCAATACCATTTGCACTTTCATGGCAAAGAGAGTTGGGAAATTCAAGAATAAGGGGGAATTCCACGAAGAAAAAGGTTAGAGTATAATGCAAAGTATGTCCTAAGTGCATGAGTGCATGTGTCGAGCATATGATCTAGCCTTATCAAACTTGACCACACTCCCACTTTTGTTCATTGACCACATTTCATGGCCACCCAAAAGTAGCTAGCTGTAGTATAGAATAGAGTAATATTTCAGATCATGCAAGTAAACTCACTTACTAATAGGATCTTCCCACACAATCGTTAGCTGCTTTACTCAGACAATAAGTTGTGTGGGATGATTTTTAATTAAATAACCTGATAGCTTATCTGCTTATTTGCAATGCTCACTCACCTAAGACCACTCTTTATGATAACTTCTCAATAGACTTTAGAATCGTTGCTAAACTCGTAAAAAGAAATTGCTAGGATATCTTGTGAACTCTGGCTCTGTAAGAAAGTCTATTTCATTGGAAACTAAA
The DNA here is from genome assembly GCA_963924555.1 of Crambe crambe. NCBI lineage: Eukaryota > Metazoa > Porifera > Demospongiae > Poecilosclerida > Crambeidae > Crambe > Crambe crambe. The sequence continues at coordinate 6,774,324 of OZ004588.1, forward strand.
CTCTGGGATTTCTCATATATCGGATATTGGGTCAATAATTCTGTTGCAACTGAAATAACCATGAGGTTTACCTCGGGTTACCCACACATACCTGAAATTCCAACAATGTAGCTAATTGGATAATTAATAGCTAGCTAGCTCTTCAGGTAATTGAGCAGTCATTTTGCATGCATAGGGTACGTACCTATAGGCTGTTCACCACAAAGGAGTAATCATGGAATGAGCCTGATGATCCTGATCAATGTGTTTTATGGATTGCTTCAATTTGCATTTGTGCATGTATTCGCTTACAATGATTATTGTTATTGAGAGCTGGAATGGACTGCTGTTAGTTTATTTTTTATTTATTATTATTATTATTATTATTATTATTATTATTATTATTATTATTATTATTATTATTATTATTATTATTATTATTATTATTATTATTATTATTATTATTATTATTATTATTATTATTATTATTATTATATTTTATTTTTGAAGGAAAAATCATAGTGCTGGGTACGATGTTTAATTTTGCACATTCTACTAGGGCAATGTACAACATTTGAGTCACAGCGAGTGAGCGAGTATTCCTACAGGCTTTTATGCTGATAGCTATTCAATTTGTGCTTTCAACTCCTTAGAAGTGAGTTTATATGTAAGTGGCAGGCAGCTGCATACATAGAAAACTGTAATGCTTACCTCAAAGCACTTAGATGAGTCTAGTGCCTACAAGCTGTTTAGATAAGCCTTGTGCTTGCTGCCCAAAAGGCTGTATAGAAATGTTGAGCTGATAGTTCATTTGTGTGTGCTTTGCATGTAAGTGGCAGGCAGCTGCATGCATAGAAAGCTAAATACTTACCACAAAGCACTTAGATATGTCTAGTGCCTACAATAAGCCTAGCCCTACTATCCACCATGCTATAAACAAAGCGATGTAGAAATCAATTACAATTGGAGCATGCGCATAAATCCAGCTACTATTGCATGCACGACAGACACACATATGTACACCTGGGGCATTTTGGAGTGTAGACCTAGATATATTTTATAATTTCAATGAGTTATGACCTGAGAGTCAGCTCGCTCGCTGAAATTATATCTCTACTGTTGAAAATATTTTACAGTACTATTATACTATAATTTACAGTACTGTATATTATAATTTACAGTACTGTATATTATAATTTACAGTACTGTATATTATAATTTACAGTACTGTATATTATAATTTACAGTACTGTATACTAATTTATAATAATGCAAATTGATATGCATCAGGTATGAAATCCTTTAGGACTAAGTTCTTCAATACAGTTTTTTGTGTTTACTTACAGGACAGTACTTCAGACTTACAGTGGATAAAGACAAGAAACTATCTCTTTCGTCCTTTCTCTCGCTAAAAATATCCATCCCTCGGCTACTCCTCAACTATTTCAGCTTTAATTGTGAGACTAATGCGATAGTGATTAAGACACGACCTGTGCCTAGTCAAACAATCATCCCATCCGTGATCAAACTCAAGAGTGTTTCACTCCGCCTTGAAGCGACACTCACAGACTTGGCCAGCACATTAAAGATTTCCTTGATTGGAGGCTGGAAAGTAGGAGGGGCTCGGATTGAAACGAAGGTAGATTACTATAGACGTGCTGGTGTTATCGAAATCAGTGCTTCACCAAAGAATGCGGAAACGAACTTGCCTCAATTTGCCAGAGATCTGACCGGTCTTTCCATTCCAAGTACATCAGTTGGAACTCGGGGACTTGATTTCTATGGCATAATCAAAGCCGACAATTCTGTGACTCTGATCCTGAGTAGTGACAAGGGAAAGGCTAAGATCTACGCCATTTACCAGAAGGAAGGGAATCAAGTATCGAGTAAGGCATTTGCAGTGGAGTTTCCTGGATTTCAAATGAGCTCACTGATCAAGAAGGTCACTAATGTCGATATTTCAAAAATTCCATACTTTGGCGCATTGCAAGTCAGTGATATAGGAATCACTTTTTCCACTGGTGAGATAGAAACACTACCCGAAGACACCTTTGCCAACAGTAAACTCTTGAGGAACAATGGAGTTGCAATACCAAAGGGTATGAAAGCATATGTGGTCGTACCGTTTTATAAGGACATTGTCATCATGACCTATAATAACAGGACATTTACTTTTATTCCCATGAAGAAGAACTTGTCACTCAAAAAGATTTTGGGTTTTGTCATTCCCCGAGGCATGGGAAATCTTCTTCTGCCGAAAAAACTTCTTGGAGTTTTTGATTTGAATATTGATGAATTCTCAATTTCAGGGCCCAGAAATGAAATGAGTATTGGAGTATCATACCCAAGAAGCGTAAGATTTTTCAAGAATCTATTGGTTATTTCTGATCTGTCTGTCTACCTCACAATTGGCCAGCGACATCCAAGGGTCAGAGCAGAAGCACGAGGTATCATCAACCTAGCAGGAGCCAAATTTAAGACCAGCTTGTCTATGAATCGACGAAATCATTATGTTCTATCAGCCAATGGGGACAGGTTACCAGTAACTGCTCTAATGCGCAAGTTTCACACCTCTGTTCTCCCAAGATCATTATCCAAGTTACTCAGAAGGATTCCATTCCTGCGGTTTTCTATCTTAAAGCCAAAAATTTCATATACCTTAGTAGCCAGACCTTTGCAAATGCATATCGGAGGTACACCTGTGGTACATGGTTTCCGGACTGTCGATATGGACATCATCATAGTTAAGTCTGGGAGGAGAATTAATATGGTTCAAGGCTTTCAGCTAGCTTCGATCAATCTTGGAGCTTTCATGACAAGGATCACTGGTTTTAACTTCAGGAGGATCCCATTACTCAACCAGAATGTAGGCCTCAGTGTGACATTGTCTCCCGCCACTTTTCGTAGTGTCCATTTCAACCACGGAAAGCTTAAAGGTCTCAGTATAACAAAGGGGATTTCAGTACAGGCATCCATGGGCTTCCCAAGGAACTGCCACACTGATACGTTCTGTCGAGCAGCAAGCACTCTCATCGGTAAGAATGCAAGAATGTCAGTCCAAGCCACAATCAACTCCCCCAACTACTTACCCATAACTGCATCCCTTTCCAGCATAAGATTGGGCAAGAAGGTCATGCTTATCAGAGCAGGATTAAGGATAGTCGGAGGGACCACTCCTAGCGTTGGAATTGTTGGTTCAATAGATCTGAGGAACCCTCGCATCACTCTTGCTGCTGAAATTTCTGTGAGCACAAAAGGTCTAGCCCTCCAGCTCTCAATGACAAACTGCTGGCACAATGCCTTCAATGCAAGGTGGCTCTCCATTTGCAATCTGCTTGGATCTATAGCCTTTGCTCCCACAACTGGTATATCTGGACTTGAGCTCGGTGGTGAGATTCGACTCGGATACAAGTCCACTGGTCGCCAAATCATTGCCAGGGGCTACGTTGGAATCAACACAGTTTCACCTCTTGAGAATTACTACTATGTCAAGTTCAATCGGATCACTATGGGCTCATTGCTCAAAGCATTCAAAGTCAACATCAGACTTCCAAGACCACTAGCAGTCAGTGGGTTCCCTAGAGGTTTCCAATCATCTTTCTCCCTCCTTGGAAAAGAACTGCCTCAAGTACATGTCAGCATACCTCGTGGTTTCCACCTAAAGGGTGCTCTGAATATCCTTGGACTTCAAGGATATGCAGATGTGACAATAGACCTTCCCCGGTTGTATGATTACAAAGTTGCTCTGCCACCAATCAATGTGGCCAGGGGGCTATTGAAGATGTATGCTTCATCCAGAGATCGATCACGAGGTCCTCTGTTGAGAGCTAGAATTCAGTTACTTCCTCGTCCTGCTATTAACATGCAAGCTATGGGCTATGTGAATGTGCTGGGCATTTCCATCGAGACAAGGTTACGGATTACCAATAACAAGTACGAATTTTTCATCAGAGGCAGAATGCTCCACCTGTTTGATGCCAGTCTTCACATCTCGGCAAAGTACAGAAAGCTATCATCAGCTCACTTTCGTGTCAGAGGATCTTTCAGAAACGACCTTTTCCATCGAATCGAGAGATATGTCACTGGCACTCTGAATCGTTCCGCCAAGAAGGCAACTGCAGCCATCAAAGTTGCTATACGTAAAGTTAACAGCAAAAAAGCCGTCTTCAATCGAGCTATTGCCAGGCTAGAAAGAGCTCGACGTAAGGTGAATGCAGCCAGGCACAAGTTCCACAGAGCTGCAAACAAAGTCAGGAATACTCGAAATCGTCTTCACAGGAAATGTCGTATCAGGCGCTGTGGTAGTAAGTATTCATTAAGTACATATAACTTGTTTATAATAATTAGCTACTGTATTGGGTTAAAACTACAATAAATGGTCAATTCTTGATACCAACAAGGAGATAAAATCCACACTCTCTGCTGATGTTTTATCTTGAGGAAATTATAAACAAGGAAGTAGTGATGCTTGCTCTCAATAGCTAGGTTAGGATCTCAATGCCTACATTATAAAGGTTGAAGTCCATAGCTCTGTGGGTGACTATAATATTCCCACTGTTGTTTTGCTATTTCTTTGCAGGATGGTCATGGGGATGCAAAGCTAAGAATGTCGCCTGCCGTGCTTTCCGTAAAACCACTGGACTAGCTCTCCGTATCGCAGAGAGAATAGTGAGAAGTTCTAGACATGTTCTAAAGGTTGCCAATGCTGGATTACATACAGCTCAGTTCGTTGTCAAGGGTGCACGTCAATCCCTCGATGCTGCCAAACTTGTTCTGAGAGCGGTTAACCATGCTCACCGATTTGGAGTCAAAGCTTCAAATATAATAGTCCGCTACGGACTCAATGGCATTATATCCATCAGGAAGATCACGTTCGACACTCAGCTTGGTATCACCAGCAGGGGCCACTTTGCGGCTGGAATCGATGTCACATTCCTGAGGAAGAAACGAGTCCGAGCCCGGTTCAAAGTTAACCTGCGCTCCATCTCCTCAATGGCCAAGCAGCTGGTTCGGTGGGTTGGGCGTGGCATTACCAGACTTTTTGGATAATAGAAGAAAAACTGCTTTTTAGATTACGTTAGATTAGAAGTACTAGTAAACTTCTTTTTTTTTCTTTTTTTTTCTTTTTTTTAAAATAAAAATTAGAATTGTGATTTCAATAGGCAGTTTATATATTGCTATTGCATGGCAGCTATGTGCACTCATGGTACCTGTTACATGTGCATTCATGGCAGCTATATATGTGCACTCATGGTACCTGTTACATGTGCATTCATGGCAGCTATATATGTGTACTGCATGGCACCTGTTACATGTGCACTCATGGCACTTGTTACAGCTATAGAGTTATTTTTCCTTCTTGCAATTGCATAGTACAGGCCGTTATTCTTTTCCGCTTCTTTATCATAACATTGCTCAAATAACAAAATGCACAACTATATATTTCTCCTTCTTGCAATTACAATAGAGTTAGATGTACAGGCTGTTATTCATTTCCGCTTCTTTGTCATAACATTGCTTCTGTAATAAAACTCCATGAAATCTTCTGAAGTTCGGCTTTTTTGCTCTGCTGAAGCAACAAAAATGGCTGAACTTCGATTTTTCTTCTTTGTTGCAATTTTTCTGTGGTTGTGTGGCTCCTTCCCCCTGGTCAATGGCGCTTGTCAAGATAAGGCTTGTGTGGAGGAGAAATGCAGGATATGTACAGAGACAGAGTGCAAGAATTGTGTCAAGGTGGAATGCATGGTGTGTGCCCAGGGAGTCCATGGAGAGGGAGAAGTCATTGAGCAGAATGTAGTGAAGAATAAGATCATCAATGCAATGAATGTAAGTATTATTATGTATACAAAACAATAGAGGACCTGGGGGCATAGAGTGCAATTTTCACTATTCAGATTCAGAATCTGCAATAATTAATTATACGGTGAAACCCACAATATTAAGGACACTCCGATAACCTCTCTAGCTACGTCTGGATGCATGCAAGCTAGTGTGTTCAGAGGTTTCACAGTAGACATAACTATAGCTACATAATTAGCATGAGTAGAGCAAGACTGCATGTGCTCAGGAGGTCCACCTTCACTTGTAACTAGCTTGCTAACTAGTGATCATATAGTCTTTCCAATAAGTTGATAATGATTGTGCCTGCATGCTGTTGAATTTACAGAAAGCTATGGACAAGCTTGTAAGGAAGGCCGGCAATACCATTTGCACTTTCATGGCACGGAAAATCAAGAAATTCAAGGATAAGGGGAAATTCTATGAAGAAAAAGGTACAGAATATCACCATATAAACATACACTACGTATATAGTGGCATCATGTACATAGCTAATGCTCAAATCCAGGAAATCTCAGGCAGTAATTGTAAATAGCTAGCTACAGCTGCTGTTGATTGTAGCTATCTAGCTACTCCAGCTAACTGTTTACATCTTTAGCAGAAGTTCAGTTTGTAGTTTTAACTAGCTAGCTAGCTTATTTGAGAAAGAGGAAACAGAGTTCCGCACTTTAACTACTACGATGATTTCTGTCCTTGGCTGCTCAACCAGATCTCGTCTTTAAAGCTATTCCATGGGAGGAAATCCTTCAAATAAGGGATCCAAAGACCAACAATCAATAGAGTAGCTACACTTTTGTGCAATCAATAACTTTAGCTTATTGGGGAATTTTCAAGTGATAACAATAATCATTTTCATGTTATGTAGCTGATTAATTTTCATTGTTAATACATAAATACATACAATGTAATAATAAATACATACAACGTAAATACATGTACATGTATGACCTGACTCCTTTTGACCTACAGGACAATACTTGGAATTTACAGTGGATGAAGACAAGAAGCTATCCCTTTTGACGTTTCTCTCGCAAAAAATATCCATCCCACAACTCCTCCTTGACTTTTTCAGCTTTGATTGCAAAACTAACGAGCTGGTGATTGAGACACGGCCTGGTGCTAGTCAGACTATCATCCCATATGTGATAAAACTCAAAAGTGTTTCACTCAGTCTTGAAGCGACTCTCACAGACTTGACAAACACATTAAAGATTTCTTTGATTGGAGACTGGAAAGTAGGAGGGGCTCAGATTGAAACATACGTGGATTACTACAGAGATGCTGGTGAAATTGAAATCAGTGCTTCACCAAAGGATAAAGAAATAAGTTTACCTCGATTTGCACAAGATCTGACCGGTCTTTCTATTCCAAGTGCATCAGTTGGAACTCTGGGACTGGATTTCTATGGTATAATCACTTCCGATAACTCAGTTACTTTGACTCTGAGTAGTGATAAGGGAAAGGCTAAGGTATACGCCATCTACCAGAAGGAAGGGAATCAAGCATCAAGTAAAGCATTTGCAGTAGAGTTTCCTGGATTTCAATTGAGCTCATTGATCAAGAAGGTCACTAATGTCAACATTTCAAGAGTTCCATACTTTGGTGCATTGCGAGTCAGTGATATTGGAATCACCTTTTCCACTGGTGAGATAGAAGCACTACCTGAAGACACCTTCGCTAAAAGTAAACTCTTGAAGAACAATGGAGTTGCGATACCAAAGGGTGTGAAAGCATATATGGTTGTACCGTTTTATAAGGACATTGTCATCATGACCTATAGGGAAGAGACGTTTACTTTTAGACCCATGAAGAAGAATTTATCGCTTAAAAAGATTTTGCGTTTCTTTTTTCCCAAACGAGACCTGGGAAAGCTTCACCTGCTAAACAAACTAAGGAAAGTTTTTGATTTGAATATTGATGAATTCTCAATTTCAGGGCCCAGAAAGGAATTGAGTATTGGAATATCATACCCAAGAAGCATCAAGTTTTTCAAGAATCTACTGGTTATTTCTGATTTGTCTGTCTACCTCATAATTGGCCAGCAACACCCGAGGGTCAGAGCAGAAGCGCAAGGTATCATCAACCTAGCAGGAGCCAAATTTAAGACCAGCTTGTCCATGAATAAACGAAATCAATATGTTCTATCAGCCAATGGGGACAAGTTGCCAGTAACTGCTCTAATACGCAAGTTTCACACCTCTGTTCTCCCAAAATATTTATCCAAGTTAATCAATAGAATTCCATTCCTGCGATTTTCTATCCTGAAGCCAACTATTTCATACACCTTAGGAGCCAGACCTTTGCAAATGCACATTGGAGGTACACCTGTGGTACATGGTTTCCGGACTATCGATATGGACATCATCATAGTTAAGTCTGGGAGGAGAATTAAAATGGTTCAAGGCTTTCAGCTAGCTTCAATCAATCTTGGAGCTTTCATGTCAAGGATTACTGGTTTTAACTTCAGAAGAGTGGCATTACTCAACCTGAATGTAGACCTCAGTGTGACATTGTCTTCAGCCACTTTTCGTAGTGTCCATTTCAACCATGGAAAGCTTAAAGGTCTCAGTATCACAAAGGGGATCTCAGTGCAGGCATCCATGGGCTTCCCAAGGAACTGCCACTCTGATACGTTCTGTCGAGCAGCAAGCACTCTCATCGGTAAGAATGCAAGAATGTCAGTCCAAGCAACAGTCAACTCCCTCAATTACTTCGCTATAACTGCATCCCTTTCCAGCATAAGATTGGGCAAGAAGGTAACGCTTATCAGAGCAGGATTAAGGATAGTTGGAGGGACCACCTTTAGTGTTGGAATTGTTGGTTCAATAGATCTGAGGAACCCTCGCATCACTCTTGCTGCTGAAATTTCCGTGAGCACAAAAGGTCTAGCCCTCCAGCTCTCAATGACAAACTGCTGGCACAATGCCTTCAGTGCAAAGTGGCTCTCCATTTGCAATCTGCTTGGATCAATAGCCTTTGCTCCCACAACTGGTGTGTCTGGACTTGAGCTCGGTGGTGAGATTCGACTTGGATACAAGTCCACCGGTCGCCAAATTATTGCCAAGGGCTACATTGGAATCAACACAGTTTCACCTCTTGAGAATTACTACTATGTCAAGTTCAATCGGATCACTATGGGCTCGTTGCTCAAAGCATTTAGAGTCAACATCAGACTTCCAAAACCACTAGCAGTCAGTGGGTTCCCTAAAGGTTTCCAGTCATCTTTCTCCCTCCTTGGAAAAGAACTGCCTCAAGTACGTGTCAGCATACCTCGTGGTTTCCACCTAAAGGGTGCTCTGAATATCCTTGGACTTCAAGGGTATGCAGATGTGACAATAGACCTTCCCCGGTTGTATGATTACAAAATTGCTCTGCCACCAATCAATGTGGCCAGGGGGCTATTGAAGATGTATGCTTCATCCAGAGATCGATCACGAGGTCCTCTGTTGAGAGCTAAAGTTCAGTTACTTCCTCGTCCTGCTGTTGATATTCAAGCTAAAGGGTATGTGAAAGTTTTGGGCATTTCCATCGAGACAAGGTTAAGGATCACCAATAGCAAGTACGAATTTTTCATCAGAGGAAAAATACTCCACCTCTTTGATGCCAGCCTATACATCTCAGCAAACTACAGGAAGCTGTCATCAGCTCACTTTCGTGTCAAGGGATCTTTCAGAAATGACCTTTTTCATCAAATTGAGAGATATGTCACTGGCACTCTGAGTCATTCTGCCAAGAAGGCAACAGCAGTCATCAAGGTTGCTATACGTAAAGTCAACAGCAAAAAAGCCGTCTTTAATCGAGCTATAGCCAGGCTGGAAAGAGCTCGACGTAAGGTGAATGCAGCCAAGCACAAGTTCCATAGAGCTGCAAACAAGGTCAGGGATACTCAAATTCGTCTTCACAGGAAATGTCGTATCAGGAGCTGTGGTAGTAAGTATTTGTTAGTATAATGATAGCGGATTCACTTTTCACTTTAGTTATAAATACAGTCGTTATCCGGACACCTTTGTCCAAACTTTTTTTCTAGGCTGCCAGATAAGAAATGATAAGTGAAATGCATTACCAAATTCCGCAGGCCCTTAAATTACTGCATCTTGGTCTTTGGTCTGTGCAGGTGACCACTTATTCCTATTAAATGTTGTTATTATTCCTTTACAGGGTGGTCATTGGGATGCAAAATTAAGAATACTGCCTGCCATGTTTTCCGTAAAACCACTGGACTAGCTCTCCGCAAAGCAGAGAAAATAGTGAGGAGTTCTAGACACGTCCTAAAGGTTGCCAATGCTGGATTCATCGCAGCTCAGTCTGTTGTCCAGACTGCACGTCAATCTCTCAATGCTGCCAAACTTGTCCTGAGAGGGTTTAACCACGCTCACCGATTTGGAGTCAAAGCTGCAAATATGATAGTTCGCTATGGACTCAATGGCATTATATCCATCAGGAAGATCACATTTGACACTCAGCTTGGTATTGCCAGCAGGGGCCACTTCGCAGCTGGAATTGATGTCACATTCCTGAAGAAAAAACGAGTCCGAGCCCGGTTCAAAGTTAACCTGCGCTCCATCTCCTCAATGGCCAAGCAGCTGGTTCGGTGGGTTGGGCATGGCATTACCACACTTTTCGGATAACTATAAATATAAGAAAGAATAAAGAAGAAAGTTTTATTAGGCTAGTTGAGTGTGTTTTCATTAGAAGTGTGAAATAGCTACTATTTTTATTATTATTATTATTTATTTTTTTAATTTTTTTACGTACATGTAGCATATTCAGGGAATTTGGAAGAGTGACAATTAGCTAATAGGCAGCAGCACCAGTCATAGCTTTAAAATTAATGCTAATTACAAGTAATGTATGGCACCTGTTACAGCTACATGCATACATGGCACTTATTATAGCTACATTGCATATATGACACCTGTTACAGCTACATGCATATATGGCACTTGTTACAGCTACATGCATACATGGCACCTGCATGTTTAATTGTTACAGTTAACTAGCTACTGGTTAATTATACATCATGATCAATTAACTTCATAGCTATAGCTACTATCAATAGCTAATCTCCTATCACAAGCTGGTTATGTTTCCATCCCTCCCCCCTCCCAATGGGGTAAAGATAAGTGTGCACTCTCCTATGAAAACATTATGACATTATGATGATCAGTCTTCCATCTCTTACTTTATAGCAATTTAAATGGCTAGCTAATCAGAACTCTTTTGATAAAATATTGCGCGTAGCTATGTAATGCAGTAAGAATGTAGTAGCTAGATACTTTATGTTCATTCTGTAGTAGATAATGATTTCCCCTTCTTGCAACTGCAGTGTTCATGCAGGCTGTTATTCTTTTCTTCTTTATCATAACCATCAAATGAATTTCCTACTTCAAAATTCTAAAGTGCACAATATAAAACTCACAAAGTCTACTTAAGTTTCTAGCATATGCAGCTTTTTTTGCTCTGTTGCCTGCAAGCAGCATAAATGGCTTGCAGAAAACTTCAATTTTTCTTCTTTGTTGCGATTTTTCTGTGGTTATGTGGTTCCTTCCCCCTGGTCAATGGCGCTTGTCGAGATAAGGCTTGTGTGGAAGAGAAGTGCAGGATATGTGCAGAAACAGAATGCAAGGATTGTGTGAAGTCAGAGTGCATGGTTTGTACCCAGGGAGTCATTGGCGACCATGGAGAGGGAGAAGTTGTTGAGCAGAATGTAGTGAAGAATAAGATCATCAATGCAATGAACGTAAGAATGTAGCTATACAAATGTACAAATGCTTCAGCTATAGCTAGAGGACTTGGGGCATACATGCACAATGCAATTTTTGCTATTCAGAATCTGTTAAAAATGCACAGTTAGCTATTATACACGATAAAGGACACTCTGAAAGAGCATCAACCCCTCAACAAAGGATATCATGCTATACAAAATAACCCCCCAAAATTACAAAGGACAAAGGCTGAGTCCCCAAGTCTGTTCATAGTCTGGAAGTTTCACTATATGTGATAGTACTGAGAAAAGGGGTCTTATGGAGCAGAAATTCAAATATTGGTATCATTCTAAAGCTCTTATTCTGGAAATTTATAATGGTTTTTAAATCAACCTTATGCACCATTTTGTTCCTGAGTTATACTTAATTGAATTTTACATCTCATGTACATTTTATATGTAGCTTGTAAACTTTACAAGCGTTTAACAGTTTTGCACGATAGCTAAGACCCCTTTTCTCAAGTGCTATCATCACATAATAGATAGATATAGCTATGCATGCATGATAATTTTTGTTAGAGTACTGAAGACAGTGCTCAGGAGGTCCACCTTCACATGCAAATAGCCTGCTGGTGGTGATCAGAATGTCCACCTTCACATGCAACTTGCCAGTCTTTTCATCAGTAACAGTTCATAATGATTGCATGCTGTTGAATTTACAGAAAGCTATGGACAAGCTCATAAAGAAGGCAGGCAATACCATTTGCACTTTCATGGCACGGAAAATCAAGAGATTTGAGGATAAGGGAGAATTCTATGAAGAAAAAGGTACAGAATATATGAATCATAACATCTATAGCAGCTGCTATACCTGGCAAAGTTTAGAGTCTTGTAGCTAATGATCAGATCCAGGAAAACTTTAGGATGTAGCTAATTGTATAAACTGATACAGTTACTGCAGCTAGCTACTCCAACTATAACTGTTTACATCTTTAGCAGAAATGCAGTTTGTAGCTTCAACTAGCTGGCCAGCTTATTTAGAAAGAGGAAACCGAGTTCCACTGGAATGATTTCCGTCTTGTAATGGAATGATTTCCATCTGCTAAGAATAACTGATGCCAGCTAGTTACTGAAATATTTGTTTGTGCTTGGAGTAGTGCATGATAGCTATAATAGCTAGCTACATGTAAACAGATTCCATGGCCTCATCACTTTTTTGGCCAGGATTGGAGAGTTCAGAGTTCAATGGTTCTTAACCTTTTAACATCATTTAATGAGTCACATGTACATAGTGATAGTCATGAACCTGTATGAACCATGCCTTAATCACACCTCTAACCACACCCATAGCCTCTACACTTTAGCTAATTTTGCTTCTTACAGCTTCACTATAGCTTTGCAGCATTGCCTATGTATACCTTATAGCTGCTTACAAGATGAGCTCATCTTTAAAGCTATGGATGAAATCCTTCAATTATAGCTAAATAAGGAATGCTATCCTCCTACTATCATTTCAGGACACTTTTAGCTATGTATTCAATATTCATGTTAACAATTTTCATTTTCGTTGTTACAGCTAGCTCATAGCTAGGCATGGGGCTAATATGCTCTTTTTTTTTGGCCTATTATTCTATTCTGCAGTGCTCCTCCAGCAGACCCATTATTCTTTTCATAGTAGCCTATTATTCTCAACAAAAATGTCCTGAAAGAGTACATTATTTGAACTGTGTGTAGCATTTAACAGTTTTCTTGCTGATCCCCAAAAGGATGTAAAAAATTTTTTTGCATTAGAATGCAATACTAGCACTCAAAAGCACCCATGTGTAGGCAAGGGAGTGAGCTATAACAATGACTGAAGCCTATTATTCTGGTTCTTTAGCCTATTATGCTGTTATTCCAGTGAGGCCCTATTATTCCCATTATTATGCCAGTATATTAGCCCCATGCCTACTCATAGCTAGCTAACTAGTCACATAATAGCTTGTGGTAATCTTCATCATTGAATCAATACTATCAATGAAATTCACATGCCATGCATAATAGCTAAATCATACTTTCTCTGGTGCATAACTACTGATACATTTTTGTCTCTTATTATGCCCTGACTACTGTGACTACATTGCATCCTTTTGACCTACAGGACAATACTTGGAATTTACAGTGGATAAAAACAAGAAAATATCCCTTTCGACATTTCTCTCACTAAAAATATCCATCCCACAACTCCTCCTTGACTTTTTCAGCTTTGATTGCGAAACTAACGAGCTGGTGATCGAGACACGGCCTGGTGCTAGTCAGACTATCATCCCATCCGTGATCAAACTCAAAAGTGTTTCACTAAGCCTTGAAGCGACACTCACAGACTTGACCAACACATTAAAGATTTCTTTGATTGGAGACTGGAAAGTAGGAGGGGCTCAGATTGAAACATATGTGGATTACTACAGAGATGCTGGTGAAATTGAAATCAGTGCTTCACCAAAGGATAAGAAGATGAGCTTGCCTCGGTTTGCCAAAGATCTGACTGGTCTTTCTATTCCAAGTGGATCAGTTGGAACTCAGGGACTTGATTTCTGTGGAATAATCACTTCTGATAACTCAGTTACTTTGACTCTGAGTAGTGATAAGGGAAAGGCTAAGATATACGCCATCTACCAGAAGGAAGGGAATCAAGCATCAAGTAAGGCATTTGCAGTAGAGTTTCCTGGATTTCAATTGAGCTCACTGATCAAGAAGGTCACTAATGTTGACATTTCAAGAGTTCCATACTTTGGTGCATTGCGAGTCAGTGATATTGGAATCACCTTTTCCACTGGTGAGATAGAAGCACTACCTGAAGACACCTTCGCTAAAAGTAAACTCTTGAAGAACAATGGAGTTGCGATACCAAAGGGCGTGAAAGCATATGTGGTCGTGCCATTTTATAAGGACATTGTCATCATGACCTATAGGGACAAGACATTTACTTTTAAACCCATGAAGAAAAACTTGTCGCTCAAAAAAGTTTTGCGTTTCGTCTTTCCCAAACAAAACCTGGGACATCTTCGCCTGCCAAATAAACTGAGAAAAGTATTCAATTTGAATGTTGATGAATTCTCGATTTCAGGGCCCAGAAAGGAATTGAGTATTGGAGTATCGTACCCAAGAAGCATTAAGTTTTTCAAGAATCTACTGGTTATTTCTGATCTGTCTGTCTACCTCACAATTGGCCAGCAACACCCGAGGGTCAGAGCAGAAGCACAAGGTATCATCAACCTAGCAGGAGCCAAATTTAAGACCAGCTTGTCCATGAATCAACGAAAACAATATGTTCTATCAGCCAATGGGGACAAGTTGCCAGTAACTGCTCTAATGCGCAAGTTTCACACCTCTGTTCTCCCAAGATCATTATCCAAGTTACTCAGAAGGATTCCATTCCTGCGATTTTCTATCCTGAAGCCAACTATTTCATACACCTTAGGAGCCAGACCTTTGCAAATGCACATTGGAGGTAAACCTGTGGTACATGGTTTCAGGACTGTCGATATGGACATCATCATAGTTAAGTCTGGGAGGAGAATTAAAATGGTTCAAGGCTTTCAGCTAGCCTCAATCAATCTTGGAGCCTTCATGACAAGGATCACTGGTTTTAACTTCAGGAGGATCCCATTACTCAACCAGAATGTAGGCCTCAGTGTGACATTGTCTCCCACCACTTTTCGTAGCATCCATTTCAACCATGGAAAGCTTAGAGGTCTCAGTATCACAAAGGGCATTTCAGTGCAGGCGTCCATGGGCTTCCCAAGGAACTGCCACTCTGATACGTTCTGTCGAGCAGCAAGCACTCTTATCGGTAAGAATGCAAGAATGTCAGTCCAAGCCACAATCAATTCCCCCAACTACTTACCCATAACTGCATCCCTTTCCAGCATAAGATTGGGCAAGAAGGTCATGCTCATCAGAGCAGGATTAAGGATAGTCGGAGGGACCACTCCTAGCGTTGGAATTGTTGGTTCAATAAAGCTGAGGAACCCTCGCATCACTCTTGCTGCTGAAATTTCTGTGAGCACAAAAGGTCTAGCCCTCCAACTCTCAATGACAAACTGCTGGCACAATGCCTTCAATGCAAAGTGGCTCTCCATTTGCAATCTACTTGGATCAATAGCCTTTGCTCCCACAACTGGTGTGTCTGGACTTGAGCTCGGTGGTGAGATACGACTTGGATATAAGTCCACCGGTCGCCAAATTATTGCCAAGGGCTACATTGGAATCAACACAGTTTCACCCCTTGAGAATTACTACTATGTCAAGTTCAATCGGATCACTATGGGCTCGTTGCTCAAAGCATTTAGAGTCAACATCAGACTTCCAAAACCACTAGCAGTCAGTGGGTTCCCTAAAGGTTTCCAGTCATCTTTCTCCCTCCTTGGAAAAGAACTGCCTCAAGTACGTGTCAGCATACCTCGTGGTTTCCACCTAAAGGGTGCTCTGAATATCCTTGGACTTCAAGGGTTTGCAGATGTGACAATAGACCTTCCCCGGTTGTATGATTACAAAGTTGCTCTGCCACCTATCAATGTGGCCAGGGGGCTATTGAAGATGTATGCTTCATCCAGAGATCGATCACGAGGTCCTCTGTTGAGAGCTAAAGTTCAGTTGCTTCCTCGTCCTGCTGTCGATATTCAAGCTAAAGGTTATGTTAAAGTTTTGGGCATTTCCATCGAGACAAGGTTAAGGATCACCAATAGCAAGTACGAATTTTTCATCAGAGGCAAAATACTCCACCTCTTTGATGCCAGCCTATACATCTCAGCAAACTACGGGAAACTGTCATCAGCTCACTTCCATGTCAGGGGATCTTTAAGAAACGACCTTTTCCATCGAATTGAGAGATATGTCACTGGCACTCTGAATCGTTCTGCTAAGAAGGCAACAGCAGTCATCAAGGTTGCTATACGTAAAGTCAACAGCAAAAAAGCCGTCTTCAATCGAGCTATAGCCAGGCTGGAAAGAGCTCGACGTAAGGTGAATGCAGCCAAGCACAAGTTCCATAGAGCTGCAAACAAGGTCAGGGATACTCGAATTCGTCTTCACAGGAAATGTCGTATCAGGCGCTGTGGTAGTAAGTATTCATTAAGTACATTATGGAACTTATTTGTACGGCTAACATAATGATAGCTATATATTGGATTCATTTTTCACTTTAGCCATAAATACAGTCAAACCTCTGTTATCCAGACACCTTTGTCCAAACTTTTTTCCAGGCTGCCGGATAAGAAATTAGTCCATATAAGTGAATTCCTCAGACCCTTAAATTACTACATCTTGGTCTTTGGTCTGTGCGTGTGACCTATTAAATGTCGTTATTATTCCTTTACAGGGTGGTCATGGGGATGCAAAATTAAGAATGCTGCCTGCCATGTTTTCCGTAAAACCACTGGACTAGCTCTCCGCATTGCAGAGAAAATAGTGAGGAGTTCTAGACACTTCCTAAAGATTGCCAATGCTGGATTCATCGCAGCTCAGTTTGTTGTCAAGACTGCACGTCGATCTCTTGATGCTGCCAAACTTATCCTGAGAGGGATTAACCATGCTTACCGATTTGGAGTCAAAGCTGCAAATATGATAGTCCGCTATGGACTCAATGGCATTATATCTATCAGGAAGATCACATTTGATACTCAGCTTGGTACTGCCAGCAGGGGCCACTTCGCAGCTGGAATTGATGTCACGTTCCTGAGGACGAAACGAGTCCGAGCCCGGTTCCAAGTTAACCTACGCTCCATCTCCTCAATGGCCAAGCAGCTGGTTCGATGGGTTGGGCGTGGCATTACCAAACTTTTTGGATGAACGTGAGAAAGAACAAAAGAAAGAATGAAAAGGAAAATTGTTAGATTAGACTAGTAGCAGTGTGTGTGAGTGTGTGTGTGTTTTTATTAGAAGTATTAACTATAGCTTTAGCTATAGCTACTAGAGAGTTTTTTTCATAGTTAGAATTTTAGCATTCAGGGAATTTTGAAGAGTTATAATATGTAGGTGGCAGCATGCACCTGTTATCAAACTATAGCTCTATAGATACATGGCACCTGTTACTATCATGCATGGCACCTGTTACAAGCACATGTATTGCACCTGTTAAAACTAGTACCTGTTACAGCTATACATGCATGGTACCAGTTACAACTGCATGTCTTATAACTACACCTGTTACAGCTATACATGCATGGCACCTACCACAGCCACCACATGTATTGCACCTGTTAATAACTACCTGTACCTGTTACAGCTATACATGCATGGCACCTACCACAGCCACCACATGTATTGCACCTGTTAATAACTACCTGTACCTGTTACAGCTATACATGCATGGCACCTACCACAGCCACCACATGTATTGCACCTGTTAATAACTACCTGTACCTGTTACAGCTATACATGCATGGCACCTACCACAGCCACCACATGTATTGCACCTGTTAATAACTACCTGTACCTGTTAAGTTGCAAGTTCTCATCTTCCTTAATTCAACACCCTCAAATCTGAATAATCAATAGGACCACTTTTGGTGGGATAATGGGTTTGATGTGGTATTTTGAGTTTCCACAGGACTTCACAATTATATTATAGCTAAAAGGGACAATATTAATTTTTAATATAACTGAAGAAGGTCATTATGAAAGTCACAAGCATGGACTACTCCACTGTGGTCTACTGCTATTCCTTGAGGATTGCTTGGCAAGTTTTTCTGGTGCCTATACTGACCAAATAAGGTCACAAACTGACCCTCACAGGTGGTTAGGCAGTTACTTCCGTCACTGACATATACTCTATTGCTTGTGTCAATAGCAATACCCTTAGGTAAGTGGAGTTCCTTACCATTACTGATTAAACAGTTCAACCACATACACATTCCCAGTGCTATCACAGGCAACACCCCATGGATTATAATGGGCCCTTGCTAATATGCTTCCAGAAGGTACCAGATAAGATGAGGTTGGAGTTCAATATGCTAACATGATTAGATGATTATGATCTACATGTAAGCTTACCAGTTTATTATTGCTAACATTGAAGGCAACATCTTTGGGGCAATAAAACAATGTATCCTCATCACCCACAGCATGCATTCAAGTTATCAACCACCATGCAGGAATGTTCTGATCCTCATCCATGCACTGTTACTCAGTGGCATATAGCCAAACCAGGGCCTGCCAAGACACATGTAGAATCACTATTATCATAACTTCACCAGAATAGCTCAAAATTATAACCTGGAGTACGTTTTATATCAAGATTATAAGAACCGAAGAAGCTACTCTGAAAACTACATGAAATGATGGAAATGGCATGTGTTATGAAATTCTTGTTTGTATGTAGTTAACATAGGAATTCACTTTTCATTTAGCTAGCTAAGTGTGTGCTAACAACTAGCTGCATGAGCTCAAGGGTGACCATTGACTATTCCTATCTTTATAGGGTGGTCATGGGGATGCAAGGCTATATAGGAATGCTGCCTGCCAGAACCTCTCCACATTGCAGAGAGAATAGTGATGAGTTCTAACTTTTAGACACATCCTTGAATGCTGAATTAGGATATGTAGCTAACATAAGACATGTTTACCATAGCAACATTGCAAATAGTACAAGATGTGTATTGTGTACTTTAGCTATAATCAGAGAATAACCTTTTAAAATTTATTTTGTAATAGAAAAAAATTTCTTGATAAGATAGTTTTTGTTTGAAGATCAGAACATGCATGCTACATACTACAAAAACTATAGTGTTTCCAATGACAGTTTTATCTATAGCCAAGAGTGTAGTTTTACCCCACTATACTATCAACTCAGTACCCATTCAACAGTGCACTGTTACCCCATTATAGCACTGTAAAAACAAGAGTGTGCACTTTCCCTGTAAACGGTATAGGTATGCAGTTTATACCTTACTGTTTACAGAGAATATTCCTTAGATATGCAACACACACTTTCATTCTTAGAGTGTAGCTATCATTATACTCAAAGGTGCACAGTATATGCTCAACAGTATACATGTATACATGACCATGCATGCATGATCGAACATTATTATGACTAGTTTGTCCAATAATAATACTGAAATTGATTATCCATGGTAAAAATTGATACCTCTATAGCTACCTAGCTATCTCCTAGCACGAACAGAAGTTTGCTGGTTAGTGGTAGTATTCTGATTTGAGGGTGGATGAGAACTTGCTGGGGTAGATGGAAAGTTTGATGTAGTATTTTGAATTTCCACAGGACTATTCTCAATATCGAATCGCCTAAGGAGTTCTCCTACACTGCGTCCTTGCTTTCTTACTTCTATCAACTATAATAACATACAATAATATGACAAAGTCATAGCTTAATTTACTTACCTCTCTCTCTTTCTTCTGAAGTAAAAAATTTAGTTTTGTATCTGATGACATACAATGTTATAGTAACTGCATTAATCTTCATTCTAAAACTTACCAAGAGAATTTTTTCGATTGGAATAATATGGACAAATACAATGCTTTGGAACCATAAAAATCCTATAATAGGCAATACAATTCAATATCATTGAGAGGATGTATTGTATTAGCTATTATTGGCACTTCTAATTTATGATGGCATCTGTTATAGATGCATGATCACTTGAAAATTAGCTAGCTATCTAGTTTTTCAGAATCTTTATTGCCCATTTTGAAATCAGTAAGCAATCATGCTTGCACAATAGCTACTGTATAGCTAGCTAGCTAGCTATTTATTATGAAGTGCAAGTATAACTATAGCTATGGCTATGTTAGCTTTACCCAATTAGGCATAATACATGAAGTATTAACTGAACAGTCCAACATGTCCAACACATGATAGCATCCTGCCTGAACATGAACCAGAAACATAATAGACTCAATAGGAAAGTTATGAAGAGACAGAACTTCAAAAAGAAAATGATACATGATGCTTCCTTCTGTGGATTTTCTTCCAGTTCTTTTCTTCCTTTTGCAATTTTCTGTAATAATGATAGCTACGCAGTAATGTAGCTAATAGTGGAAGGTCAGTCTCCCCCTATGTAAAGCTATTATTAGCCCTTTTCACTATATGCCAGCCACTACGTAGATGAATTTCATGGATCCTCCTTTTGCTATCTATGATTTGATGTAGTCTATACTTTAAGTCTCGCGTATATAGCCAGACCCAAAGAATCGAGTTTGGCTACGCGAGACTAGTCTTGTGTTATTCCACACATACTAGCCTCGAACCCAAGCCTCTCTTTAAGTTTTTCCTTTTTTGGGGGCGCGGGGCTACACAAGAAATGAAGAAACAGACTTACCCTCTCTAAACTTTCCAGGGTATTACATCTGTCTGTTTGGGTCTTTAAGGAGAATAAAAGTAGTTACATAGACATTATACTATTAGCTATAATAGTTATACCTCATCCAACCTATTTCCCATTTTTACTATCCCTACGAATACGAGTAACGAGCGAGGGGTGTGGTAGTCTCGCGCGCCCGCCCCTCCAAAATAAAATCGAAGGGCTAGGGCTAGGGCTAGGGCTAGGGCTAGGGCGGATCCGCGGAGGGGCGGGCGCGCGAGACTAGGGGTGTGGCTGGCCGGCCATGAATCGAATTCATACCGCTCATGTGCGCGTGCGCTGGTCATGCTCGCGCACCGACCCTTTACCAACCGCTAGGGACGATTAAAAAAAGATATTTTTTAATACAACTGAAGAATGTTATTCCCACAATCACACACGTACACCACTCCACCGTGGTCTACTGCTATTCCTTGAGGATCATCAAATGCTTCCTGACCAAATAATGTCACAAACTGACCCTCACACGTGAATACAGTAATACAGTGATTACTGTCACTGACATATACTCTATTGCTTGTGTCAATAGCAACACCAACAGGGCAGTCAAGTTCTCCCCTTCTCTTACCGTAACTCCCAAGAACTGTCCCTCAGCTGTCAACACTTAGATGCGATGATTAAATGTATCGGCCACATACACTTTCCCAGCATTATCACAGGCTACACCCCATGGATTATTGAATTGTCCTTTGCCATTGCCACGCTTTCCAAAAGTGCCATATGTGGTGAGGTCATAGTTCAATATGCTAACACAACGATTTTGATCCACCACGTATAATTTATTATTTCTAGCATTGAATGCAATATCCTTGGGTTTATAAAACAGTGCACCATCTTTATCACCCACAGCTGCTAAAAACTGGCCAGTTGGTGTGAACTTCTGAATGCGATGGTTAAAGGTATCAACCACAAAAATGTTCTGATCCCCATCCACTGTTATTCTACGAGGGTAATTGAATTGTCCTGGACCTGATCCATGTGTACCAAATGACTGAAGCTTATCCCCACTGGGACTGAAAATAGAGATACAGTGCCCTGAGCTTTCAGTTACTATCAATTCCTTTTTCTCGTTGATTGCTACTCCAAAAGGTTCATTCAAATCACCGATGGTTTGGATTGGTGTACGCTTCTCTACTGGTGCTCTCACAGTGACAATGAATGGACTCCCTTGGATTTGCTGATTGTTGATTTTGATGTGGAGTTGATGTCTCCCCTTGACAGTAGGGTGGTAGTTAATCTCACACTTGTTCTGTCCTCTCTTAACTACACAGCCTTGCACTGTGATACCAGTTATCTCAGACACTAGCTCACATTTTAGTGATTCAGTCGGCACTTTACATGGCGAGGCCTTATCGTCAATAGCTTCCACAATAACAGTAGATTTTTCTCCCACCTCTGCCATTTTTAAGGCCTCACCTGTAGCAAGAAATTTCGACGGATCTGATATGAGTAATTGTCCATAGTTCTGACACATTGAAGCTACTTCTGGTGAGACTGAAAATTCTATGTCAGCTCCTGTTACGGACTTGAGAATATTTCGCTCATACGGTGTTGCTAGCTCTTTAACTTGCTTCATTATGCCCATCTTCATCTTCAGCACTTCTCCCTGATTATTGGTTTTCAGGCTTTCCTGTAAGAAGTCAAGACAGCTGCCCAACTGGGCTAGGATGGTCTCCATCTGGTCCTTTTGAGATGCAAGGTTTTTCAACTTACCTCGAGTCATTTGTTGCAGTTGGTGGATAAGTTCAGTTTTCCTGACATCGATAACTTCGCAAAGTCGTTGGGCCGTATAGTGTATGTTTGCTTCGATATCTGCTCGCTGGTCAGATATTTCCTCACAATTCTTATCTAACTGTGCCATAGCTTCAGTGATGATCTTAAGCTGTTTTCTCACTGGTTCAAGTGATGGAGTAATCTCTTCCTTGTACTTCTCAAAGCATGAACTGATCAGGTCATACTCATGGCTGTGATGTTTCTGCCCTCGAAATACGCAATGAGAGCATATTAGCTCCCCACATGACTCACAGTATAGCTCAAGTTCTTTGCCATCATGGACAGAGCAGCATTGCTTTGAAGAAACAGGGTGAGCCATAGCAACTTGAATATCCTCCTGATCAGCATCTTTGCTTTTCTTGTGCTCTTCCAAGATCTTCAAAAGATGGTTTACTTGAAAAGCTGACTGGAGGCCTGTCACTCCATTGGCTGGTATGGGTGTAGCCTGACGACAGGTGGGGCAAGTAAGCGAGAGTTGTCCCTGCTGGTCTCGGACGACCAGTCGCACGAGGCAATCCCTACAATAGATGTGGAAGCACTGGAGAAGTTTGGGGTCGGTATAGGTGTCTAGACAAATAGCACAGTTGAGCTGTTCTTCCAATTTCTTGAGAGCTTTCTTTGCCATTTCTGTGGTCCTTTAATAATTGGAATCATAATCATCGTGTGCACGTCATCACAAAATGTGCGCGCACACATAGTCAGAGCTAGCTAGAAAAAAAAAAATACTGAAATTCATATACAATGAAAAAGGACAAGAATGAAAAGATAAGCAAGTTAAACAACAGTGCAGTTACAAAAATTAATATAGCCTGGGGTGTTTTACTATCAAGATTATAACAACTGAAGAAAGGCTACTATGAAAAGTACAGAGAAACTACATGTATAAAGTAGAAATGATAATGGAAAATGGCATTTCTTTGCATGTGTTATTAAACGGTTCTTGTTATTATTTTTTTTTGCTGATAGTTCCTTCCTTCTTGAAACTTTCTTTTATCATGTATAAAATTAATATATGTGTGTCTTATGCAATAGTAAAATATGAAATGATTTTCTCACTTCTTCGATTAGCATTAAGAATTGCTGTCTATGCCATTCAGCATGCCACTGAAGTCATTGTCATTGAATGTAGACATGGGAGGTCCACTTGTATGGAAATCCAGGTTGGGGAGGGGAATATCACTTCCCACGCCACCCATGCCGGGCTATCAAAAGAAGAAGAAGAAAAAATTCCCTATCATACATAATTATAATAATGTCTTGTGTCAAGACTGGTATATGTATAAAGGTGGGCCATAGAGTTCAAAGGTGCAGGGGGAGCCCAGTCAAGTAGTGACACACAGTAGGCGCTACTGAAGGAAATCTACATGTGTACGTTGGAAACCTACAGTAAGCTAACTACACAATATAGCAAATCTTACCGGCCATGGAGGGGACATTGGTGTCTGCAGAGGGAGACGGGGAGGGTAAAATAAAGAGTTAAAACAAAAAGTACTAGCAATAAATATTCTACCATAGAAAACTTGTGGCCCACATCAAAGCAGAATGACTATTTCTTTAATTAAACATTAATTTTCTCAAAACTGTATCCCAAACTTCTCTTAATAGTTGGACTGTCTCTACACCAAATTTCGTCCCAAGGCTATCTAGAAAGTATGCTCTAAGATGAATCCATTATAATTATTATGTGCTCACCCCAATGGAGACGATGGAGAGAGCAGGACTTGCTGGGGCTCCCGAAGACATGAGGTGTGGCACTTGGGACACCACATGCAAGGGAGCGCTAATGTAGCCACCAGGATTCTCGACAGCTATAAACGAAATCAAATAACATTCAGTGAGAAATCTCTCTATGTGGATCTTTATAATGGACGCATTGAAACAGGCATGTATTTCACTCCTGGACTAAAGATATCTCTTACAATGACAACACCTTCCTATTGTCCTAAGAGTGCCCACATCAAGATGTTCCCCATTCTTATTTACTTACGTGGAGGAGAGTAGTACTTGCCAAAGACCTTGTCCTTGGGAGTGTTTGGGTAAATCAGTAGCAAATGTGTCAAGTCATGCAGCCTACATGAAAGCCATAATACATTATAGCATAATCTCCCTCTCTCCCTGGGAAGCACCACACACCCACTTTTCTCACCTGTCAGCAAATGTTCTCATCCCCAAGTCGTGCTTGTTCCAGGGAGCCAGACTCAGTACTGATCTCTCTCCACTCACCATGTCACCCTCCGACACCCAAGCAATGGACACACCCCCAGGGTCACCCTCACTGAACCTGATCAGGAAAGTCCCGGGAGCACAGGAAAGCAGAAGTTTCTCTGCATCAGCCTTGTTCATGAACCCTTGAATGGATCTGAGAGACATAGTTTGCATTAACCTCATTTCAAATAATGCACACCACCATCTATCTGACTTACCCTTCCACCCACTCTCGTTTCAGCGTTGTCTTGATCAGGTCCAAGTGTTTATAAAACCACTCCCAGAAAGTGAAATTCCTTCCACGCAACTGGTCCTAATATTATGACATTAAGGAGAGCAACATTGTGATCGTACAGGAGGAGGCAAGGGAATATCCATATAAGGAAGGCAAGGAAACATCCATATAAGGAAGGCAAAGGAATGTCCATACAAGGAAATGATGTCCACATAAGGAATATAAGGAAGAAATGAGGGATTATCCAAAGCTTTTTATATCAGTGACCCCTTACCTTACACAGCTGTTGCCTGGTAACCATCTGTCTGGAGATGTCCTCTTCTTGACCTACAAGTCAAAAAAGACGTGGAAATGAAACCGAATTGTGTGCTTACAAAGTGGCATTGAACTGAGCTGCCATGTTGTCATAACTTGATCACTTAATTGTCATAACCCTAGTAATTGCGCGTAACCATGATTTTTGTAAACAGTCAAGTCGTTTATTTTCTCCCTTTATTGTTATCTAATAACTACTCCAAGAGCTGGACAGGATGAATGTCCTGGCACTACCACAAGAAGCATAGCAGGTGTTTGGGTAATTCAGTGCAATGCCATCATGATTGGCCCTGCTCTGTAACAGTGGGGTTAAGTCAACTAGACCACAATGTCCTGCGAATTGTCCAGTACAGATTTGATGGGACCTACCAACTCCAAGGAGCTTTCTTCCCAAGTAATCCAAGTTCTGGGGAGTCAGGCCACGCCCAGTGTTAGCATGGAAGAAACAGTTGATGGCATCGGAGAGACGCGGCCATTCCACACTATCTGGTATTTGAAATGGCTCGCGATTCTAAGAAAAAAATGATCAATGTTATTATTAGTATTAAGCAAGGCTATAAAGTAAGGGATTAAGAATTTGCTTGTATTTTTTTTATCTCGTGTTATACAGTAAATCTGTAATTCTTCCTTATAGCACCTATTTCCTAAAGAGACCACCTCCCTACGAAAAAGGCCACTCCACCATGTCTTATTCCAATCTCTTAAAATTGCCCTGATTATCTCACTCCCTCCCATAGCTTCTGACTTACAGCTTCAGCGAAGGCATTGTCCCAGAAGATGGTGGCTTCTGCTGGAGGCTGCTGAGTCACATGTACTATGACCACCACAGGCAAACTGGAGGTCTTTACAGAGACTTCTAGCTCTCCTCCACCAATGGTGAAGTGCGTACGATAGAGAAGAGTGAATTTCTCTTCTGTCACCATCTGTGGGCGGAACGATTAAAGGTGAATAGGTGAGTATTAATATGGAAGCAGTAATTAGGAAGGGGAAAGACAGAGCAAACTGAGTCAATGCGCACTTTAAGCATCATCTGTTAGCAGAGCAACTACAGGTGAGCATTAATTAGAGAGAAAAAGCCCTTAGAGACGGAAGCAGAACTTAGAAAGGAGCAAACTGAGTCAATGCACAGTCCTTCACATAGTAAAGCCATCACCACCACCTTACCTCACTGGCTACAGGTGAGCATTAATTAGAGGACATGGAAGCAGAACAATGGTGAACCACAACCACCAACTTACCTCACTGGTTCTCCTATCAGAATTCCTCTTTATCCTCCGCAGCTGCATAAAGTTGAAGGCGGCTGAGAAGGTGCCATTCTGAGAGTTGTACTCCATGGATTTCTGGTTGTTCAGGATCTCTCCGGAAGAGAAAGTATTTGGAATTCTGAAAAAGAAAAAAAACCATCAAGAAAAAGTATTATAACTAACACAGCATACGTAATAAAGCAAGTAAGCATTGAAGTGTACATGTTACTCATTCTTCAACCATAAAATCATATTTCAGGTAAATGTTTCTACTTTACAGCAACAACAGCATAAATGCAGTACGTGTTACAAAAAGGTCTCAGAAATGATTATTCTCTCATTTATCACAACTTCTCTGTCATGCCACTTCCCTCCCACTACAATGTCTGTCAGCAAGAATGCTGCAGCTGTGGAGCTTGACAACTGAAGACGTACCAACTGACAGTATTGATGTGGATTGAGCAGAAAATATAGTGGCATGACCTTCACGCACACATACCATTGTTTACTCAATCTTTGTATGCACTAGTATAGAGGAGGCAATCGGGAAAAGTGTGACTCAAACCTTTTACCTCTCATCACTGACCTTTCAACCAAATTAGGGCAATATTGTGTGGATATGGTACATATAGACGTACTGACTTACTGTTTATTTGGGTCCAGCAGTATTGACTTGGCTTGCTTATCACTGCATATACAGAGAGTACACATGACTGAAGTACTACAGATGTAGTATGCATGTACATCCGATGATTCTTTTGACAACTCCACAACAATACAATTGGAGAGCTCCTCTTGGAATAATAATGAACACTTTATAAGAAAATTGTACTCCCTTCTCCCATGTGGAAATGACCACCATAATAATGTGCTTATCACTTGGAAATGGTCACCTTAATGTGGCTACATGCACATGTTGATCACCTTCATGTGACTGCATGACTACATGCTACATGCACTCACTTAATGATCGTGACCACCACCTCAGGGACTCCAAGATGAATCTGTAGCTTGCTGCCAATCAGTAACCTATGTAGAATAGTAACTGAAGGACCCACTCATGGAGGATCAAAATGCACACCTTCTAACATGCTCACTCAGATAAATCTCCCCTCGAGGTCTTTAATTAAGGTCCTTGGACTAATAATCTATAATTATGTCAGGGTTCTCCCCATGATCTATTGAAGGCCCAGCGTCTAGAAGCCAGCCACCAGTAATTAATAATGTATGGGGGAAGAACTGAAGGCATAGTGGCAAGACATAAGGCATAGGGGGAAGAACTGAAGGCATAGTGGCCCACTATGCCTTAAGATGCCTGGGGAGAACCCTATATGTATTGATCCCTTGATCATTCATTATAACTGCTCTCCTCTCCATTGGTGTAAAGAATTGAGAAAATTAGAGTGAATGGAATAGACTTTAGTGACTGCCGCAACGTGATACTTTGAGCACTGGTGGCCTTACTGGACTGTGCTGGGCTGGACTTACCGTACAGCTGTGGAGAACCTGTTTGAGGTCTTGATGACTTGAGGAGGTTGCTTCTCTATCACAAAACTCCTAAAGATAAGAACAAAGAAGTTATTGACTGTTGGCAGGAGTGACTGATGACATGTGGAATGCATGCGCCTTACGCCTGAATGAGGCTGACGAGGATATCGGTGAGGATCTGGGGGAAAGAGATGGATTGGTCAACTGGGAGGACGCCTTGGGGTAACCGTGTCTTCAGAAGATCAAACTATATGATGTATAATTGTTTAAATGATTTTTATGCCATTAGAGATAATATAATATGACTATGGATTGGTTTTTCATGTCAACAGCTACCAATTTAAGGAGACTACTGCATGCAGTAAAATCACCTGTTTTGAGATCTGTCTACACCTCCACAGAACTTCAGCTAATGCTTCAAACCTGCATATCAACATAGTCATTAAATATTATACCTACCACCCACCCATTCCTTCACATACCTACCTCTCATGAGGTCACACTATCGTCCCCTTCACACCATCCCCCCTCCCACCCCTCCCTTCCTTCCTTGCCTCTCCCCTCCCACCCTC
This sequence comes from Crambe crambe, assembly GCA_963924555.1. NCBI lineage: Eukaryota > Metazoa > Porifera > Demospongiae > Poecilosclerida > Crambeidae > Crambe > Crambe crambe. The sequence goes on from OZ004588.1 coordinate 6,803,036, forward strand.
CATCTCACCACTTCCCTCTCATCTCTCCTTACCACTGCTGCATGCTGTTGAGTTCCACTTTCCCCCTATCATCCTCCCAGTTGAAGAGCCTCTGTGACTGCTTCCAACAGGAGAGCTCTGTACCCACCAGCAGGCTCTGGCAGTTCTGAATGTTGGTCACCACATCCTGGAATCTCTGGTTCATCTCCTACATATGCAGTAAGTATGTATGGGTACATACACCAATTAGATAAGACTTCAAACAAAATGATACACGAACTCCCTGAAATGCAGGACACTTCTTTGATGTCCTATTGCACAACATCAGAACTACTGGTATTTCAAGGTACTGAACTGGATGCCTAACCCAATCGTGTTTAAGAGTCCATTAATCAGGATAGGTCTATCAATCAGGACATCTAGGTCCATCAATCAGGACATTGTTTCTATTTTCAAGGTCCATAAATCAGGACACTGTCTTAAAAAGATCACCAATTCTACATACATGCAATAGGTACATGTTACATACCCCACAAGTTCTCTTCATGTCTTCAGCATCTTGCTTCAAGACTTGGTCCAGCAGCTGCTTCCTCTGTTGGTATTTGCCCACCTGGTCAGGAGGGATCCTATTCCCCTGTTGGAATGCTGCTGTGAGTGGGAAGAGAAGGGAGGGGAGAGTGGAGGGGGGAGGGGAGAGGGAGGGGAGGGGAGAGGGGGAAGGAGAGGAGAGGAGGGGGAGGAGAAAGGGAGGGGAAGGGAAAGGGGAGAGGGGAGGGAGGGAGGAGATGAGAGAAAGGGGGGGGGGGGGGAGGGAAAAGGGGGGAGGGAAAAGGGAAAGGGGAGGAACAAACAAAGAGGGAAGAGAAGAAAGAGAAAGGGAGGGATGCATATTCATGTGACAAATGTTTACAAAGGGAGTACTGTAAAATTTGCACACAATTAAAGAGAAACACTTTTCACAGGAATCCCAAGTCCTCAAGAATAGAGAGAAAATAAGACTCAGTTTACATACTCCAAGAAAAGGCTTAGACTTTACTTTCTCTCCACAATCTTCCAAAGTATACAGTTCTGACTGACCATACTTCTATAGTGCATACAACAATCCACACTTGACTTACTTTCAATCTGAAATTTCTCCTGATACTGCAACATAAAGTTCTCCAGCTTGGCTGACAATTGTCTGAAATTGTGCTCCAGTGTCTGGAAGGAGGGAGGGAGGAGTGAGAGGGGGGAAATGCAGTGTATGAGGTTTCTTGTTGTTTTTGTTATTGTGTCATCTGTCCTGGTTGCCTTTACCTCTGTTTTTGAGCTGAGGTTGGTGATCAGTTGCTGTATCTGTGAGTCATTGCTGCCTGTCCGTTTGTCTAAAGGTGAGGGCACCTGTCACATATCAACAAATACATGTAAAGTATGTGTGTCCTTAATACAGAAGTTGAGTGATGCACTAAAGTATTAGTATGGGACTAGAAAAAGTGTCCTTAGTATACATGAGTAAGGATAACCAGCGCAATTATTTTAATTAGAGGTGTCCTCAATACAGAGGTTGAATAATGCACTAAAGTATTAGTATGGGACTAGAACAAGTGTCCTTAGTATAGAGGTGTCCTAGAATAAGTGTCCTTAGTATAGAGGTGTCCTCAATACAGAGGCTTTGAATAATGCACTAAAGTATTAGTATGGGACCAGAACAAGTATCCTTAGTATAGAGGTGTCCTCAATACAGAGAACAAACATCTTTAGTCTAGCTAGAAGTGTCCTTGCAAAATAACCTACAGTTAGTTGGTCCTGCTTGTCCACGAGCTCTGCCTCCTTGAAGAGGCAATGTTGTACCACACGAACAAGATCCATAGGTCGTTGAATATACTCATTCTGAACATTAAAGAAAAAAAGAAGCCATCACACATCATACATACATACATACATACATACATACCCTCATGTGTGTGTAAAGAGCCTCCAGTTGTGTTTTTGTGATGAAATTAGTAGCATAAGTTGAGATGAGCTGTAAAGAGATGTGCAATGCAGTGATATTAAAGAGTTTATTTGTCACTTGAGACAGAGAGAGTAGCCTCTTTCATTTTAGCAGTGCTGATCTATTAATTATAAGCAGGCTCACATCTTGAAGTGCTTGGAGCATTCCATCAAAGAGCCGCCTTGCTTCCTGTTCATGGAGGGGCATGGGTGTCTCGGGGTCTATGTCACCCCTGCATACATACAGACATACATAAAGGGGTATGGGTCTATGTCACCCCTGCATACATACAGACATACATAAAGGGGTATGGGTCTATGTCACCCCTGCATACATACAGACATACATAAAGGGGTATGGGTCTATGTCACCCCTGCATACATACAGACATACATAAAGGGGTATGGGTCTATGTCACCCCTGCATACATACAGACATACATAAATCAACCTAATTTTCCCAGGGGCATGGGGCCCTACAATTAATTACCTGAGGTTGAAACAAAACATCTGATTTACCTCCCCCAAATGGACAATGCATTATTTGTTAGTTGAGACTAACCAGGACTGTGACTCAATCCAGTTGGCCAAGTAGTGACGGACTTCTATGGGGAACTTAGGGCCATAAAGAGCCTTCATCTGCTCCAGGAGAGGGCCTTGGAGACGCATCGACTTTTGCCACAAGGCCATGACTGCTCAGCCTGCAGGGAAGGAAGGAAGACATAGTTGACAGGCATGCTTCTCAATTTCAGAGAAAATCCTGTAATTTAACTATCCATGTAACAGGATAATGAATTATAACAGAATGCTACTTGGAAGGGATTCCGGGATGGAGGACAGGATATTGGCTTCATTACCCAGATAATTACAAGAGTGAAAAGACACAGACCACATCCTATTATTAGCAAAATGGATTGGATGTCTTGTCACACACACACAAGGAGAGGGATTAGCAGAGAGAGAGAGAGAGAGAGAGAGAGAGAGAGAGAGAGAGAGAGAGAGAGAGAGAGAGAGAGAGAGAGAGAGAGAGAGAGAGAGACCTATAAAGGTGTTTACATAATTAGGAAGTACACATTGTGAGCAAATTCAATAAGAAAATTGTAGAGTACAGAGGACGGTACAAGGTACTAAGCCAATTTAGACACAGTACATAATGATTGACCGATTGCCACAATCCCACGATGGTTTCCACTTTCCTGTTCCACTTCCTTTAATGCTGATCACAAAGAAAGTGAAGCAGGAAAAAAAATCCTACATTTATAGCTCAGATCAAAATATGGACGATCACATCAATCAAATAAGGCTGGTTTTACACCACACACCACACTACTTCCACACAGTAATAGAAAACACTTCACAATGTTCCACTTCACCCACATTGACTGAAACTTCGGAGCAGTAAATAAACTCCACTATCCTCTTAACTACAAAACTAGCCACAAACGATAGTTCCTATTTCACATTCTTTCTGTGAGGAAATGCACAGCTTAATTAAGGATAGGGACTCACTCATAGTAAGGAGGATAAAGACTCACTCATAGTACATTTTGATTAAGGATAGGGACTCACTCACAGTACAGTTCAATTAAGGATAGGGACTCACTCATAGTACAGTTTGATTAAGGATAGGGACTCACTCACAGTACAGTTCAATTAAGGATAGAGACTCACTCATAGTAGTACAGTTTAATACAGGATAGGGACTCACTCATAGTACAGTTTAATTAAGAATAGGGATTCACTCAATATGGATCTCTAGGCTTGGATATCTACTAAGGATAGGGGCCAACTCGCTATGCCTTTCTTACATAATATTATGGACAGGGTACACATATCAGTTATCTTTAAGACTCATGTGCATAGACTTATATAAACATGCCAGTATCTTATATGATTAAGGATGGGGGCCAACTCACTATGATAATGCAGCCAATTTAACTCAGCAAACTTGTATGACTACAGGGCCGGATTGATATTACAAAACGCTAATTAACAAGGGAGGACCTCAACAATGTCTTCTGATGTGGTCAAATGAACTAAGCCTATGTTTCATATCTACTGGATGGTCACTCATGCTAAAGAAAATTTAGCTTTGATATTCAACAGAGGTATCCATAGTAATAGGTGTCTCAGAGCAGATCTATCCTATAGGACACAAAGGTACATGTCCCATAGTACACAGAGATCAGGATCAGAGGTATCCTATAACATACAAAGGTGTCCCATAGTATAACAAAGATCAGGATCAGAGGTGGCATCCATCTTTCTCCATTGCATTATGACGATTGGTGGGAGAACCTGTTACTATGGAACTATCACATGAGTGTACCCAAGAAAAGCAAGGAAGTAGTAAAATTATCCCCTATTAACAAGGAACTGATCAAACACATTAATTTTATGAAGAACTTTATCAACACCTAATACAATTCATTTTGATTAAAAATTCCAGGAAGGAGATGAGATCCATCCTGTGAGACAGGAAGTGGAACAGGAAACTACACATTCTGCCAGTCTTTAATCAGGAAAGCAGTGGAAGTGAGCACTATCACACACTTCAGAAGGAGTGGAACTGTAGCACTCAAACACGACTCCACATTCTTAACCTTTAAATTCCATCCTGTGACACAGGTATTTTGTCAGTCTTTAAAGCAAGAAAGCAGCGGAAGTGAGCACCAATCACACATTTCAGAAGTGTAGCGCTCAAACAAACACGATTCCACATTCTTAACAACTTTGAGAAGCAAGAGATACAGCTGTCAAGAATCAGGATGGAACGTAGACCAAACTTCATACCTATGGCTGCACCAACTGTTAGGGATTCCATTACTCACTTCTATCTGAATTACTGCATGTTTTATATATACCAGGAACTTCAACCCTCTGAGAGGATTTTTTAAAACAGAAACTTGTTCAAAGGAAATGATGGCTGAGAGAACAATGAAAGAAAGAATGGGAAAGTTGAGATTCTCGGGTCCAGAAGAATCTGGGGGGGGGGGGGGGGGGGGGGGGATTTTCTTGTTACCTTATCCATTGTCTTATCCAACAACCAAATTACCATGCACAAAACATTGCATCTCTCCATCAAATACAGAAATTTTATGGCATGCACTTTGAACTTCATTTTCTTGCCAAGAAGACTCAAAAATGTGAGGAGGATATGAACTGAATAGTTGCTAAACACTTCCTGAATCACAGGACAAAGAGACTCACCACGATCACCTAAAATTTTGAAGCAAACACCTGCATAAAAGCTACATAGCCTTCTTGAGTGAATCTGATGTGCCAGAGCTGGTCATGAAACCGATAAACAAAATTCAATAAATAATAATGTCTTTTAAGGAAATGGAAATGTAACCAGTGTTCAAACTATTATCCAGCTCTGTATAAAATCGATAGAGATCTTTTTTGCAATAAACATTAATTTTGATAAGAGCCGAAGCTTCGGTGCCATATAAAAAGGAATAAGTCAACAGTTGAAAGGTCAGATAACAATCAAAGGTTAATGTAGAGACAATTGAGAATGCATTTTATTAAATTAGGCCCAAGATCGGAACAAGCTTTCATGTCATGAAACTTTTCAGCACAGAGGGACAAAGGGAGTTCTTATTGGAGGTGAATTAGTTGTTTCATGTGAAGTGCAAGGCACTTTCTAAAAATCATTATGAAATGAGGACACCTCTCTAATCAGGACATCCTTGGTGCAGTCCCCTCTAATCAAGAATGGGAACCTTCCTTTAGTAGGGGGCCGAGAATGAGAACCTCCAATATCATACTAGTGAAGGACTCCTTCCTTCAGTGTGATAAAAAATGTGCTTTCACTATCAGACTCTCGATATTCCCAGTTGATACATAGTAACATCATATTGAGGTTGCCCCTCCAATCATAACTCAAATTCCCTGTTGGACCTACCCATACACATTTGTAATGGAGATTAATTAGTTCCTTGCCTTATTAAGAAGTAATGCTTTACTCCTACATTAAGAAAACCTCTCCACTTAAAGTCCTCTAATTAAAAACACTTGCTTTAATTAAGAGCTTATGCTATATATTTCTGATTTCACCCATCTTGGCTTATCGGTCAATACAGGGTTTACTAACCTTGCAGAAAAGTTCGCACAAATTTGCAAAAATTGACTCACTGAAGATAAAGGGAAGAGAAACTCTTCTCCAATGCAGCCAGCAATACAATAGGTGAACTAGTAAACAAGCTACAAAGCTACTTATAAATTTACAGCTGCTTTTCTTTAGTAGCTAAAGAATACAGAACTCATTCACTATACCATGTGGTGCTATGCTATATATACAGTTATATAATAAGCTAGCTAGCTAGTTAGCTTGCTCCACACTATCGCAGTCCAAATGCTCACCCCTTCCAGGAGGCTGTTCTTGTTTCGAAGAGATGGTTTGGCTATCTTCTTAGAATGGAACTAATTCGCCGGTGTCTGCTGGAAAATCCTGGAAATCCTGAATCAGCGGTCTTCTGGGTAGGCCACAACTTGTTTCTTTCAGGTGAAATAGAGAATCTCAATTTTATATTACATACCTTCCAAGAAAAATGTGTACTCACGGTCGTCGGTTTTTCTCTACGGGGAAAATTTTATTTAGGTACTATATTCTATTTTTCGTTTAAATAGAGCGGAGGTTGCTTTGAGTAATTTCGAAATTAATTCGCTTAATTACTGCTACAAAAAACAGTTACAAGTGAGGGGCTGTTTGCTAGGCTCATTTAAATGGTAAGCCGTGATCGTTCATATTTCTAGCTTTCAGATCTGACTACCCATGTTGATCTCAGGCAAAAACAAGCTTTAGTGGCTGGTTGGATAAAAGAGGTGGACAAGAAGCTACCAAGGTGAATTAATTGCTAACATAGCTCTCTTGACATGACAGTGTCAGGGTAGTCAATATCAGGTCCCTCTGAGTCTAACAAAATAGGATTCATCATTAATCTCTGCACTTATGTAGTCGCATATGGCACTAGTGAGTGTACCATCAGTACATTCAATAGTACTAAACTTTGGGGAAAGCCACTTCTCCACAAACTTGTACCACTTTTGAATGTCAATTAAGTCTCTCAATACTCTTCATGAATGATTATGCTGAACACAGGCAAATTCCTTCATAGCTACCAGTTTAAACTTTCAGTTGCCAGTTGCCAGCCATTGTCAGCTGTTAGTTTCTGTTCACTTGGTGGGTGCAAGTGTTCTAGTGGGTGTGAAACACTTTCAAGTGTCAAGTGACAAATAATGAAGCCTAAGATACAAAATTGTGATATCAGTCCAAGACTGTTTTCGTACAAAAGATTGTGTGTGTGTGTGTGTGTGTGTGTGTGTGTGTGTGTGTGTGTGTGTGTGTGTGTGTGTGTGTGTGTGTGTGTGTGTGTGTGTGTGTGTACTGTCCAGTGAGGATTATAACAGTCTTCCATAGGCCATTTACCGGGTCAAAAGGTCAAATATCTGATCAAGATTTGCTTTGGTCTGACATCATGTTGGCATAATGCATCCCATTGCACTTAGGAATGTATCTATTTAAAGACCATATCATAATATGGCCAATCAACTCTTCCCATAGTCTGACATTTTGTCAGATCATTTCAAAAAAGTTATAATCCTGACTGGTGTGTGTGTGTGTGTGTGTGTGTGTGTGTGTGTGTGTGTGTGTGTGTGTGTGTGTGTGTGTGTGTGTGTGTGTGTGTGTGTGAGAGAGAGAGAGAGAGAGAGAGAATTATGGAGAGAGAGAGAGAGAGAGAGAGAGAGAGAGAGAATTGATGAGATCACTGTTGATTTTTTTCAGGGATGGAAGCGTAGGTGGTGTACTCTGAGTGATAATACACTGCGATACTACAAAACTGATTCGGTGAGTAGTCATCAATATTGCAGAGGGGGGTGATTGTAATCACTGTTTGTCCCACGTACAGGACAGTGCACCAGCGGGTACCATCTTTGGAGAGGACATAGAAGACATCACAGAGGATACTTACGAGTCTCAGAAAGACTTAAAGGTACATGCTACTGTAGGTGCAAGAAAACACATCTAGTATACTGGGAAGAAATACTAAATAGTATACAGGGATCCTGCACCTAGTATACTGTAAGAATACTAAATCCTGTCCTGTATCTAGTATACTAGGAAAATACCTTAAGACTATTAGACCACATGGCCCTGGGCAGTTAAGACCCTGTATATGGTGTACTGGATCTTACATCTAGTATACTGGCTCTTGCACACTACCTTTTGTTGTCCTTCCTCACTTTAGCATGGTTTCATCTTCAAAGTGGTGACCAAGGGAAGAGATTACGTCTTCAACGCCACTTCTGCTGACAAGAGAGTAAGTGTGTGGCTTCAAAGTTACTCTTCCTTGTAAACGTACTGTATTCTCCTTCAGGTAGAGTGGGTGAAGAAAGTGAAGCAAATGTGTGATTCACATAGATCTGAAGGTATGGTAGTGCCACAGCGTTATTACAGCTTCAAAAAATGCTATGACAGAGTAGACATTTCCACTTTCTTCATACAGTACTTTAGCTCTCCATAACTCATGATTACTGACAACCTTGGGGCTGAAATTTGGTAGTCCAACCATTAAAGAAAAGATATTTGGGACAATTTCATGTTTGAGGAATGGCTAATTCAATTTAAAAATATGATTTTATATCAATAATTTTCAGAGCCTGCAATTCCAACTGTCCGCTATGCGACTGCAGAGGTGTTCCTCAATAAAGGGGTGCGCATCAACGGGGAAGTGGGAACGGTGCTAACCGACCAATTAACCACGCCCACTTCAAAAATAACCACGGATGAAAGAGGATGGTCAGTGTCCACTTAATAGGCCCTACTACTAGGGACTAGCTTGATAGCTAGATAAATGGTATCACATAAAAACCTCCTTCCCAGGCCAGACCCCAAAATAATGTATCAAATGTAGGGTATAAAGTGGTTTTAAAAAAGACTTTATGGTCAGAACCAAAACCACTAAATTTTTACCCCACGAAGATTTCACTTGTTCGTTCACTAAAATGTACTACATTGTACTCTAGTGGCATTTATTATCCTTTGGGTTCAAAGGTCACCTTTTCACTCCTCCTCAGGTTCATAGACACGCCCCACACGCATGCCAGTGTCCTGAACTTGTTCACCCAGCATGGGTGGAGTCTCATCACTGCCTTTCAGTGCAACATACCACTCCCTGGAAGTTCTTCAGCAGTACATTCCGACACACTCATCTTTACCCATCCAAACTCATAACCTTGTATAATAGCTAAATTATTCATTGTGCAATAATAGCTAGCAATTTGCCTATTACTGGGTTTTTTTATACCTGTTTACTATTACGAGTGATGCCCTGTGATTAATGTATTAATTGAAGCTATGCCATTACATGTAGTAGAAATTTTTTGCAGGGAAAAAAAATTTTTTCTCGACTTCATTTTGTAAGGTAGTGATTGCTGCAACTGTGGGAGATGTGGTTTAGCCATAATCACAAGTGATTTCAGAGGCAAATTGAGTATATTATACATCATTTACTCTTTGCCAAGGTAATCAACTCTGATTGATCAACTCTGATTGACGTCGGAATTCAATGGAACCACCTTAATGCAGCCATAGACGCTACATCTGTTCATCACAAGAATCGCCCGCCATCAACTATAGTTCTTGGTAACTGTAACTAGCCTAGCCTTCAGTTTTCTTGCTATTACACAACTAGTAGCTAACTCAACAGCATTTTATACATCGAGTTCTTCAAATGGTTCAACAATTCTCCTATGTAAACAGTAAGTATGATGTTTGTTACAAAATAATCCTATAATCCTATACTCACTGCTTCCAACTCCATGTCAAAGCTAAAGTCATACACACTGAAACCTCCAACTTTAGGATCAGCCACTTTGTCCTTCATAGAGAGGTTCTTTTTTTTTTTCTTCTTTTCTCAGATGTTAAAAATGTACTACAGTGGAACCTCCGAATAACGGACAATCTGGGGCCACTAAAATTGTCCTTACAGAGAGGTGACCTTTATTCAGAGGTCATTTAATACACAAAGTACTATGGTGGGACAGCAACAAGTGTCCTTTACAGAGAGGTGACCTTTATTCAGAGGTCATTTAATACACAAAGTACTATGGTGGGACAGCAACAAGTGTCCTTTACAGAGAGGTGACCTTTATTCAGAGGTCATTTAATACACAAAGTACTATGGTGGGACAGCAACAAGTGTCCTTTACAGAGAGGTGTCCTTTATTTGGAGTGTCCATTATTTGGAGGTTCCCACTGTAATGTTGGGAGGTTGTCTTTTTCTTGGTGGGTCCTTTATTGGAGGTGCCACTGTATATGACTATCAGAGAGAGTAGTAGCTCTCTGTTGCTGTGCAGAGGTAACCTGGAGAGCTGAATTGACTCCCACTATATATAGGGTATGCACATTCTTATTAACACTCATCATGTTACCCGTTAGCAAATCAGAAATGCAGCATTGATTTATCCCCCAGACATATTCACAGCACTTGGTGCCATTTGTACATGCTGCATCCATTTGTGTGGTGCTCGACAAAGAGAAAGTCGCGCTCAGAACCAAAGCAGAACTATTACTCCAAAATGGATCACCAAAGTGCAACTGTTTAAGAGGTCATCTGCACCCAGTGAAGAAGAAAAGCAACCTGTGGATCCGTTTTATCTGAAATCACGTAATTCCACCTACACTGTTTGGGTCACACCTATTTGATCATCAATATTTTCACATGTACACCTTTTCATATTTAGCTGAATACTTTGGGGTGTACCAGTGGGCACTGCACAGTACAAGGGGTCTCTTAAAAAAAGTTATCAATGATTGATGATGTCATGTATTTGAGAATTACACAGAGTAGGTGTGGTTACACATAAAGGAGGCGGAGTTATATATAGAGGAGGCGGAGTCAGTTGTTGGAGATATCTCCATAAATGTCGATGAAGAAGAGGAGACAAGACAGGAGAATTGGACCAATCAGAGCTCCCTCCAGACCTGCGAAATAAATACCCCCAGCTATGGCCAGACCGGTCAAGTAGGGGTGGCCCCTGAGGAATGGGATATTAATTAGTAAGGGATATTTCTCCATCATTACTGACATACCCTTCAATCTCCCCGTTGATAATGCTATCGATGAACAAGACAGGGAGGACAGATAAAACCATGAGAATGATGGCTGCCAGAGGTCGGCTGTCGATCAGCCAGAGCTCCAAAGCGGCAGGCAGGGAGATCCAGTATGGTCCCACAAAGGGTAGAGCTCCAGCAATACCAGCCAAAACTGCAAAGTGACAGGGATACATTTTTTTTCTTTTTGACAGTTCCCAACAATTATTCCCTCCTCCCCCTCCACCCCCCCCCCCCCCCCAAAAAACAATAAACATAATGAATTCTACTAAATTATCCGGGGTCAAAGTTCACATAATTATGTAATTTGTACTCATGACTTGCCTGCTGGGAGTATCGAGACTGGGATGGCGAACACAGTGTGGATGAGCCATGTGTACAATCCGTAGAAGAAAAACCGACGAAGTGAGGCATGGAACACACTCCTACACATCCACACAATAATGAATGAAAGCATTGCAAACAGTCTTATATTAGAAGCCAGTAACTACTAGAAACCAGAAAATAAAAAATAAAAAAAATAAAAAATTATGAAATCCAATTTGGGGGTGGTGGTACACATATCTCAATACTTCTCCCCTTCCCTCCACCCCTTTACCTCCGAGACTTGTAGTACACTAAGTTACCTGATGGCTCTTTGGAAAGCTTCTCCATGTTCCTTTGTCACCTCATCGTCGTCATCTGAAGAGGAAGAAGTGGTTAAGTGGGGCAGGAAGTCCATCACCCACTGGACTGGGAGGTAGCGCTCCTCTGACGAGTTCAGCAGGTAAAAGAGAGCGGAAAAGAAAATGATCTGAAAGAAACAAAGTTCAGTTCTAATAATAATTATAACCACACTAAATGCATAATTATTTGGAAGCAGAGCAGTCCCAGTTGAGTTGGAAAGTTAGTTAGTCCTTTGTGGTAGTTGTTTGGATAACATGAGGAATCTTTATACCAAAATTAACACTAATCAAGCCCCCTTGATCTGAATCTGAATTGATATCTTGAGGTGCATTAAATGGAAACTAGAAAGTGATCCATACATTTTGTATATCCCAACGGGCTCTGGTCCCAAGCTATTTGGGGTCCACTGTACTTCTTTCAATGAAGTGGTCAGAATATTTCTACACATGCAGCTTTGCCTACTATGTTGAAGAATGCTGTACCACCACTGAAGAGCAGCTGGAGTAAAGCATATACCAGAGACAGAGCAAGGGAGAAGTTCTCCATGACTATCGACCCCAGAGATTTCAGAACCTGGACACAACAGTGCAAAGTAACAACAACCAAAATAACAACAACAATCTTACTGAGAGTATTGTCTCATAGTTATTGAAGATTAGGTCCTTGAGTTCAGCAAAGATGACTCCAAAAGAAGAATCACTCCATATGCCTTGCAGAGAATCGTGGGAGAGAGCATCTTGGCCATCCTGTGTACATTCGATGTTTGACTTAAGGAAGTGGGTGTGGTTATGGTACTGACTTTTAGGAAGTAGGTGTGGTATATTTTATCAAAAAACTCCAGCATCTGCTCCTCGACTAAGCTACTTGAGTCACCAAGACGTGATTGAATCTTGGAGGGGAAAAAAGAACCATTGATCATATTAAAATGTACATGTGACATTTCCAATAGTCAAACCTGTTGAGCCAGCCACACTCGTCCATATTCGTAACCCTGTTTCGCCAGCAACTCAAATGAGTAGCCTAAGGTTTGGTTTCCCCATGTGCTCCTGATCCACCTGTGCAATCACAAACTGATGGTGATTCAACAAAGCTCGTACCCATGTTTTCTTGTGTTGTTGTTGTTGTTATTGTTATTGTTATTATTGTGAGACTAAGCTAGGCAGCCCTGGGTATTCATCTGGCTACTTATATCTGATTGACTATCATTGGATTTGACTTACAGCGACACTTGAGGGTTATTTGTTAGAGTCTTATTCCAGACCACACCAGCAACCGTTGCGTAATGACTCAGCTCCACTTGAATCTCGAAAATTAGAAACACTGATGCCGTGGCCACACCCACCACCAGACCAATGATGATGAAGCTGCTTGCCAAGGTGCCTACTGATTTTACCGTCAAGCGGAGGATCATTCGATCAACAAAGAGGTACATCCTCAATATCGTGGGGAGAGGGAAAGGAAAGAGGATCCATTTCCGATCGAAAAGGAGAACTTTCACCTTCTCCGAAGCTTTCTTGACGAGGGCACCAAGGGTGGAGAAGATTGAGAAAATGTGTTTGAGGAAAGACCAGAGAGCAAACGGAGAAAGGATGAAGAGAATGAGAGGATACTTCCAAAACATCACCATGAGGCAAGCAATGCTTAGAACCACAAACACCAGATTGCTACCTTGATGAAAATTCTGGGAACTCATTTGGGCTTGCTTACGAATGATTCTGTAATGCCGCTGCGTCGATTCAAAGGACTCCTTTTGTTGCTGTGTCGATTCAAAGGAGTCCTTTCTAGCCTGCTCATTGTCAGACGTAGCAAGAACCTCCACACTTCCAAAAGAAACCGAACTTTTCTGTCTAGCAGTGTCAGTTCCTTGTATGTCAGCCTGCAATTCTTTCGACTCTGCATCTTCTCCAGAATCCTTATTATTAGTGTCTTCTTGATCAGCTAGTTTGCTAGCACTTAAGGTCAGTGGTTCAGATCGAGTTAATTCCTCACTGTCCCTTCTCACGTCTTCCTCACTAAGTGAAAACAGAGATGACACAGATTCTAAAGACTCAAGATAATGTTCAGCTTTGGTATTGACTGCAACATCTTCCTTCATGCTTGGTTTTCGTAGCTGTGTCTTCCACGTTGAGTGCAAAATAGCAGCAGTGATGAAGACTGTGGTGACCGCAGGCATTGCCAGGTTGCCAAGGAAACATGCCGAGAGACTCAGGAAGATGAGGAACCAGAAGATGCTGGAGAGTATTTGGAGCGCTAACTTGTATTTGAAGTTGTCCTTTGTAAGTGCTACCAATATCACGAATCCAACCAAGACAGTTGTAAGCTGAAATGAGAGAAAGAATTGTTACTTTATTTCTTACTATTTAAGCTAAAATTGAATGGTTGAGGAGTTGAGTCAGAAGCAGATTCAAAGTTATAAAAACACAATCATACCACGTTCACGAAAAAAAATTACCACTGCAAATACTTACAGTGATGTAGAGGGAAGAAGTTATTGCAGATCCTACGACATCCAAGAAATTCATCACTACTTCCAAAATCTTGTACACGTATACATGCATGCTCAGAATGTACATGAATAGAAGGACAATGATGCCCAGGGCTAGACCTGCGATCATCTTCCAGCTGCCGATGACCATGTGGGTTAGCTTGTCGGAAAGCCAGTTGAAGAGGAAAAGGGGAGTGAAAACTGCCCCTACCGTAAGGGGTATGCCACTTTTCCGGATGGAGAGCAGCCACTGTGTGATTTCCGATGAACTCAGGTACTTGAATGGGTGGAGAACCATTCCAATCAGCACCGCCCATAGGAGCGGATGAAGAAAAGGCTCCAGTACATAGTACACAGAGAGAAGTATGCAGCCTGTAACGAAGATGAACACTAGAGCCACTGCATTGTACCAGGCTTGTATTCTTCCATCTCCCAGTTTCTTGGAGTCAGACTGGGTGAAGGCATCTGTGTCGTCAAGCCTTTGAGATATCACTGCAGCAGGTTCTGAAACTTGTTTTCTGAACAAGTTTTTCACTGCAAAGACTAAACTCTTCGATCTCTGCCTGAAATTGTTCCCAGAAGCCATTTTTGGTGTGTTCCTAGCTAGGCGGTATGGGCGGGAAATTTTGGGCGCGAAAGTTAGCACGTGATATCCAAAGTTTACGGCAGTCCGCCATTTTCTGTGACACTAAGCTCATGAGACACAAAAGACTAACGGCTTGAAAATTTGCTTGAATATGTCCGCTTCCCAAGAGCCAGACATCTCGGATATTCATACCACCACAGTGGCCGAAACACTTTCTGTGAGAACTACGGATTCTAGCTCGATCGTGAACCCAATAGAAGTAGTAGGCACGTTGACCGGGGTAGACCCGGTGAGTCCTGTGGGGCCTCTAACAGTCAATGTAACTGTTCCTAACGATGGCCAGCCGCCTATCCCCAACGTCGGAGCCAGCATATCAGTTGGAAGCGACGCTTCTTCCGTGGGTGGGATGACAGATAGAGCATCGAATGCTCTCCTCAGCATTGCTTCCAACTCTCTGAATTTGACAGAGATCTTGAACGCCCAGCAGCAAGCCCTGGAGCAATTTCAGTGTCAGCTGCAGTTAGCCCAACAGACTGAGGCTATCAACCAACGCTTGGATGCCATAGAGAGAACCTTAAACAGTCTCATCCAACAGAAAGCCCAGGAAGATGCGGTGAAAAATCATCACCAGGGTCCCATGAATCAAGAAGCAGAAGATCTGCAGGTCCAAGCACAGGTGCAGCTGAATGCAGCTCTTAGTTCTACGCCCATACGGCCCTCACAGCAGCTGCAGATTAACACATCGAATGAAAGCATGGTGCTTTCTGAATCCAAGAAGAAAAAGCTCCCAAGAGAGTTGTGCGTACGTGAACATAAAATAGTCAGATGCAACATGTCACATTCAATACTGAATGGCCCCTTTAATAATGTGTGTCAGGTGATCACAATGTATGTAGATCATGGTGTTCTCATTTAGGCGGTGTTTTATAAAAGGGACCTTTCATTACAATACCATATTTTGTTAGTACAGGGAATTTATGCTTCAAAAAAAAAATTTTTTTTTTTTCACGGTTCTTTTATCCTTTATAGAGCAAAGTGCGATCTTCCTACCACACTCTGAATCTTGAGTTCAAGATTGACGAGAGGTACTTATTCTAGTTACCATTTTAAGGATAAAATGGTTCAAAAAGAGATGCAATGTTGGGGAAGGAAGGGGGAGGGAGACTGGGGTAACCCATAAAGAAACCACTTCATTTTATCCTCCAGATTTCTGAGTCCGACCAACCAGCGTGTGACAGAGTCCCTCATAGACCATGTATATACAGAGACCAATGGGGTGTTCCCCATCAAGGACATCAAGCGCTCTGCCCACCGCTACTACGAGTCCAGGCGCCGTCTCGGCATTGAGGAGCTCCCCGATCGTCAGATAAAGGCTGCGGAACAGAGAAAGAGGAGGAAATATCGTGCCAGACAGCAGAGAGCCTATGACAGGTACATCATTAGAAACTAATTGAAGGAGCAGGAGGGGCTAGGGCTAGGTGGTAGCACAACCGCCTTATTTATTTGTCTGTTGTTGTTTTTGTTTGTTTTGTTGCTGTTTTAAAAAATATATAATTTAAAGGGTGAGGGGTAGCATTATTTTTCATGTTTCCTTTATATTGCATAGGAGAAGGAAGTTTGTGCGTGAGACAGAGATGAAGTACTGGTGTCACATCACCCCTAGTTGCATGACAGAAGAATCTGATTCAGAGAATGGAGAGAAAATCCTTACTCATCAGCTCCTTTGGCGCTCTGAATGTAATTTTAACTGTATTCTAGTATGAAGCTAGAGATACAAAAACTAGAAAACCAGAACACCCCTGAACTAAAGATATTGCTGTGTGCTCTAGAAATGAGGCCAGCCCCTTGAATGGAATTATTTATTTATTTATTTATTTATATTATTATTTACTCAGTTGTGAATCAGTTTATCAGCAAGCTTGATCACCGTCACGAGAAAACCAAGAAATCCACTTCAGCCTCTACTGTGAAGCGAGAGAGGGTTCCTGGTCTCCCGTCCACTTCCTCTCCCCCTTTATCCCTCCCTTCCTGGATGATTGATCCTAGCTACAAGGCAACTCACGATGTCTCCTCCATCACCACCGTGTGCATAAGGGAGTCCTCACTCGATCCTACAAATGACCCTGCAGGTGAGCGCAAGAGTTTCACAAATTCCTCGAGTTATCTTGGCCTTTATAACACTATAGATGATATGACGACTTACACCACTCTGATTTCTGATGTGCAAGCAGTTCAGGACGATTCAAGTGACTTTGAACTCCCAGAATCTGTTGTAGTTTAGTCTGTCTGCCACAATACAATACTATGATGCTGAATAATTGTATACTGTGCACATGCAATCTAATTACGTGAGGAGGGCCTAGGGCAAACTGCCTTTGACACTTGGAGCACCTAGCCATAGCCACCAATGTCAATCCCAGGATTATTTGCGCATGCGTGTTGTATACAGGAAAGTTTACTGAGTGAGCATGAGACTTTCACCCTCCGGTTTGCGAGGAATATACGGAAGCTTCCCTTCAATGCGCATGACATGATGAATAAAATACGCATGAAAAACTTTTTTTGCAAAAGAAAGAAAGAAAGAAAATGATTCCTGTTCTTCGACAACTAGTCGCTACAATAATAGTGTATTTAGTGTATCCAGATATCGTAGCTGGTGGTACAGTCACTGTGAGCTTCACTTTGAATAGAGTGCGCAATTCTAATTGCTTAGGCGAGGAGGTGGACTTGACCAATGCTTCAATCCAGTTCCAGTACAGAACCATCAGTAATTCACCAGCTATAGGGGACTGGATAACAGAGGATGTAATACCTCTCGTATTAAGTATAAATCGTCGAACAAACTACTTGAACTTTGACAGCACTGTGGAAGGTGTGCAGTTTAGGCTGCTGCAACTGGAACATGGTGGAGGAGGATGCAATTGCTGGGAAATGCGATCCTTTGCAATTACTAACATTATACTGCCTGCACCACTACAACCTTGTTATTCTAGAGGGACTCATTCAAGATCTATCAATGAATTGTACTGTAATGGCATTGCAAGTGATGCTCGGGGAATGATCTCTCATGCACTGTATTTTAATGGCATGAATGATGAGGACTGTCCAGGAGACAGCAGTTCAACACTCATCTCTAATAAAGGTCTTCTTCTACCACAGGATTGCTCCACAGTCATCCCTAGAATGTAAGCTAATAATTATAAACATTTGTTAGCCGCTACAGTTACCTAGTTAGCTAGTTACTCCACTCCAAATTGCATGCATGCCTAAATAATTACAGCAGGTGGCTAAATAATAAACTGAAAGGTGCTAACCGCCTACTTGAAGTTTTAGCTTGTACCGCAAGAATTCACATGTTGGAATGTGACCTATGATAGGGCTGAATGTAAGAAATCACTTTTAGGAATCTCGACTTCATTCAAATAACCAATTGTTTGTTTGTTTGCTTTTTGCCTACAATGGGTATTTGCATAGTTTGTAGCTATTAGATGCTCAAATAGATACTCATGCTAACTGTTAAGCTTCCAAAAAATCAGTTACTAAGAGAACTCTTCTACGATGGTCCATTTGCCTCTATATTTTAGCATTGTGATTTTTATGCATGGCTCGTCAATCTTAGTTATTGCCTTCTTTGTCAGTTGAGTTCATGCCTCTATAGACATTTTCCCAAACTTAGTTGTTGGCTTAGAAAAGGTACTCTTTGACGAAAACACACTTTCTAGCAGCTATACATAATAATTATAAGATTGTACACATCAATAGCATAATAATAGGCAAAGACTGATATTCGATACACTAAGCTACAAAGTCACAAGTAGTCATGAGAAAGAGAGCCAACAAAACTAAGCTAGTGACTGTCATGCATGCAAAATTAGATCTTCAGTCTTCAGTATAACTCCTAGCTATAATACACCAGAAAAAAGAAATCAGTGACATGATAATGCATAATTTATAGTCAAGTCTATCAAAGACAAACTTGCAATGGGATAAATCACACCCAAATTATAAGACGTATTGTAGCTAATCCTTAGCTTGTCCCCAGGCCCTCCTTTTTAATTAGGGCCTGGGGGGGACAAGGTTAGCTAATCCTCTCACGCATGCACATAATAATTATGCATGTGATGAGGATTAAGTTATTGTGGAATTATGACTATGATTATGGGTATTATAGTGAGATTGTATATGGACTACTATTGAGTGTGGAACATATTGGGAGTGATTCCTGTGATGGAGTTGATGGTGGAGATACTGAATATATTGAGTTTGCCATGCGTAATAACACCAATGGTGGACCATGGATTCCTCTGCAACTAAGTTACCATGATACTTCCACCCCTCCAACACGTGTGATCAGAGGTTATAATGTACCAGCAAGCACCACATCATCCACCGATGTGGTGCAATATACGGTACATATCTGTGGGGATGTCCTACGCACCAATCAGGTTCAGTTTCGCTGGATGGGAACAGCTGAGTTGGAGCAGGATGTGGGAACGATGCAGAGAAGACCAAGTAATGATATATGGGCACTGGCGAATGTGAACGCTACCTTGATTGATAACAATAATGAAACCACCAGTATACTTGAGGATGGATTTGGTTGTGACAATACAGCATCATGTACTTTAAAGTGAGTGCGGATTATAATTATAATCATATGGTTAATATTTGCTAATACATTTTCCCTCATTAGTTAGCGTGCAATTAATCCCTAATTGCACTCGTAGTTTTATAATTGCACTCCTACATCTGTGCATGTGCAGACTGGTAATGCCGTTTCTGAAGATGGTAGGCTAGCTTGAAGTTTTTTTCAAAATGAATAGTAGGTGCTAAGTGGATTGTCTGTCTAGTAGGCCACCCGGTAGGCTTTTGTAAGTGTTTTGTCAAGCATTACAGGTTCACATTAACAGCTTCCTATATGCGCTGATACAAGTAATCTACCACATGCATGATTAATAGGCGATCACATGCTTTTGAGTGCAATTTGGATAGTAATTGCATGAGAAACTGGCTAGGTAATAGCCAATCTGACTCTATATAAATCTTTAATCACTTTTCCAGTTCTTCAAGGTGGAACAATCCAAAAAGAGGAAGTCTAAGTTGTACAGCATGTTTAATGAGTGAACCATGCTTGAATCATTACTTAACATTTGGTGCATATGATGAAACCTATACACATGAAGTTACAGTTAGTCGAATTATACTGACTCAAACCTTCTCAGTGGAACCACTTAAGACATCCAGCATGCTGACAACCACAGGGGCTACAACCCCTGAGATTCCTACCACAATGTTGATAACCACTGAAGCTACAACTCGTGAGGTTCCCACCACCATATCAGCAACCCCTGAGGCTACAACTACCATGTCAACCACCCCTGAGGCTATAACCACCATATCAACCAGCCCTGAGGCTACGACCCCTGTTCCCACCACCATGTTGATAACCACCGAGGCTACGGGTCCTGAGGTTCCCACCACCATGTCAACCACCCCTGAGGTTCCCACCACCATGTCAACAACCCCTGAGGCTACAATCCCTGAAGTTCCCACCACCATGTCAGCAATCACTGAGGCTACAACCCCTGAGGTTCCCATCAGCATACTAACAATCACAGAGGCTACAACCCCTGAGGTTCCCACCACCATGTCAACAATCACTGAGGCTACAATCCCTGAAGTTCCCACCACCATGTCAACAATCACTGAGGCTACAATCCCTGAAGTTCCCACCACCATATCATCAATCACTGATGCTACAACCCCTGAGGTTCCCACCAGCATGCTGACAATCACAAAGGCTACAACCCCTGAGGTTCCCACCACTATGTCAATGATCACTGAGGCTACAACCCCTGAGGTTCCCACCACCATGTTGACGACCACAAAGATAACAACCCCCACCACCATGTTGGTAATCACTGAGGTCCCTACAACCAGCACAGTTTCACCATTGGTCTCATCATTGGTGCGCACAGAGAAATCTCTACAAGAAATGGTCTGTGTGTTAGTTAATTGTGTGTCATTATTACTAATACCTTATCTGTGTAGATCAGGATGAATAAGACATTAGAAAAAGTGATCAACACAACTGTAGGTTGAGACACTCAGTGAACTACTACCTATGAGATTTCATGATGTATGCAGGATCCACTGGAGGCTGTCAACTTAGTTCAAAACCTGACAACCAATGGTGAGCAGCCCAGCACTGCTATATATTTGTTAGGAAGCATTCTCAACAGACTCAACTCAACAGATGCCAACACACGAGACCAGTTGAGCAGAGTAAGGATAGCTAATAATAACAATCTCATAATTAGTGTACTTCATTGTGCTATATATGCAGGCCTTCATTAGGATTGGTGACTCCATAACCCAACAGACTGTCAGCAGTGAAAATGTATGTGGTCCATTTAATAATATCCCATTCCTAACTAATAATTAATTATAACACTATAATACTATAATACTATAATCCAATAATAATCCTGATGCCAGCTGTCTTGCTTATTTGAAATATGTAATAGTAATTGGCTATAATAGGGACTGATGCAGAGGGCCACCCTTGATGACCATCTCCAGGGGGGTAATCTCCATTAAGGCCAGTCCGGCTTTGGCCGGACCAATATTTTTTGAGACAGATTCACTGAATCTCTAGAAGTAGGAGTGCAATTATAAACTACTGCAATTAGGCATGCGAACTGATGAGGGAAGATGTAATTGCAGTAATTACTGGTAGCTACACTAGTAATTTGTTTACCACTAGAAGTGCATATCATCCTGCATACCTCTGGATGACACTTGTTGTCTTACACAAAAAAAAATTAATGGTAAGAAATTTTTTTATCAATATACATGCCAAACCCCCCCCCCCCCCCTTAGATTGCTTCTCAGACACCTTAATCACACAAAAATTTCCTGGGGGGGGGGGCATGCCCCCAGATGGCAGGCATGCTTCGTGCACTGTGTGATCATAATAGCCTGACCAAATTTAACCTCAAGATTACACCCCTGATCTCAATAGAGTCAGTGTGGTTGAATGATAATATTCAAAGTTACTGTATTCACCAAAACAAATAGTGCTTTGTCAGGCCCCCCTTGCATATGCACCCTACAGAATTAGGGTCCCTTCCCTTTCAAAGCTGTTAAATCTTCCCCTATAATTATCATGTATAGGAGGTTGATGGAGCCATTGCAGGGAGTTCACTACTGAGTGTGTATGATCGAGTAGCACTTGTAGCATTTCAAGAGGTGAACATTTTCTCTGGAAACATTGGTTAGTTTACAGTCTGGGTAGCAAAGTATCTATGGCAGCTAATAACAGGAATTAAAAAGACATTAGATCAATTAATTAGTGTAAAATTGATGTGGGGATATCAATGCATTGCATGCATGGTCACACCAATTTAGGAGTTGCAGGGTTGCGATATGACACATCACTTCTCTCGTGATATCCTTGATCCATGCCCATGGTCAACAAAATCCCAATGGCCATATATATATATATAGGATACTTCTCTATGAAACACTCAGAACAAAACAGATTCTTGCCACATTAGGCCACTAATTGACTTATGAATTTTTTTTAGTGCTCAACATTCGCCTGCTATCACCTGAAGGTGAAGCATCAAGTCTAGTGACTACTATCAACTCAGCAGACTTCGATGACACACTTCCTGAGATGTCCCTGCAGATCCCACTTGAGTTGGTCAAAATAGTTAGCAGAAGTACTGGCAATGGAAGTGAGAAAGTGAAGGCAGTTTCTTTCCTCTACTACAATGTGGAGAACTTGTTTCCAAGTGGTCCACCAAAGATAAATAAGTAAGTAAAAACAGTATCAGTGAGTGAGTTAGCTAGCTAGCTACACTGTTTCAATCTGGATTGATATCATGCACACCACAGCACTGAACTAGCATCGGGTATAGTGTCCACTGCTCTGCATAATATTGGGGGTGAACAATTTTCCACCGAGAACTTGATGCTGGCTTCACCTGTCAGAGTGAACTTTGAGCACTCCAATAGAGTCAAGGTTGGTGAGTTAGTGCTATTTCATGAGAAATTTGACTCTGCTAGCCTGCCATGACTGATATCTTTGATCTCAAAGGAACAGTTATTGAAAGACAGTTCTTCAGAAATCATTTGCACATTTTGGGAATTTTTGTCTAGGAGGTAAATGTTCACTTTATAATTAGCCTCATAGCTACCAAGGCCCATTTTAATACCTATGGCAAAGAATGTACAAAAAATAGGCCTGGGTAACTAGTTAGCTATTGCTTAGTTATGAACATGATTATCAATCAGTTCACAGGACACCATTCTTACTGTTGGGCAGTGGTCTGACAGAGGGTGTAGCAGGAGTGACACCCTCTCCAATTCCTCTGTGACAGTGTGTGAATGCAACCACCTCACCCACTTTGCCATCCTGCTGAGTGCTCGACCTTTGAACCTTACTCGACCTGTCACACTCTCTCTGCAAATTATTGGAAATGTGGGTGTGTCCATATCACTGGTCACCATGGCACTCACTGTCATCATCTTCATTGCTTTAAAGTACTACATGCCAATATTTAATTAGTGAAATTATAAGGGATTTCCCCACAGGCCACTGCGTAACATACGAAGCTTTATCCACATCAACCTCTGCATCAGTCTCGGGATAGCTCAGCTCATCTTTGTGGTTGGTGTGACTCGTTCTGACCCTTCAAGTGACAGAGTCCCAGTCCACTGCCAGGTCATAGCTGTCCTCCTCCACTACTTCTTCCTGGTGTCCTTCATGTGGATGCTGATGGAGGGTGTGGTCTTATACATCATTCTCGTAAAAGTGTTTGTCACTAGGACAAAATGCTACATGCTAGTATTCATGCTAGTCAGTTATGGTGTCCCCTTACTCTATATGGGTCTCTTGACTCTGCCACTGGGCTTTGCTCTGCCAACACAGCCAAATTATGGATACCCCACTGCGTAAGCTGATAAGATATTGAATATCCTTATTTTATAACTATGTACATCCTCTTCAGCTGTTTCTTAAATCCTGGCACAAGTTTTATTTGGGTCTTCATTGTTCCGGTAGTGGTTATTATTCTTGCCAATGTTGGATTATTCATCATGGCTGCTGTCGTCATGTGGCGTCATAAGAAGAGACAAACTGGTGCCATGAACAAGAAGGACATCAAGTAGGAAAACTACGTCATTTCTAATAACATGTTCACAATTGTTATAGGAAATGGTTGCTTGCATTGGTACCACTGGTGGTGATCATGGGACTGACGTGGGTGTTTGGAGTACTGATAGTGGAGGTGAAGGAACTACTACCCTTTGCTTACATCTACACCATCATGGTGGCCTTCCAAGGTCTCTTCATCTTCTTCCTCTTTGTTATCTTCCCCAAACAAGTCAGAGATGAGTACACCAAGTGGTGGAGGACGAAGGTCAAGACACATACTGGTGAGAATATGGAAACAAGAAATATTATTGTGAGTTCATACTAAATCAATCGAATCTCCATGGCCATTATACTAACTAGCTAACTAGCTAACTTTCACCTTTTTTTCTTCTTCTTCCTTACACTGAAGAAAACTGGACAGACCAGTAATAATTCAAAGATGAATGCCAGCTCAAATATATATGAGAGTGGTGGGTTCAAGTCATGGAAGGTGGAAGAGGTGGTACTGGAATCAAAGGCTGAGCTCTCACTGATCAAAGAAAACCCATATGCTGAAACATGTGTGTCAACAGAAGAAGAAAATCACGAAGAAATTAATTAAAATTACTTTAATACTATAATTATTATAATAGCTTACAATCATAATTGATATAGTCATAACATAAGTAGCTGCTTATGAATAATATCTGGATAACTTGCACCCATGAAGCATGTAAGTAAATCTTGTTAAATCTTGTTATTAATCCTCAGTGTGCATGCCCAGGGCATGCACACTGAGGGTCTTCATTGTTCCGGTAGTGGTTATTATTCTTGCGGATTATTCATCATGGCTGCTGTCGTCATGTGGCATCATAAGAAGAGACAAACTGGTGCCATGAACAAGAAGGATATCAAGTAGGAAAAAACTACATCACTTCAAATAGAATAGCCATTCACAATATGTTATAGGAAGTGGTTTGTTGCATTGGTACCATTGGTGGTGATCATGGGACTGACGTGGATACTGGGGGTGCTGATAGTGGAGGTGAAAGCATTACTACCCCTTGCTTACATCTACACTATCATGGTGGCCTTCCAAGGTCTCTTCATCTTTCTCCTCTTTGTCGTCTTCCCCAAATAAGTCAGAGACGAGTACACCAAGTGGTGGAGGACAAAGGTCAAGACATCTACCCTTCTTCATGAATACTTTGGTGAGAATAAAGAAGCAACAAATATTATCGTAAGTTCATGATAGATCACACAACTGCTTAACAACCATGAATGTACAGCCTTAATTGAAATCCATGGTCGGTCATTAATTTCCTTGTATGAAACTCCTATAGCACCTATTAATAGCTAGCTATCTATTTCAACTCCCACATATTTTAATGTGCTGAAGATAACTGGACAGACCAGATGGAAGGTGGAAGAGGTGGCATTGGAATCAAAAGCTGACCTCTCACTGATCAAAGAAAACCCATACGCTGAAACATGTGAAGAAAATCACAAAGAGATCAACTGATCGTGTCTTACGATATAAATAGCTTACTGAATTCAGAATCACATTTATGGAAGCTATTTTTGTGAATTCTACTATTAATTAAACCTACAATCAGGCAAGATTTTATTTCTACGTATAAGACTTCCTGGATTACGTAGCTAGTCTAGTCAGTATACTTTAGACTACTAGAAGTGGACTACTAATAGTCATCGCAAAATTTATACATACTGCTACCTGCTAACATAGATGCAGTATATCTATGCTGCTAAGCTGTAAGAAAATGTTCTCTATTTTTAAAGAAACAGTCGCCATCCTAATGGTAGTGTTTTTACTAGATATAGTTTTAGTGCATAATTCGTCAGGCACCGTGAACGTCGCTATAAGTAACTACACAGACCGTCAGTGGACTTGTATAAGTGGTGAGGAGGTGGGCTTGACTAATACTTCAGTTCAATTCCAGTACAGAACCATCAGTACCACGTCAGACATTGGTGACTGGATAACACTGGCTGCACTACCTGTTAATGCAACATCTTCTACAACTCCTACCTTGGACTTTAATGACAGTGTGAAGGGTGTACAGTTCAGACTACTGTAGTTAGAGCATGATGGAGGAGGATGCAACTGCTGGAGAATGGAAGCATTCAGCTTTATGACAATATCAGAAGATGCTTGTTATATCAAAGGATCACAGTCACAGTCGAGTCAAGATCAATTGGCGATCGTAGATTCTGTGGTGGCATTGCAAGTGATGCTAGGGGACTGATCTCTCGTGATGCTGTACGTACTTTAATGGTTCAAATGATGGTGAGGACTGTAGGAGATAGCAATTCAACACTCATCTCTAACAAGGGCCCCTCTCTACCACAGGACATGGATTGTTCCACAGCCATAAGCTCTGCATGTAGAAACTAGCTATAGCTATAGCTATAAAATTTGATGATTCCCCAACTATATATAATAATTAGTCAGCTGTTTCATAATGATACTGAGTGATTGCATAATGTTTTAGTGTGGTTACATATGGACTTCTGCTGGATGTGGATACGGCTTCGAGTTATTGTGGTGGGATTGGTGGAGATTCTGACACTGATTCTAATGCGTTTGCCATGCGTAATAACACCAATGATGGACCACGGATTCCTCTGCAACTAAGTTACCATGATACTTCCATCCTTCCAACACGAGTGGTCAGAGGTTATGATGTACGTACCAGCAAGCACCACACCATCCACCAATGTGGTGCAACATACTGTGCATATCTGTGGGGACATCCTACTCACCAATCAGGTTCAATTTTGCTGGATGGGGACAGCCACTTTATTTCTAAGAAGAAGATTCTTAAGCTGATCATGTGATGACGCATGGGCACTGGCAAATGTGAAAGCTATTTTAATTGATGACAATAATGAAACTACAAGTCTTTTTAGTGATGGATTTGGTTGTGACAATCAGAATCCACATTCATGTGTTGTAAAGTGAGTTAATAGCCATTGGTATCAATCATTTATATAGAGACTGACTCATAATAAGTTTAATTTCAGTTCTTCATTGTGGAGGGAGCCAAGGAGAGGAAGTCTAAATTGTACAGCATGTTCAGATACTAAGCCATGTAGGAACCATTACTTAACATTTGGCGCAAATGCGGAATACAAACGTCGAGAAATGGTTACTCGAGTCGCATTAACTCAGAATTTCTCAGTGGAACCATTCATGATGACCGCAAATCCATCAACTGATTTTGAACCCATGGAGCTGATAGAGCTGATCTCTCTCTGTATACATATCTATGAGCCCTTGATGGCTCTTGGGCTGTTCATAAACCAATTAATAGAGATCTTATTTTCAAGAAGGAGGTTAGATCCGGAAAATTCTTTACTTTTGCAAAGGAACTATGAGTGAACAGCTGCAGTTAGCCCAAACAGACTGAGGCTAAAAGCTCCCAAGAGAGTTGTGCATACATGAACATAAATAATGGGACGCCATGTCACATTGAATACCTTTGATAGTGTGTTTCAGGTGATCACAATGTGGTGTTCTCATTTAGACGGTGTTTATAAAAGGCACCTTTCATTACAATACCGTACTGATAATTTTTTTTTGGGGTGTTCCCCATCAAGGACATCAAGCGCTCCACCCACCGCTACTATGAGTTCAGGTGCCAACTCAGGGCATTGAGGAGCTCCCTGATCGTCAGATAAAGGCTGCAGAACGAAGAGGAGTGCCAGACAGCAGAGAGCCCTACGACAGGTATATCATTAGAAGCTGATTTAAGGAGCAGGAGCAGGTGGTAGCATAACCTCATTTATTTGCTTTGTTTTGGGGTAGCATTATTAATTTTTCGTGTTTCCTTTATATTGCATATAGGAGAAGGAAGTTTGTGTGTGAGGCAGAGATGAAGTACTGGTGTCACATCACCCCTAGTTGCATGACGGAGGAATCTAATTCAGACTCATCAGCTTCTCTGGCACTCTGAAAATGTAAATTTTAGTATGAAGCTAGGTATACAAAAACCAGAAAACCAGGACCCTAAGCTAAAGATCTGCTGTATATACAATTTGGCCTCTAGAAATGAAGCCAGCCCTAAACCTTAGGCCAGTGTTAATGACATTCATGTTTCTGGTCAGGATTTTTCCTCACAACCATGCGGATGGGCAGTAGTTATAGTGAGTATTTTACATACAGTTCTTATTATATCAATGATTAGATCATAGCTTAGTAGAAAAACCAAATGGTATAAATCACTAGTCAGCACTTATAGCTACACCCACTCATATAATACAAGTGACACATTGTGCTTTTAATGCACTCCGATGTCAGCCATTTTGAAATTAATGATGTCATTTTGTCACGCGCAAGTGTCTGTTACGATCACATGCATGTACGCATGTGCCAACCTAGCTAGCTAGGGTCATATAAAAAGTAAACAAAAAATTTTATGCTAAATAAAAAGGCCATGTAGGATAAATTTACCTATATAGCAGTTTCTGTGAACTAACATCAAAATTATGCTGCCTTCAATAATAATCCCTACATCACTGCCTAAACCAGCACTTTTACACTGACACAGGGGTAGGGGTCCAGGGGGTCCAGACCCCCCTTTTTAAATTTTGCATTATTGTTATATAAGTTGCATATACTATTAATATTCATTTTGTGTTTGTTCTCTAAAGGGATTCTAGCTTAACCAATTTTTGCTTCCACAGGAGGAGCATGTTGGACCCCCCCCCCCCCCCCCTTCAAAATTGCTGGATCTGCCCCTGCTGACATGAACAATTAAAGCAGCTTGGTGGGAGGCAGTGATGTAGGGATTATTATTGAAGGCAGCATAATTTTGATGTTAGTTCACAGAAACTGCTATAGGTAAAAGTACAGACTTACCCTACATGGCCTTTTTATTTAGTATAAATTTTTTTCCTTTGATTAAGTTGATATGAATTCGATTGTCGTGGGATCATGGAGTTACAGCCTGGCAAGAAGATGAATCTGATGATAATGATGAACGAATCATAAAAATTTAGATTTAGGCAGTGGTTGGTGCTGTGCCGATTGTTGACGCTGTTCTGGAGGAGTTTGAGCTCGTCTTCTGCATTATTTTCCAGATGTAAGAAATTTAGTTGAGCCTGTACCAAGAATAGAAGAGGGCCAGTACGGAATGGGCGTGGCTTCTCTCATTAGAATAATACTGCACTGAACAGCTAGGAAGTGGTTAGTTTCTTGTACACAGTTCTCTAAGTCTTAGATAACATGTAGCTAGTGCTTATTATAGATAACATGTAGTGGTTATGAGTAGAGGTGTCAGGGTTACTTAATACTTTCCATTAGCGTGGTCAAGCTATAGCTAGCTGACTCAGTAAGTTGCTGCACAGGGGTTGCTATACCCAATTGGATGTTATTTAGACACCCTCAGGCCCTTAGTAGCACCCTCACTGCGCTCGGGATGCTACAGCCTCAGGCCCAAATAATTTATATCCCTTGGTCTCGTTATCTAAGTATAATTGATGTCAAAAATGTCAAAAATGTCCTATTTTGGAGCAGTGCCAATTTTCCAATGTGGGCAGTTCACCAGAAACATGAATATCAAGGTTCTATCTAATAGGGGGGGGGGGGGGGGAGAGAATATCTGTGCACTTATGCATAGGAAAAATTTTCCTTGGCCATGCCCACTTTCCTAACCACACCCTTTTGGATATCAAACCATGCCCACTTGATGTTTTGCAAAACAATGACTTTAAGCTAGCAGCTGCAATTGTTGATATGAGGAGATTAAGATTACACTCCTATAGCTACATGCAACATGTAGCTAGCTGGAATATAAATACTCTCTCTTTATGGTTAATCCACTGGCATGGGTATGTGTGATTGCCACATCGTGTCCAGGGGTGTTAATGGACATGTACAATAGTATTAGCATGGGGGGGGACATTTTGGGAGGGAAGCTTCCCCCCCCAGTAGATGGAACCCTGAATATCATTAACACTGGCCTTATTTATTTATTATTTCATTATTCATTTATTTATATTCATATTCATTTATTCATTCATTATTCATCATTATTCACCTCCCACTTGCACTTAGCACGTTCTCTGCATGTTTACTGCAGCACGGAGTTTGCACTTTAGTGCTGTGTTCATACTTACGTATGCAACCTGTGGAGGGGGGAAATGGTTTCTATTTTTCGACAACAACTAGCCATAATAGTAGTGTATTTAGTGTGTCTAGATCATGTCGTAGCTAGTGGTACAGTCACTGTGAACTTCACTCTGAATAGAGTGGCCTTTTCTCCCTGCATAGGCGAGGAGGTGGGCTTGACCAATACTTCAATCCAGTTCCAGTACAGAACCATCAGTAATTCATCAGCTATAGGGGACTGGATAACTAAGGACGCAATACCTCTCTTAGGTGGAGGCCCTCAAACATATCACTTGAACTTTGACAGCACTGTGGAAGGTATGCAGTTCAGGCTGCTGCAACTGGAACATGGTGGAGGACCTTGCAACTGCTGGGAAGTGCAATCCTTTGCAATTGCTGGGGCTAACATCACACAAGCTTGTTATTCTAGAGGGACTAATTCAAGATCCATCAATGAATTCTACTGTGATGGCATTGCAAGTGATGCTCGGGGAGTGATCTCTCATGCACTGTATTTTAATGATGTGAATGGTGAGGACTGTCCAGGAGACAGCAGTTCAATACTCATCTCTAACAAAGGTCATCTTCTACCGCAGGATTGCTCTACAGCCATCCCTAGAATGTAAGTCTAAAATACATTCCAAATTAAACTCACAAGTCAATTAGCTACTAGGGTATGTTTATTCAATTGTTTCATAGCTATAATCATTCACTGCATGCATATCATGCAGTACTTACCAGTCTTATGCAGCAGGATGTACTAAAGAACTCTAATTCCTTCAGGCAGGTATTATTTCAATTAGGCGCACATACTAGTCCGCATCATGCGCGAGACAATGATTGAATTTGCTATAGAAGGATATCCGGAAGCATTTCACATCCATACGGAGAATCTTTAATCTATGATTTTATACTTCAACTTCTTAGGCTGTCAGGATGAAGTGGTTGTGGCAGCTGCATAGCTACACAGGAGGCTGTATAATGCTTACCACAAGCACTTAGAAAGCCAAACGCCTACAATCCACTTAGATACACCTAGCGCTGGTCTCTATGATAAAATGCTGTAGAAAGTAGCTGTTTGTTGCTATGTCTTATTTGTGGGGTCAAAGGTCAAATGAACATATGCTCATGCGTATTTTTTATTTATTTGTTTGTTTTGTTTCTTATTTCATCATCACCTTTATATTCCAAATCTATGATTACATGTGACATACATATCACACGATCAAATTTGAATCGGGCATGGGCATCGGGCATGGCGGTGTGTAGAGCTTAATCATCATTATTATACTATAGTGAGGTTGTATATGGACTACTATTGAGTGTGGAACATATTGGGAGTGATTCCTGTGATGGAGTTGATGGTGGAGATGCTGAATATATTGAGTTTGCCATGTG
Source organism: Crambe crambe (assembly GCA_963924555.1). Lineage (NCBI taxonomy): Eukaryota > Metazoa > Porifera > Demospongiae > Poecilosclerida > Crambeidae > Crambe > Crambe crambe. The sequence continues at coordinate 6,834,517 of OZ004588.1, forward strand.
TAATAACACCAATGGTGGACCATGGATTCCTCTGCAACTAAACTACCATAATGCTTCCATCCCTCCAACAAGAGTGGTCAGAGGTTATAATGTACCAGCAAGCACCACATCATCCACCAATGTGGTGCAACATACAGTGCATATCTGTGGAGACGTCCTACGCACCAGTCAGGTTCAGTTTCGCTGGATGGGAACAGCCGAGTTGGAGCAGGTTGTGGGAACAAATCAGAGAAGACCACGTAATGATATATGGGCACTAACAAATGTGAACGCTACCTTGATTGATAACGATAATGAAACCACCAGTATACTTGAGGATGGATTTGGTTGTGACGATACAGCATCATGTACTTTAAAGTGAGTGGATTATATTATATCTATAGCCAATCTGACTCTATATAAATCTTTAATCACTTTTCCAGTTCTTCAAGGTGGAACAATCCAAGAAGAGGAAGTCTAAGTTGTACAGCATGTTTAATGAGTGAACCATGCTTGAATCATTACTTAACATTCGGTGCAAATAATGAAACCTATACACAAACAGCAGCAGTTATAGTTGGTCGAATTGCATTGACTCAAGCCTTCTTAGTGGAACTATTCAACACAATGTCCACAACTGATTTAGAGGCCATGTCAACAACAAACACAACATCAACCACCCCTGAGGCTACAACCCCTGATGTTCCCACCACCATATCAACAACCACTGCATCAACCACCCCTGAGGTTCCCACCACGTCAGCAACCACTGTGTCAACCACTCCTGAAGCTACAACCCCTGAGGTTCCCACCACCATATCAACCACCCCTGAGGCTACAACCCCTGAGGTTCCCACCACCATGTCAACAACTACTGAGGTCCCTACTAATGTGTCAACCAGCACAGTTTCACCATTGGTCTCGTCATTGGTGCGCACAGAGAAATCTCTACAAGAAATGGTCTGTGTGTTAGTTAATTGTGTGTCATTATCATTAATACCTTATCTGTGTAGATCAGGATGAATAAGACATTAGAAAAAGTGATCAACACAACTGTAGGTTGAGACACTCATTGAACTACTACCTATAAGATTTCATGATGTATGCAGGATCCACTGGAGGCTGTTGACTTAGTTCAAAACCTGACAACCAATGGTGAGCAGCCCAGCACTGCTATATATTTGCTAGGAACCATTCTCAACAGACTCAACTCAACAGATATCAACCCACAAGACCAGTTGAGCAGAGTGAGCAATAATAATTTCTAATAATCAGTGTACCTTATGCATTGTGCTATAATAATGCAGGCCATCATTAGAGTTGGCAACTCCATAACCCAGCAGAATGTAAAGGTATGGCTAACTAAAGCATATTTGCACATAGTTCACCTGGCACCTTGATCTTTCACTATAATTAACTGCTCAATTCTTAACTAAATTTTAGACATTAGCAGAGAGAGTAGATAATCAGCTCTCTGTTGATGCATTAAACTAGAAGAATTGAGAAAGTTATAGTGAATGATCATGGTGCAAGGTGAATGCAAATAGATAGCTATTCTAGTACTTATTCTTATTTAGGGACTGATACAGAGGGTCCCCATTATTATCTCGATATAATTACGTAGTGTGATTGCAATAATACATGACATTTTCAAAGCTACACAAAAAAATAATCCCTCCTGTATACCCTGCACCCACCATCCCTGTTATAATAACTCATGCATGTATAGGTTGATCCAGCCATTACAGGGAGTTCACTACTGAGTGTGAACGATCAATTGGCACTTGAGGTATTTCAAGAGGATGGGAACATATCCACTGAAAACATTGGTTAGTTTAGTTTATCCATCTATAGGATATACGTAGCTAATAGAGCATGAAACATTTCATGCTTCTCTGTCTGGGGATCAAAGTAAGAAGCTTACTATAGTAGCTAATTACAGGAATTAAAATGATACTTGATTCGATAGAGCATCAAGTTTGATGTAGGGAAATTAACTTTCCAAGAATTGCAGCTGTCAGGTGCGTAGCCAGGATTTTATCATTAGCAAGAAAAGAAATATCCATGCACTAATTGCACGTGGAAAAAATTTACCTAGCCACGCCCACTTCCCCATACCACATCTTTTGGATAAACTGCGCCCACTTGATGTCAATTATCATTGGTCAACCTTTGAACTAATAGTATAGCTAGCAGAAGTAGTTAGCTATAAAACAAGCGTAGTTTTTATAGTCTAGCTCAATTTGAGTGGGAGAAAATTATTAGTAAGATTATTAGTAAGTACGTACAGATCGGTAAATCTTGGTCTGTTAATAATTAGCTAGCTATTTACACATCCGGTGCAGCTCAAGCCCCTTGACCCCTCCCTGGCTACACACCTGCCTGTAATGCAATGCCATTTAATTCCATCACTTCTCTCTTATCAAAAAAAAAATTCCAACAGCCATTTAATTAATACTTCTTATTATGATGGCCACTAATGCACTCATGAATGACTTTTATAGTGCTCAATAGTCGTCAGCTATCACCTGAAGGTGACGCATCAAGTCTAGTGACTACTATCAACTCAGCAGACTTCAATGACACACTTCCTGAGATGTCCCTGCAAATCCCACATGAGTTTGTCCAAATAGTTAGCAGAAGTGGCAATGGAAGTGAGAGAGTGAGGGTAGTTGCTTTCCTCTACTACAATGTGGAGAACTTATTTCCAAGTGGTCTGCAAATGGAAGAAAATAAGTGAGTAAAACAATTAAATTTAGGAGCTCCTGATTCTTTCGTATGCTGTTGCAGTACTGAATTGGCATCAGGTATCATATCCACTGCTCTACAAGTTGGAGAGAGCAGATATCCCACAGAGAATTTGAAATTGGGTGCACCCATCAGAATACAAATGAAACACTCGGATAAGATCAAAGTAAGGAGAATGTAGATAAGCTGGTAATAAACTTCGTTCATGGAAATATAATCATAGGATCATTCTTGTGTTTTATAATAATTATAGGATCGGATGTTGAATGATAGCAATTTAGAAATCACATGTGTATTTTGGGAATTTGTATCTGGAAGGAGGCAAGTTTGATTAGCTGCTTTACACTTTCACATGTCACAAATAATTCTGTTATAATAGTGTACAGGGTAACAGTATTCTCAGTGTTGGGCAGTGGTCTGACAGAGGGTGTAACAGGAGTGACACCCTCTCCAATTCCTCTGTGACAGTGTGTGAATGCAACCACCTCACCCACTTTGCCATCCTACTGAGTGCTCGACCTTTGAACCTTACTCAACCTGTCACACTCTCTCTGCAGATTATTGGATATGTGGGTGTGTCCATATCACTGGTTGCCATGGCTCTCACTGTCATCATCTTCATTGCTCTAAAGTATTAGCTACATGCCAATATTCATTAATTTGAAGGGATTTCCCCACAGGCCACTGCGTAACATACGAAGCTTTATACACATCAACCTCTGCATCAGCCTCGGGATAGCTCAGCTCATCTTTTTGATTGGTGTGACTCGTTCTGACCCTACAGGTGACAGAGTTCCAGTCCACTGCCAGGTCACAGCTGTCCTCCTCCACTACTTCTTCCTGGTGTCCTTCATGTGGATGCTGATGGAGGGTGTGGTCTTATACATCATTCTTGTAAAAGTGTTTGTCACTAGAACAAAATGGTACATGCTAGTATTCATGCTAGTCAGCTATGGTGTCCCCTTACTCTATATGGGTCTCTTGACTCTGCCACTGGGCTTTGCTCTGCCAACACAGCCAAATTATGGATACCCCATTGCGTAAGCTGATAAGAGATTGAATAGCTATACTTATTTTATAACTATATATGTACATCCTCTTCAGCTGTTTCGTGAATCCTGGCACAAGTTTTATTTGGGTCTTTATTGCTCCGGTAGTGGTAATCATTCTTGCCGATGTTGGATTATTCACCATGGCTGCTGTCGTCATGTGGCGTCATAAGAAGAGACAAACTGGTGCCATGAACAAGAAGGACATCAAGTAGGAAAACTACGTCATTTCTAATAACATGTTCATAACTGTTATATAGGAAGTGGTTGCTTGCATTGGTACCACTGGTGATGATCATGGGACTGACGTGGGTGTTTGGAGTACTGATAGTGGAGGTGAAGGAACTACTACCCTTTGCTTACATCTACACCATCATGGTGGCCTTCCAAGGTCTCTTCATCTTTCTCCTCTTTGTCGTCTTCCCCAAACAAGTCAGAGACGAATATGCCAAGTGGTGGACGAAGGTCAAGACACATACTGGAAAGAATATGGATGCGACAAATATTATCGTGAGTTTATAGTGAACTCCTGCTGATCTCCATGGCCAATGTACTAACTAGCCAACTATCACTTTTTTTCTTCTTCTTTCTATAAGGCACTGAAGATAACTGGACAGATCAGTAATTCAAAGATGAATGCCAACACAAATGTCTCTGGGAGTGGTGGGTTCAAGGTGGAAGAGGTGGTACTGAAATCAAAAGCTGAGCTCTCACTGGTTAAAGAAAACCCATATGCTGAAACATGTGTGTCGACAGAAGAAAATCACGAAGAAATCATTAGCTTACTATAATAGCTTACAATCTCATTACACTCTACCAATTAAGCTAGAATACCCAACAATTCCCAACCCATTATAATTTGTTACTTCAGGTTACCGGAGTTTACTGTATGTTACTAGGTTATCAGAGGTTACTGCAGGTTACTGCAGGTTCGTCTCTATCGGGCCCGGCACCCATCAACCTCTAATAGTCATACAGTAGCATAAGTAACAATAGCTATCTGGATAGCTTGCACCCATGAAGCATGCAAGTAAATATTAGCCCTCAGTGTGCATGCACAGGACCCATTGAATATTCAGGGGTGCATCCACATGCAGGGGCCATTCATCACAAGTCCTTTTAAACCACTTGCTATATAACCTCCTTCAGACACCAACACTTTATTACTTTAGTGTTACACTTTGCCCTTTGGGTTTGAATTGAAATTGAGATATTCAGGGAAAACCTTCTCTACGTACATTGATTCTGTACACTGGAGCACTGCATATTCTCCTTGGAGTGAGAACTCTTCATCTCTACAGATAACATTGAAATATGTACAGTCTCATGCTAATGCCATCCCTAAATTTCGAGCATGGATGATTATACCACTGCATGTAGCTGCTATTATATATGCACGTGTTGCTATTTGGTCAAATCTTGACCCTATGCCTGCATCCATGACACTAGGAAGTTTTGTTGAGTAGCTATGTGATGTACTGCTTGGCTTCATTTTTCAGTAACATCTTCACATGGTACCATTATACATGCCTTTCAACCATCTTATGAAACAAAAGTGCACTAATAGGATTCACTGCATGCATTCAAGTCAAGCTCAGATGTTCTGTAGCTGGCATGGATACTAAATTGGATAGCTAACTATTTCATAGCTTTGAGAATCCCAGGTAGGAAAATCTATCTGTGTGCTCTACTATTCTGGCTAGCATTTAGGGTGAGATTTATCATATAACTAGCTATAATATTATAGCAACTTCTGTTCTCTCCAGTATCTGATAATTTTGTCATGGTAATATCATTAGCTACATAGTTGTGAATCTAGCTGAGTGAACTTCAAGGCCCATGGGTGAACTTAGCAGGGTAGCGATTCTACTGCAGCTGCTTGTGCTATTTATGGGAGCAGATGATGTGGCAGGACAACTAGCTCATAAGTATCACATGCTAATTTTTCAAAATATGATGTGCATATAATAGCTTTGGTTGACTCTTTTTTCCTTTCTTACTCTGTAGATCCAAGGATTGAATTTGAGCAGCTTCTGTACAGCATTCAGGAATCAGAACTGGTATCTGTCTGTGCTGTTCTAAGGAACATACTGGAACGTACTACTGCAGATATTTCGTCCCCCTTTGTGTTCAACTTCAGTGCTCCCAATCTTGCCAGTCAGTGTAGTATGATAGACATTATAATCCCATTATGGTGTAGTTAATTGGCATGTTGATGAGAGAGTGCATGGGGTGCAAAAGTACAATACGTATTTATAATTACACCCTTGGCCAGAGAATGATAGCTCTTGGGCTGTTCATAAACCAATACAGGATGACTGGTCTTATTTTCAAGTTGCAAAGGAACTATCATTCAGTGAATGCAGTAGCTGGTGGGTGCATGCTACATGTTTACTGAGATTTCTATCAAATTGGATTAGTACAGTCAGTGAAACCTTTCAAATCAAAGCACCTTAAAATTATTAAGGCCATTCGTATAGGTTATCATAGTAAGGAGGTTTCACGTTGTCACAGAAGCAGGTTTCACTGAATTTAAGCAAGAATATCTAGCTAGCTATTACTCTAGTGTAATATTGATTGATCATAGGCACCAATGATATTTCCAGCACAAGTCAAGCATTCACCTTTCCTGCTAATAGTGTCAATGGTACCACAAGATGTATCAACATAACTGCTTTGGATGATGATTTGCTTGAAGGAGATGAAATGTTCAGTATCTCATTCTCTCCGCTTGTGACGACTCTAACTGGAGTGAGAGCTGATGGCGTTGCAACAGTTATGATCCAGGATGGAGATAGTGAGTTGTAAATCATAATTAATGTGCATTATTCCTGTCTGTCTGTCTGTCTGCCTGTCTGTCTGTCTGTCTGTCTGTCAGGGGGTCTCCCTGGTACCCTCCTGGTTCCTCTGCCTATGATAAGCCAAGTGCTTAGGTATTAAGCCTACATAGCTGCTCCTAGTTTATGACGAAATGCTGTTTCAGCTACGCCAGACTAGATCCTGCCCACCTTGTAGTAACTCGATGTTCTGGTCTGACTCATGTTTACGCTGCACCATTTTCAAATGAAAACGGAGGGAAACCCTCTGTTTACACAGAAATGTCACCACCAAAACACAGCTCCAGGCTCCTAAGTAGAAACGTTATATATAAACAGTTACTTTGCATGTAAACAGGAGTCAGCTCGCTCACCGCTACGCTTTGCTCTTGCTACATTTGGCCTATAAGTAGACCCATTAAGCATTGAAGGGGGATAAACCATAAAACAATTTTAATGATGCGTATTAAACACAATGATAGCAACATAATGTGAGGATGCATGAAGCCAAATTAATAAAAATTGTTTATAAAAATCCCTCAGACATGCATCCATGTAGGTAAAAGATACATAGTTGTAATAATTATATTATACTTTTGTGGGTAAATAGTGAAACTATAATGGATACTCAAAGAATTTATAAGCCATAGTCAACTATACTTGCTGTAGCAAGACACACCTCCACAACTATGTCAACAACTGAGGCCCCCACCACTATGTCAACAACAACTGAGGCCCCCGCCACTATGTCAACAACAACTGAGGCCCCCATAACTATGTCAACAACAACTGAGGCCCCCGCCACTATGTCAACAACAACTGAGGCCCCCACAACAACGTCAACAACAACTGAGGCCCCCGCCACTATGTCAACAACAACTGAGGCCCCCACAACTATGTCAACAACCACTGAAATCCCTACCACTATATCTACAACCACTGAGACCCCTACTATGCCTACAACTACCAAGACCTCGACCACTCTGCCTACAACTACTGAGACCCCTACCACAATGTCAATAACCACTGAGGCCCCTACCACTATGTCTACAACCACTGAGGCCCCTACTACTATGTCAACAACCACTGAGGCCCCTACCACTATGTCTACAACCACTGAGATTCCTACAACTATGTCTACAACTACTGAGACTTCAACCACTCTGCCTACAACTAATGAGACCCCTACCACTATGTCTACAACCACTGAGGCCCCTACTACTATGTCAACAACCACTGAGGCCCCTACTACTATGTCTACAAGCACTGAGACCGCCGCACCTATGTCAACAACTACTGAGCCCCCTACTACTATGTCGACAACCACTGAGGCCCCTACAACTATGTCTACAACCACTGAGGCCCCTATTACTATGTTAACAACCACTGAGGCTCCTACCACTATGTCTACAACCACTGAGACCCCTACAATTATGTCTACAATTACTGAGACCTCAACCACTCTGCCTACAACTACTGAGGCCCCTACTACTATGTCTACAACCACTGAGGCCCCTACTACTATGTCAACAACCACTGAGGCCCCTACTACTATGTCTACAACCACTGAGACCTCCACCACTATGTCAACAACCACTGAGGCTCCCACAACTATGTCAACAACAACTGAGGCCCCCACAACTATGTCAACTTCCACTGAAATCCCTACCACTATATCTACAACCACTGAGACCCCTACCACTATGTCTACAACCACTGAGGCCCCTACAACTATGCCTACAACTACCAAGACCTCGACCACTCTGCCTACAACTACTGAGACCCCTACCACAATGTCAATAACCACTGAGGCCCCTACCACTATGTCTACAACCACTGAGGCCCCTACTACTATGTCAACAACCACTGAGGCCCCTACCACTATGTCTACAACCACTGAGGCCCCTACTACTATGTCAACAACTGCTGAAGCCCCTACCACTATGGTAACAACCAATGAGACCTCCACCACTATGTCAACAACCACTGAGGCCCCTACCACTATGTCTACAACTACTGAGGCCCCTACCACTATGTCTATAACTACTGAGGCCCCTACCACTATGTCTACAACCACTGAGGCCCCTACCACTATGGTAACAACCAATGAGACCTCCACCACTATGTCAACAACCACTGAGGCCCCTACCACTATGTCTACAACTACTGAGGCCCCTACCACTATGTCTATAACTACTGAGGCCCCTACTACTATGTCAACAACCGCTGAGGCCCCTACCACTATGGTAACAACCAATGAGACCTCCACCACTATGTCAACAACCACTGAGGCCCCTACCACTATGGTAACAACCAATAAGACCTCCACCACTATGTCAACAATCACTGAGGCCCCTACTACTATGTCTATAACTACTGAGGCCCCTACTACTATGTCTATAACCACTGAGGCCCCTACTACTATGTCTACAACCACTGAGGCCCCTACTACTATGTCAACGACTACTGGGGCCCCTACCACTATGTCTATAACCACTGAGGCCCCTACCACTATGTCTATAACCACTGAGGCCCCTACTACTATGTCTACAACCACTGAGGCCCCTACCACTATGTCTATAACTACTGAGGCCCCTACCACTATGTCAACAACTACTGGGGCCCCTACCACTATGTCTATAACTACTGAGGCCCCTACCACTATGTCTATAACCACTGAGGCCCCTACTACTATGTCTACAACCACTGAGGCCCCTACTACTATGTCAACAACTACTGAGGCCCCTACCACTATGTCTACAACCACTGAGACCCCTACCACTATGTCTATAACCACTGAGGCCCCTACTACTATGTTTACAACCACTGAGGCCCCTACTACTATGTCAACAACTACTGAGGCCCCTACCACTATGTCTACAACCACTGAGGCCCCGACTACTATGTCAACAACTACTGAGGCCCCTACCACTATGTCTATAACCACTGAGGCCCCTACTACTATGTCTACAACTACTGAGACCCCTACAACTATGTCTACAACTACTGAGACCTCAACCACTCTGCCTACAACTACTGAGACCCCTACCACTATGTCTACAACGACTGAGGCCCCTACCACATTGTCTACAACCACTGAGGCCCCTACTACTATATCAACAACCACTGAGGCCCTTACTACTATGTCAACGACCATGATGTCAATAAGCAGCGAGGCCCCTACCAATATTTCAACAACCACTGAGGCCCCCACCATTATGTCTACAAACACTGAAATCCCTACCACTATATTTATAACTACTGAGGCCCCTACCACTGTATCAACAACCACTGAGGTCTCCACCACTCTGTCTACAACCACTGAGATCCCTACCACTATGTCAACGACCACTGAGGCCCCCACCACTATGTCAACAACCACTGAGACCCCCACCACTATGTCTACAACCACTGAGACCCCTACCACTATGTCTACAACCACTGAGACCACCGCACTTAGGTCAACAACCACTGAGCCCCTTACCACTATGTCCATAACCACCGAGGCCCCTACCACTATGTTAACAATCACTGAGACCCCTACCACTATGTCAACAACCATTGAGACTATATCAACAACCACTGAGACCCCCACCACTATGTCAATGACCACTGAGGTCCCTACCACTATGTCTACAACCACTGGGGCCCCTACTACTATGTTAACTACCACTGAGACCCCTACCACTATGTCAACAACCACTATGTCTACAACCACTGAGACTTCCACCTCTATGTCAACAACCACTGAGACCCCTACCACTATGTCAATGACCACTATGTCTACAACCACTGAGACTTCCACCACTATGTCAACAACCACTGAGGCCCCTACCACTATGTCTACAACCACTGGGGCCCCTACTACTATGTCTACAACCACTGAGACTTCCACCACTATGTCAACAACCACTGACACTAGGTCTACAACCACTGAAGCCCCTACCACTATGTCTATAACCACTGAGGTCCCAACAACCATTGAGACTATGTCTACAACCACTGAGACCCCTACCACTATGTCTACCACTGAGACCTCCACCACTGTGTCAACAACCACTGAGGTCCCTACCACTATATCAACAACCACTGAAACTTCCACCACTTTATCAACAACCAGCGAGGCCCCCACCACTATGTTAATAACCACTGAGGCTCCTACCACTATGTCAACCAACACAGTTTCGCCATTAGTTTCATCCTTAATGAGAACAGTAAAATCTCTACAAGCAATGGTCTGTGTGTTAGTTAATTGTGTGTTATTATCACTAATACCTTATCTGTGTAGATCAGGATGAATAAGACATTAGAAAAAGTGATCAACACAACTGTAGGTTGAGACACTCATTGAACTACTACCTATAAGATTTCATGATGTATGTAGGATCCACTGGAGGCTGTCAACTTAGTTCAAAACCTTGTAACCAATGGTGAGACACCCAGCACTGCTATATATTTGCTAGGGAACATTCTCAACAGACTCAACTCAACAGATGTCAACCCACGAGACCAGTTGAGCAGAGTGAGAATAATAATTTCTAATGATCAGTGTAACTTATGCATTGTGCTATAATATGTAGGCCTTCATTAGAGTTGGCAACTCCATAACCCAGCAGACTGTCAGCAGTGAAAAGGTAGGCTAGTAATGCTAGTTATCTTTCTTGCTTTGAATCATTTGTTTAAATATTCAGGTTGATCCAGCCGTTACAGGAAGTTCACTGCTGAGTGTGTATGATCAATTTGCTCTTGAAGTATTTCAAGAGGATGGGAACATTTCCTTTGGAAACATTGGTTAGTTTATTGGTAACAGGTTTCACCTGTAACTCAGTAGGTAAAAGGAGCCTAATAATTATAACTGATCCAATTAATTTAGAACTCATAAGATGGCCACTACGTAGCTAATGCACTTATTATGACTACATGTATTATTTAGTACTCAATACTCTTCTGCTATCACCTGAATGTGAAGCATCAAGTCTAGTGACTACTATCAACTCAGCAGACTTCAATGACACACTTCCCGAGACATCCTTGCAAATCCCATGTGAGTTGATCCGAATAGTTAGCAGAAGTGGCAAGGAAGGTGAGAGAGTGAGGGCAGTTGCCTTCCTCTACTATAATGCGGAGAACCTGTTTCCAAGTAGTCCACCAAAGACAAATAAGTAAGTATATAAGAACACTAGTAATGGTGAGCTATACTGTCAGTGTGATATGCACACAGCACTGAACTAGTATCGAGTATAGTGTCCACAGCTCTGCATAATATTGGAGGTGAACAATTTTCCACTGAGAACTTGACGTTGGATTCACCTGTCAGAGTGAACTTTGAACACACCAATAGAGTCAAGGTTGGTGCTATTTTATGAGGAATTTGACTCTGCTACATATAGTCTGGTATTTTTTTGATCTCAAAGGAACAGTTACTGAAAGACAGTTCTTCAGAAATCATTTGCACATTTTGGGAATTTTTGTCTGGGAGGTAAATGCTCACTTTATAATTAGCCTCGTACCAAAGTCCATTTTAATACCTATGGCAAAGAATGGCTTCATTGTAGGTACAAAAAATAGGCCTAGGTAACTAGTTATTGCTTAGTTATGTATGTGATTATCAATCAGTTCACAGGATGCCATTCTTACTGTTGGGCAGTGGTCTGACAGAGGGTGTAGCAGGAGTGACACCCTCTCCAATTCCTCTGTGACAGTGTGTGAATGCAACCACCTCACCCACTTTGCCATCCTACTGAGTGCTCGACCTTTGAATCCTTCTCCACCTATCGCACTCTCTCTGCAAATAATTGGATATGTGGGTGTGTCCATGTCACTAGTTGCCATGGCACTCACTGTCATCATCTTCATTGCTCTAAAGTATTACATGCCAATATTCATTAATTAGTAAAATTTGAAGGGATTTCCCCACAGGCCACTGCGTAACATACGAAGCTTTATCCACATCAACCTCTGCATCAGCCTCGGGATAGCTCAGCTCATCTTTGTGATTGGTGTGAGTCGTTCTGACCCTACAAGTGACAGAGTCCCAGTCCACTGCCAGGTCATAGCTGTCCTTCTCCACTACTTCTTCCTGGTGTCCTTCATGTGGATGCTGATGGAGGGCGTGGTCTTGTACATCATTCTTGTAAATGTGTTTGTCACTAGAACGAAATGCTACATGCTAGTATTCATGCTAGTCAGTTATGGTGTCCCCTTACTCTATATGGGTCTCTTGACTCTGCCACTGGGCTTTGCTCTGCCAACACAGCCAAATTATGGATACTCCACTGCGTAAGCTGATAAGATATTGAGTATCACTATAGCTACTTATTTTATAACTATGTACATCCTCTTCAGCTGTTTCTTAAATCCTGGCACAAGTTTTATTTGGGTTTTTTATTGTTCCGGTAATGGTAATTATTCTTGCCAATGTTGGATTATTCATCATGGCTGCTGTCGTCATGTGGCGTCATAAGAAGAAACGAATTCGTGCCATGAACAAGAAGGAAATCAAGTAGGAAAACTGCAACATTTTAAAAATAACATATTCACAATAATTATTGTTATAGGAAGTGGTTGCTTGCATTGGTACCACTGGTGGTGATCATGGGACTGACGTGGATACTGGGGGTGCTGATAGTGGAGGTGAAGGCACTACTACCCTTTGCTTATATCTACACCATCATGGTGGCCTTCCAAGGTCTCTTCATCTTCCTCCTCTTTGTCATCTTCCCCAAAAAAGTCAGAGATGAGTACACCAAGTGGTGGAGGACAAAGCTCAAGACATGTGCCTTTCTTTGTGAATGCTTTGGCAAGAATAAAGAAGCAACAAATAATATCGTAAGTTCATGATACCTACCACACAACTGCTTAACCATTGAATACAAACACTAATTGAGATGGTCATTAATTTCCTGGTATAGTATGAAATTCTAAGTTAATTGAACTTCGAGTGAGCTGACTCTTAGGAAATACCCCAGGCGTATGTACGTACATGTCGTGCCTTTTGGGCAGCAGGCACAAAGCTTATCTAAGCAGATTGTAGGTGCTAGGCTTATCTAAGTGCTTTGAGGTAAGCATTACAGCTTAGCTGCCTGCCACTTACATATAAACTCACAGCAGGAGTGTTGAAGCACAAATGAATATCAGCACAAAAGCCTATAGGAATACTTGCTCGCTGTAACACAAATGTTGTACATTGCCCTAGTAGCTAGCTATCTATCATTCACTTTTTTGTTTTGTTGTTGTTGTTGTTGTTTTCATTTTTGTCATATTTTAATGTGCTGAAGATAACTGGACAGACCAGCACTTCAAAGACAAGTGCCAGCACAAACATCTCTGGGAGTGGTGGATTCAAGTCGCAGAAGGTGGAAGAGGTGGTACTGAAATCAAAACCTGAGCTCTCACTGGTTATAGAAAACCCATATGCTGAAACATGTGTGTCAACAGAAGAAAATCACAAAGAAATCCCATATCTTTCTTACAATAATAGCTTACAGAATCACATTGATAGTCATATAAGTTCTTAGTGAATATCATCATAAGTTGTTAGTGAATATCATCATAACTATGAATCATGCAAGATTTTTATAATGAAGTATTGTTTCTACACACTGCTAGGTATCTACATATGTATACATAGTCTATACATACTAACAGGAACTCAGGAAGTATCTAATGCTATAATAATTATGTTGTAAGACTGGACTCACAAAAGAAGTTGCATTAACTCAGAATTTCTCATGGAACTATAAATTTTGTGATGACTGCAAATCCATCAACTGATTTTGAATCTGCATCCACTACTACTGACACACCTATATACCACAACTACTGAGACCCCTACCATGTCAACAACCACCATGTCAACAACCACTGAGACCCCTACCATGTTGATACTACCAGTGTGTAATCCAGCACACCATTGGTCTCACTATTACCTCAACGCAACTGTATGTTGAAACACTTATACTGGAAAATTTCATTTAATAATTATGATGCATGTGGGACCCACTGAAGGCTGTTGACTTTGTTCAGAACCTGATAACCAGTGGTGAGCAGCCCAGCACTGCTATATAATATATATATTTGAAGGAACATTCTCAACAGATGTAGCTAACGCCAACACACAAAACAAGTTGAGCAGAGTGAGGATAATGATGACCATGAGTATCTGTGTACCTTATGCATTAGATGAAAGAGAAAAGAAAGTAAATGATAGTTATTAGCTATATGGGTGGGAGTTCAAGAATTTCATGCCAGGAAATTAACGACCATCTCAATTAGAAGCTAGCTATTTCTATGTTCATGGTTGTTGAGCAGCTGGTATCATGAACTTACAAATTTGTTGCTTCTTTATTCTCTCCAAAGTACTCACGAAGAAGGGTAGCTACATGTCTTGACCTTTGTGCACTCATCTCTGACTTTTTGGGGGAAGATGACAAAGAGGAGGAAGATGAAGAGACCCTGAAAGGCCACCATGATGGTGTAGATGTAAGCAAAGGGTAGTAATGCCTCCACTTACGTCAGTCCCTAGTCTCGCGCGCCGACCCTTACCAACCGCGAGGGTCGGCGCGCGAGACTAGGGCTACTTCCTGCCATATCTTCAAGGACCGATCACTAAACTTTGCATCCTTACTTACCTTTGTAACACCTTTCAGAGCGCTCACTTTCTAGAGCATAATGTGAAATATAGCCAGATTTCCAGCTACTTCTCCACTCTCGATCGTCTTCCGCGGTCTTGAGCTTATAAAGTGATGACCACTACCTAAAGATTACTGATATCTTGAGTGATGACCACTTCCATCTCTGCAACATCTCACTTTCTAGATTAGAACATCATTTTCTTCTTCGTAGCTATGGTCAAACTGGCACCTCTATTATACAACAACAATAATCTCTGAGCTATGTAATCTCAACACAGGTAGCTAGTGGTCAAACTGTGGTCATGCAACCTAAATAATTTCGAAAAAAATTTTTTTGCTGTATTCACATCATCATTTACTTCATATCTTCACATCATTTTCTTCAATTATGAACTTCTTAACATGTATATCATGATCTTCATTGGGCTCAAGTTTCACTTGGTTTCTGATATGGTAGGGCTAGGGCTAGGGCTAGGGCTAGGGCTAGGGCTAGCTGTGAGTCTAGTTGACTTCGAGGGCCATGCGTGAACTTAGCAGGTGGTTCCAACCAGGAAGCTCCATACATAGAAAGCTGTAAATGCTTACCACAAGCACTTAGAAGTTAGATAGCTAAGCCATAGATACTATAAGCACCTAGATAAGCCTAGCACCTCTAAGCTACGTCAATCTGAGCATGCGCATTATGCATGCGCAGTGCTACTAATTTGGGACACGTACAATGAGTCATGACGTGACCTGAGAGTCGCTGTATAAGCTATTCATAAATATTTAATAGCTACTATTCTACGTAACTAGCCTATAGCTAGCTAATTCACCCTTGAAGCATGCAGGATTTTCACTTCTACACACTGCTAGGTATGTATTATACATAGTCTATGACAATAATAGGAATCCAGGAAGTAAACTAATCACAATTAGCTAATGATGATTGCATGGACTCAACATCCCTAAAACTATAGCCAGCCAAACTGTGCATTCTACCTGCTAACCTGTGAGAAAATGTTCTCTGTTTTTCAAGAAACAGTTGCCATCATGATGGTAGTGTTTTTAGTGCATAATTCAATAGCAATAGTGTCAGACACTGTGAATGTCGCTATAAGAAACTACGATAGTGACACCTGTATAGGTGATGAGGAAGTCGGCTTGACGGATACTTCAATCCTGTTCCAGTACAGAGCCATCATTAATACCTCAGTCATTGGTGACTGGAGAACACTGGCTGCTTTACCAGTTGATACTATCAAGGGTGTGCAGTTCAGACTGCTGCAGCTGGAACATGGTGGAGGAGGATGCAACTGCTGGGAAGTGCAGTCATTCAGCATTACTATCAACAACAGGGCAATATCAGAAGATGCTTGTTATATCAAAGGATCACAGTCTGAGTCAAAATCAATTGGCAATCGTAGATTCTGTGGTGGCATTGCAAGTGATGCTAGAGGACTGATCTCTCGTGTGCTGTACTTTAATGGTGCAAATGATGGTGAGGACTGTCCAGGAGATAGCAGTTCAACACTCATCTCTAACAAGGGCCCCCCACTACCTCAGGACTATGATTGCTCCACAGCCATCCCTAGAATGTAAGCTGTTCATGCAGAGAAGATAGCTAGCTATAGCTTAATGATATACTGAGTGATTGCATAATGTTTTAGTGTGGTTACTTATGGACTTCTACTGGATGTGGACACAAGTAATTGTGATGGGATTGGTGGAGATTCTGACAATGAATATATTGAGTTTGCCATGCGTAATAACACCAATGATGGACCATGGATTCCTCTACAACTAAACTACCATAATACTTCCATCCCTCCAACAAGAGTGGTCAGAGGTTATAATGTATCAGCAAGCACCACATCATCCACCAGTGTGGTGCAACACACTGTGCATATCTGTGGGGACGTCCTACGCACCAGTCAGGTTCAGTTTCGCTGGATGGGGACAGCCACTTTGAGACCAAGCCGATCACGTGATATATGGGCACTGGCAAATGTGAATGTTACTTTAATTGATGCCAATAATGAAACTACAAGTCTTTTCAGTGATGGATTTGGTTGTGACAATCAGAATCCAGCATCATGTGTTGTAAAGTGAGTTGGTACCAATCATCATAGCTAAGACTGATTCATGTAAATTTAATTTCAGTTCTTCATTGTGGAGGGAGCCAAGGAGAGGAAGTCTAAAATGTAGAGCATGTTCAAATACTTTGCCATGTATGAGCAATTACTTAACATTCGGTGCAAATAAAGTGAGATACAGACTTCTAGAAATAGTTAGTCGAGTTGCATTAACTCAGAATTTCTCAGTGGAGCCATTTGTGATGACTAAAGTGTCCACAAATCCAACAACTGATTTCACAACCACTGACACCCCCACCACCATGGCCCCAACCTCCATGTCAACAACCACTGACAGTGAGGCCTCCACCACTACCATCTCAGCAATAACTGAGGCTTCCACCACCATGTCAGCAACAACTGAGGCCTTCACCACCGGCACCATCTCAACAACCACTGAGACACCCATAACAACTGCAGCTCCCACCAGCATGGTTTCACCATTAGTTATGAGGTTGATGAACATAGAGAAATCCATACAAAATATGGTCTGTTGTGATGAGTAGCAACACAAGTAGATACATGTAGCATCTTCTTGTTTCTGTAGATCAAGATGAACCAGACACTTAAAAGAGTGACCAGCACAACTGTACGTTGAACTTATACTTTGTTAACCTTCTTTGCTAAATTAGGTCTTTACACTCAATGTGCAGGATCCACTGGAGGCTGTTGACTTAGTTGAGAACCTGACAACCAATGGTGTGCAGCCCAACACTGCTATATATTTGCTAGGGAGCATTCTCAACAGATTCAACTCAACAGATGTCAACACACGAGACCAGTTGAGCAGAGTGAGTGAATTGTCTCAAATGGTCATACAGTGAACGAGTTATCATAATTGTTGCTATAGACCTTTCTCACAGTTGGTAACACCTTAACAAAGCGCAATGAAGAGGTACTTTGTACGTATGTTATAGTAAAACCAGATTAATTTATGGCTGTAATACTTGAATCAAGTGTGCGAGTATTTGGGAATGTTTAATTGAGCCTAATAGGGAAGATCTTTAAATTTTCTTGTACTATGCTAATGCATGCAATGAGGAGTTTATATAAGCCTATGCATTATTTTAAGTAAATTCCTCCTTATGGTGTTTCCAGACATGGTTACGAGAAATTGTACATGTAAAAACACATAGCTACCCTTCAGGGAAGGAAGTACTCAGTTGGCATGTATGTAGGTTGATGCAGCCGTTACAGGGAGTTCACTTCTCAGTGTTTATGATCGATTGGCATTTGAAATATTTCAAGAGGATGGGAATATTTCTGCTGGAAACATCGGTGAGTAGTTAGCTAACAAGTAACACAAATCTTGTATAGCTGTAATTATAATGTTGCTTTTGTAATGAAAGCACCAGTGGGGTGTATGCAATGTTTGCATGTGAGCCCACTGATGTGGTTTAGTATGCGCATGTGCCACTTTCCAATAAGGGGTGTGTACAGTAGCTAGCTCTCTAGCCTCGTACCCAGGCTCTAAAATTATGCGGAGGCAGGACTCATACGAAAAAAAGACCAGGAACAAGTGAGATTTCCATGAAATGAAAAAAGATGTAAGGATGACCATTGCTCAAAAAAGTAAGGAAACAAGAAGGATAGAAATTGGGGAGCAATCTTTATTCTGTATATTCATCAGGGAAAAAAGCCTGGTATCCACTGTTTGAAAATTTCATGCGAAATTCCCAGATATTAGCTACTGCGGTTTTAGGGAATACTGCCGCCAATGTACCGGAAGTCCATTGCATGCCATAATACAATGTTAATTTTACGAGAATACAAACAGTATCCGGAAAATTACTGCAAACTCAGCATAAAGAATCCTTTTTAGTGTGAGTTAAGGCTTTATTCTACACTAGATAGTAAACGTGCATTGAAAGATATTCAAGCATATGGAAGATTTATTCAAGAAGGTAATGATAGTATCATTAGACTTCCTGAGGCTGAGAGTGCGCTGAGTCCAAGTAGCTACACAGACTGAAAGTACCAGTGGAGAGAGTGGTCAAATTTCATTCCTCCATGAATTAGTACTAAGATGTATCACTCTGAGTATTTAATGTGATGATGCAACTTTTTTCACAAAATTCCTTCAAAATAATTTCATTGCAAGAACCCAAGAAGACATTTCCCCCCATGGAAAGAGTACTAAAACATTCGATCTTTCCTGAGCCTAGATTCATGTTATATAATATTATATGTACAGACACCACTATTTGGTGAACAGCTGACATATACTAACACAGCATGGCAGCAAAGAAGTCAGAAATTGTGTTTGATTATGTAAGCACACACTTTATTGGAACAAGTTTGATTTTTGATATAAGATAAGATAAGATAATAAGATAAGATAATAAGATAGATAATAAGTTGAGCATGAGTTCAATGCATGTCTTACACTGAACAGGAGAAATGGTTTTTGACCACAAATTAGTATTTTTATCAGCCATGATTTCATGGCACTAAGATATTATTTACGGTTGTTAAATAGAAAACCGTCAAGCGACAACCGTAAAATACGCATATTTTGGCCTATTGCACATGTGCAATGACGTTTGCGCATGCCCAGTACATGGTTGTCGCTTGAAGGGTGGTGTTAAATCCAGCTCTGCACTATTCCCCAATGAACAAATGAATGGAGAGAATTGCTTGCTGCTGCAGTCCTTGTTCAGTACTAGGTGGGGTTGTCCCAGCTGAGATAGGGCATAAAACAAACACACCGTCCACGAAGAAGAACTGGTACATAAAATGAACTAGAGCTAGCTGTCAAATGTCTGGCTCTCTAGCTCTAGCTTCTAGAGCCAGCTAGCTAGCTTTCGCTCCCTTGCCATCAACCATAGCTAGCACTTTACAATTCTAAGCTGCCTGCTTCTTTACTAAACTGCGACATAGAGGTCATTCTGAGGTGAGCAAAAGTTTCGATAATTTTTAGTCTGGCGTCACCCACCCAGCTTTTTTTCTTGGCTGGCGATGCCAGACTACTCTTGATAGAAGTGCCAGTTTCAAAATCCACGAATCAGAAATCAAGTAAGTATGATTTGCTTGCTGCTAAAACGCTTACTTGAGCTTGCATGCCACCCGTATAGCTAGCTGATAGAGCGGGAACAGACAGACAGACAGACAGACAGACAAACTGATGCGCACACTGAATTCCAATCTGGTAATCTGTAAGTTTACATGCTACATGTCTACATGTACATACAGCTAAAAGGTTATGATGCCACATGTGATGGGCATGTGCACAAATTAATTTCAGCTACATGTATTAAAGCTATAGCATATCTTCTCTTGTACAGATAGTGATGAAACTCGTTTCTGTTTTTGTTACAGTACTCAACACTCGTGATTTATCATTTGAAAGCAAAACTCTCACTACTACTATCAACTCAACAGACTTCAATGACACACTTCCTGAGATGTCCCTGCAGATCCCACGTGAGTTGGTCCGAATAGTTGACAGAAGTGGCAATGGAAGTGAGAGAGTGAGGGCAGTTGCCTTCCTCTACTACAATGTGGAGAACTTGTTTCCAAGTGGTCTACAAGTGAAAGAAAATAAGTGAGTAAAAGAGTGAAACCATTACAATGATAGGAGCTCCTATTCATTAGTGTGCTGTTGTAGTACTGAATTGGCATCAGGTATCATATCCACTGCTCTACAAGTCGGAGAAAGAGAATATCCCACAGAGAACTTGAAATTGGTGCGTGCACCCATCAGAATAAAAATGAAGCACTCGGATAGGATCAAAGTAAGGAGAATGTAGATAAGCTGATAATAAACTTCATTCATAGAAGTATAATTTATAGGATCAATATTATTATTCTTGTGTTTATGATAATTATAGAATCAGATGTTGAATGATAGCAATTTAGAAACCACATGTGTATTTTGGGAATTTGTATCTGGAAGGAGGCAAGTTTGCTTTACACTTTCACATGTCACAAATCAGCTAGCCTTTTGTTAATAGTGCACAGAATAACAGCATTCTCAGTGTTGGGCAGTGGTCTAAAGAAGGGTGTAGCAGGAGTGACACCCTCTCCAATTCCTCTGTGACAGTGTGTGAATGCAACCACCTCACCCACTTTGCCATCCTACTGAGTGCTCGACCTTTGAACCTTACTCGACCCGTCACACTCTCTCTGCAAATTATTGGATATGTGGGTGTGACCATATCACTGGTCGCCATGACACTCACTATCATCATAATACTTATTCAGAAGTATGTTGATGTGGTAAAGGATCTATAGCTACCCATAATATCAATTTCATTTAGACCACTGTGTAACATGCGTAACATAGTCCACATCAACCTCTGCATCAGCCTCGGGATAGCTCAGCTCATCTTTGTGATTGGTGTGACTCGTTCTGACCCTACAAGTGACAGAGTCCCAGTCCACTGCCAGGTCATAGCTGTCCTCCTCCACTACTTCTTCCTGGTGTCCTTCATGTGGATGCTGATGGAGGGTGTGGTCTTATACATCATTCTCGTAACAGTGTTTGTCACTAGGACAAAATGCTACATGCTAGTATTCATGCTAGTCAGCTACGGTGTCCCCTTACTCTATATGGGTCTCTTGACTCTGCCACTGGGCTTTGCTCTGCCAACACAGCCAAATTACGGATACCCCACTGCGTAAGCTGATAAGAGATTGAATATCACTATAGCTACTTATTTTATAACTATGTACATCCTCTTCAGCTGTTTCGTAAATCCTGGCACAAGTTTTATTTGGGTCTTCATTGTTCCGGTAGTGGTTATTATTCTTGCCAATATTGGATTATTCATCATGGCTGCTGTCGTCATGTGGCGTCATAAGAAGAGACAAACTGGTGCCATGAACAAGAAGGATATCAAGTAGGAAACAAATAGCTGACATGATTGTTCATAATTCATAATTGTTATAGGAAATGGTTGGTTGCATTGGTACCACTGGTGGTGATCATGGGACTGACGTGGGTGTTTGGAGTACTGATAGTGGAGGTGAAGGCACTACTACCCTTTGCTTACATCTACACCATCATGGTGGCCTTCCAAGGTCTCTTCATCTTCCTCCTCTTTGTTGTCTTCCCCAAACAAGTCAGAGATGAGTACACCAAGTGGTGGAGGACAAAGGTCAAGACACATACTGGCAAGAATATGGAAGCAACAAATATTATCGTGAGTTCATACAACTCCTGCTGATCTCCATGGCCAATATACTAACTAACTAACTTCTTCTTCTTCCTTGCACTGAAGAAAACTGGACAGACCAGTAATTCAAAGACGAATGCCAACACAAATGTCTCTGGGAGTGGTGGGTTCAAATCATTGAAGGTGGAAGAGGTGGCATTGGAATCAAAAGCTGAGCTCTCACTGGTTAAAGAAAACCCATATGCTGAAACAGGTGTGTCAACAGAAGAAAATCACAAAGAAATCAACTAAAATCAAATACATATTGTGTTTTGATTAGCTAACATAAGCTGCTTGTGAATTGCACGCACCCATGAAGTGTGGTAAAGTGAAGTACTCTTTACAAACTCATATGCATTACTTTAATAATTATAATTACTTGTTTATAATAATTATTATTATTTGTGGATTTATGTTCATCCTGAACTAGTTCTTTTAATTCATGTAGCTAAGTAGTTAGTATTTGTCAGTTGTCATCTGTTGTCAATTTAAAACAACACTATTGCTGCTTCTGTGTGCTATCATTAAGTTACCACATGAAGCATGTAATTGGTACAAGCATGCAGGCATCTTGTTATTAACCCTCAGTGTGCATGTGCAGGGTCCATTGAATATTCAGGGGTGGTGCATCCACATGCACATCATAAGTCCTTTTAAGCCACTTCCTTCAGACACTGACACTTTATTACTTTAGTGTTACACTTGACCCTTTGGGCTTGAATTGAAATTGAGATTTCATGCAGGGAAAAGCTAATATTCTCTGCACTCAAGCACTGTTCTTCATTAATAAGTTATGGAGATTGGAGACCTTGGTGCTTTGGTAAATAAAGCCAGACCTTACACTTTCATATTAATTCTGTGATATAGCTAGAAGTGCAAACTTATAACAGTTAACTTAAACCTGTCTTATTGCAATCACCTATAGGCCTGGCTTTAATAAGGTGTATTAGCTAGCTATGAAACAGTTGTGCATGAGGTATTATGGAACACCTACTTGGAATCACACTTTCCCTCCTATAATTAGTAAGTTACAAAGTGCATATCCCAATACACTGATCTCCCTGTCATGCCAAAAGTGGACCTTCCTTGCCAAAAGTGGACCTGGTCCAATTTTGTCAAGAAAAAAAGTGGATCTGGTCCCATGAGCTCGATTGGTCCACTTTAATAAGGGGAAAAAGTGGACCCAGTTTAGAGTTCCACTGCCAAAATCTTGGCAGGTCCAATTTTGGCAAGGGAAAAGTGGACCTGCATGGATTACCCCAATAGTATACAAGTGAATTATCTGAAGTGGACCTGGTCCAGTTTCACTGCAATGAGCTCGACAGGTCCAGGGGAAAAAGTGGACCCAGTCCAGTTTCACTGCCAAAATCTCGCGCAGGTCTGGGAAAAAAAAGCAGACCTGATTTTGAAAATCTCAGCAGGAAAAGTGCATGCATGGATTTACCCCACCCTCCTCCCAATAAAGCCAATAAAGTTATAATAAGCATAGGTTAATAGTTTGTTGTGTTATTTTTTTCTAGCTACTGTAGCTATAGGACAAGACCACTCTATATCAGATATGTTATTTGGAATATTAACATCCTCTGCATGGAACCACTGATCATCCATCACACTACACCATCTTCCCATCTTCTCATTGTCTGCAGTAACTATGGCAGAATAGAGCAATCACACTAAAGAGTCTACACTATTAGCTATGTGTGCAATGCACACTAAAGAGTCTTAGCTATGTGTGCAATGCACACTAAAGAGTCTTAGCTATGTGTGCAATGCACACTAAAGAGTCTACACTATTAGCTATGTGTGCAATGCACACTAAAGAGTCTCTATCTATATGTACACTAAGTAATATTTAGTTCACTCTTATCTAGCTCTAAGTGTTTTAATGCACCTGCATGAGAATGATGCTATAATGCTCGAGGTGAATGTATAAATGCACGAGCCGAAGGCAAGTGCATTACATTACTGAGAGCATTATAGCATCATTCGAGTGCACTATGCATTAAAATACATGGAGCTAGATCAGAGTGATCTAAACATTTTAGTACTGATCACATGACTTGGATTCCAGTTGGTCCTTGGTCCTTTGCTCTGACACACGTTGGGTTCAGCAATTATTGATCATATTTTTAATGATATTCAAAAAATCTCTGAGGTTGAAAGCCAATGCAACAAGTGAAATGCTAAAATCTATAAAAGAAGACATTGAGACACTAGACTGAGGCTCGTCCTAGTGAATCTTCAAATAGGTTCCTGTGTACCTTCAGCACAGTTCCTCGACAAGTCATATGACCAGCACTAAATGTGTGCAATGCACACTAAAGAGTCTATATACACACACTATAATTATGCGTGCAATGCGCACTATAGTCTCTATATATTATGTGTGCAATGTACTGTCATGCCAAAAGTGGACCGGGAAAAAAGTGGACCCCCCGGTCCACTTTTGGCAGAAAAAAATGGACCGGGGGGTCCACTTTTTTCTGCCAAAAGTGGACCTGCCTTGCCAAAAGTGGACCTGGTCTATTTTGTCAAGAAAAAAGTGGACCCGGTCCAGTTTTGGCAGGGGGAAAAAGTGGTCCTGGTCCAGTTTCGCCGTCAAAATCTAAACAGGTCCGTTTTTGGCAGGGGAAAAAAGTGGACCCGGTCCAGTTTCGCCGTCGAATTCTAAGCAGGTCCATTTTTGGCAGGGGAAAAAAGTGGACCCGGTCCAGTTTCGCCGTCGAATTCTAAGCAGGTCCATTTTTGGCAGGGGAAAAAAGTGGACCCGGTCCAGTTTCCTGCCGAAATCCAGGCAGGTCCATTTTTGGCAGGGGAAAAAAGTGGACCCGGTCCAGTTTCCTGCCGAAATCCAGGCAGGTCCATTTTTGGCAGGGGAAAAAAGTGGACCCGGTCCAGTTTCCTGCCGAAATCCAGGCAGGTCCATTTTTGGCAGGGGAAAAAAGTGGACCCGGTCCAGTTTCCTGCCGAAATCCAGGCAGGTCCATTTTTGGCAGGGGAAAAAAGTGGACCCGGTCCAGTTTCCTGCCGAAATCCAGGCAGGTCCATTTTTGGCAGGGGAAAAAAGTGGACCCGGTCCAGTTTCCTGCCGAAATCCAGGCAGGTCCATTTTTGGCAGGGGAAAAAAGTGGACCCGGTCCAGTTTTGCTGTCGAAATCCAGGCAGGTCCATTTTTGGCAGGGAAAAAAAGTGGACCCGGTCCAGTTTCGCTGTCGAAATCCAGGCAGGTCCATTTTTGGCAGGGGAAAAAAGTGGACCCGGTCCAGTTTCGCTGTCGAAATCCAGGCAGGTCCATTTTTGGCAGGGGAAAAAAGTGGACCCGGTCCAGTTTCCTGCCGAAATCCAGGCAGGTCCATTTTTGGCAGGGAAAAAAAGTGGACCTGGTCCAGTTTCGCTGTCGAAATCCAGGCAGGTCCATTTTTGGCAGGGGAAAAAAGTGAACCCGGTTCCAGTTTCGCTGTCGAAATCCAGGCAGGTCCATTTTTGGCAGGGGAAAAAAGTGAACCCGGTTCCAGTTTCGCTGTCGAAATCCAAGCAGGTCCATTTTTGGCAGGGGAAAACAGTGGACCTGGTCCAGTTTTGCTGCTGAAATTTAGGCAGGTCCAGTGGACCTGGCTTTGAAGATTAACCCACCCTCCTCCCAATAATTATAAGTTAATCAAGTCTATTGAAGTTTGTCAAGTTGTTTTTTCCTTGAAAGGATACCTATATAGGAATATAACTGCATGCTATATAAAATTCACTTGTTGACTATCTGGTTATTATTTACATGTAGGACAAGACTACTTTATATCAGATATGTTATTCATGTAATGTCACCAGGCAGCATCTCAAGTGATATTAGACTTTACTCAAGGGTCACAAATCAAGGAGTGGACATGTGATACAAGATTACGTCATAAGTGAAATCACAATGATGATTACATAACAGTTAGTAATGATAAAAGTAATAATTAATGTTACTGTCACACACCCCCTCCTCCAGTTAGAGCTTGCCCCGATACTTTCTTCCATAGTAAAGGGATGGTCAGATAACTAGGGTAACTCAGATTTAAGTGTACATGAATAATATCATCTTTTGAAGTGTAGACACGTTTTCCTGCAATGCCGGTTGGAGTCACCTCAAAAACTCAATATATATAGGGTCCATGCCACAGACGAGATAACTTCTGAAACTTCCCAGACTCTTCCTGAGGAAATCGAAATAGCACTAGACCGCCAATCTTGAACTGCATAGGAGAACATTTGTTCACCTTATTATAGTACTTTTTGCAATGCTTCTGGGTTTTCTGGATTGACTGAGTATCTCAGTGAGTTCCTGTTGCATCGGTAGCCTGTCAGGTCAGCCCCTTCTACCTCATTAGCAGGAAGAAATGCAGCTTCAATAGGATAGCTACCATAAAGAAGGTAAGATGGCTTCTCGCCTGTTGCCTCATAGGCATCCCATGTAAATACTTGTCCCACTGCTTCCCATAGACATCAACATGCTTGCATATCAGCGTCTTTAGAGTACGAGAGTACGATTAAACCTCTCGGTGAGGCCATCACACTGAAGATGGTATGCTGTAGTATTCAATTTCGTAATTCCAAGAAGACTGCATACATCGGTTATCAGGTAGGATAGCTGATTGGGTCCCTTCTCCGATAGTAGACTTTCTGGAACACCACACACATGATCTCAGCATCAGTATGTCCACTATTAAACCATACAGCCTTTTGGTCAGGGATAGGGAAAACCCAAGGTCATCAGAATGATATTTGATTTGATTATTTATTTGAAGAGAATAGCTGGGTAACTTGGTACATAGCTAGCTACAGCTACAGGCAAATTTCATGAGCTTCTTTTACAGAGGCCAAAAATCTGGTACAGATACCATAATTATACTGTGCAGTAGATATATAGTATCTATGCTGGTAGCCAGTAAGGCCATAATTAAGTACAATCACCATGATTGCATCTAGACTCAACTTCATGCGTAGCTAGCTAAGCTAGCTAGCTATCTACAAGCATAATAAGCACCTATGAAAAATCAGGTCTTACCACGCTCTTATTTTTCTTCTTGATGAAAAGAACTCCCTTTCTTACATTGAACATAGCTGCTTTCTCTCCAATAGCTCTCTTTTTGTCTTGACTACAGTCTGGTGGGTAGCGCTGCTCAGTTATGTATAAGCTGATATGCCCGGATAACTTTTGGTAAAGGCGGTCCACTTTTTTCATGGAAAAAACTGGACCCCCGGTCCAGTTTTTTCCCCGGTCCAAATTTTTCGTGACAGTACACTAAACTATATGTGTCCATGGTCTCACTTCAGGTAGAATCTGGAGGCTATAACTATTTAGCTATTTACCAACACTTCCCAGAATCTTCATACGACTCAGATATTATGGGGAGAGCCTGACTAGCGAGACTATATTTGCCTGACCAATGCACTGATTCTGCTGACAATCTCCAGTAAGTTTTAGGAAGTTCCTTGGACTCTGTTATTTATGGAAGCCGAGAAGTGCAATTACATCATCCGCAAGCAAATTAGCATGCGGCGCAAGTCTCCGCAAATCTCCGCAAGGTTCCTTTGCAATGAATATCATTAAACTTTGCAAGGTTCCGCAAGTCTCCGCAAGTCTCCGCAATTAGGCATGTCCACATTATTCTTATTTTTTGGCCCAATATGCTTTTCAGAAATTCCAGTTAAGATTACCCATTATGCTTCAATTTTATCCCATTATGCTTCAATAATATTCATCGTTTATTATATTGCAACATTAAGGATGTCAAGTGAGTTTGTTTGGGTATGGTTGAAAGAGTTTGCTCTCTATGTCAAGTGAGTTTGTTTGGGTATGGCTGAAAGAGTTTGCTAGGAGAGAAAAAAAAATCAGATGATGAATCAGATGAAGGGAAGTTGGACCTTTCAGTACATCCAGTAGGGACCTCACAGAACCATCAGTGTCACTAGCACTTGTAGCAGTAAAACTAGGACTAGGACTATAGGACTAGAAATAGCTAAAGAACTAGAAGTAGAGCTACAGGAGCTAGACCCACTAGAGTGCATATTCTAAACTAGTCTCCTTCCCTATTATGCTTGTATGCTAGCCTATTATGCTTGTATGCTAGGGTCAGCCCATTATGCTCAAAATTATGCTAGCATAATGTGGACATGCCTAGCGGAGACTTCGCGGAGCCTCGCGGAGCTTTGCGGAGACTTGCGGCATAGATACTATACTCCGCGGGGCGGAGTATAGTATCTATGCTTGCGGAGACTTCGCGGAGCCTTGCGGAGACTTCGCGGAGCCTTGCGGAGCTTTGCGGAGCCTTGCGGAGATTTGCGGAGACTTGCGCCACAATTAATTTGCTTGCGGATGATGTAAATTGCACTTCTCGGCTTCCATAGTTATTTAAACCAAAAATTAAACTACAGTTAACCTGTGTTTTAGCTGTGAGAAAATGTTCTCTATTTGTCAACAAGCGGTCACCATCATGATGGTAGTGCTTTTAGTACATAATTCGGTAGCAACGGTGTCAGACACTGTGAACGTCGCTATAAGAAACTACACAGACAGACAGCAGACCTGCATAGGTGGTGAGGAGGTGGGCTTGACGGATACTTCAGTCAAATTCCAGTACAGAACCATCAGTATCACGTCAGCCATTGGTAACTGGATAACACTGGCTGCACTACCTGTTGATGCAACATCTTCTACAACTCCAACCTTGGACTTTAATGAAGGTGTGAAGGGTGTGCAGTTCAGACTGCTCCAGCTGGAACATGGTGGAGGAGACTGCAACTGCTGGAGAATGCAATCATTCAACATTACTATCAACAACAGGATGTTATCAGGAGATGCTTGTTATATCACAGGATCTCAATCTGGTTCACGATCCATTGCCAATTGTACATTCTGTGGTGGCATTGCAAGTGACGCTAGGGGAGGGATCTCTCATGTGCTGTACTTTAATGATGTGAATGATGGTGAGGATTGTCCAGGAGACAGCAATTCAATACTCATCTCTAACAAGGGCCCCCCTCTACCTCATGATTGCTCCACAGCCATCCCTAGAATGTACGTAAGCTGCATGCAGAAACTAGCTAGTAGCTGGCTATAAATCTGATCATCCCTCAGCTATTAGCTATTATAATAATTATAGTCAACACTGTTTTATATGATATACTGAAAGATCGCATAATATGTCTTTAGTGTGGTTACATATGGAATTCTACTGGAGCTGTTCGTGGCTCCGAGTTTTTGTATTGGGGTTGGTGGTGTCTTTGACTCCGATTCTAATGAATATATCGAGTTTGCCATGCGTAATAACACCAATGGTGGACCATGGATTCCTCTGCAACTAAACTACTACTATACCTCTGTCCCTTCGACACAAGTGATCAGAGGTTATAATGTACCAGCTAGAACCACATCATCCACCAGTGTGGTGCAACACACTGTGCATATCTGTGGGGACATCCTACACACCAGGCAGGTTCAGTTTCGCTGGATGGGGACAGCCACTTTGAAGATAACTTCAGGAAAATCAAGACCACGCAGTGATATATGGGCACTGGCAAATGTGAATGTTATTTTAATTGATGGCAATAATGTAACTACAAGTCTTTTTAGTGATGAATTTGGTTGTGACAATCAGAATCCGGCATCATGTGTTGTGAAGTGAGTTGGTATGCAATCATCATAGCTAAGACTGATTCATGTAAATTTAATTTCAGTTCTTTGTTGTGGAGACAGCCACGGAGAGGAAGTCTAAGATGTACAGCATGTTCAACTACTTTGCCATGTAGGAACAATTACTTAACATTCGGTGCAAATAATGCGGAATATACACATGAAGAAATAGTTAGTCGAGTCGCATTAACTCAGAATTTCTCATTTGTGATGACTGAACTGTCCACGAATCCATCAACTGATTTCACAAAAACTGACGCCCCCACCACCATGTCAACAACCACTGAGGCCCCCACCACCATGTTAACAACCACCACTGCAGCTCCAACTAGCATGGCTTTGTCATTAGTTTTGAGGTTGATGAACATAAAGAAATCCATACAAGATATGGTCTGTTGTGTAGGATAGTGAAATGAGTAGCTATTAGCATCTCCTTTTTTCTGCAGATCAAGATTAATCAGACACTTAAAAGAGTAGCCAGCACAACTGTACGTTGAACTTAACCTTCTTGCTAAATCATAGGTCTTTCTTTATACTCAATGTGCAGGATCCATTGGAGGCTGTTGACTTAGTTCAGAACCTGACAACCAATGGTGAGCAGCCCAACACTGCTATATATTTGCTAGGGAGCATTCTCAACAGATTCAACTCAACAGATGCCAACACACGACACCAGTTGAGCAGAGTGAGGAAAAAACTACCTATTAGTAATAATCGGTGAACCTCAATGTATATGCAGGCCTTCATTGGAGTTGGCAACTCCATAACCCAACAGACTCTCAGCAGTGAAAAGGTATAACTGAGTGTGTAGTGGATCAAAGACTTACGATGTATATAGCACAATACAATACAATCACATGATTATCACATGAGCATGAAAATTAATAATAATGTAGGTTGATGGAGCCATTGCAGGGAGTTCACTACTGAGTGTGTGTGATCAATTTGCTCTCGAAGTATTTCAAGAGGATGGGAACATTTCCATTGGAAACATTGGTTAGTGTAACTTGAGGAATTTACTACCTGAACCTATAGTAAATGACACTAATCCAATTATTATACCGTACCTGATGGCCACTAATGCACTCATGAATTACATTATTTAGTACTCAATACTCGTCAGCTATCACCTGAGGGTGAACCATCAAGTCTAGTGACTACTATCAACTCAGCAGACTTCAATGACACACTTTCTGAGATGTCACTGCAAATCCCACGTGAGTTGGTCCAAAGAGTTAGCAGAAGTGGCAATGGAAGTGAGAGGGTGAGGGCAGTTTCTTTCCTCTACTACAATGTGGAGAACTTGTTTCCAATTGGTCCACCAAAGACAAATAAGTAAGTAAAAACAGTAACAGCAAGGGTGTAGATAAGTTTTTTCAACTGGGGGGGCTAAATATGCATGCATGAATGTATATTATGTGTGAAATGCAGCACTGCATTATCTAGAGGGGTCCAGTGGCATGCTCCCCCGGGAAAATTTTGAATCTCAGGTGTTCTGAGATTGCTTCTTGTGTGATATGAGGTGATTATATCACTATTAATTTACTATATAACAGTACATACCAGGGACTGATCCAGGTAGGGGCCTAAGGGACCTGGGCCCCCCCTTTTCCATTACCATTAGCCACAGTATACTCACTGCATGGTTCAATGTAGCTGTAGATATATTTATTGTGGTTTAAATGAAAGGTAAATTATAAAGACATACTTTGAGCCAGAGAAAGACTACATGTAGCTAGACAAGAACAGAAGTATGAGCCAAAAATTTTCCATGTGCACAGGGCCGGAGCTAGCTATTTTATTGTGGTATATGGCTTGTGACCACATACTGTGCAAAGTGCATCATCTTGGCCCAGAAAAAAAAATTAGATTTTAGGGTGTCTCAGAGTCAGTCTGGTGCAATATGGAGCATCAAATTTGTCAAAAATGATCTTAGTCTACCTTCTCTACTACCAACAAATTAATTTGCAACTGAACTTGGATAAACTATCGGTTTCATCTGTGTGAATGTGCAGCACCATTAGGTTATTCAAAGCATCTCAGGTAAGGACACTTGAGAATGCTAGTCTCTGAGTGATACAACTTTATTATATAATCATGAGCTTTTAAAAAGGGGTGAACAATAAATAGTGCCAAAATTTAGAAATCACATTGTGCACCCATGGTTCGCCATGCTTTCTTAAATCAGCTAGGCTATAGAATTACAACTTCATTGTGGGTGGATGAATACCACATAACTTGCAATTAATGAAGTGTGAAATTGAAATTGCTGCAAGTTATGTGGTATTCATCCACCCACTAATTAGAGTAATGGAGTATGAAATTGCTGCAAGTTATGTGGTATTCATCCACCCACTAATTAATTAATGAAATACATTGGAACGGGATGTGGTGTGATCACAAATAATTTACACAATCTCACAGGTTGAACACTTGCTACCAAAACTTGTCTACGGCCCTAAAGGACTGTTGAACATCAGACCCAGTGATATGCATCAGGTTGTTACAATGTGTTGCTCATTTGAGAGGGACCCATTTCATCCCTAGAGTCTCCACTACAGTTTTCTGGGTTTTGAAATAATTAATGATGCTTATGTTCATGCACTGAAATCCAACATCTTGATTGAGATACTTCAAAGTTGACCATACATAATCAGGAGCTGATCCAGGGGCCATGGTGCAAGCACACAGCCCCCTCTTTCCAAAAACTCTGGATCAGCCCCTGCACTACATGTACACAAGAACAAAACTGACCATTCCTTTACAGTTGCAAAATGAGTTCATCATATATAATACTAAATAATAAGATATACGATTCAAAAATTCTGGGGGAGGCTTTAGCCCCCCAAGCCCCCCCCCCCTTACCTACACCCTTGAACAGTGAGTGAGTGAGTTAGCTACACTGTTTCAATCTGGATTGATATCATGCACACACAGCACTGAACTAGCATCGGGTATAGTGTCCACTGCTCTGCATAATGTTGGAGGTGAACAATTTTCCACCGAGAACTTGACGCTGGCTTCACCTATCAGAGTGAACTTCGAACACTCCAATAGAGTCAAGGTTGGTGAGTTAGTGCTATTCATGAGAAATTTGTGGCATGACTGATATCTTTGATCTCAAAGGAACAGTTACTGAAAGACAGTTCTTCAGAAATCATTTGCACATTTTGGGAATTTTCGTCTGGGAGGTAAATAGCTAATTAGCCTCGTACCAAGGCCCATTTTAATACCTATATGGTAAAGTTGTCATAAGTACAAAAATAGGCCTGGGTAGCTAGCTACCAGTGAGGTTATTGCTTAGTTAGCTACCTATGTGATTATCAATCAGTTCACAGGACATTCTTACTGTTGGGCAGTGGTCTAAAGAAGGGTGTAACAGGAGTGACACCCTCTCCAATTCCTCTGTGACAGTTTGTGAATGCAACCACCTCACCCACTTTGCCATCCTGCTGAGTGCTCGACCTTTGAACCCTCCTCCACCTGTCACACTCTCTCTGCAAATTATTGGATATGTGGGTGTGTCCATATCACTGGTTGCCATGGCACTCACTGTCATCATCTTCATTGCTCTAAAGTATTACATGCCAATATTCATTAATTAGTGAAATTTGAAGGGATTTCCCCACAGGACACTGCATAACATACGAAGCTTTATCCACATCAACCTCTGCATCAGTCTCGGGATAGCTCAGCTCATCTTTGTGACCGGTGTGACTCATTCTGACCCTACAAGTGACAGAGTCCCAGTCCACTGCCAGGTCATAGCTGTCCTCCTCCACTACTTCTTCCTGGTGTCCTTCATGTGGATGCTGATGGAGGGTGTGGTCTTATACATCATTCTCGTAACAGTGTTTGTCACTAGGACAAAATGCTACATGCTAGTATTCATGCTAGTCAGTTATGGTGTCCCCTTACTCTATATGGGTCTCTTGACTCTGCCACTGGGCTTTGCTCTGCCAACACAACCAAATTACGGATACCCCACTGCGTAAGCTGATAAGAGATTGAATATCACTATAGCTACTTATTTTATAACTATGTATGTACATCCTCTTCAGCTGTTTCTTAAATCCTGGCACAAGTTTTATTTGGGTCTTCATTGTTCCGGTAGTGATAGTCATTCTTGCCGATGTTGGATTATTCATCATGGCTGCTGTCGTCATGTGGCGTCATAAGAAGAGACAAACTGGTGCCATGAACAAGAAGGATATCAAGTAGGAAAAAACTATATACATCACTTCAAATAGCATAGCCATTCACAATATGTCATAGGAAGTGGTTGCTTGCATTGGTACCATTGGTGGTGATCATGGGACTGACGTGGATACTGGGGGTGCTGATAGTGGAGGTGAAGGCATTACTACCCCTTGCTTACATCTACACTATCATGGTGGCCTTCCAAGGACTCTTCATTTTCTTCCTCTTTGTCATCTTCCCCAAACAAGTCAGAGACGAGTACACCAAGTGGTGGAGGACAAAGGTCAAGACATCTACCCTTCTTCATGAATACTTTGGTGAGAATAAAGAAGCAACAAATATTATCGTAAGTTCATGATAGACCTGCCACACAACTGCTTAACAACCATGAATGTACAGCCTTAATTGAAATCCATGGTCATTAATTTCCTTGTATGGAACTCCTATAGCACTTCTCCATAAATAGCTAGCTATCTATTTCATCTCCCTCATATTTTAATGTGCTGAAGATAACTGGACAGACCAGTAATTCGAAGTCGAGTGCCAACGCAAATATCTCTGGGAGTGGTGGATTCAAGTCGTGGAAGGTGGAAGAGGTGGCATTGGAATCAAAAGCTGACCTCTCACTGATCAAAGAAAACCCATACGCTGAAACATGTGAAGAAAATCACAAAGAGATCAACTGATCATGTCTTACGATATAATAGCTTACTGAATTCAGAATCACATTTATGGAAGCTATTTTTGTGAATTCTATTATTAGATATAACTAGCTAACCTACAATCCACCCATGAAGCATGCAAGATTTTATTTCTACACACTTGACATATTATGGATTACGTAGCTAGTCTAGTCAGTATACTTTAGACTACTAGAAGTGGACTACTAATAGTCATCGCAAATTAATACTGCTACCTGCTAAGCTGTAAGAAAATGTTCTCAAGAAGCAGTCGCCATCATAATGGTAGTGCATAATTCGTCAGGCACCGTCGCTATAAGAAATTACACAGACGGTCCAGTGGACCTGCATAGGTGGTGAGGAGGTGGGCTTGACGGATACTTCAGTCCAATTCCAGTACAGAACCATCAGTACCACGTCAGCCATTGGTGACTGGATAACACTGGCTGCACTACCTGTTAATGCAACATCCTCTACAACTCCTACCTTGGACTTTAATGACAGTGTGAAGGGTGTGCAGTTCAGACTGCTGCAGTAATAGAGCATGGTGGAGGAGGATGTAACTGCTGGAGAATCCAAATATTCAGTTTTATGATAATATCAGGAGATGCTTGTTATATCAGTCACAGTCGAGATCAATTGGCAATCGTAGATTCTGTGGTGGAATTGCAAGTGATGCTAGGGGACTGCATGATCTCTCATCTCTAATAAGGGCCCCTCTCTACCAGAGGACATGGATTGTTCCACAGCCATCCCTAGAATGTAAGCTGTGCATGTAGAACTAGCTATAGGAATATGAAATTGATGATTCCCCAACTATATATAATAATTAGTCAGCTGTTTCATAATGATACTGAGTGATTGCATAATATTTTAGTGTGGTTACATATGGACTTCTGCTGGATGTGGATACGGCTTTGAGTTACTGTGGTGGGATTGGAGATTTTGACAATTATTCTGAGTATATATATTGAGTTTGCCATGCGTAATAACACCAATGGTGGACCATGGATTCCTCTGCAACTAAGTTACCATGATACTTCCACCCCTCCAACACGTGTGCTGGCAACAAGAGTGGTCAGAGGTTATAATGTACCAGAAAGTACCACATCATGGTGCAACATATGGTGCATATCTGTGGGGATATCCTACGCACCAATCAGGTTCAGTTTTGCTGGATGGGGACAGCCACTTTGAGGGTTTTTAGAACATTATCAAGATCACTTGCAAAAAGTGATGTATGGGCATTGGCAAATGTGAATATTATTTTAATTGATGGCAATAATAAAACCACAAGTCTTTTTAGTGATGTGACAGTCAGAATTCATCATCATATGTTATAAAGTGAGTTGATATTGGTGTCAATCATTTATATAGAGACTGACTCATAATAAGTTTAATTTCAGTTCTTCATTGTGGAGGGAGCCGAGGAGAGGAAGTCTAAGATGTACAGCATGTTCAAATACTTTGCCATGTAGGAACAATTACTTAACATTCGGTGCAAATAATGATGAGTTCACACGTAAAGAAATAGTTAGTCGAGTCGCATTAGCTCAGAATTTCTCAGTGGAACCATTCGTGATGACTGCAAATCCATCAACTAATTTTGAACCCACCTCCACAACCACTGACACTCCTACAACTGAGGCCCCCACAACCACTGAGGTCTCCACCACCATGTCAACAACCACTGAGGCCCCCACCACCATGTTAACAACCACCACTGCAGCTCCAACTAGCATGGCTTTGTCATTAGTTTCGAGGTTGATGAACATAAAGAAATCCGTACAAGATATGGTCTGTTGTGTAGAATAGTGAAATGAATAGCTTTTAGCATCTCCTTTTTTCTGCAGATCAAGATGAATCAGACACTTAAAAGAGTAACCAGCACAACTGTACGTTGAACTTAACCTTCTTTGCTAAATCATAGGTCTTTCTTTATACTCAATGTGCAGGATCCATTGGAGGCTGTTGACTTAGTTCAGAACCTGACAACCAATGGTGAGCAGCCCAATACTGCTATATATTTGCTAGGGAGCATTCTCAACAGATTCAACTCAACAGATGCCAACACACGACACCAGTTGAGCAGAGTGAGGAAAAAACTACCTATTAGTAATAATCGGTGAACCTCAATGTATATGCAGGCCTTCATTGGAGTTGGCAACTCCATAACCCAACAGACTCTCAGCAGTGAAAAGGTATAACTGAGTGTGTAGTGGATCAAAGACTTACGATGTATATAGCACAATACACAATCACATGATTATCACATGAGCATGAAAATTAATAATAATGTAGGTTGATGGAGCCATTGCAGGGAGTTCACTACTGAGTGTGTGTGATCAATTTGCTCTCGAAGTGTTTCAAGAGGATGGGAACATTTCCATTGGAAACATTGGTTAGTGTAACTTGAGGAATTTACTACCTGAACCTATAGTAATTAAAATGACACTTATCCAATTATTATACCGTACCTGATGGCCACTAATGCACTCATGAACTACATTATTTAGTACTCAATACTCGTCAGCTATCACCTGAGGGTGAACCATCAAGTCTAGTGACTACTATCAACTCAGCAGACTTCAATGACACACTTCCTGAGATGTCCCTGCAAATCCCACGTGAGTTGGTCCAAAGAGTTAGCAGAAGTACTGGCAATGGAAGTGAGAGGGTGAGGGCAGTTTCTTTCCTCTACTACAATGTGGAGAACTTGTTTCCAAGTGGTCCACCAAAGACAAATAAGTAAGTAAAAACAGTAACAGTGAGTGAGTGAGTTAGCTACACTGTTTCAATCTGGATTGATATCATGCACACACAGCACTGAACTAGCATCGGGTATAGTGTCCACTGCTCTGCATAATATTGGAGGTGAACAATTTTCCACCGAGAACTTGACGCTGGCTTCACCTATCAGAGTGAACTTCGAACACTCCAATAGAGTCAAGGTTGGTGAGTTAGTGCTATTCATGAGAAATTTGACTCTGCTAGTGGCATGACTGATATCTTTGATCTCAAAGGAACAGTTATTGGAAGACAGTTCTTCAGAAATCATTTGCACATTTTGGGAATTTTCGTCTGGGAGGTAAATGTTCACTTTATAATTAGCCTCATAGCTACCAAGGCCCATTTTAATACCTATATGGTAAAGTTGTCATAAGTACAAAAATAGGCCTGGGTAGCTAGCTAACAGTGAGGTTATCGCTGAGTTACCTATGTGATTGTCAATCAGTTCACAGTTGGGCAGTGGTCTAAAGAAGGGTGTAACAGGCGTGACACCCTCTCCAATTCCTCTATGACAGTGTGTGAATGCAACCACCTCACCCACTTTGCCATCCTGCTGAGTGCTCGACCTTTGAACCCTCCTCCACCTGTCATACTCTCTCTGCAAATTATTGGATATGTGGGTGTGTCCATATCACTGGTTGCCATGGCACTCACTGTCATCATCTTCATTGCTCTAAAGTACTACATGCCAATATTCATTAATTATTCAGTGAAAAATTGAAAAGGGATTTCCTCACAGGCCACTGCGTAACATACGAAGTTTTATCCACATCAACCTCTGCATCAGCCTCGGGATAGCTCAGCTCATCTTTGTGATTGGTGTGACTCGTTCTGACCCTACAAGTGACAGAGTCCCAGTCCACTGTCAGGTCATAACTGTCCTCCTCCACTACTTCTTCCTGGTGTCCTTCATGTGGATGCTGATGGAGGGTGTGGTCTTATACATCATTCTCGTAACAGTGTTTGTCACTAGGACAAAATGCTACATGCTAGTATTCATGCTAGTCAGTTATGGTGTCCCCTTACTCTATATGGGTCTCTTGACTCTGCCACTGGGCTTTGCTCTGCCAACACAACCAAATTATGGATACCCCACTGCGTAAGCCGATAAGAGATTGAATATCACTATAGCTACTTATTTTATAACTATGTACATCCTCTTCAGCTGTTTCTTAAATCCTGGCACAAGTTTTATTTGGGTCTTCATTGTTCCGGTAGTGATAGTCATTCTTGCCGATGTTGGATTATTCATCATGGCTGCTGTCGTCATGTGGCGTCATAAGAAGAGACAAACTGGTGCCATGGACAAG
Organism: Crambe crambe; assembly: GCA_963924555.1. Lineage (NCBI taxonomy): Eukaryota > Metazoa > Porifera > Demospongiae > Poecilosclerida > Crambeidae > Crambe > Crambe crambe. The sequence goes on from OZ004588.1 coordinate 6,873,661, forward strand.
AAGGATATCAAGTAGGAAAAAACTATATACATCACTTCAAATAGCATAGCTATTCACAATATGTCATAGGAAGTGGTTGCTTGCATTGGTACCATTGGTGGTGATCATGGGACTGATGTGGATACTGGGGGTGCTGATAGTGGAGGTGAAGGCACTACTACCCCTTGCTTACATCTACACCATCATGGTGGCCTTCCAAGGTCTCTTCATCTTCCTCCTCTTCGTCGTCTTCCCCAAACAAGTCAGAGACGAGTACACCAAGTGGTGGAGGACAAAGGTCAAGACATTTACCCTTCTTCGTGAATACTTTGGTGAGAATAAAGAAGCAACAAATATTATCGTAAGTTCATGATAGCTAGACCACACAACTGCTTAACAACCATGAATGTACAGTACTAATAGCTGGCTATCTATTTCATCTCCCCCATATTTAAGATAACTGGACAGACCTAAATTCGAAGTCGAGTGCCAACACAAATGTCTCTGAGGAGTAGTGGATTCAAGTCATGGAAGGTGGAAGAGGTGGCATTGGAATCAAAAGCTGACCTCTCACTGATCAAAGAAAACCCATATGCTGAGAAAATCACAAAGAGATCAACTGATCATGTCTTACAATAATAGCTTACTGAATTCAGAATCACATTTATAGAAGCTATTTTTGTGAATAGCTACTACTATTAGATATAAACTAGCTATTAAACCTACAATCCACCCATGAAGCATGCAAGATTTTATTTCTACACTTAATGTACATATTCGCTGTTATTGTAAACACCTTACCATACCAGCTTTAACCTTGATCCTACCTGTTTGCCGGGAGGTAGCTTGATGTCTCCTAACCTCAGGATCTTGTCCCTATCTTACCTGAGGCCATCACATGATTCCCAAAGGATATTGGCTTGGGGGTACAATGCTGGGCAACAGCCATAAGGGCTCCCAGCATCCTGCCCAGCCCATTGATATGACTCTGAGTTCCTCAAGCTACCCATCACATCAGGAAATATAGCCTGATGGAGAGAATGAAAATTTCCCTTGCTACCCTATACACTTTCGCCATTCAGTAAGATCTAAGCCCAACAGTCCTACTTTAACAGCTACAGACTGGGTGGGTGGGTGGGAAGTTGTTGTTTTTTTCAGTATTCTATGCCCAGCACAAAATTGGTGTGGCTATACACTGGTTTGTTTACAGAACTGAGCTCAAATCTGGTATCTAAGGAGTCATCCGCATGCGCAGGCATGCGCATTACTCATCCCAAACCACACCTACTATTCTCGGCCTCATGCTCAAACTGCATACTGCTAGGTATCTACTTCCTGGATTACGTAGTCAGTATACCTAGTCTACTAGCTAGAACTTAGTAGAAGTGGACTACTAAAATAGTCATCGCAAACTGCTAGTTTTATACATAGACTGCTACCTGCTAAGCTGTGAGAAAATGTTCTCTGTTCTTAAAGAAACAGTCGCCATCATAATGGTAGTGCTTTTAGTTTTAGTGCATAATTCGTCAGGCACCTTGAACGTCGCTATAAGAAATTACACCGACGGTCAGTGGACCTGCATAGGTGGTGAGGAGGTGGGCTTGACGGATACTTCAGTCCAATTCCAGTACAGAACCATCAGTACCACGTCAGCCATTGGTGACTGGATAACACTGGCTGCACTACCTGTTAATGCAACATCTCCTACAACTCCTACCTTGCACTTCAGTGTGAAGGGTATGCAGTTCAGACTGCTGCAATTAGAGCATGGTGGAGGAGGATGTAACTGCTGGAGAATGGAAGCATTCAGTTTTATGACAATATCAGGAGATGCTTGTTATATCAAAGGATCACAGTCTGAGTCAAGATCAATTGGCAATCGTGGATTTTGTGGTGGCACTGCAAGTGATGCTAGAGGACTGATCTCTCGTGTGCTGTACTTTAATGGTCCAAATGATGGTGAGGACTGTCCAGGAGATAGCAGTTCAACACTCATCTCTAACAAGGGCCCCTCTCTACCACAGGACATGGATTGCTCCACAGCCATCCCTAGAATGTAAGCTGTGCATGTACTATAGCTATATGAAATTAGATGATTCAGCTATATATAATAATTAGTCAGCTGTTTCATAATGATACTGAGTGATTGCATAATACTTTAGTGTGGTTACATATGGACTTCTGCTGGATGTGAACAAAAATAATTGTGATGGGATTGGTGGAGATTCTGACAATGAATATATTGAGTTTGCCATGCGTAATAACACCAATGGTGGACCATGGATTCCTCTGCAACTAAACTACCATGATACTTCCATCCCTCCAACACGAGTGGTCAGGGGTTATAATGTATCAGCAAGTACCACATCATCCACCAGTGTGGTGCAACACACTGTGTATATCTGCGGGGACATTCTACGCACCAGTCAGGTTCAGTTTCGCTGGATGGGGACAGCCGAGTTGGAGCAGGTAATGGGAATAAATAGAAGACCACGTAATGATATATGGGCACTAGCGAATGTGAACACTACTTTAATTGATGACAATAATGAAACTACAAGTCTTTTTAGTGATAGATTTGGTTGTGACAGTCAGAATTCATCATCATGTGTTGTAAAGTGAGTTGATTGGTATCAATCATTTATTATAGAGACTGACTCATAAGTTTAATTTCAGTTCTTCACTGTGGAGGGAGCCAAGGAGAGGAAGTCTAAGATGTACAAAATGTTCAAATACTGTGCCATGTAGGAACAATTACTTAACATTCGGTGCAAATAATGATGAGTTCACACGTGAAGAAATAGTTAGTCGAGTCGCATTAACTCAGAATTTCTCAGTGGAACCATTTGTGATAACCACAAATCCATCAACTGATTTTGAACCCACATCCACAACCACTGACACTCCTACAACTGAGGCCTCCACAACCACTGAGGCCTCCACCACCATGTCAACAACCACTGAGGCCACCACCATGTCAACAACTACTGAGGCCTCCACCATGTCAACAACCACTGAGTCAACAACCACTGAGGCCTCCACTACTATGTTAACAACAACTGAGGCCTCCACCACCATGTCAACAACCACTGAGGCCCCCACCACCATATCAACTACCACTGAGGCACCCACCACTAGCACTGTATCAATAACTACTGAGGCATCCACCATCATGTCAACTACCACTGAGACCTCCACCACTATATCCACAACCACTGAGGCATCCACCATCATGTCAACAACCACTGAGGCCCCCACCACTATGTCAGCAACCACTGAGACACCCACCACCATGTCAACAACCACTGAGACACCCGCCACCATGTCGATAACCACTGAGACACCCATAACCACTGCAGCTCCCATGGTTTCACCATTAGTTTTGAAGTTGATGAACATAAAGAAATCCATACAAAATAAGGTCTGTTGTGTAGAATAGTGAAATGAGTAGCTATTAGCATATCTCCTTGTTCCTGCAGATCAAGATGAACCAGACACTTAAAAGAGTGACCAGCACAAATGTATGTGGAACTTAATTTGTTAACCATCTTAATTAGGTCTCTATACTCAATGTGCAGGATTCACTGGAGGCTGTCAACTTAGTTCAAAACCTGACAACCAATGGTGTGCAGCCCAGCACTGCTATATATTTGCTAGGGAGCATTCTCAACAGACTCAGCTCAACAAATGCCAACACACAAGACCAGTTGAGCAGGGTGAGATTTAAGTGAATTGTCTCAAATAGTCATACAGTGAATTGTGTTATCATATTGTTGCTATAGACCTTTCTCACGGTTGGTAACACCTTAACAAAGCGCAATGAAGAGGTACTTAATACATATAATGTTATAGTTATAGTAAAACGAGATTGCTGTCATTTGAATCAAGTATCATATTCTGTGGGAGTATTTGGGAATGTTTAATTGGGAAGAGAGTATTATATCATCTTCTTGTACTAGCAGGAAATCAGAGCTATTTTGACCATGCATGCAATGAAGAGCCTATAATAGCATTGTTTTAAGCTATAAATTCCTCCTTATGGTGGTGTTTCCAGACATGGTTACAAGAAATTGTACATGTAGACACATACCCTTCAAAGAAGGAAGTACTTTGAACTAGCTAAAGAAATGGAAATTGGGACGTACTCTCTTATGTAGGTTGATGTAGCCATTACTGGGAGTTCACTTCTCAGTGTTTATGATCGATTGGCACTTGAAGTGTTTCAAGAGGATGGGAACATTTCTGCTGGAAACATTGGTGAATAGTTAGCTACACATCAAGTAACACAAATCCTGTATAGCTAGAAGTAGCTATAGTGTTGCTTTTGTAATGAATTCCAATCTAATAATCTATTTTTCCTGGAATGAACAAGTTTACATAGCCAAACCTGTATAGATTTACACATGATGCATTGTGTTTCACCATGCAATAGAGAGAGCTAGCTACATGTACATACAGCTAAAAAGGTTATGATGATGGGCATGTGCACAAATTAATTTTAGCTACACATGTTATTAGCATAATCTTCTCAAACATGTAGTGATAAAACTGTAGCAAACTCATTTCTGTTTTGTTTTTGTTACAGTACTCAACACTCGTGATTTATCGTTTGAAAGCAAAACTCTCACCACCACCACCATCAACTCAGCAGACTTCAATGATACACTTCCTGAGATGTCCCTGCAGATCCCACGTGAGTTGGTCCAAAGAGTTAACAGAAGTGGCAATGGAAGTGAGAGAGTGAGGGCAGTTTCCTTCCTCTACTACAATGTGGAGGGCTTGTTTCCAAGTGGTCTGCAAATGGAAGAAAATAAGTGAGTAAAACCATTACAGCGATAATAAAGTTAGGATCCACTGACTCAATGTATGCAGTACTGAATTGGCATCAGGTATCATATCCACTGCTCTACAAGATGGAGAGAGCAGATATCCCACAGAGAATTTGAATTTGAATGCACCCATCAGAATACAAATGAAGCACTCGGATAAGATCAAAGTAAAGAGAATGCATGTATATCCCATGGCCCAGTGAATCAGCTGATAATAAACTTGGGATTATAATTATAGAGTCAATATTTATCCTTTCATTCTTATGTTTATAGGATCAGATGTTGAATGATAGTAATTTAGAAATTACATGTGTATTTTGGAAATTTGCAGCTGGAAGGAGGTAAGTTTTGATTAGCTGCTTTACACTTTCACCTTTCACATGACACAGCACGAATTAGCCTTCTGTTAATAGTGCACAGGATAACAGCATTCTCAGTGTTGGGCAGTGGTCTGACAGAGGGTGTAACAGGAGTGACACCCTTTCTAATTCTTCTGTGACAGTGTGTGAATGTAACCACCTCACTCACTTTGCCATCCTGCTGAGTCCTCGACCTTTGAACCTTACTCAACCCGTCACACTCTCTCTGCAAATTATTGGATATGTGGGTGTGACCATATCACTGGTTGCCATGGCACTCACTGTCATCATAATACTTATTCAGAAGTATGTTGATATGGTAAAGGATCTATAGCTACCTATAACTAATATCAAATTTCTCATCATTTAGACCACTGCGTAATATGCGTAACATAATCCACATCAACCTCTGCATCAGCCTCGGGATAGCTCAACTCATCTTTGTGATTGGTGTGACTCGTTCTGACCCTACAAGTGACAGAGTCCCAGTCTACTGCCAGGTCATAGCTGTCCTCCTCCACTACTTCTTCCTGGTGTCCTTCATGTGGATGCTGATGGAGGGTGTAGTCCTGTACGTGGTCCTAGTGAGAGTCTTTGTCAAATATGGGAAGCGCTACCTGATAGCCTTCACCATCATCAGTTACACGGTCCCCTTACTCTACATGGGTCTCCTGACACTCCCACTGGGTTTTGCCCTGCCCACACAGCCTAACTACGGATATCTCACTGCGTAAGACATGACTGTCTGGATAAACTCTCAAGTTATGAAGTAATAACCACTCTGTTATTTCTTCTCCCCTTTAGCTGTTTTTTGAATCCTGGTACTAACTTTGTTTGGGCTTTCATCGTTCCAGTGGTGGTGATAATCTTCATCAATTGTGGATTCTTTGTCATGGCACTGACCATCATGTGTCGCCATCAGAAGAAACAAACGGAAAATACGAGAGTCCAGAACGTAAAGTAAGAAAGTTTAATACTGGTTACCGGGTAGTTGGAGTCACTCTGGTTATCCTTTACAGGACCTGGTTGAAGGGAGCAGTTTCTCTCGTGGTGATCATGGGACTTACATGGATATTAGGGGTGTTGATAGTGGAGGTGAAGGCACTACTACCCCTTGCTTACATCTACACCATCATGGTGGCCTTCCAGGGGCTCTCCATCTTTATCATCTTCATCGTCTTCTCCAAACAAGTCAGGGAAGCCTACACCAAGTGGTGGAGGATTAAAGTGAATGAGTCAGACATTCTCAGCAAGTATTTTGGAGAGAAACTAACAAGAACAGTAAGTGAAGAGAGGTAGCTAGCTACCTGATTTCCTGCTAAATTTTTTACCTTTATTTCCACACTCACACAACAGACTGCTGTGCAGAATAAATCAAAATTAGACATTTCTACATCCAATACTTCAAAGGACAAAGAAAAATTTGATATGGACTCAAGTACAGCCTTTGGTGATATTTCACAATTCTCCAGTAGTGTACAAAGCTCTAATGGTGGGCTGATCTTTACAAACACTCACATAGAAACTCCATCTATATAATGATAGCTAATTAACTTATAATTATACACAGATAAACCACTTTGCTCTTGTTTTTTTGTTTTTGTTTTTGTTTTTGTTTTTGTTTTTCGTTACTTTTACATCCCGTTGTTATACTGTTGCTAAGTAATAATCAAATGTATCAAATCATTGATCAAATCATCTTGTTTATAGTATGTTAGAGTAGCACTTGATATGATTTCCATCTGCCCCATGCAGTGTATTTATAATAATCTGCTGGGCAATAAAGCGACTAACCTGATTGGCTGCCAAAATAAGAGAGTGTGTACAAAATTATGTTCCCCATATAAACAGTTTACAAGAGTAAAGGTATGCAGTTTATACCAATTACTGTATTTACAGAGTGCATTCCTTAGCATACACTTTCATTTTCAGAGTGTTGGCTCCCAATAGTAAGCAAATTATAAAACAACAAAAATGGTAGTGAAAACAACAAGGCTGGAGTGTAAACAACAAGGCTGGAGTGAGAACAACAAGGCTGGAGTGAAAACAACAAGGCTGGAGTGAAAACAACAAGGCTGGAGTGAAAACAACAAGGCTGGAGTGTAAACAACAAGGCTGGAGTGAGAACAACAAGGCTGGAGTGAGAACAACAAGGCTGGAGTGAAAACAACAAGGCTGGAGTGAAAACAACAAGGCTGGAGTGAAAACAACAAGGCTGGAGTGAAAACAACAAGGCTGGAGTGTAAACAACAAGGCTGGAGTGAGAACAACAAGGCTGGAGTGAGAACAACAAGGCTGGAGTGAAAACAACAAGGCTGGAGTGAAAACTATGCAAAATTAGCTTTTGGTATGGAGTGAAAACTACATGAATCTACAGCTGGTTTAAGAATCAGTGAAAATTTGGGGGGCTGATCCCTTTATTATATTTCAGACACTGCATGATATAAGGGAATAGAAGAACAGTAATACATTCCCCGTTCTGCAATTCCTGCATGACTTTTCAGTGTTGCATGAAATTTCCTAGAAACAGTTGAGCAGTCCACAGTCTCCACACTGTTTTGGGCGCAAGCAGGTGTGTTGGTGTGTTAGTTACTCTCCACTTATGGTTATCTGGACTTCTAAAAATGCAATTTCAACAACTTCTTCAATCTCTTCTTGATAAAATAATACTTCACCAGACCAATTTCTTAGTGCATAAAGCATGGCTGATTAAAATTAAATACTAATTGCATTCAAAAACCAGTTCCCAGGTTCAGTGCAAGACATGCATTGACTGTCTGATGTTCATACGTAGCCTCTATTACATGTATCTAATCCAATAAAGTGTGTGCATGCACGATCATCACAAAATTTCTGACTTCCTTGCTGCCATAGTGTGTGTTAATATACAGCAGCTGTCGCCAAATAGTTGAATCTGTAGAAATAATATATCACATGAATGGTTCATACTCTTTCCATTGCAATGATAATGACATTTTTTGTGAAAAACAATTTTGCATCACGGAAAATCAAATTCCCAATTCGTTGGGAATTTGATTTTCCGTGATGCATCTCCTGCTTCTAGAATTAATTCTAGCTCTAGCTAGCACTTTGCGTACTGGAGGGTTTGCTATTGGTATAATATACCACAATACTCATAGTCATACGGCCCATAGTGTAGACTACTACTACTACTAGCTACTACTACTGGAAAAATGGTTTCTGTTCTTCGACAACGACTAGTCACAATAGCAGTGTATTTAGTGTGTCTAGATGTCGTAGCTAGTGATACAGTCACTGTGAACTTCACTTTGAATAAAGTGGCCTTTCCTCCCTGCATAGGCGAGGAGGTGGGCTTGACCAATACTTCAATCCAGTTCCAGTACAGAACCATCAGTAATTCATCAGCTATAGGGAACTGGATAACTAAGGACGCCATACCTCTCTTAAATGGAGGCCCTCGAACATACCACTTGAACTTTGATAGCACTGTGGAAGGTGTGCAGTTCAGGCTGCTGCAACTGGAACATGGTGGAGGAGGATGCAATTGTTGGGAAGTGCAATCCTTTGCAATTGCTGGGGCTAACATTACACAACCTTGTTATCTTAGAGGGACTAATTCAAGATCCATCAATGAATTCTACTGTGATGGCATTGCAAGTGATTCTCGGGGAGTGATCTCTCATGCACTGTATTTTAATGATGTGAATGGTGAAGACTGTCCAGGAGACAGCAGTTCAACACTCATTTCTAACAAAGGTCCTCCTCTACCACAGGATTGCTCCACAGCCATCCCTAGAATGTAAGCCATATTATATTTATATATTGTTACAAAGGATAAAAATAAACTCTAGCTGTGGTTGACAAAAAATAAAAATATTGTTCAATGCCTAGCTAGATGAAATTATTATATACTTTTTTCAGTGAGATTGTATATGGACTACTATTGAGTGTGGAACATATTGGGAGTGATTCCTGTGATGGAGTTGATGGTGGAGATGCTGAATATATCGAGTTTGCCATGCGTAATAACACCAATGGTGGACCATGGATTCCTCTGCAACTAAACTACCATGATACTTCCATCCCTCCAACACGAGTGATCAGAGGTTATAATGTATCAGCAAGCACCACATCATCCACCAGTGTGGTGCAACATACAGTGCATATCTGTGGGGACTTCCTACACACCAGTCAGGTTCAGTTTCGCTGGATGGGGACAGCCGAGTTGGAGCAGGATGTGGGAACGATGCAGAGAAGACCAAGTAATGATATATGGGCACTGGCGAATGTGAACGCTACCTTGATTGATAACGATAATGAAACCACCAGTATACTTGAGGATGGATTTGGTTGTGACAATACAGCATCATGTACTTTAAAGTGAGTGGATTATATTATTATATCTATAGCCAATCTGACTCTATATAAATCTTTAATCACTTTTCCAGTTCTTCAAGGTGGAACAATCCAAGAAGAGGAAGTCTAAGTTGTACAGCATGTTTAATGAGTGAACCATGCTTGAATCATTACTTAACATTCGGTGCAAATAATGAAACCTATACACAAATAGCAGCAGTTATAGTTAGTCGAATTGCATTGACTCAAACCTTCTTAGTAGAACCATTTGTGGAAACTTTTCCCACCACCATGTCAACAACCCCTGAGGTTACAACCCTTGAGGTTCCCACCACCATGTCAACAACCCCTGGGGCTACAACCACTGAGGTTCTCACCACCATGTCGACTACACCTGAGGCTGCAACCCTTGAGGTTCCCACCACCATGTCAACAACCCCTGGGGCTACAACCACTGAGGTTCTCACCACCATGTCGACTACACCTGAGGCTACAACCCTTGAGGTTCCCACCACCATGTCAACAACTCCTGAGGCTACAACCACTATGGCTCTCACTAACATGTCAACAACCCCTGAGGTTCCCACCAGCACTGGTGTGTCAAACAGCACAGTTTCACCATTGGTCTCATCATTGATGCGCACAGAGAAATCTCTACAAGAGATGGTCTGTGTGTTAGTTAACTGTGTGTCATTATCACTAATACCTTATCTGTGTAGATCAGGATGAATAAGACATTAGAAAAAGTGATCAACATAACTGTAGGTTGAGACACTCATTAAACTACTACCTATAAGATTTCATGATGTACGCAGGATCCACTGAAGGCTGTCGACTTAGTCGAAAACCTGACAACCAATGGTGTGCAGCCCAACACTGCTATATATTTGCTAGGGAACATTCTCAACAGACTCAACTCAACAGATGCCAACCCACGAGACCAGTTGAGCAGAGTGAGCAATAATAATTTCTAATAATCAGTGTAACTTATGATTGTGCTATATGCAGGCCTTCATTAGAGTTGGCAACTCCATAACCCAGCAGAATGTAAAGGTATGGCTAACTAAAGTCTATTCACATTCACCTGGCACCTTGATCTTTCACTATAGCTAACTGCTATAACTTTCTCAATTCTTCAAATTTTAAACACAAGCAGAGAGAGTGGATAATCAGCTCTCTGTTGATGCATTAAACTAGAAATTTGGTTAAGAATTGAGACAGTTATAGTGAATGATCAAGGGGCAAGGTGAATGCAAACAGACTATAGTAAGCTGAGTAGTATTTATTATTATTTAGGGGGTCCCCATTATTATCTCGATAGAATTAGTGTGATTGCAATTACATGACATTTTCAAAGCTACACAAAAAATAATCCCTCCTGTATACCCTGCACCCGCAGAATCGGCGCCCTCCCTGTTAAATCTGCCCCTTCATAATCATGTAGGTTGATCCAGCCATTACTGGGAGTTCACTACTGAGTGTGAACGATCAATTGGCACTTGAAGTATTTCAAGAGGATGGGAACATCTCCACTGAAAATATTGGTTAGTTTAGTTCATTCATCTATAGGATATAGCTACGTAGCTAATAGAGCATGAAACATTTCATGCTTCTCTGTCTGGGGATCAAAGTAAGAAGCTTACTATGGAATTTTACTATGGAATTAAAATGATACTTGATCCAATGAATTTGTTCAATAGAGCATCACGTTTGATGTAGGGAAATTAACTTTCCAAGAATTGCAGGAGCTAGTATATATGCCTGTAATGCAATGCCATTCAATTCCATCACTTCTCTCTATGCATGTGATATCAAAAAAAATTCCAATGGTCATTTAATTAATACTTCACTCGGATTCTTATTATGATGGCCACTAATGCACTCATGAATGACTTTTATAGTGCTCAATAGTCGTCAGCTATCACCTGAAGGTGACGCATCAAGTCTAGTGACTACTATCAACTCAGCAGACTTCAATGACACACTTCCTGAGATGTCCCTGCAAATCCCACGTGAGTTGATCCAAATAGTTAGCAGAAGTGGCAATGGAAGTGAGAGAGTGAGGGCAGTTGCCTTCCTCTACTACAATGTGGAGAACTTGTTTCCAAGTGGTCTGCAAATGGAAGAAAATAAGTGAGTAAAACCAGTTTCACACTCCTGATTCATTTGTATGCTGTTGCAGTACTGAATTGGCATCAGGTATCATATCCACTGCTCTACAAGTTGGAGAGAGCAGATATCCCACAGAGGATTTGATATTGGGTGCACCCATCAAAGTACAAATGAAACACTCGGATAAGATGAAAGTAAGGAGAATGTAGATTAGCTTAAACTTAATTCATGGAAATAGCATCAATATATGTTTATGATAATTATAGGATCAGATGTTGAATGATAGTAATTTAGAAATCACATGTGTATTTTGGGAATTTGTATCTGGAAGGAGGCAAGTTTGATTAGCACTTTCACATGTCACAAATAATTCTGTTATAATAGTGCACAGGATAACACTATTCTCAGTGTTGGGCAGTGGTCTGATAGAGGGTGTAAGTTGAGTGACATCCTCTCCAATTCCTCTGTGACAGTGTGTGAATGCAACCACCTTACCCACTTTGCCATCCTCCTGAGTGTTCGACCTTTGAACCTTACTCGACCTGTCACACTCTCTCTGCAGATTATTGGATATATGGGTGTGTCCATATCACTGGTTGCCATGGCTCTCACTGTCATCATCTTCATTGTTCTAAAGTATTAGCTACACGCCAATATTCATTAATAATTTAAAGGGATTTCCCCACAGGCCACTGCGTAACATACGAAGCTTTATCCACATCAACCTCTGCATCAGCCTCGGGATAGCTCAGCTCATCTTTGTGATTGGTGTGACTCGTTCTGACCCTACAAGTGACAGAGTCCCAGTCCACTGCCAGGTCATAGCTGTCCTCCACTACTTCTTCCTGGTGTCCTTCATGTGGATGCTGATGGAGGGTGTGGTCTTATACATCATTCTCGTAAAAGTGTTTGTCACTAGGACAAAATGCTACATGCTAGTATTCATGCTAGTCAGTTATGGTGTCCCCTTACTCTATTATGGGTCTCTTGACTCTGCCACTGGGCTTTGCTCTGCCAACACAGCCAAATTATGGATACCCCACTGCGTAAGCTGATAAGAGATTGAATATCCTTATTTTATAACTATGTACATCCTCTTCAGCTGTTTCTTAAATCCTGGCACAAGTTTTATTTGGGTCTTCATTGTTCCGGTAGTGGTTATTATTCTTGCCAATGTTGGATTATTCATCATGGCTGCTGTCGTCATGTGGCGTCATAAGAAGAGACAAACTGGTGCCATGAACAAGAAGGACATCAAGTAGGAAAACTACGTCATTTCTAATAACATGTTCACAATTGTTATAGGAAGTGGTTGCTTGCATTGGTACCACTGGTGGTGATCATGGGACTGACGTGGGTGTTTGGAGTACTGATAGTGGAGGTGAAGGCACTACTACCCTTTGCTTACATCTACACCATCATGGTGGCCTTCCAGGGCCTCTTCATCTTCCTCCTCTTTGTCGTCTTCCCCAAGCAAGTCAGAGATGAGTACACCAAGTGGTGGAAGACAAAGGTCAAGACACATACTGGCAAGAATATGGAAGCAACAAATATTATAGTCAGTTCATATTATTGAATCTCCATGGCCATCATGCTAACTAGCTAACTTTCACCTTTTTTTTTCCTGCACTGAAGAAAACTGGACAGACCAGTAATTCAAAGACGAATGCCAACACAAATGTCTCTGGGAGTGGTGGGTTCAAGTCATGGAAGGTGGTAGAGGTGGCATTGGAATCAAAAGCTGAGCTCTCACTGATCAAAGAAAACCCATATGCTGAAACATGTGTGTCAACAGAAGAAGAAAATCACGAAGAAATCAACTTTAATACTATACTATAATAGCTTACACTCATAATTGATAGTCATAACATAAGTAGCTATGAATAATATCTGGATAACTTGCACTCATGAAGCATGTAAGTAAATCTTGTTAAATCTTGTTATTAACCCTCAGTGTGCATGCCCGGGGCCCTTTGAAGGGGTGCATCCACATGCAGGGGCCATTCATCATTAGTCCTTTTAAACCACTTACTGTACATATAGCTAACCTCCTTCAGCACTGATTGTTTTGTTTTTCTGCTAAACTTTGCAGTGTGTTAATATACAGCAGCTGTCGCCAAATAGTTGAGTCTGTAGAAATATATCACGTGAATGGTTCATACTCTTTCCATTGCAATGATAATGACATTTTTTGTGAAAAACAATTTTGCATCACGGAAAATCAAATTCCCAATTCGTTGGGAATTTGATTTTCCGTGATGCATCTCCTGTTTCTAGAATTAATTCTAGCTCTAGCTAGCACTTTGCGTACCGGAGGGTTTGCCACAATACTCATACGGCCCATAGTGTAGACTACTACTACTACTAGCTACTACTACTGGAAAAATGGTTTCTGTTCTTCGACAACGACTAGTCACAATAGCAGTGTATTTAGTGTGTCTAGATGTCGTAGCTAGTGATACAGTCACTGTGAACTTCACTTGGAATAAAGTGGCCTTTCCTCCCTGCATAGGCGAGGAGGTGGGCTTGACCAATACTTCAATCCAGTTCCAGTACAGAACCATCAGTAATTCATCAGCTATAGGGAACTGGATAACTAAGGACGCCATACCTCTCTTAGGTGGAGGCCCTCGAACATACCACTTGAACTTTGATAGCACTGTGGAAGGTGTGCAGTTCAGGCTGCTGCAACTGGAACATGGTGGAGGAGGATGCAATTGTTGGGAAGTGCGATCCTTTGCAATTGCTGGGGCTAACATTACACAACCTTGTTATCTTAGAGGGACTAATTTAAGATCCATCAATGAATTCTACTGTGATGGCATTGCAAGTGATTCTCGGGGAGTGATCTCTCATGCACTGTATTTCAATGATGTGAATGGTGAAGACTGTCCAGGAGACAGCAGTTCAACACTCATTTCTAACAAAGGTCCTCCTCTACCACAGGATTGCTCCACAGCCATCCCTAGAATGTAAGCCATATTATATTATTTTTATATATCGCTCGAAAACATACATTGTTACAAAGGATAAAAATAAACTCTAGCTGTGGTTGACAAAAAATATTGTTCAATGCCTAGCTAGATGAAATTATTATATACTTTTTCAGTGAGATTGTATATGGACTACTATTGAGTGTGGAACATATTGGGAGTGATTCCTGTGATGGAGTTGATGGTGGAGATGCTGAATATATCGAGTTTGCCATGCGTAATAACACCAATGGTGGACCATGGATTCCTCTGCAACTAAACTACCATGATACTTCCATCCCTCCAACACGAGTGATCAGAGGTTATAATGTATCAGCAAGCACCACATCATCCACCGATGTGGTGCAACATACAGTGCATATCTGTGGGGATGTCCTACACACCTGTCAGGTTCAGTTTCGCTGGATGGGAACAGCTGAGTTGGAAACAGATCAGAGAAGACCATGTGATGATATATGGGCACTGGCGAATGTGAACGCTACCTTGATTGATGACAATAATGAAACCACCAGTATACTTGAGGATGGATTTGGTTGTGACAATACAGCATCATGTACTTTAAAGTGAGTGGATCATAATTATATCTATAGCCAATCTGACTCTATACAAATCTTTTCCAGTTCTTCAAGGTGGAACAATCCAAGAAGAGGAAGTCTAAGTTGTACAGCATGTTTAATGAGTGAACCATGCTTGAATCATTACTTAACATTCGGTGCAAATAATGAAACCTATACACAAACAGCAGTTAAAGTTAGTCGAATTGCATTGACTCAAACCTTCTTAGTAGAACCATTTGTGGAAACTTTTCCCACCACCATGTCAACAACCCCTGAGGTTACAACCCTTGAGGTTCCCACCACCATGTCAACAACCCCTGGGGCTACAACCACTGAGGTTCTCACCACCATGTCGACTACACCTGAGACTACAACCCTTGAGGTTCCCACCACCATGTCAACAACCCCTGAGGCTACAACCACTATGGCTCTCACTAACATGTCAACAACCCCTGAGGTTCCCACCAGCACTGGTGTGTCAAACAGCACAGTTTCACCATTGGTCTCATCATTGATGCGCACAGAGAAATCTCTACAAGAGATGGTCTGTGTGTTAGTTAACTGTGTGTCATTATCACTAATGCCTTATCTGTGTAGATCAGGATGAATAAGACATTAGAAAAAGTGATCAACACAACTGTAGGTTGAGACACTCAGTGAACTACTACCTATGAGATTTCATGATGTATGCAGGATCCACTGAAGGCTGTTGACTTAGTTCAAAACCTGACAACCAATGGTGCAGAGCCCAGCACTGCTATATATTTGTTAGGGAACATACTCAACTCAACAGATGTCAACTCAACAGATGCCAACACACGAGATCAGTTGAGCAGAGTGAGGATAATAGTAACCATCTCATATAAATCAGTGTACCTTATTGTGCTATATACAGGCCTTCATTAGGGCTGGAAACTCCATTATAAAGACCACCAGTTCAAAGGTATTCCATTTGAAAATGTTAGATGGTTAATCCATGGCAATAGATACAAAAGATTCAGTAACCATCTGCATTTGTAGCTACTGTCACTCTGTGTATGAGCTTATTAGGAAAAAAAACTGGTCCATAACAATTTCAAGCATCATTAAGTAACAGCTTTAATCTGGTATCCACCTATTGGCCTCCCAAAAAAACTAGCTATAGTATCAATGAGGCATGAAAGTCCAACCTAATAAGCAGGGAAAGCTTATTGTTTACTATGGTGATAGGCTATCACCAATGCTATGGCTAGAACTGCATAGCAATAGCATGGAAGTTGAAAGTTGTTTTTTTTTGTGTTTTTTTTTCGATAAAATAATACACTCAGCTTGATCCAGCCATCACTGGGAGTTCACTACTGAGTGTGTACGATCGATTGGAGAAAGTGTTTCAAGATGAAGGGAACATTTCCTCTGAAAACATTGGTACAATAATTATTGATAACTAGTTATGCTAATTAATATACCTATTAGGTATCTCCATGGTTACTCATCAATGCATACCGATTGCCTCGTATGGAGTAGGGGGTGGTTAAATAGAAATGACAGTGCATTTCATGGCAAGTGGCCAGGCAGTAATTTTGTATCAATGGATAAATTTTCATGGATTTACATCAATATGATAGCCACACGAAAGCAAGGGAAACTTCATCCACAAGAAACATGTGCTTTGCAGTATTTTAGATTTACCATATAGCACAAATTTTTTGTGGGTCAAAATTTTCGTGGATTTCGTGGTTTTGAAAAATAATACACGAGAATTAGGGAATTTATATGGTTCACACATCAATATTTGCAAAACCACGAAAAATTTGACCCACAAAAATTTTGCGCTATACGGTAGCTATATATTCCTACTTTGATGTATTAGTGCTCTCAACTCGTCAGTTATCACTTGAAAGTGAAGCAGTTAAGTATACCACCATCAACTCAGCAGACTTCAATGACACACTTCCTGAGATGTCCCTGCAAATCCCACGTGAGTTGGTCCAAACAGTTAGCAGAAGTGGCAATGGAAGTGAGAAAGTGAGGGCAGTTGCCTTCCTCTACTACAATGTGGAGAACTTGTTTCCAATTAATCTGCCAATGGAAGAAAATACGTGAGCAAAAACTAGCTAGCTACTTGTTCAAATTATCATAACCACAATTTTGCAGTACTGAATTGGCATCAGGTATCATATCCACTGCTCTGCAAGTTGGAGACAACAGATATCCCACTGAGAACTTGATATCAGATGTACCCATCACAATACAAATAGAGCACTCAGATTCAGATATGATCAACGTAAGTAGAAGGATTATAATTTACATATCCCAGTGGATTAGCAAGTCTGGATCTGTAGTAGTAATGTAGGGGCTGATCCAGGATTTCAACTTGGATTGTGGCTACACTTAATAGCTATAATTATTGTCTCAGTTGTTAACAGGAAGAGAAAGAACAAGTGGGAAGGTCTGCCTAATATTCTTATCTGCAAAGGGGGGTGGCTAGCCACCCAATTCACCCCCCCCCCCCCCCCCCAAATCAGCCCCTGTCATTCACTATTGACATTTCCTTACATGTGTTTGTCACGAAAAATTACAGGGCATTTTTGTAAGATATGTGAGGGCATGGCATATTTCATGATACTTAACTAACTTGCTGCGCATATCCTATGAATTTCCTTATTTTAAGTTTCCTACGGGTTTCAGGTTAGGAGCAATAGCTATATCGTAGTGAGATGACAATACTCATTTTGTGTTTATAGATGAATTCAAAAATCTCATGTGTATTTTGGAAATTTACAGCTGGAAGGAGGCAAGTTTTGATTAGCTGCTCTACACTTTCACGTGACACAACATAAATTAGTCTTCTGTTAATAGTCCACAGGATAACACTATTCTCAGTATTGGGGAGTGGTCCAAAGAAGGGTGTAACAGGAGTGACACCCTCTCCAATTCTTCTGTGACAGTGTGTGAATGCAACCACCTCACTCACTTTGCCATCCTGCTGAGTGCTCGACCTTTAAACCTTACTCAACCTGTTGCACTCTCTCTGCAAATTATTGGATATGTGGGTGTGTCCATATCATTGGTTGCCATGGCACTCACTGTCATCACAATACTTACTCTGAAGTATATCAGCTATAGCTACTGATTTATGGTAAAGGATTTATACAAGTTTCTCACCATTTAGACCACTGCGTAACATGCGTAACATAATCCACATCAACCTCTGCATCAGCCTCGGGATAGCTCAGCTCATCTTTGTGGTTGGTGTGACTCGTTCTGACCCTACAAGTGACAGAGTCCCAGTCCACTGCCAGGTCATAGCTGTCCTCCTCCACTATTTCTTCCTGGTGTCCTTCATGTGGATGCTGATGGAGGGTGTGGTCCTGTACGTGGTCCTAGTGAGAGTCTTTATCAAATATGAGAAGCGCTACCTGATAGCCTTCACCATCATCAGTTACACGCTCCCCTTACTCTACATGGGTCTCCTGACACTCCCACTGGGCTTTGCCCTGCCCACGCAGCCTAACTATGGATATCCCACTGCGTACGTATGTCTGGATAAGTCTGTTATTATTTCACCCTTGCCAAGACCATTTTAAGTCAGATTTGATTTTGTAGCCTTGAGTCCTAGGGTACTTTGCTCATAGCTAGTTGGTTTATCTCACTGTGTACGTATATCTGGATAAGTTGTTAAGAATAACATGTTTTTTGACTCATAGCACCAACTTTGTTATTATTTCAGTTGTTTTCTAAATCCTGGCACTAACTTTGTTTGGGCTTTCATCGTTCCAGTGGTGGTGATAATCCTCGTCAATTGTGGATTCTTCGTGATGGCACTGACCATCATGTATCGCCATCAGAAGAAACAAACAGAAAATACAAAAGTCCAGAACGTTAAGTAAGAAAGTTTTTATAGCTAGCTAGCAATATCTATATGTTCAATCCATCTATTATAGGACCTGGTTGAAGGGAGCAGTCTCTCTCATGGTGATTATGGGACTTACATGGATATTAGGGGTACTGATAGTGGAGGTGAAGGCACTACTACCCCTTGCTTACATCTACACCATCATGGTGGCCTTCCAGGGGCTCTCCATCTTTATCATCTTCATCGTCTTCTCCAAGCAAGTCAGAGATGCCTACACCAAGTGGTGGAGGATTAAAGTGAATGAGTCGGACATTCTCAGCAAGTATTTCGGGGAGAGATTAACAAGACAGACTCCCATGCAGAGCAAGCAAAAATCATCAGATGTTTCCACATCCAATAAATTTAATTCAACAGACAAAGAAAAGCAATGCATCACTTCAAGTGTCATAGTACTCGACCATGATCCACAACACTCGAGTAATGGAAAATACTCAAATGAGGTGTTGACATTTACAAATTCCCATGTCGAAACTCCAACCTTGTGAAAGTTATTATAACCATATTAATTTTACTTATAGACTTTTTAATCAGCTATCTAGAATGTTGTTACCTTAGCCCCACGTTCAATCACATTAGCTACACAAACTGACAAAGAAAAGTTTTAAGATTTAGGGATGCAAATGTACACCATAGCTCTGTACGGTGCCAGATAAATTATCCCAATGATGAAATTACTCACCAATTAATTTTTACAGAGAGCTAAAGCAACGAGTGTGATATAGCCAGGAATGAGCCCCGCCCATTATTCGTGCGCGTCAAATAGAATAAATCCACGCATGGCTGAGCCAACAGATCGCCTTGCTTTGATCACAGGCTCTACCAGTGGCATTGGACTGGGAATAGCAAAGGTTAGCCAAAAGTATGTGAGTGGTTATCAAATAGACTATGTGCCTATGATTACTTTGACAGACAAACTCCTCCTTTTGTGCAGGTTCTTGCTTCCAAGGGATACAATCTAATGCTGAATGGATTGGAGAGCGACACAGTAGTAACAGCTGCCTTGAAGGAGTGCCGGAGTCTGGGGGCCCCTCGGGCTGAACACCATGGTGCTGACCTTTCTGATCCAGCTCAGATCGTTAAGCTGTTTGAGTTCATGATGGAGAAGTGGGGGAGGGGCCCCGACATCTTGATCAATAATGCTGGTATGAACAATGTAGCTTTATATGGACATATAATTATGACCCCTTTCACTTCCATTCCAACAATTCAGTTCCCATTTTTTTAGTGAGTTCCTGTTCCCATACCAGTTGAATTCTACTGTTGAATGAGTCCCCTGTTCCCATTCCAACTGGAATGGAATAGGATACTAGAGAGCTCCTGTTCACATTCCAGTGGAATAGTATTATGGAATATGCTACTCTATAGTACTAGAGGTATCGTTATAGCAGTAATCCATTTCAGGTATTCAGTATGTGGCTCCCATTGAAGACTTCCCTCCTGAGAAGTGGGATAAGCTGATAGCTGTCAATCTTTCAGCTGCTTTCCACACCATAAAACATGCAGTGCCTGGCATGAAGGAAAGAGGTGACAGAAATTACTTTCATAGCCCCAGAATCTTGCCATTACTATCTTACCTTAGGTTGGGGACGTATCATCAACATTGCTTCAGCACATGGACTAGTTGCATCTGCCAATAAATCAGCTTATGTTGCCTCAAAACATGGCTTGGTAGGACTCACCAAGGTAACAGTTTGAGCTTTTAAAAAGTGGCAGCCCTTAAATATAACTGACGGTAAAATACAGGTTTCTCCATTTCTTTTCCTCAGGTGATTGCCTTGGAAACTGCAGGTTGTGGTATCACTAGTAATGCGATCTGTCCTGGTTGGGTCCTCACTCCAAGTGAGTTCGTGCAACTAAGCCAGCTATCATATTTCATAGTAATCACCACATCTTTCTCCTCCCATAACTACATGTAGTTATCTTTCCACAAGTAGAAGCTATTGCCCAGAAAAGAGGGATTGATTTCGAAACGGCCAAGGTATGGAATCAATAGAATAATTATTATTCATGGCTGAAGTCTCTGCTTGCTACGTAGCAGAGACTAAAAGCTTCAGTCTGACAGGAATACTAGAAATCAGTTCTTTGGCCATAGGGCCGTAGACAAAGTTTTTAGGCTAGCAAGTGTTCACCCATGAGACTGTGAAAAAAATTTGCGATCATACCACATCCAAAGTAATATGTATTTATTCATCCATCAACTAATCTTTAATGAAGCGTGTAATACATGTCAGAGTCAAAATTTCTGATGTTCATCCACCCACTAATTACAAAGAACTAGGGTAATGAAGTATGTAATTCATAATAAGATATCTCTCTCTAGTAATGATTGCCAGAGCTACAAGTTATGTGGCATTCATCCACCCACTAATTGCAGAGAGCTAGAGTAATGAAGTGTGTAATTCATGATCTCTCTCTCTCTCTCTCTCTCTCTCTCTCTCTCTCTCTCTCTCTCTCTCTCTCTCTCTCTCTCTCTCTCTCTCTCTCTCTCTCTCTCTCTCTCTCTCTCTCTCTCTCTCTCTCTCTCTCTCTCTCTCTCTCTCTCTCTCTCTCTCTCTCTCTCTCTCTCTCTCTCTCTCTCTCTCTCTCTCTCTCTCTCTCTCTCTCTCTCTCTCTCTCTCTCTCTCTCTCTCTCTCTCTCTCTCTCTCTCTCTCTCTCTCTCTCTCTCTCTCTCTCTCTCTCTCTCTCTCTCTCTCTCTCTCTCTCTCTCTCTCTCTCTCTCTCTCTCTCTCTCTCTCTCTCTCTCTCTCTCTCTCTCAGGGAGTTCTAGTTGGAGAGAAGCAACCCACCAGGCAATTGGTTATGCCAGAAGAGGTAGACATTTCAGATGTAGCTGGCTGTGACCTGCATGATGTCAGATGTTTTGAATTTTCTGCAGATCGGGTCCATGGTGGCTTTCTTGTGTAGTGAGGAAGCAAAACAAGTTACTGGTTCTTCCTTTTCCATTGATGGCGGTTGGACAGCTCAGTGAATGCTTAATTTATAATTGCTACACCATCACTGTCATGCAGAAGTTGTTTTCTTAAAGCCAAGTATAATAGTTGAAATCAGTAGCTAATCTTGCTAGTGAATCACTGAATGTGTAACATAATGATTTTAGTACTGCGTAATACCATGTAGCTAGCTAGCACTGGATAGATAAATGCTAGAACAGGTTTGGTCAACTGTGTTATGTTGATACAAGTGATTGATTGCTCATTTTATACCACAGGGTTACCCGGTATTATAATGTAGCTCTTGAGATATATTAAAGATAGCCACTAGGTCTTCTGCTCATTTACAGAGTTTGGAATTTCAGGCAACTTCATTCCCACCAGTTTTGCAGTCTCCTCTACTGACCTTTCACCTCTCCCTTGATAGCGACCCAGTAACTCCTATATAAAATAGAACAGTATTACAGGCAATGCAACCAAAAGTGCTGAATAAATTATTGTGTGCTAATTTCACTCTCTGAATTAGTGGTTACAAGCTTGAAGTCTTAGTTCAAAACTCACTCTGTACTCTCTTGAACTCTTGAGATAGTTGACATATTCTCTGAAGAGAACTACTCTTCTCTGCTCTTCCTTCAGACTGGCAGAGTTCTTCCTCAATTCAGTCACTACATATTTCCATAATTGACTACTCTTTGGCTAGAAGAGGAAAACATGAGGGTACCAGATTATTTAATTAAATACAGCATACATCTGGATTGGTCTTCTTCAGCTCTCTGTGAAGTCTTCTACACAGAGCGGTCATACTATCTTTACCATGTGGGTGGAGCCGATACTGAATTTGACCTTTGACCCCAATATGCTGATGTACCGTTTTTACAAAGTGCACCGAGTATATAGATTTGTCTTGAAGTTTGGCTGGTGTTTTGCGGTACCAAGATGGACGGAAAAGGCGGAAAATTGATAGCAATCATAGGAGATGAGGTATTTAATATCCTTACATCGATATAGAAGCCTAAAAAACCAAATAATAATAATAAAAATGGGCAAAATAATTGACTTTCTGTATCCTTGAAGGAGACATGTACTGGCTTCCTGCTGGGAGGAATTGGAGAGCTCAACAACAAAAGACAACCAAACTTCTTGGTTGTGGATAAAGGTATTCCTTGTGTTATTGTGAAGTTGCATACCAGAACTCTGAAAGATATTTAATCCCTTTGATTATGGGCTTGTATGAAAGATTTTTGGTGCTACATCTATGCTTTCTGCATGCAAAGGTGGAGGGTACCGGGTGGCACACGGTTGTTTTAAATGGCCAGCCAAATTTAATGTACGTCAATATTATACACCAATGATACTGTAGCCCTCATAATCAATATTACAGTACCAGTGCAGTCACATGATGCAATTCAGACTTTCCTGTTGACAGTCATGTGTGTGCCTATTCATAATGAATGACACTCTTAATCACTGATATGTTCAAATACTATCATACCATGTAGTCCAGAACAATAATGGCTACTTATTTCTACAACTCTCTCCCTCTCTCCCTCCCTCCTCCCTGCAGAAACTTCAGTGACTGATATTGAAGAAGCTTTCAGGAGTTTCTCAAACAGACAAGATGTAGCCATTATCCTCATCAACCAAACTGTAAGCTCCTAAAAATTATACCCGGTAACAGCTAGAGGGAAAGGGACACTTAATAGTCTATGTGACCAGTGGCCACCAACAAAGGAAAGAATCTTTATTCATGCCAAGTGCAAAACCATTTAAAGATCATGAGCAAACCCAATGTGAAAATTCATAACTTCTTTGAATGGGTGTAGATAGCTGAGATGATTCGTCACATTCTGGACCGTTACATGAAAGCAATCCCAGCAGTGCTGGAGATTCCTACCAAGGATCAACCCTACGACCCCTCAAAAGACTCCATTCTTAGGAGAGCAAAGGTGAGCAGTTTCAACATCAGCTCAATGCTGCTGGGTTGAGTAAGACTGAACACTGAAGGATACAATCATAAAGACGATTTCTCTACAGTGGAACCTCCACTCTGAATAAAGGATACCTCTCTGTTGCCACCATAGTATTAAATGACCTTTGACCTCTCTGTTGCCACCATAGTATTGAATGACCTTTGACCTCTGTTGCCACCATAGTATTAAAATGACCTCTGAATAAAGGACACCTCTTTACTATGAAGAACAATTTCAGTGGCCCCAACTTGTCCATTATTAAGAGGTTCCACTGTCAATACGCTACCTCTTATACTCTTAGTAATAATATACTAACATAATATTATGTTCTGTAGGGTATGTTCAGCGCTGAGGATTTTCGATAATAGTCAGTACAATAACTCTAAGTCTATTCTCATCATGTTTTGTTGCACATGTACAGTTTATAATAGATCATGTGATTGATTTTGTTCTGAAAATTTAAAAACTATTTTGTGGTAAAGCTGTGCAATTGTTGTGGTGTTTTGAACACCTTTGATGTCAAGTCATCTTCAGTTTGATGATAGCTGGAACAATTTCACTTGGAGAAGACACACCTGCAAAGAATAATAATCATTCTGCTTTTCAAATCTGGAGGGACTGCTCCAGAGCTAGCTCGATTGAAATAACTGACTGCTGGCCAGTGATTTCAACCTTTTTTGGCCTGCTATATTTTCAATTTTAAGATATGTGGATGCCCCAGATATATCTAGCTCTGGAAGATCATAGGGATCAAAGATGACTAGATTTATTTCCAGACAAGTTTCACTCACCCAGCAATCGTTGGATCTCCTGCACCAATGATTGAAATGAAGGGAAAAATTTGTGAGACAAGTCCAGCTCCTCAATAACACTACAACAGCCACCAAAGTCAAAAGAACAATACTCACTAGGATAGTAATTTTATACCTGTCTACATCCATGGCTCCAAAATGTCTGTATATCTTAGAGAGGAATTGTGAGTTCTCTTTGAGTGCCATGTACTCAATGGCAGACACCAACTTGTGTGATGAACAGGAAGCATCTGGATCATAATGATAATGATGATTTAAAAAAAGCTCTTTGCATTTCCACTTTATGAAGCCGAGGGAGTTAATAAGAGTGGGTATTATTCTTTTCCGGAATGAAATTGGGAGTTTACAGCCCCTGTAATTTTCTCTATTTACCTAAGTGAAACATTTCTTTCAGCCGAGTCAGCACATTTTTGTAGTGCTCAATCTGCTGATTCAGCACAGTCATCGTAGGATAGACACCTTCCAGTCGGGGGATCCTGAACAGATGTTGGAAATGTCGAACCATTGCTAGTAGCATCTGGAACGAGCCACTCTGTGTGAACAAAGCAGAGGATTAACTGAAAGATGCGAGAGAAAAAATATTCCACAGAATACACTGGAACTTGTGGCAGTGTAAGAGAGAAAAAAGTTCCACACAATACACTGGGAACTTTTTTTCTTCATTTGTGCATGGGCCAACCAGCCTTTCCAATGCAAAAGCTTAACTTCTATTATTACAAGACTTGCCTTCATATTTGGCTTCTTCATTAGCCATCTCCTTAATAATACAGCCATCTCATGACAGTTGAATTTCATTGTTCTCTCCAAGTTCTCCTCTTCCTCTTCTGTCCCTATAATTATGATCAGAGTGGTAACAGTAAGTGAACAGCTCCACCCAATCCTTTAGGAGATCAGTCAGATCACTAGGATGAAAAAGATACATGTCATTTGTACGTACCTCCCTTGGAGACGAGATGACGAGGTGGATTGGGAACAGAATGAGAAGGTTGAAGATCCAAGTGATGACAAACCTCTCTTATCACATGTTCTAGCTCCTGATAGTCATCAAACAAACAAACAAACAAACAAACAAATAAAGATTGTAAAGAAAGATCTGGAAAGAATGGCTGACCTGCATGTCTTGGAGGTAGAGAGACCAATTATTAAGAGTCATTATTATATGATTCCATGTGACCTCACACCAGAGGTCATGACCTTTTGGGCGTGGCAGTGTGCACCTTTCCCAGCTACCAGCTAGTTTCGGTGCAGAGGGGTGATACAGCAACTCGACCAAACTAGAAAAATGCTGATAGAACAATAAAACTTGTACTCAAGGGGAAGAATTAATGCAGTAATTGCTGACCTTTTCTAAATGTGAATATTGTTTCAGTGTGTCCTTCATATCTCGTATCTTGGGGATTATATGTTCCCCTCTTGGAACAGACAGCAAAGAGCAGATATACTATAGAAACAGTGATGACAATTCTATCTACTGTTTTGAATAAAGTTCAATCTGAAGTACTGTACCTTGATTTGCTCTTGGGACTGAAGGAGATCCAACTGCTCTGATGAAAGAAGACTCCTGGAAAATAGTCACATAGCTAGGGTAAAACAAATTGAGGCAATCTAATAACTGACTTGCACTGCACTAGTTCAAACTCCAGCTCCTTCACTCTCTTCTGACAGACAGTCAGCTCAGGTAGACTAGGCCTATTGAAAAAAAATTTTAGCTTAAAAAAGACCATGCAGTGACCATGCAGTGTAGCAACCATCAATGAGCTGTGTAAGTGATGCTAATGGTTGCTGCTTACCTGTTCTGTAGCTCGATCCTCAGCCTGGCAAGGTCATACTCGAGCCTTGCCACTTCAGACTTCAATTCAATTGCTGAGACGTGATCACTCTCTGATGACAATGATGAAGTAGCAAATTTTACAGCTGGACTCTCCTGGACTTGGATCAGCTTGAGTTTGAGGTCACTAATGAGGTCATCTTTGCACTTGATAATGTTGTCTTTGGACTTGAGCTCCCGCAGCAAGTTGGAGACTGTTATTCTCGCTAAGGAACTCGAGGATACAGAGACAAGGAGATGGTCTAGTATAATGGTACAGATACTCATGTTGGTACTTAAAATAGTTAATTTTGGTTTGATGTGCCTGTGCACTGACCTGCTGTCCTTGAGGGGTCTTTGACGAATTCCATGGGCTGGAACCCTCTGGCTCGAAGCTCATCGTTGATACTTTCCCATAACTCTAGCTCAACCACCTGCATAATTTATTATACCCATAACAACAACCACTCCACACAGAGTGAGGTAAATCTAAACATTGAAGTTACCCTGCTGTTCAGAATACCCTATATAGCTACCAGGAAATTTTCGTGGGGGAAATTAATGTTGGGAACTTTTGCAAAAACCCATGACCTCACAAAAAATTCACTCTGATTTTTTTGTTATAGGGGGTGTTTATGGTAGCTACTCACTGTTAGCCTGCTTGGACTTGGGAGTGGTGTGGACGCTGAGGTGGCAGGAATTTGGAAACTGACACTATGGCTACTGCTTGTAGAATGACTTCCTGATGTACGAGACTGCAAGCCGCTACTGGAAGACTGGCTTCCTGAAGTACGAAACTGCACATGGAGTATTCACAAAGAAAGCAAAGTGTAGAAAAGTGTGAGTGCATGGGCTTCTTTGGTGAGCCATTCAAGAAGTACTGAATAGATAACCATCCTACCTAACATAACCTCCTAACACTACCGACCATACCATACCTTATACTTCTTTAGAAGCTTTTCAACTCTCTCTGTGGGCGAACATTCTACAGAGTCCTTTTCCGTCGAAGCCGAGGTCGAAGAAGAGTGTTTATATTCACTGCTAACAGCACTGTTTGTATAGCTAGAACTGGAACCGCTGTAAGGCTTTGCAACACTGACAACTATTGTGGTGTTTGGCGAATAACTTTCTCCTTCACCCTCCATGACTTGAACTTTTTGAACCCGCCAAAACAAATCGAATGAGCATGCGCACTAGCAGTGATTATGTCATGTACTTTTGATGCCTAACAATTAAGTCTTTTATGATGAACAGTTCTATTTCAGTGTCCCTTGAGAGATCTTCTTTGGATAGCTGCAGCTTCAATGCCTCCCACTCCAGGGGTAAATTATCTTGGTCATGTTCATCATCTTCTTGGGAGCTATTCCCTGCCTTTGTCACCATAGTTACAGTTGTGCGACAAGTTTCCAATAAATTTGCAACAACCACCTGAAAGAAAACAGTACAGTAACTTTATTAGATTCATTCAAAACTAGCTAGCACTTGCCTGATGTCCATATTTAGTGAGGGCAGCCTTGGCATGTGGTAAGAGAGCAGCTTCATCAGTTTCTAGCTGTAACCATGTTAGCAGAATAGCTGTAGCTATAATATTATTATGAGAAGATGCATTACCTTGAACGTCACAGTGAATGCTTGCGGTGCCCATTGTCGTGTGAGGGAAAGAACCATCTTAGGAGTGTGGCTGAAATTGAGCTCCAGTTGTCCAGATGACTGTATCTTGTCATTTGACTGGATAAAAGCATGATTGGTGAATCAGCAATAGAAAAATGATACTGGAGGTTATGCAATGTGTATAAGTTGGTAGCTATCCATCAATACTTCCTCACTAGCTCACCATCACAGAATGAGGGATGTAAAAATCAGAGACAGCAGCTGCAAGGTAGAACATAACACTTGAGCCCATTGACTTCAGGAGAAGAGCCAGTTCTCTCAAGTAGAAGAGGTACTGAAAGACTGTAGTGAAAGGTATCGAAAGTAAAGTTGCTTCTTTCTTCACTTTTTGGTACATCGGAATTACATGAAGAAGTCGTTCTTCAAGACTGTCCGTCCCAGAAACTGCATCCATGGAGCAACATAATACAAGCATCAGATTTATAGCTAGAGTGGAAGAATTCGTCCTATCTCTTACATTTTAGAGTTGTCTTTTCTCCTTCTTCCATCAGAGAGAACCATTCCAAGAGGTTGTCATTGCTGAAGTGCCTTTCAAAAGGTTTCAGTGAAGATGCACGATGGAGGAATATGACTGCATAGTCATTACTGAGGAAATATCTAGGAAATGTAGCTGAGGAAGTGGTCTCATTATTATATTCTAAAAAAGGACAAATCTCTCAACAAAGGACAATATTAGACAACCTCAGGACAAAGGCTGTGTCCCTAAGTGTTCGTTATGAATCCAGTTGATAGCATAGAAATTTGTTTGATTACAATTGATGTACTGTAATAAGTATTTATTACGAGGATACTCAGTTGATCTTGCTCCTCTAGTCCCTGAACTGAAGTTATCAATAAACCTGACAGTTTTTTTCTCCAATGGGACAGTGGTACCACCTGACTGTATGTAGAAAGAAAGGAGCATGAAGATGAAGTGTGGTGTATTCAGGGTGGAAGGGATGGGGGGATGCAGTACTATAGGATACCTTTCCATCCATACAGCTAGCTATGATATACTGTAGTGAAATCAAAGGAGAATGAGTATCAAACAGTGGCTATACATGTGCAAAAATTAATAACAGCTAGTTAGCTAGTAGCTAATGATCACAATAGTACATATAGCAAAGTTTATGTGATACAGATTTAATTAGTTACATGTTAGCAATGTTCAAGTCTCATGTTATATTTGCAGTCTCTACAGCCATGCACCTGTGCCAGCACCATAGACACCATTGTCCATAAGCACATCCAGCGTGCATAGTCCCTTATACTTAGGTCCATATCGATCCACAGTCTTGAGTCTATAAGGAGCCTTGTATTCTTCAGCAGACTTGTGCCCCATTGCTTCGAATTTGTTCACTTCCTTGTGTCCACCTACAGATCAATGTCCACTTACGTTACAGGTCTGTGTCCATGGTTACGTGTATTCTTTACAAATCATACCATCAATGGAGCTACTTGCACTACATTTATAGATAACCCATTCTTGCAAGGTAAGTTAGGCTAGTGCCACTGACAAACAGAATTCTGAAATATCCCCAGGGTAAATCGAGGTAAGTTGTTATATCACCCATGTCGGGGTAAATTGCCAATCACCCAATGAATTCCAGAATCAAGGGGAGGGCTAGGGCTCTACCTGTAATATGAGGTCAAAGTATATGTAGCTCTATTAGTAACATTGCAACACAAAACATTAATTTGTGCTAATGTTAGAAGATCATGTACAGCTATATTGTTTTCAGGTCTGTAGCTAGTGCTCTGCTTTCGCCATTGAGAAGCCATTTCCCAGTTTTCACACCACAATAAAAGTTTTTGCTTATGATAATTATTACTAGTGTGCATTTGTCGTTGAGGCCCCTATTTTATCCACACGCGAGCCTTTGTCTATTAGGAGGTAGGTTGGTTCATGAGAATGCCACTGTAGCCACTTTCACTGTAGCTAGTGTGCAAATCAATGACAAGCAGTCAAGAATATCTAAGGGGAGGGGGGAATCACCATGGAAAATCCCTATCAGCTATCATAGTTTTCAAACCCAGGTCTTAAAACCATGCACAGTTGATACAAACCTTTCGTTCTGCTGAGTCACAGTGTAGCTACATAGACCTGGGTGATTTCTTTGAGCACAGAGTGCTTGGTCTAAAGGCTCTAGCTCTAGCAGTGGCAAAAATGAGGAAACTTCTAGCTTCAAACGCCATAGCTACCACACTATTGCTTGGACATTGAACTCGTCCTGTGTCAGACTGTTATAATTAAAACTCCCATGTTGATATATTTCTCCTGAAGTCCTTACCATAATTTAAACTGCTCTTGCTAGTTGCTGCACCAGACTTACTCTTACTACCACTAGGACCACTTCTTGACAGACTGCTCATTCTGTAGCCAGCTAACTAGATGATACACAAACTATACAGCTGCACAAAATAATGCCATCATAGAATGAGCATGCACAGTTAAGATCAAGTAGAGACAGTTGTTCATATTTTGTGGTTGTGTCTATTATGCTATCTTTATGCTGTGTTGTTTAATTAGTGGCTAGAGCTGCTGAATTTCATCCTCACAACAGCCAAGACTTTGCAGTTTGGAGTAGCTAGCTAACATTATGATGTAATTATTATGCTGCTTACCAATAGAAAATTAGAGTTGTTATTGGGTGACCACTATCTATCACCAACAGGTCTTCCCCAAAGGTGACCACCAACAGGTCTTCCCCAGGGAAATCACCAGGGGAATCACCAGGGGGAAACCAAACCCACCATAATCCTTAGGAGAGATGTAGACAAATAATATGTAAGTACATACTATATTATAAAGCGAACAGAGCAGCTGACTACTATTTAGCAGCTAATAATGATTGTAGTGACATAAAAATGGGGGGATGACATGTAAAAAAAGGGGGAGGTTTGAAGAGTATTACTCGTCCATCCATGTTAGTGTTGTGCTCAATCATAAGACAAAGAGACCAGCTTCCATGGACATGTTAAAAGTACCAGCATCCTTATATTTACCAGTCCTTTTAAATTTTCGTACAGGTTTGAATTCATTTACAGCCATGCTTTCTTCTTTAACTAGACCCATTTTTTGTGCATTGCTGTGCTCAAATTCAGCTCGGTGCCCATATACCACGTACTCGCTGTCATCCAAATATTTTAATATCATTGTTGTGAATTCCTCTACATCTTTCTCAGAAACTTCAACTGTAATTTCTTTCTTATTAATCTCAAAGAAACCAGGTGTCGTGAGGCGAGGTTTGAATCTAAAATGATACAGCATGTTGTTGCAAAAGTGTTGGCAATTTTCCTCTGTGAGATCATAACGACCCATCTTTTCGACTATAAGATCAGCAGTAGCCAATATCCTTACCAACGAAAAATCATTCAAAGTGCCTATTTTTTCCTTGGGATCAAAATCATCATATTGGTGCATTTCACGTCGTATGGATTTCATATCAGAAGTATTAATCTCAACTGAAATGAACGGTGAATTGATACTCAAGGCTTTCCTCCTTAACAGCAAGAGCCTGTGGACTCCCTTTGAGCCTATATAGATCTCATACGTTTCATTGCACTTTCTGTAGAGATAATAGCAAGTTTTTCTAACCAATTTAATGAAAGGAGAGTCTGCATCACGAGTCAAAGAACTCATACTCACTCCACCAACATTTCTTGTAGTACCACTACTACTACCACTGCTGCTACTACTGCTACTGAAAATCAAACTCACTGAATTGCCCATTTTTGCCAATGGCTTAAGACTGAGTTAAACAACAACAATAACAGCCCTTAAATCTTTTATCAGCCTGACCACATTATGTCTCCCATAAGCCACAAATGCATGATAAAACCATGAATAGTCAATCTAGTCTGAAGATAGACTACTACTTTGCTGACATGACTGATGGATAGCAACACTTCAACCTCCTCTCTAGCCCAGCCATTTCCTCCGACAGTCCTCTCCCCATAGTCTATCTGCCCTCTGCCACAAATGCATGATAAAACCATGAATAGTCAATCTAGTCTGAAGATAGACTACTACTTTGCTGACATGACTGATGGATAGCAACACTTCAACCTCCTCTCTGGCCCAGCCATTTCCTCCGACAGTCCTCTCCCCATAGTCTATTTGCCCTCTAAGTCCTCAACTACTAATCCATCCAAGCTCGACCTACAGAGGGTCAAACCCTCCCCAATTACAGCCATCCAAATTTCAGATGATTTTGGCATCATCTGATAAACCAATAATGTATGACATTAAAGGACTAGATTCCTGTCCCGCTCCCTTGCAAAAGACTATTAAATGACTATTTCCCACTACTAGTGATTCCGGAAGCTAGACCTGCCCATATACAACTAGCTCTATCTCAAAGATCAATCAACACATGAACGCTTAACTCATATCCAGCAGCAGCTTGATAAATGTACTAACTACTCAAACACCAAATGAACCAGTGTGTTATGTTCACAGTTAGCGCCGTTGATTTTTAGTTCTATGGAGATTTATATGGGGAAAACGGTAAATCTGTATAACATCTATGTGCTTCACCTGTTCCTTGGTTAACCCACACCAGCAGGTAGGCTTTATTATAAGCTAGCTAGTGATACCTAAACATCAAGCGTTTCTATAACCGTCAGGCTGCGCTGGCCGGGCAAAGTTTCAGGAAATGTATGGCTTCTGGAATCGCTACCACTACATATCTTCATTTGCATTTCTAGACACCACTTTCTATATTTACTACTGTCAATTATTACTGACCGTAACCAAAGTGATGACCCTGTTGTTCCTCCGGTGTCCTTCGATGAAGTCTGCAGCTTTCTCCTTCACCTCCAGAAGATCATTTGGAGGAGGGCAGCACTGGAAAAATTCCTCACATGATTTCAAAATGGCTTCTTCTGATCCAATGGTACTCTCCACTGATGATGACATGGCCACAACTAGCTAGCTTGTGATTAAGACGACCCTTTTCCTAAAGTTCAAAGGACGACCGGTAGTTTGATAGATCACGTGCGCCTCGAGTTTGTTTTTTATCGAAGCTCTTTGAGTCTGGTCGACCGGTCGTGTGAAGAGTATAGGCAAGATGCGGGCTATTATGACACAACTCAGAAAGCACCCTGATGTGAGTAGACGAGTTAAATGACAAATTCCAATTCCTGACATGCTAGCTAGCTATCTAGGCCATACCAATTTGATTATATGTTTCGCGGGCCCTACCTACCCAATTTTTTCAACTTTGAAATGAAAATGATAGTTTAGAGTCAAAGGTTAAACTCTTGCCACTCTCACGTACCTGTCACCCAAAACAGCAAATATAATTTGGTTCGTGACAAGAGGCAAACAACCTTGCACTAGGCAGGCGAGCAAAAATCCAAACTCACTCACCAAGGTGTTCTTTTTTATTTAATAATAATCCATGTTACAATGATAATGAGAATCATTATCATTTTCATTTCTACCTACCAACCCAATATCAAGAGCCAGTTCGCCCGCAAAACATAAAATCAAATAGGTATGGCCCTATTAAACTCTATCTGTGAACTTATTCTCTTCAGGTGGTGCCAGTATTTGTTATCACTTGTCTTGGTGCCCTCTTTGCTACAGCAGCCACGGTCAGAGCATGTATGAAGTACCCAGATGTCTCGTGAGTCCAGTTTCCTTGTATTCTAATTGAAGAGCACCTTTAATGATACTGTTCATGTTGCAGGATTAGGAGGAAGACCAACCCACATCCCTGGCTAAATGTCAAGCCAGATGAGCAAACTAAGGTTAGTTTATCAGTATATACTGGCACAGTAGTACTTGTCTAATCAGACCACCTTCCCCTGTTAAGGTTGGCTAATGGGTGGTTTACAATAAGCAGGTTTTTATTATACAGCGAAACAAAGAACCAATCTTGAGCAAGTTTCCATTCAAACCACTTTGAAACAATGACATGAACACCCTTAGCAGGTTCAATTCTAAACCTCCCTAAACTTTGATGTGGAGTGAGCCCTAGTCTGACTCTAAGCTTTGATTTCATCATTATCTTCAGTATATTGTTATAGTTTTTCCACATGCGTGACTACAGCAAAGTAAAGGTTCTGAGGCCATCCATCAAAGAGGAGTGAACTACCGCAAGCCAGCAGTTCATAGTCAATGCATTTACTGTTAATTGTGTAGAATCTGTTAAATGTGGAAAGAAACATCTTATTTTGGCCAGTATTAGTCTCAAGTGATGAAATAAGTTATGATAAGCAATACATGTATATCATATCTAGCAATGGCAGTTATAGATTGTACACCCTCACTGAAGATTACCACAAAAATAATTAACTATCACAAATTTCAATCATAGCTTAGATTTAGGGGCACCCCCTTCACTGTCTTCGGGCAAGGGGAATTCAGTGTGGAGTTCCATGGGCCAAGAATCATGCTCGGGGATGTCCCAGCTGGACCGATAGTTGCCCCACCCACCGTCCACGAGGATGGTCATTCCTGTTATGTAGCTAGCAGCTGGCGAAAGGAGGAAACACACTGGTCCTGATATCTACAGGGAAGAGGAGATGGATCAAATTCTTTGCAACCTAGCAAAAGTAGCAATGCCCTAGCTAAGCAAGTATTCTCCTTTTGAACTCTGAAAGGAAATTTACATGTCATACTCAGTAAATAATGGTACGGAGGGATTTCTGAATAATGGACATAGCTTGGACAATGATAGTGAAGATGATAAAGACAAAGTAATGTTTAAGGAAAGGTTGGGATGATGATATTCAATGAATAATCATTCATACTGGCAGGGAGAGACATTGGTGGATCATAGCTTGGACAATGATAGTAAAGATAGAAGTTGTCCTCCTCTTTTGGAGGATATTAATACAAAGTGTGACATTTGTCCTCTTTCAGACTGAATGTTGTACTGTATTTACCTCTTCAGGATAACCAATCCTCTTTGCAGGGATGTAGGGAATAGACATATCAAATACACTCGTTGAATAATTGGCTGCAGCAGTGGCAGAGTATATCACCCCCTGAGGGAAATAAGATCACACGATCATCGCATGATACATTGACAGCCACCATAAAACTCACAGGTGCAATGTTGTTTATTCTTATTCCATTCGGAGCCCATTCTATAGCAAGGCTTTTGCTTAGATTTTCTACAGCTGCTCTTGCTGCTCCAGAATGACTACAAAAATGATCCCACAATTACAACTAGTCTTATTGGCCCATCCATCATAGCAAACTTACGACATTCCTGGAAATCCTTTCCACATGTCTACTATGATGTTCACCACAGATCCCCCATTTGCTCCCATCCATTGATGATAAGCTGCAGGAGTAGGTAAAGGGTAGTCACTAGTAGGTAAAGGGTTGTTGTGCTCATGCTTAATACACATACATATGCGCATGCAAGATATATACACCATCTCTATGCACAATGACATGCATATGTACACATTGGGCATGCACATGACTATTGATCAATTGGACTGATTACAGGGGCAAGGGGGCATGCACCTGTTAATGCTTCCAACAGCAGATGGTTACTATTGGCACACACCATGCTTGAGGCAGTAATAAGTGCCATTGAGATTGGTGTCAATGACAGCATTCCAACCCTTTGTCTTCATCTCTGAAAGAGGACACATAAACTGTCCTCCACCATTATTCACAAGGTAGTCTATTCTACCATGAGAGGACACTGTATATTGCATCAGTTTTTCCACCTGCAGTAAACAATACATTATCATAAAGGGCGAAGTTCAATTGAATTTACTTAGGAAATGAATTTTAGTAGTATTATTGCGCAACACACACGGTGTTTTTCCTTATTTGGATTCCGGCATGTACACAAACTCTACGGTTCATAGGTTCACTAATTATCATAATCATCGCATTCTTTTACCTGCTCTTCATTGCGAATGTTGCACTCGTAAGAAAATACGCGAGAAGGGGCCACGTGACCTTTAGCCACGCCCACGATTTTCTGGTTGATTTCTTGTGCTGCTTCTTCTAATCTCTCCATTTTCCTGGAGGCAATGACCACCTTGCACCCGAGGCGTGCAAGCTCCATAGTTATTGCTTTACCGATTCCCGTTCCTCCGCCGGTAACAATTGCTACTTTACCGGAGAAAAGATCCTTGCAAAACACTGTCCTCAAAGCAGCCATTGTCCGAGCTCGTTGACCCCGAAAATGACGTCATAGACACACCCCCGTAATGAACCAATCAAACCGCTATGATTAATCACGCAGAAAAGTAAATAGCTCTGGCGCGTGCTGGCGGTTAAATTTTTCTACACACTAAAAATAACAGTTCTGGAATCTTTTGCCTAAACTTTAAAACAGTAGATAATAAAGAGCTTGAGATGCAAAGTTTATGTCTTCAATTAGCTATATAGGCTTTAGTGGAAAAGGAGAAGTATTAACTAATTTTTTGCGGAATTTTGCCGCCAATTTTTTGCTTTCATTAGTGGTGTAATTTGTAACCTCATGGCCACAAAAGTGGAATCTTTGCCGTCACCGCCTCTGCTGGGGTCCGAGCGAGAGCAGCGTGATGGTATGTCTACATGTCAAGTAGATGTGAGATTAGAAGCAGGGCAAGCTGCCCCAGGCCCAGCAAATACGATGCAGCAGCTGACAACAGCGGGACACGGCGGAGACACTATGGCCCAAGGCGGTATTGCTATGGGCGCTGGAGAGTTGAACGTAAAAATGCTCATGTCAAGCAGAGTGAGTTATTTTACTAACTGATTTTTAGTTATGTGTGGCTATATTATATCTTATTGAAATTGAAATGATAACACTTCTGAGGCTAGGTAGCTGAAGTTGCTTGACCATGTGCTGTATGACATGTGAACCTTTCCCTCACTACCTCACCCCCCCCCCCCCCCCCCTCCCCACTCTATCTCAAGTACCTGCCTCTCAGTTTCTGTGTCACAAATGTATGCCATAAGTAACCATTATGACAGTATTACCCTGGCATCATGGCACATGATGTGCTTTAATTGGAATTCCTCATTGAATAGTGAGTGTGACATGGTATGTGGCTGGGTCAATTTAAGCCATCATTTTAGGCAGATTCTGACACTCCATTTTCATTTTTAGTTGCCCATTGCTCTTTGCTGGGAATGTTTGGAATATCATGTTAATGAATTTCATCAGTAACAGCTGATTGAAGGTGAACCCACTATGAGAAGTTTTACTGTCCTTTTTTATATATAAAGAGTAAAAACCACTGCAATTCTAGTTGCCATTTGATCTTCAGCATTTTCCTTTGACAAAAAGAAACTGTACATCGGTTTCTTCATTTCACAACTGTGAGTGAATTCAAGTCATTCCACTTGCAGTTTAGTGAAGCTCCACCAGCAAGCACTCTACTTGTGATTCATTAAAGAGCGTGATAGAGAATTAGCTCAATTCACTATTTTAGGGAGCATGGTAAAATTGAGCAACCTTGAGGAGAATGGCAAGATTTTGTAACACTACAATATCTTGAGTGCAATTGGGACGTTTGTGCTTATTTCATGGCAGATGCATGATGAGAAGATAGAAGATTCAAGTGTTCTCTTGAAATCCTTTGGGAGGTGTCCTGTATTCTGAACAATCTGTTGAACTAATGCAAGGCTTGAGTGTCAAAAATGCCACCTCTTTGAGGAGATTTGTCATTCAGGTGTTTTTTCTTGAGAAAAATCTTATTGTATTAGCAAAATCTGCTGCATCAGCATTTCACACTGGGTGATGCAAGGTGCTAATTTGTAAGGTGTTTAATGTTATCACTTCAGCAGTTTTAATAGCTACCAGAGCTTCAATGGGCAATGCTCCCATTCTCTCTCTATCCTTCTATGTTCTGAAAATTCTAGCCGACAATTCTTTTGGATGTATTCTCATCTCCCTCACTTGTTGGCAAGATGATGAGGACTCCTTTCAAATCATGACTGCCAAAAGAATAAAAGGGTAATCTTCTGAGGTGGCCATCTCCATCCATCAAAAGAGCAAGATGTAGTCGTCTCCTAAGGTAGTATCTATTGTCTTTATAGCTCAACTCCATATGCTCTCAGCTGTGCAATTGCGACTAACCAAAACCCTTTGAATTTAGTACCAATAGTTCACCAACCATTTGCTCATATGGTTAACGTATCCAAAGCACAATTGAGAGGCCCAGTAGGCTTGGTTATGGTCATAGATCTGTTGATACAACTGATAGATTTATACTCATAATTATGATTGTCTTGGTTATTGGGTGGCTGGCTGGTGGCTACCTGAAGGTGAAGTAGTCGGTGTGCGAGACTAGAGGTCAAGTTGCAGTGCTGATTAATATAGCGTAATAAAGTGCAGGGGACAGTACTACCGGAGTTTATCCAAGTCTGTCGGTAGGTGATCTGGATATCAGATAAGCCTCCATCGGAAGAATCTCATGGAAAATTACGACTGCAATTACTAGAAACTGGTGCTGATTGGGGATCATTTCCCCCCACCTTTTCAAGGGATTAGCCAACTAATTTCAGTGGTACGTACATCGGTACTGTCCGACCAAATTCAACTTTTTAACCTTCTAATGTTCTTACTAGGGAAATGCAAAGCATTGTGGTGACCTTTAGCCGTTGATGTTGCCTTATCACAAAGGACAGAACCGGAAGAACGTACATACGATATTTAGTAGCACTCCTCATTTGCCCCCCTAGTGGCTCGCTTCACTTGCAATTATCTTCACAGAGGATGCAGAGCGAAGGTTTTGTCATCTTTTGCAGATTCTTTTCCTGATAGTAGAGTCTCTGGTGTGTTATTAGGTCGGGATACAAATTGCCCGACCTTTGCACTCTCTTTGTACAGCCTTTGTACTCCTACACGCCTGGCAGTAACCATTGAAGATGTGCAGCTAATTATGTCTAGGTGGTAAGGGGTAGTAACCCTTGAAGATGTGCAAGCATGAGGCAATATCCATGTTTCATGGGTGGGTATGTAACTTAATTCTCGTAGGCCCTGCCCTGGTTTGCTTAACCTGTTGCCTAGTTTTGAACAAGGTATTCCATAAATAATTATTCTACATGCATTGGAGTATCCTCAAGACGTGTGGGAATAGACTCATTTATGCATCATGTCATCAATCACCAACTGGCCATGCACCTGGTGTATGCAGATGAAATTCCTGTGTGGAGGAGGATTAATTCACTCTGCACTTTAACATGTTGCACTTTACTTTTGTGGCAAGACCATGCCAGATCCGAGAATGAAAGATCATAGCAAATGAAATCAATTCTTTCTCACATGATTATTTCAGCTGTTGAGAACATATCCAACACTGAAATCTTTATCATAAATACATGTGGATATGTAACATCAAATTTGCCTGCTATAGTCTCTCTGTGTGTATGGACATCTCCTTCAATCATACTGATTGATAAGGTCTATCACACACCTAATCTGGCAGCGTACTAAAGTCAGTGATGTCAGATGAAGAGTCATCACACACCCAATCTGCAGCTTACTGAAGTCAACGATGTCAGGTGTGTGTGTTGATACCTGCTAAGTTGTTGTGGCTTTGCTGAAGAAGTACGAGTGTATTGATGGATGGCTTAAATAGTTTGCATACCCTCCCTCCCACTCCCACCCATCTCTCTCTCTCTCTCTCTCTCTCTCTCTCTCTCTCTCTCTCTCTCTCTCTCTCTCTCTCTCTCTCTGGTCATGTGTTGACGAAGGTGAACACACTTTGCCTGCGCTGAATAGTTTAAAGTCATGACTATTCCTAATTTGTAATGTGGTAGATGAGTAAGATTCTCTCTCTCTCTCTCTCTCTCTCTCTCCCTCCCTCCCTCCTCTGGTCATGTGTTGACATCAGAACAAACAAGGTGAACAAACTTGGCCTGCACTGAATAGTTTAGTTTAAAGATGGTTTAAGGATCACGGCTGTTCCTAATTTGTGATGTGGTGCTTTGTGAGTAAGATATTGGGAAAGGGCATAGCTTATGTGGTTGTCAAGATGTGTGCACTAAAAGGTTTTATGAGGAGCCATACTTCTTCATCACCGGACCATATATCTAAAGCTGCTTATCAAAGTTCTTTGTACCAATGGAATGTGATACAGATAGTATAAACTGTAGTTGGCATTTCTCCAAACTTCCACTAATTCAGCGCCTCTTTACTTTCCCTGGTCCTTAGTGCTTCAATTAAATGGATGATTATAAGGGGTGTTCATTCGTGTGTGTGTGTGTGTGTGTGTGTGAATAGCTTATCAATAGCTCCTGTTTGTAATTTGACCTGATCTCTGACCAGCCCCAAAAAAATCACTCGACTGCTCTCTCCTACAATTGCATTGGAACAACACATTCAAGATGTAGTATCCTATAATATCCTATGGTATCCTATGTAGTATCCTGAAGTATCCTATAGTTTTTAGCTTCCTTGTAGCCAGTGATCATTCAGAAAGTGTCCACTGTGTACCAGTACATTGCACTTTATGACCTCTGGTAACTTCCAGGACTCCAGGTGTACCTATTATAAGTGGATTTTTTTGACATTTGTGCATAGCATTAACCATCTCTAGATTTCTATGGAACTTCATACACAATGCATTTCCCTTTAATGTATGGTGAGGTGGTAATACAAGACGTGTACTTCAAAAAATAATAATAACTGTCCTATTATTTCAAGCATCCTTTGTGTGTATTACACCCTCCACTTGCATATGATCTCTTCCAATAGGGCATGGTGTGTTCTAAAAACAACACAGGTACAATTTTTAAATTTTTTTTGAGTACTGATGTATAATTAACATACCAGAGGTCAAAGCATCTGCATGCTTTATTCTACTGGTAGTGTTTGTAAAGATAGTGCACTTCTGGACCAAGATAAAGGCAATTAAAAGCTACAAGTAGATTTTTCTTGCTGGACTGACGCTCTACCAAAAAGACTTATATAAGATTACAACATTAAGAAAGTGTCTGATACCAAAACCAATGTGTGTATTGAGGCTATTGGCCTTAATGAGGTGTGTATGGGTTTGCTTTTAGGCTGTTGACTCTCTAGTGCTATGTAGGGTGTATTCAGAATGCACCCTCTAATCTGGGTCTCGTTTTTTAGCCTAACCAACAGATGAGGGCGAGTGGATAATCTAGTACCGATAAAATGACTCATTTTGGTTGCTAATAAACATCAATTAAAGCTTACCAAAAAATAACAGATAGTGCTAAAACTGGTAAAACTGGTCACACCAGATCATGGGTCGATACCACATAATGGCTCGGTTATGCATAGCTTTGGCCAATGAATTTCTATCTTATCTGCTCTGGATGCCTGTGGTAATGAGTCAAGTGGCGATAGGCAGCTTCATGCGTGCTCTGATAGGTGGACTGTTTCTCTGTGGGTAGGAATGGGTCTTATAGACTGACAGAGTTGTCCCAGACTAACCCATAACTGTTAATTAATAGGAATACTGACTTGATACAGGGAAAGACAGACCGGACAATTTGGGGACTTGTGTCATGCTGTCATTAAGTACTCTTTCGTCATAGCTTGTGCTCTATTACCGTATTAGCCGTACTACACCACATCACACAATGCATATCGATGGCTACATTTTCCCTGTAGCTGAAGTCATGGGAATAAGTCATCAAGCTTTAGCCAGAAATCAAGCAGAGACTTGATACCTGTTTGATTATTTCTCCATTATTTCAAGGACTGCATGAGCTTCTCCTTGATGGGGGAGGAAGGTTTAAGTATCGTAAGGAATTTGTCAAATTGATGCAGTATGGATGGCAATTCGAATCTCTTCATTTTATCTGCTTCTTCCTTTCTCTTAGCTATAACCTTGGATATTTGCCCTTCCTTGGCACTGCCTGGCTGTCTGTAATATTCCTTTATCTTGCAGGTATTAAAACCATGCGCCTGGGGCATTAAAACCATGGGCCTCTTCTGAGACCTCCACAAAGTTCAAGTCCAAACTCCTGGAGTCAGTACACAGTGTTAGGAGGAGTTTTCTATTCATTATTTATTTATGGTGGTTTGGGTCTTTGAACTCTGCTGGTAAAGACAATGTGTAGGAATGTCCATGAATTGTGGAATTCCTTCAGTTGACATTACTATTTAAAACACTGGTTCCAAAAGCATGAGGATAATGTATAGTCATCTATTCCAGTTCCATTCACTGAATACACTGATTCCAGTCTGGTGTATATTAGGCCATCCTAAAGTTTGATTCCATACCAGTACTGCCCCATTCCAGTATACTTAATTCAGTTCCAGTTCCATATAGTACCCAGAGGACACAATTTGCTACTTCCATATTGAACCATTCTTCCACCTCTATGTCCTTAATGAAGCCGCTCTGCCAACCCATAAAGATAGTAATAATGATGTAGTAAAGATCGTTATCTTCTTCAAAAATAAACGCAGCTGCTGGTTAATGTGGTCCACTTTGCAGTTAGCAATTGTCCCACTCTTCGCATAGAAGAGTTCATATTTCTCCTTCATCCGTATCTGTTGGTGATGTAGTGAAAGTTGAGACACCAACATGTAGCTCTGCAGAGCTTATGATAACAGCCTGCCACCTGACATTTTCCGGCCAATATTGGCATATGTCTGGTCATTATTTGTTTATCAGGACAAAAGTACTGGTCAAAATGCACACTGATGCAATGTCCAGTTAAATGTTAGGACAAACTATACTTTGTGGGGACATCATGTCTGGTCAATATCAATTTCTTATAAGCACTGTGTTGAAGGTGATCCAATCAAAACCTGGACAGAATGATTATAATTATCTTATTTATAGTTCTGGTGTGTGGCTGATAATTATGCTCATGAATTATTATTTTTTAATCTCTTATGTTCACTCCTTCCCCACCATACCCACTCCCCTGCAACTCCCACCTTCTTTGTTTCCAACACCCCTTGCCGGCTCTCTCTGATCCCAAGGACGTGGGGAGTATAATTGGAAAGGTGAGCAAACCAGAGACCCAATAACTACTACACTGTTATATAACACCTGCTCCAATCTAACTTGAACACTTGTACAAACTCAGTAGTAACTTACTACCTCATGGCTTACACAAAGCAAATGCCCTCTGGCACAGCAGTGGAATTGTTTTTGATTGAAAATAGAGCTCTTATGAATGTACAAAGGGGATAACCCTATTGTAATTCGTTTTTAATTCTCTTTCCCCTTATATAGGGAGGAATGACTATCAAAGCTTTCAGAGAAGCAGTAAGTCTTCATTACTCTCTCACTTTCGCCCCTTCTCTTTACATATTCTCTCTCTCTCTCTCTCTCTCTCTCTCTCTCTCTCTCTCTCTCTCTCTCTCTCTGAATGTTCTCACCTTTGCAGAGTGGAGCAAGAATCAATATTTCTAACAGCACCTCATCTGAAAGGTGAGAAAAAGATGATCGCTCACCCTTGATTTATCTTCTTCTCTCTCATCAGATTGGTCCAGATCAGTGGGACGAAGGAAAGTGTCGCAAAAGCATTTTCAGCCATTGGCAAAAAGATTGAGTTGGTACATCAACCTAGAGAGAGAGAGAGAGAGAGAGAGAGAGAGAGAGAGAGAGAGAGAGAGAGAGAGAGAGATTGGAACTCTTTATAACTTAGTGGATGAAGCTAATGAAATCATGGGAGAGAATATGAAAACCATGTACATACCTAGAACGTGTATATGCTTCCCTGTGTACACCCCACAATAGGTAACATGTCCGGCCCAGCCCACTTGTTCTTCTGGCGGGCATCTTCACTCAATCTAATATTCATGTTTTGGGTTACTTAATCCTCTGGTTATTTTTTTGTGGTCCCACCTTTACTAGGCGGTACAAACTGATAGCCTTATGAGTATTAGATAAATAAACAAGGTTTTGATTGCTTATCACCCACCCACTAAAGGTTGCCATATCCATGTGGTAGCAAACTGATGACCCTTACCATTTTGTATTATGGTGGTTTTGTCTTTGACGACCTTTACCTATTTTACTATAGGATACAATTGTTGCAAAGCAGTCAGCACTTGCTGAAAGTGGACAGGCTGATATGGAAGGAGCATCGGGCAGGGCTAGCCCCACCCAGGTATCCTTTAAGCTGGTGATACAATCGTCTCAGTGTGGATCAATAATTGGAAAGGGAGGGTCAAAGATCAAGGAAATCAGAGAGGTAGGGATGGAGTTGTTTTTTTTAAAGAAGAACTATTTCATCTCTCTCTCTCTCTCTCTCTCTCTCTCTCTCTCTCTCTCTCTCTCTCTCTCTCTGCAGAGCACTGGTGCCTCAGTACAGGTAATTGTATTAAATCAATATAATTATTTAACATTGAAGGTCCATTTATGTTGTTACTAAATTACT
The DNA here is from genome assembly GCA_963924555.1 of Crambe crambe. Lineage (NCBI taxonomy): Eukaryota > Metazoa > Porifera > Demospongiae > Poecilosclerida > Crambeidae > Crambe > Crambe crambe. Next base: position 6,918,181 of record OZ004588.1, read on the forward strand.
AAATACTCCAAACTAGACTCCAAACAGTTGACATAGATGACCTAGTGACCTTGAGGCTTGTACCCAGGTGACTTCATGAATGAAGAGTTTTTAATTGGCTACCGTGTCATAATCATTATAGCTGCTAGCTAGCTTAATATGAAGGGGGTGGGAGCTAATTCAAGGTTAACCACAGTGTGGTGATTAGTAATAACGCACTAATTAAAGGAGTTCCCCTCGTGGAAGGTGCCTCGGTAGATTTTAAGGGCAGCTTATGTAAATAGTTCGGACAACCAGACAACCCCGAGTTTTGCTTACAGATGAGATACTGCATTGCTGAAATGGCTTTGGGAGACAGGAGTTGAGTTAATAAGTACTCTACTATTATTCTGTTCCAATAAAGTGTTGGAAAAATCATATGGAGTTTATTCATTTCCATCAAAAACATGTAACTTAATGTCCTGTTGTTAACAGGACAATCTGAACTGTTAGGTCATTCTTACTCCCATCACAAGAAAGCAGAATTTATTGCATGCATTACTAAGATCAGAGTTCTCTCCATGCTTGGCAAAATTGCTCCTGCTTCAGTTTGTATTTCTTATTAAGTTAGAACTTCATGAAATGATGGGGCTGTGCTTGCTCACAAAAGCTGCAATCTTACACACTCGAAAGGAATTTAGTTTAGCTCACTGTCTCTTGGTGATGTGGTAGCCTGCAAAACTGCCTCCATAGCTTGGATCTTCCTACAATACTAGACTTGACTGAAGTAATGCTCACTATATCACGATCTAAGCTAGAAAAACTAAGATTTTCAACCACAAGGCTAAATCAACATAGAAAGTACGAGCTGAGTTGAACTAGTGACTACATTCTTGGATCAGTATTGTTTTGTAATGCTGGAGGAAGTATGGTTCATATTTTTGCACAGTGTATAATTGGTAGTGGGTGGTAATAAAATGGTGATAAGGCTCTCATGTGCTGAACATGACCTCTTTTCCTGTTTTATTGTAGGGAACATTGGGCAGCCAGTGTTCCCACAGCTCGTGAGTAACACTTACCATACTGAAAGGTGACCTTTTAAGTGGCCTTTGACACTGGTGTCTGATAACTGTTGTCTGAGTCTTGTTCTTTCCTCTGGGAAAAGGAACCCAAGTCTGCATTTGTCGCCATAGCAACTCTCCACAGTTAGGGTGGGATGATCGGGTACTTGGCAGCTGTGATATGATCTGAACCTAATACTCTGTAATACTTTACTTGGGGTACTAGGCAGCTGTGATATGATCTCTGTCCATAGAACCTAATACTCTGTAATACTTGGAGCCGTGGTGTAATCCTGTTGTACTTAAACCAATAGTTACCTAATACTCTATAAGTCAAGAAGCTTATTACCAGATACCACTACTCCATAATGCATACCCCAAGTACCCAATACCCCATAATGCCAAGTACCCAATACCCCATAATGCCAAGTACCCAATACCCCATAATGCCAAGTACCCAATATCCCATAATGCCAAGTACCCAATACCCACATAATGCCATACCCACATAATGCAAGTACCCAATACCCCATAATGCCAAGATTGCCCAATACCTAAGGTTTCCCATTACCCTATAATGCCATGGTTACCATATCCTGGTTACCCAATACCCTACAATGCCAAGGTTACTCACTTCCTCAAAAGGACCAGTGCCCACCGGTCCTTCTTACTGTATGAGGTATTCCCACTGAAGATGAAATTCAGTCAGCTATTTAAGTATGATTGATTTATGATCGCTTAGGTTGCAGGAGAAACTCTACCAAACTCCACTGAGAGAGCAGTTACCATAACAGGTGAGACTTAATGCGACAGTATTGACAAACTACTGTCAAATCATCTTATTACTGACTCTTACCTCTCTCCCCCTCCCCCTCTGCCACCCCCCCCCCAGGTACCCCCGATTCCCTCACACTATGCATCAACCAGATGAGCAACATTATGCTGGAGAACCCAGCCAGGGGACCCCATGTCCCTTACAAACCTCACACCCTCCCCAACCAGGCCTATCAACCCAGAGTCAATGTAAGTTCAGGACCCCCCTTCACCTTTCATAGCTCTGTTGGGAATCAATGTAGTAGCTAGCCTCATTCCCAGGCTCTCGGTGAAGTGGAAAAGAGAGGATTAGGTAGATTATGTTGGGAATAATTGGAACTTCCGCATAATGCCAGAATAATGGGGCATATTTTGAGCATAATAGAGCTGCAAGCCGAAAACAAAGATTTCTGTCGCCTGAGGTGGTTTCTTGCTACACTGTGACAGTGTCTACCAATACCTAAGACCTGAATCATGAGTACATAATACGATATGATATGGACAATTACATGCAGCTGTTAGTTTATGGCAATGGCTATGCTACTTTAGCTCTGCTACTGGTGGACTGGGGAAGCATAATCATTAGCTTATTTAAGAATAATAGTGGGAATAATTGGTGCATTGTGGAATAGAATAACTAGCATAATCTACCTAACCTAGTTCCCACATTTCTGCTTCAGCAGGCTATGTACATTCAATAAGGTAAACTGGGGTATTTACTTTGAGTAGAACCCTGTGTTTGGGTATTTCCTTTGAGTATGCAGCTGTTAATTTATGGCAATGGCTATGCTACTTTTAGCTCTGCTACTGCTACTGGTGAACTGGGGAAGCATAATCATTAGCTTATTTAAGAATAATAATTGGTCCATTGTGTAATAGAATAACTAGCATAATCTACCTAACCTAGTTCCCACATTTCTGCTTCAGCAGGCTATGTACATCCTTTGAGTAGAACCCTGTGTTTGGGTATTTCGGTTGAGTAGAACCCTATCGAGTAGAACCCTGTGTTTGGGTATTTCCTTTGAGTAGAACCTTATAAAAGGAGAAGTCTTGTATTCTAGAAATTGCTAGCTAACTCATAAGCGAACTGGATCTATTTCCTCCCCCACAACTATACCTACCCTTTGCATCCTGTGAGTGGCTGCTAGGAATCATTCCTTATAGATATTGTAGAGGGTGAAAAATTCTTCTGACCAACATCGATACAGGAATATGGTTAGACAAACAAGGTCTTGGTATTTTCATATTGAACTATTTCTTGTTATGATTCAGAACTGTTATGTTTCTCTACAGCCTAGTCTACCATATCAAGCGCCATATACTGCAAGTTAGTCCTCTCTTTAATCATTATTAATCCCTTGTGTTATCTAACTAATTAACCCTTTCTACAGCATTCCATACAACAGCTGGTCCAGCCACTGCCACTCAGCAGATGAGAATCCCTAATAATGTAAGTGTGTCATGTGACATTCCCAGCTAATCAAAATGTCTGTTTGATTATCATACTTTATCATGCAGTTAATTGGATGTGTGATTGGAAGAAAAGGCTCAAAAATCCACGAGATAAGGTATTAAGCCATTGTGCCATGCCATGATGAACACTGTTTTCGTGGGGTAAAACTACGTACTGCAAGCAAAGGGAGCCACTAGGGGGGCAAGTGAGGGCACTATATATATTTGTATTGTATGTATGTTCTTCCGGTCCCGTCCTTTGCAATAAGGTGACCTCAATGGCTAAAGCTTCACTCATCACAATTTGTCCTGGGGTGGATAACTTCTGCATGTTAAAATGCTGTCTCTCCTTTCAGGGTGAGCTCTGGTGCACAAATCAAGATAGCTGGCAATGAAGGGGATGAATCAGACCGTCTGGTCACAATAACGGGAACACCTGAGGCAGTGGGTGTGGCACAATATCTCATCAGTTCCAGGTAAGGGGTCTCTCTCTTGCATTTAAAAAAATGATCTTTCTTTCTCTCTCTGGTCACAGGATACACTCAGAGGTGAATGCCTTCATGTCCATAGGGAGTACCATGAACCCCACATAACTTGAGCGGAATCTATCCCCAGCCACTATAACACGTACAAGTCACTATAACACATGCAAGTCACCTCATATGTATTATACAACAGCTAACAATGAGCGGTTTTTTGTTTTGTTTTTTTTTTGTTGTTTTTTTCTAAACGACTATAACATATGGTTAACTTCATTCTTTCTCTCTCATTTTTTTTGTTTTTTTGTTTTTTGGCAATAATTAATGACTTTAGGATTGGTGTGCCTTGCACTTTATTATCATTATTTCTCTCTCTTGTCTGTACATAACAAACCAATGTTTAGTATCATGTCATCCATTGCATTCTATAATACAATAATTATTTTCCATTGCAATGTATCAGTACAGGGAGTGAATACAACCGTCAAGGTGAAATCTTTTTACCAATCTGTGCAGTGTTCCACACCCTCAAAGCTTCTCATAATTATCAACAGAACCACAAAACCATAATCAGCTGGTACACTCAAGAGGAACATTGGACTACAACCTGACTACTGTAGATTTCAGGATGGTTGTCAGTAAGGAATGAGAAATAGGTAGTGGCTTACAAGGACCTAAGAAACCCGATCCTTTCATGTCCTATATAATCCATGCAGTTGTATAAACCATAGGACAAATGGTATCCACCTATTCCCCAAACCTTCCTGACAACCAACCTGCAATGGACAGTATTACTGGCATTTGTAATCTTGCACCATCATCATAAATAGATATGTAAATTAAAATATGTAGGGAAGGGGAGAAAAAAAAAGAGCTTGCTATCGTATATACAGTACAGAGCAGGTACTGGCTTTATTATGACTGTGAAAAGTTACATCTTAATGTCCACAAGTATGTATGAACAACCATGTGTGTTGTGTATGTGTGTATGGTGGGAAAGGAAAGATGCTGATGTGTGGATGAAAAGAAATGAAATCCACTAGCTTTTTTGTGTTGTTTTATGAGGTTGCCATGACACTGGAGTGTTCTCTCATACCTTGAGCTCAGCATCATGCCACGTCAGCTTCGACTCGTAAAACTTGATGACCATCTGCGGTATGTGACTGTTCGCTTCATAGTTGTAAACAAGTTCTGGAGTACTAACCCCTTTCCTGGAGAAGAGAAGGAGAACATTACATCCATATGATGGTGTGTATTAAATAGAGTATTAGTAGAGAACTCGTTAATATCCCAAGAGCCAGTAGGCAGTATGGCAAGGCTACTCTTGTAACCTAGAGTTTTGGTTGTTCCATGGGATTGCTCAGTTTGCAATGGTCATGGCACAAAGGTTTCGCTCTGGCCCCTTTCTATTGCATGGTAACTGGCCACTTTGGTACCAAAATTCACCAAAAATGGAATCCTGTTCCATGCATTTGATTCAGAATATATCTCTTCGCTAAAGGGCTTGGAAATGAATTAAAATTAGGGGGTAATGTTAAGCACCATTTAATAAGAAAGAGTATATGTCCTTCCACTTCTGTAGCCCCCAATATATCCTCAGCTATCAGATTCTTATCAAAACCACTGGGTGTATTCGGGTTAGGAAGACTCGGATTTGGAATTTCCCCTTCAGAGTTCTCTCCATTCTCTTCATCGTGATTTTGTCCCGATGCGGAGGCAGCTGGTTTGCTTTCCTTCTTCAGTCTTTCGGCATCAGTCATTCTTGAGTGTGGGGAAAAACGTGCTTTCTTTGCTCTTTTTTCCTGTGCATGATGAGAGGGGGGGAGAGAGATGATAACCTCCATCCATACATATATGCAATCATATAGCTGCCACTGAGCAGTCACGCACACCTGGTCAAGCCAGGATGCCTATGACCTAGTGCTGCAAACCTCCTAGAGCCTGGCATACATACATACTTTTCCCTTATCTCCTCCACTTTCAGGCTTTGCTGGTTTAGCAACTGAAGCTTGGGAGGAAGATTTCGCCAATTTTCTCTCAAATTCCGCAATAAGTTCAGGACAGTCCAAATTGTGTACTGGCTCCCATGTGTTATCATCGTCACTATAGTTCATCCATTTGAGGAAATACTCGGTTGTTCCATTTGAAGTCACTCTTTTCTTCAAGATCTTCTCAACAGTGAAGACTTCTTCAACGTCTTTCCCTCCTCGCTTCTTCTTACTCTTAGGCATACCAGCAAGCTTTTGAGGAAAGAAAAACAACAACAACAAGAAGAACAAAAAGCAGGTAAGCAGATAATTTGAAAGACTACTGGCCTGGGGGTGGTACATGCATTCCACTGGGCATTTTATTCATTACCATGGATGTGGCTACCAAGGTGACCAGTATTTCCCTAACCACCCTTGCCCTGTTTTGTGGGCCTGGCCCAATGATTGGAAGTTCTAACTGGACCGTCATATCAATTATTCATTAACTACAAGTTACTAAGAGACTCATTAACAGCATCACATCCCATTTCAAGGGTGTGAGCGTAGTAAATAGGGGGTGAGCGTAGTAAATAGGGGGTGTGGTCAGAACTTTAAGGCCAAATTAACTAGAGCTCAAGTAAAACTATATCAGTTTCATTAATTAAGAAGGGGCTCAGGCAAGTCAGAAGTGGACTGGCCTCTTGTATGTGTTCCATCATGTAGACTTTTACATAAATGAGGGGCTTGTTTAAAAATACACTGCCCTTTTCTAATACACTACATAGTGTTCAACAGTAGCTTTATGAGACTACTAGTGAGCCATATAGCTTGTATTCCTCTCATAAAGTAGCTAAGCTAACTAAAGAAAAATTCATCCACTTCAAAAGCATTGAATCAAGGTGTGCTCATTTCCCATGATAAAAAATTACCTTTTCTACTGTGTCCCGTATTCAGAAGAGATTTAGTGACCACCTATTCAGTTATCACTCAGAGAACAGGTACCGCCATTTTCCTCAACACACGTCTTTTTTTTACCGCTATTTTTAATTATTATTCGACTCTTCGCGCATGTGCGGACTTCCTACGCTATATATATACATTAAACAAAATGGCTTCTGGCACGGACCAAAACCTAACAGAGCGAATCCTAGCTTCTACGACAGGTTAGTCCTCCATGGTGTGACATATATCAGTGCTGCAGGGTCTCTTTCTTGCTTTTTTCAGAAAATTTCAAATGGCCAGATGCAGAAAGGGTGACTTTATATCATCTTCCATCAGGTATGTTCTCCATCTTGGTGACTTCAAAATGTTTTTTGTTGTAATACATGTGCGTATTTAAATATTTCTTTCAATTAGACCAAGAATTGTTGAGTGATGCAGCCAGACGTCTCTGTTTTCAGACTTATTTGAGCCTATCGAAGCTTCCCTTCACTATGAAGGCAGCTCGCAACACCAACAGCATGTCTCCAGAGGGGACTTCCCCATTTATTGTTCTCCAGCTAGGGTGTGAACCCCTCATACTTTGTAACTTTGAGAAAACAGTGGATTTTCTGGAAGCCAATGTTAGTATGTGCTATACGAAAGTCCCAAAGAGGGAACCGGACATAATAGAGGTCACTGAGACCATTAACCAGGTTCCGCTCAGTGTGACATTCAATCAGCCCAGATGCTTAATTATGCGGTATCATGTTTCAATTTAAACTGAATTTATTATACTAGTTAAGTTGGGTACAGTGAATTGCAAGTTGGTTGTCCAAATGTAAAGCACAAATTGACTGCAATAAAAACTTGCATCTATTGAGGAAAAGTCACACATCTTATTCAGGAACAGCCTCAAGTTTACACAGCTCTTTTAGATTTTGCATCTTACATTGGACAACCAACTTGCAATTCACTGTAGTAGGGTAGGCAAGAACCAGTAGGGCTATGGATTTTGAGATATGATTGTTATTTTATTGTTTTGTTTGTTTATGGATTCCCGAGTTTTAGAGAAATTTTTTATTTTCCTGTCCAGCACCTTGGTATTGGGAGCAAATTAGAGCATGCCGATAAACTGGATCAGGAGGCTCACATCTCCTTGCTCAGGACAAAGATAATGCCTGCTCAGACATGGGCCAACAGAAAGAACCTGAGGGAGATGGTTAAGATAAGTGGGCATGGCTTTTCCTGGCCGCTCAGTGTGGTCCTTCCTTGTCTCTTCCATTTGCACTACATATGGGACCAGTGGTCCACCTTCATGAAGCCAAGGGAAGAGATTTTGAGAGACTTTGAACAAGTCTGCAGCTCTCTTTCCCAACGACTTGGCAACCAAGACTCTTTCTTCCCATTCAGGTACGAGACGATATTACGATTATTACGGTGGCACCCTCACTCAATATCCTATAAACCAGGACCAACATGCAATAGAGTTCGGGAAACTTTAGTGTGGGTGGGCCCTCCATGGAAGCTGAAACACTCTTGATAATAATTACCTCTATCGACTGATTTTTTTTTTGCATTTCCTTTTAAGGAAACTCAATTTATTCCTCAATTTCCCGATTTTCAGCTTCTTATAAGGAAACCCGATTTCTCAATATTTATAAGGAAACCTGAGATATCCAGTACAGTAGTAACTGCATCTTTCATTAGCGGCTGTATGGTTATTTTTTCTAATCAATGACCCTCTACAGACTGACTACTTTGGATGTTGTTGTCTACAGTCATCTACAAGCTATTCTCTCCACTCGTCTCCTCAGCAAAGAACTCCGCCAAATCATCGTGCAGTTTGAAAACTTGACAAAGTTTTGTCAGCACATTGCCAAGTTACCTGAACTGAACACAACGCCAACTCAAAAGTTCCTAGAGATACACCCACTCAATAATTATTTTCCATTTCAATAAACTTCTATGGAAATCCACGTGGCGTGGTTAGCTCGCGCGTTGGTAAAGGGTCAGCTATACGCCAGCAGTGCAGTATATAGTATAGTACTAGGCAAGGACCATGATACTTTCAGTTCCTCACGTCCTACTGTCTTTGCGGTGGATCCCTCCTGGGTTGACCATCTTGGGTGCCTCCTCGATCTTCCTGGGAGAATGGAGCGCCATCAGAATTCTCACTCTGCCCTTTCATCGCAGGATCTATCGCAGGCTGGAGGAACTCCACTACAGCAACTACCAAGCTGTGGTGGGATTCTATTATGAAACTTGGTCAGGTGTGGAGGTAAGGAGAAAGCTTCAGGATCTAGAACCTCTCTCTCTAGCTCTAGCTCTCTCTGGAATAATCGACCCTTTACCATATTTTCCTAACTATCATGCAGTTCTGTTTTTATGGTGACAAGATCCCTGATGAACCTGAGAATGTTCTCTACCTCTCAAATCATCAGTGTTCAGGTAAACATTTTGAAACTCCATTGGGCAATGCTTGCTCATTGCATAAGCCCTTGACAAGTGAGGTCACTTCCTGATACATGCGCAGGAAGTTTTACTTTTGAAAAATTAATATTAAAGCAGTTCAAAATAAAATAGCTTGTTTAATGGATTTCCCTGCCCAAGTATGACCACACAAACTCATTACAGTATGACAAACTAGTATACTGACGGAGTTTGTTTATTTCATTCTGTTTCTGTTAAACAAGGGAACTGCCTAATGGTTCTACACAGTTCACACTTCAAAATCACGAGGATATACTCCACACAGAAATTTTGATTCTTTGTTTATTGGTGTTGCAGTTGACTGGGTGATTGCAGAGGTATTGTGTGTGAAGCAGGGGGGTTATGGTGGACGAGCCCGCTACATTCTCAAAGATGCTATCAAGTACATTCCTCTCTATGGCTGGTACCTTGGACTGGTAAGTGAAAAAGAAAATTACATATGTCATAGAAAATGAAGCCTTTGACACCAGCAGCTGTTTCTAAACTGATTTTTGGTAGGAGACCCAACACTGAAATTATCATGCTCGTCCACTTTTGTTGGAAGATTTTGAAACAAACTTTGGTATTGAGTGACCAATTTTAACACCATGATGTGACTCTTTATTGCAGCGAGGAGGAATATTCATTCGAAGGAAGATGGACAAAGACCAAAATCGATTGATCAAGTGAGGATTTTTTCCTTCTTCTTTTTGCTACTATGTAGACATTAATTTTTGTTCTTGTGTCATAGAGGACTGCGAAAGTTTGTGGAAGAGGATGTCCCTGTAAGAATTAATAGCCTTTTGCTATAAAACTTTGAACTTATTGATTGCTCGATCCAGCTCTGGTTAGTAGTATTCCCTGAGGGCACCAGATATAGTCAGGAGCGTATGAAACGAAGCAAAGAGTATGCAAGAAGTTTAGGTAGTCATAAAATCTCGAGGGTGTGGTAGAGAATTCCAATTAAAGCTTCTTCTCTTTTCGTAAAGGTATTGCTGAATTAGAGCAGGTATTGACTCCAAAAACCACAGGATTTGAAGTAAGTAAATTCCTAACTAGTGAATAATGACACACTTGGGACCCCTCTGTAGAGAGGTCGTCCTCTTTTGTAATTTTTAGGTCCTCTTTCAGAGGTTTTATATTACTATATATTCTGCCCAGCTTGCATTGGAACATATAGGTGGACACTTTGATGCAGTGTATGATATCACCATTTACTACGAGGGGATGGGAAAGCATGAGGGGTGTGGTCGAGCCCCACCCCCTAACTTATTCAGTAAGTTTGAGTGAGATGGAGGCAAGAATTTAAATTTTTTTTTGAAGATTTTTTCTGTGGGACATGTTCTAAAGTACACATTCATGTGAGAAGAGTTCCTATAGAGGATATCCCTAAGGTAAGTAGTGCTAATTAAATCTCTAATCTAACAGGCTCTTTCTAGCATTACTGTTCTCCCTACAGAACCCAGAAGGTCAGAGGGCATGGCTCCACGATGCTTATCAGCAGAAAGACAAGTAAGGAAAGCCTCGATTTTCCTATAACTTGTACATCTTAATTATTAATTTTAGGTTGCTGAAGGAACTGATGACCCACGGTCGGTGCAGTGCCCCTCATGTGTGCCACCCACTTCCCCTTTCTCGGACGATTTTCCCCCTGTTGGTCCAATCAATCACTACTCTCTTGACCCTCTTTACACGCATGGGTAGGATCTACTGGTTGACTACGATCGGCTTCTTCACATTAGTGAGCTACATATCCGCCTTAAGGAACAAATAGAAACACTGACATCCCATTCACAATCAAACCTCCAAAGAGAATCAGCAGCTGCCATTGCATAGTAATAGTAGAGTCCTTTCACCATAATCAAGCTTATGTGCATTAATTCTTCTATCTTCATTATAAAAGTGATGTAAGCCATAAACTACATTTGGTGTTCCTAAAGTGACACCTGAACAAGTCTCTGATATAATGGCCTTACATTATAGAATTTTTGAGTGATTCTATAACATTGTTCTCAGACTTGACTAGAAGGAATGGCTATCCCATGTTCTTCTTGTTCCCCCAACCTCTTCTATTATCTGGAGAGGAAAAGCACAAGAAAAAGTCATCTTAGCTACTCAGGGAATCCACACTGAAAGGTTTCTGTTCACTGTGACTACAAGTCTTACCATCTTTGAAGTCGTCCCACTCTCGCTCTTTCTTCAGAGTTTCTTCACTCTCCTCCTCGTCATCTGCCTCCATCTCCTCCACTTCTTCTTGCTCTTTCCTCCCCCTGGCTCCTCCCACCATTGAGTCATCATCAACCCTAGTCTGAAGAAGAGCAGCTTCCGCATCTGCAGCCTTCCTGGGAGGATAAACAAAGCTTTTCATCAGTACAATCAAGACGGGTTTGAGCTATTCCCCCCAATACCTTTGTTCCATTTCTTCCTTGTATTTTTGTTGGTAGAATTCTTCAACAGACATTGTAGGTAAGCTAGGATAGCCAGCTCCAAATACCTTTGACTAGAGACAATGAAAGAATCAGGCAACTGAGCTGCATGCTAGGTGTGTGTTATGATCGATGACCCTTTACTAACCCAAGGGAAAGACCAATTAATAACCACTAACTTCTCACCTGAAGCATTTCTTTTGTGATCACAATGGGTTTTACTGGCTTTATCACAGGAGGTGGGGCAGTAGGTGTGGCCTCACTCCCCTTACCCACACCCCTATTCTTCATGCTCTCCAAGATCTCAACTTCTTGGTCGATGGAACGGATGTGGTCTTGGCAACGAAAGACCCATACTCTGAGGAGAGTGAAGGCCTGGTCTCTCATGACACCCTCGTCCACTTGGTGCTCTTGCGAAACTAGAGAGAGCTCTACTCTTACTGTCAGCTCCTTGGAAACAAAATAACATGACAATATATATATATATATATATATTATAGCACCTTCCCTACTTTTAGTTTTCTCTCTATTTCTTTCTGTTCAGTAAGCCGGGCTATTCTGGCTGTCCTCTCAGCTGCTAGATGTTGGTAAGACCTTGGAGTGGGGGCCGATGATGCCGAAGGATCTGGGTTCCTTGCAGGGGGAGGATCCTGTTATCAGGGGGTTTTAATAATCAAGACCGACTTTTATGATCTTATTCTGACCTCAGAGGTGATGGAATAGGATCTACAACGTTGAAGATAGTCTACAAAATATACCCGTGCCTTCTGAATTGTTTCAAGGCGATCACCCTCCGATATCTGCAGCGTAAGGTCACCAAGTAGTGCAGGAAGCAGAAGATATCTACACCAATATAATGTAATCATACCGTGTATACCTCTGTACCTTTTAATTCTTTCTTTACTTGACGTCTGCTGTTGCTAAGTCGTCTAAGCCCTCATTGGTGCTGAAAAGGCTGAGTTGATTGGCCAGGCGTGTTGCCTGCTCTAAATGATCAATACCTCCCTGCACACAAACCTTTAAATATAACATATAGCTTTTACTGAGTGGTCAGCCAATGGTATACATAGGATGATCCTTCTCACCTTGTACTCATCTGAAGTAGAGTTTAGATCATCATCTCCTCTCTCTATTCTTTTCTGAGCATCCCAGCCTTTTTTGAACAATTTCTGTAAGGATTGGAGGTCAAGAGAAGAGCTTTCAGCCATGAAGCCAAAAAGAGTTCAAGGGTTAATCAAACTTTAGGTCTAAGCGCGCGCGTAGAGCTAGCTAGGTCACATGGTTTCAATATGATCATCACATGACAACCCTATAATAACAACATCCGGATAATACTGCTGCTGTGTCATCCCAGCAACATTGACTGATTAAGCGTTCGCTTCGCGGCTTGTACAAGAAAATTACTCACCAATAGTAAAATCCCAGTTTGGTAGGTTACCATCTAGTGTATATTATAAAGTGTTGTGTAGCTAAGCTTCTTATATTCCTATCAAAACAATACTGCAGTTCCAGCTGTGAAGATGAATCGCATGTTTGGAGGTGCCAAGAAGAAGGCCCCACCCCCTAATTTGACAGATGCCATTGGTAATGTGGACAGTCGGGGTGAGTCCATTGAGAAGAAGATTGCTAAACTTGACTTAGAGTTGAAGAAATATCGCGATCAGATGAAGAAGATGAGAGATGGACCATCAAAGGTGAGACACAGATCCTCTTATCTCTTGAACCATTTCTATACCACTTTCATAAACACTGATTTTGAGTTTTTATAAAGCCTAAAATTGTTTTATTGGTCCACAATCCACCTAAAGGGTTAAAGTAACAGATATGCTTAATCAGCATGTTTACATCCCCATAATAACTCAGTCATGTGACATTCTTAATGTGGTGTCTGTTCCAATAGTGTACTTATTAATCAAGGATGTGTTATGTGCTGGGTAGCTATATATAGCTGCATTAGTCATGGGTCACTAGTGCCTAGCAATCATTACCCAGGCACCTTGTAATCCACTTTGTGATGTCCTACTAAAGTACAAATTAAAAGCATGGTATTTTTTCCCCTGTGTAGAACATGGTGAAGCAAAGAGCAATGAGAGTGCTAAAACAGAAGAAGATGTACGAGAGTCAGTTGGAGGGACTGAGGAACCAATCCTTTAACATGGAACAAGCCAACTTTGGAATCCAGCAGCTCAAGGACACCAAGACGACTGTGGATGCAATGAAACTAGGTGTGAAGGAAATGAAGAAAGAATACAAGAAAGTAGATATTGGCAAGATCGAGGTGTGTTGGTGTTACAGTGTTCACCTAGGGAGTGCTTGTGAAATGGCCTTGTCCATCAAAGGGTATTATGGATATTAATCATCAGATCTGACTGATGGTTGTATATTTTATGTATCACATTATGCATCAAATTTTGTGATATGTACTGTATTGAAGGAGTTACCTTTGATTTTTGTAGGATGTTCAAGATCAGATGGAAGATATGTTGGAGCAGACCAACGAGATTATGGAGACATTGGGAAGGCCATATGGACTCCCTGATGATGTGGATGAAGATGACCTTGAAGCTGGTGAGCAGTAGTACTTATTTTCGTGCATATTCATAATGTTGTTCTGTAATCAAAACTTCTCTCCTTCTCTCTCTCTCTCTCTCTCTCTCTCTCTCTCTCTCTCTCTCTCTCTCTCTCTCTCTCTCTCTCTCTCTCTCTCTCTCTCTCTCTCTCTCTCTCTCTCTCTCTCTCTCTCTCTCTCTCTCTCTCTCTCTCTCTCTCTCTCTCTCTCTCTCTCTCTCTCTCTCTCTCTCTCTCTCTCTCTCTCTCTCTCTCTCTCTCTCTCTCTCTCTCTCTCTCTCTCTCTCTCTCTCTCTCTCTCTCTCTCTCTCTCTCTCTCCTTCCCTCCCTCTCTTTCTCTCTCTCTAGAGCTGGATGCTCTTGGTGACGATTTTCTTGGAGAAGAGGAAGACACCTCATATCTTGATGCAGTCAGTGCCCCAGACCCACCCACCAATGTCCCAGGGGGAAGCAAGGAAGACGGCGTCAAACTAGATGAATTTGGACTCCCAGTACTCAACTCATAAATTCTTTGAAACAATTTATTATTTTTAGTATCCTCAACTCTATGTTATGCACTCAGAATTTTATGAAAAATTTTTTATGGGTAAATGGCCCCATAAGAAAAGGTAAAGGTCCTATAAAAAAAATTATTATAGTCATGATAATATTACTGTCCAATAGAGAGAAAAATAATTGATGCTTCAAAATTAATTGAATAGAGAGAAAATAATAGCATATTAATTTTGTGTCTCAAGAAAAAAAGTTGTTATGGCAAGTGTTTCACAGATCCCAGACCAGCTGTTTTTGGAACTCTCTGATCATGAGGGAGTTGACCTCGTCTGTAGCATGGCTGACATTCTTGACAAGGTCCTGCACTTCCCTATCATCACCCTCAGAGACATTTTCTGGAACAGACGAGACAACTGTAAGCTGATTGGACTGTGTCATTGATCCTTGGGAACCTGGTATTACCATTGCTGTTACTGTTGATCGAGCGGTCGAGGCCTTTTTGTTCTGTTCCTTCACTGAAGACGACTCCTTTCCTAAACTGGACTGAGAAAGCATTGACAATTTATTGAGCTCAAAGTCACTTCGATTCTGTTCGGTTGTTTCGTCGTCATTAACAAGAGGGGCAATGGGTGATAAGTTTCCTGCAGAACCTTGTTTACCTTCAGTGTCGTTTTCAACCTCATTTTCTCGTGCTTTTTGGTTATAATATCGATCTGATCGTCTTTGTTTTCGTTTGAGTGCAGCATAAGAAGACTGAAGTTGCTGGCATGCATTTCCCAATGATTCCACTTCCAACTGAATGCTAAAGGCAGCAGAGAAGTTGCAAAGCTGCTGAGCTTGCTCCAGCTCGACCAGTTTAGCTGCTTGCTGAGCTTTATTGGCAGAAATCAACCTCTCCAGTTCATTCATCTTCTCTTGTCTCATTCTCCCACTTAACTTCTTTGGCATTCGATATCGCTTGCAATCCTAAGCATTTTTGAAGACGATCCCGATGAGAGAAGTGAACTGTTGTTAGTTCTCTTTTTCCCCGTTGTTGTAAGGGTACTTTCCATATCCTTCCCAGTCTTAGAATAACCATGATAATACGAATACCCTCCTTCCTTCACAGCTCTCTTAGCTAGAACAAAGAGCTCTTCCCTACGAACCAGCAAAGTCGGATCTCTCAAACATAACTGATATGCTCCTTCATTCACTTGTTCCTCAAAAGGTGTCAAGAGTTCATGCTGACGCTTGTTGAAATTCTTACCATATATGCTGGAGTATTTTCGGATAAGTTCCTGTCTCTCGGGGTCCCACATGCTTGGGAGGAAAGGACACAATCCCAGGGTTTTCTGGACGGGTGTTTGATCATCAATAAGTTCATCAAAGTTCCGACAATCGGAGCCTTCTTGGAGGTAAGGAGGGAGGAAAACCGTCTTTGAATTCTGTCCATCTTTGTTATTGGTATTACTCGAAGACGTTTTGGTTTTATTTGTGCTGGGAAGGGAACGACCTGAAGATTCCATGGCATCCACAAATGCCTTACTAATACTAGGAGGTGTTTTTTTCAATGACGCTTTATTACCTGTATCAGATAAGTAGTGTTCTAGTAAAGAATCTTTATCCTTATTTGAAGAAGTGGATAAATTTGGAGATGGAGATGTGGAAGTAGTCGATAAAGAAGGTGAAGTGAACTGGTTTACAGAAGAAGTGGGTGCAGTTTTGTTGTCTGGTGGGAGTGGTTTGATGGTAGCAGTGGTGGTAGTAGTGTGTCGGGTGAGAGCTTTCTTCAGTCGCATGACATGAAAAGGTTTTTTGTCCATGCCCACCATGGCACACAACTGATCAAACTCATCACTCTCAAGTTCTTGTAGTTGCTCGATGTCATCTGCTCCTATAATATTGGACAAAAACTAATCCATTTGGGACTATGTCATCTAAGATTAGTGTTCAGAAGTCAAATATTGGACAAAAACTAATCCATTTGGGACTATGTCATCTAAGATTAGTGTTCAGAAGTCAAGTGGTATGGATAAGCTTATGCTAAGATACACGACCCTCTTGTAAGGTGTAAATTTCCTTGGCTCCTTTTCTAAATAGAACCACCAACACTCTAAGCTACAGCTCTATATCACACTGTGGCACACAAGCTATCAATGTGGGGTTGTGTAGAGACCTTGTTCAAGGAGGGCATCCTCATAGCTCAGGAGATTAGCCTTCTCAAGGAGTTGGTGTAGATCATTACCACACAGGGCACTCATAACCTAGGGAAAAGAACAAGGCAACCGTGGCCATTTAAAGTTTAAAGAACGGCGCCAACAGAACCATCGCTGACAACTGGAAGAATTTTGGTACTTCATTTGGTTGGGCTTTTGCTTACCTTCTAAGACTAACGTTTGAAAGTCCTCGGTTGGCAACGATTGCTTAGTTCCTCCTTTGTTTGTCTTGTCTATGTCCCGATGACAAGCAGAAAATGGTTCCTGTTGACGATTTACTGCGCATGTGCAGCGAGATTTACCAAGGCAACAAATATGACCTTTAACCCCGAGCTATTGGCGGGAAGAACCCAGGATTTGAAGTTGGAGAGGAGATGAAGAGAGAAGAAGCTATTTCTGTCATTAATAAGGCAGCAGAAGACTCAAAGGCGTTTCTTGAGTTACTAAAGAAGCATGTGAGTAGTCAATACACCCTATATCAAGAAGCTGGCTGCCAGTTACCACTATGCTTGCTGTCCACAGAAGTCTAAGGATCCATTTAACATAACTGAGTTCCTCCAGTCTCTCTCCAAGAAGCAACACTCAGTGGTGTGGGAGTCTCTTCTGCGTCTCCTCCTGGAAAATGTTGAAGTTAAGGAAGTTGAGTCAGGGGAAAATTCTCCACCCACTTCTGCTGGACTAGTGAGTTTAATTACATCATTGTTTGCTGTGACCATGGCATGATGTGTTTCATTTCTCCCTCTAGGTGTCTGACAAGTCACTTCTCCTGGTGTCTGGAGTGGTGGAATTCTGCTCGTGTGCCCTCTCTCTTGAGGACCCAGTGACCCCTGAACCTATGCAAGAAGCCCTTCAAGTGCTGCATGGTGAGAGATAGGCCCCTAGGGAAATGACATAATTTAGCCCATAATTACCTCTTTATCAAAAAAAATTTGCCCAGATAATCTGCTTACTTTATTTGAGCCGACCCCTCAGTTGCAGAATAGAGCGTGTCAGTTATTGGAGAGGTG
The DNA here is from genome assembly GCA_963924555.1 of Crambe crambe. NCBI lineage: Eukaryota > Metazoa > Porifera > Demospongiae > Poecilosclerida > Crambeidae > Crambe > Crambe crambe. The sequence goes on from OZ004588.1 coordinate 6,935,989, forward strand.
GTGGTGCTTGGAGAAAGGTGAGAGGGATGGTCTTGTCCCTCATTGCCTCCTCTATCTAGTGGCTAGGACCCTCAATGAAGGAGCCAAGGTCAGTCCATGGAATGTGATATTGATGAGAATGGGGGGGTCACCAAGCATAAAATTCCCCACTTGCTAATTTCAATGAAGGAACCTCAAAGAGTATGATGTCAGTCATGAACTGATTGGGTGGTCACCAATGAATATGATTAATAGGAGTTCCCCACTTTTACCTTGACTTTTCTTTGATGGTCTTGTAGGTGTCAGATGTGAAGCGGGTGTGGGTGATGAGGAAGGCTTTCCTTCTGCTGGACTTTGAGGACCCAGGAACCTCTCCTTTCAAGACTATGCTCCTTGCATGCATTCTCCAGCATGTCTACCTCAACTCTGATCAGGTGACTCTGATCAGGTGAGACGGAGTATCACCTTCCCTAATGGCATAGTACAGATTCCTCATTTTCTGATTTGCTGCTATTTAGGGGAGAAAGTTTTTGAGTTTCCTGTTCGGTATGCACCCCAAGTTTGTAGAGGACCTCCATCAGACAATCAAGAACCAGATTCCCCGTGCACCCAAGTAAGAACTGACTGGTTTGCATGCATTTGAGATTAGGAAATTGATATATATTATATATGTGACAGTCGCGCATCTATTTTTGGCCGCTTTTCAAACTTTGGCTCACCATAACTCATGACTACTAGTGGCCATGTGTAGAAATAGGAATACAGGACAAAAATTTAGCATAAATTTCAAAATTCAAATAAGCTAAATAATATTTGATTGCAGGTCCTTACTTGAGATTTATGCTGAAATCTACTTCCGAGCCTGGAAACTCTCGTCGGGTCCTTACTTGCTGCAGATCGAAGAGCACTGTTTGCAGGACCTGATGTACAGTGCTGTCCACGCCCCTCGCAATGGCTTCTGTCTCTTTCAATCCCTCAGGAAGGTAAGAATATTTGGTTCTAGCAGAGGGAGAGATGTTATATGTATTTCAAGTCCATTCCCCTTATATAGTATGAAGGATTTAATTAAGATCCTATAGATTTGAATTTTACTCTCTATTATTCAGATTCTCAGTTTTATCCATCAGCAGCGATCACAAAAGGGTGTGTCAGAGATGCTACTCCGCCTCTATTCCCCTTTCCTCTGGCGTTCCCTGAAGGTGGCATGCCCCCAAGTCCGTGCGAATGCGGCCAGCCTCTTATTGGACGCCTTCCCCCTACAGGACCCGGACTCTACCAGAGAAGAGATAGACACCATCATGCAGAAGCAATTTGATGTCATGATGGTAAGCATTTCCCCAGCAATATAATTTATTCAAAAAAACAAAACAAATTATTTCTTATACAAAATAACAGCAAAATGACAATAAAAGGTTTGTTAATTCAAGAGTTAACATTCGTTGCAGACATCAATGCATCTGACAAGATTGGAATCTCGTATGACCAGACAAAATAGTTATTTCTTCACATCTTGGAGATCTTGACAGAATCTCTGCATTGATGAATTTTCTGATCACATAATTACCACAATAGTAGAATAACCTTCAAAATGTTGCTGTTAGTGATACAAACATCTATGCAGTCATCCCTGGTGGAATTCCCAGGGCTAGGAGTTAGATCTGTAGGATTTGGGCTCATAGGAGTGGGGCTGGTAGGAATAGAGCTGGTAAGACTAAGACCGAAAATCATCACTGATAAAACCAGCAGAACACAAGAAGTGAAGCTATTCATGTTTCTTTTTTACGTAGCTGCTTCAGAGAAGATGGAAAATCTGATAATTCAAATCCAGGTGCACTCTTGATCTCAGCTCTTACGCCTTGCTTTTATAACTCCTGGCATAATTAGGCTGCCAGTAATTATTAAATATTGGTTGAAATGGTAGTAATTGAAAGTGATGGTTTCTATTAAGGAGTATGGATCGTTAAAAGCATGCTTTGAGTGTGTCATTAAAGACATAACATTATAAAACATGCACAAAATTGTGCTCATAAACAGATTGAAGGGTTTCCATCACTTTAGGGAGATGTTTATTACATCTTAATTATTATTCCCACATTCCCTCCCACACATTCATTCCCCTTTTGTTATATATTATAGTATTAGAGTAAGTTGATATGAAAATTGTACACATGAAATTATAACTGAAATTTATTTATTAACAGAATCACTGAAATAGCAATAATAATAACACACGGTATGATATGTCCAAAGTTTTCATATTAGTCACAATACCAGTTGCAGAAACCAGAGCAGACGGTAGGACCACCAAATTGCACAGCCCAACAAGCAGCCCTGACCTGTGGCAGTCGAATCCTTCGACAGAAAGCCTACATCAATTTAAAAAGAGACCACAATTCAGAATAGAATGGTTGGAAATCGTATGTGTACTAGTTAAAGCTTTAGTGCAGTGTTTGAAGGATAAAAAAGTACCAAAATGGCCAAAAAATAGCTGCACTTGCATAACATTACCTGGATGGATTTAGTGCCACGGTTGCAAGCTCTTATGCAAGCGCTCCTGCTGCAGTTCCCAGCATCTGCCCTCTCAGGAAGCAGCACTGAGAGAACCAGCAACACACAAATAACAGTAACAGTGTAGGTTTTCATACTCTCCTTCTTCTGATTTATCTTCTCCAATGAGGATTATGAATCTATTGCTCGGCTGAAGAAATTGCTCGGCAGATGATTTTATACCCTCTACAGAGGGAATATGTTTATTTTGCCTAATATGGAATTAGTTGTGCTATTTATTATCTCTAGGAGATTGTTTTCTTTCATTGTTTACAGTCTGACACTGACAGTCTGATGTATAGAATAATTATATAGAATATATGAACTTTGACCCTTTATTTTTTATTATTGGTTTGAACCCATTAGCTTAACTTTCCCATCAACTTGCAAATGCTCCCCCAGGTGTGCACTTATTCATATATTTCTCTTATACACAGTGATCCCTACAATTGAACTCCTTGCCATCTGTAGGAATAAGGATAGAGTTCGTAGGGGTAGGGATAAAGCTTGTATTTGTAGAGATAGTGCTTGAGCCTGAATGTGATCATGAATAGTGCTGAGGGAACAACAACAGAATGTACTCTGTGTGTAATAATATTTTTGACTAGTAATCTCATTATCAAAGCAACTGACACTAACTAATCAAGTAATGCCTAAAGACTCAAAAGACTTAAAACGTGTTATCAGTTGTTATTTGGTTTCATCTAATATAAGTCATCATGCTATTGATGATGGTGCAGAGTCCAACCATGCTTGAAATGAATGTTTATTAGACTTAGCATTGGTTGCTCCCATCGCTAGATGACCAGGTGAATATGGGACTTGGTTTGGAGCAATGAAGTCTTCAAGTCATTTAGGATCTCTTCTAATGGAACAAACTCACCAGATTCAATCTTTTTGCAGACATTGGAGGTAGTTCGAAACTGAAGGCACCTGAAGATGGAAGTGGTGGTTATAGGGAGAACTTGGTCCTGTTATGCCTGGGGGCATTGGATTGACCCGAGGCTACTGATATAGCCTGGCTACTTTGGTGGCCTTCGATCCATAGAGTACCAAATGGTTTTTAAGTTCTGCCTGGTATTCTGACCATGTGGACATGTAGTTACTGTGTGCATGCTCCCTGTGCCAATTATTGCAAACTTGGACTAAATTGAGTGACCCAGCAAAGAGCTCTGATCCACTGTTCCCATTTTGGAGTCCTTCGACATAAAGCCTGGATAAAGTAGAGTGACCAGAGATTGAAAAAAGGGTGTGAACCATAGAACCATAGAAAATGAAGCCCCCCCCCCCTCCCCCAAACCAAACCAATTAAATTTCCTGTTTCCCATCGGCTCCATCATTGATTTTTGAAAAACACACAAATAAAACTTTTGTGTCTAATTATAAATAATAGAGAGACTCATAGTGAGTAATTTGTGACAGCTGCTTAAGTTAGGCAACAAAAAAATTGCTCTTTTTAATGGCACACACACTAGCTAGTAGTTATCTAGACCAAGTTAGCTAGGCTGGCTAGCTATTAAAATAATCGATATATCTAGCTACATAACTCAGTGCAGCTGGAAAGTCCTTGTGTTTTTGTTTTCGCACGCAGCATTATTTTTTTGTGATGATGAAACAAGAAATTTAATTGGTTTGGCCTAATGGTAATTGTTTGAACTCATAGTTTACCCATTGCCTCCACAACTGGCAGGTCTGTGTATTTTTTAACTATCAAAGCAACTGACTTCTCCAAAGACAAAATATCCTAAGTGTCACTCTTGGTTTTATCTGCAAGGCATTATGCTGATGGGGGAGGGACATAGAAGGTTCTTCTGGTGTGTACCCATAGTGTGTGAGTTAAAGGTTTTGATTAAGTTTCAAATGATTATTAGAGACATCACAGTGTACGAGTATTTGCCACAACACTCTTTATCAAAGGACTGAATCAACAACTTTTAGTAGTGTTTACGAAGATGGAATGACAATATTGCTAAAAATGATTTATTATTATGTGGGACTGTCACTCTGTGTGACGATGCAGGGCCAGTACTAGTCTCGTGTAGCCAACCCATTACCAACCGCAAGGGTCTGGTGACATGTAATACTTGGACTTGTGCACTTGTGGAAGTCTAATTATGAGGTAGTGTGCATTAATAAAAATATTAGCCACATCCACGTGTATGGCATGCATCTTCGCAGTCACTAAAAATACGGAGCTACTTCAAGATGATGTCATTAAGTAATAAGTTCTTATGCGTCACTGAATGTCAGAATACTCAATTTAATGATATTCATTGCTAAAAGTACAAGTCTTAGTATTGCATATCTCCAGACCCTTTCCTTCCCTCGCAGTTGGTTAAGGGTTGGCTGTAACAAGTTTTTTATTGCAAAATTTGTACAAAGACTGAAGTGTGAAGTATAAATTATAAATTCTCTTGTTAATTTCAAATTTTAACCCCGCAAAAGTTAAATTTCCAGCATGTAATATGCAGCAAATTTGAAACACGGAAACTTACTAAGTCATTGACCAGTTGAACAGCAGCAGTAACTTTTTCCTCATTACTTTGTTTTGTAGGAATTATTGGGAGATCAGTCGGTGCTTGTAAGGGTGACGGCAGTGTCGGGGGTGTGTCATGTCCTCTCCCTGTACTTTGAGATGATCCCTTTCCCTGCGATTAAGACCTTACTGGGACGTCTTGTCAAAGAGTTGGCTTGGGATGCAGCTGCCATTGATGTTAGGGTGGCCGTTCTTCAGGTGAGATGTGATCCACAATATTTTAGAAATACAGTGAATCTCCTATCAACAAAGGACAATTTAGAAGTACTTACACTCTATACCAAATAATTAACTTTCAAAAGAGGACAACCTTTCTACAAAGGACAAAAGGATGGGTCCCTAAAGTCTACTTTTGTCATTCACTATAACTGCTATAACTTTCTCAATTTAATGCATCAACAGAGAGCTGATTATCCACTCTCTCTGCTGGTGTTTGAAATTTGAAAAATTGAGAAGATTATAGCAGTTATAATGAATGATCAAATGCTTTATAGTGTTCAGAGGTTCACTATATGAGTGAATAGAGTACCTTTGTGTTACAAGATTGCTTCTGTTTTCTAGGGTTTGTGTGTTATCCTTGGCAATCACATGACCCACAGCCTCCTTAAGGAGCTCCTCCCATTACTCCACCCTTTTCTCCATGACAACTCAGAGAAGGTCCGTTTGGCGTTCCTTGAACTACTGCTGTTGGTGAAGGGAATGAAGTCGCTCAAATTCTGGAATATTTGTCCAATTGAACACCTTTTAGGTATGAAACACGTATAGGACCTACGGCCAATTTTGACCATCCTCAAGTACTGTAATTAATACTACCAGATATAATGTCCTGATCATTATGTATAGAGGCTTTTTTCAGTGAGACAGATTCTGAACTAAGGATACTTCTCAAAATAAGCCCAGGCCTGAAATTATGTCGTTTTTTTTTCCTGTTCCCAATGTTGTTTTTATTACCTCCAATGTTATCTTTAATAGCAAACCCAGTTTATATGGCTAGAAATCCCTGATGATATAGGGCCTCCTTGCTTCAAGCTTTTTAGAGTTTAGTATAATGTTGACTGTTGCTTTATTCTGATGCAGCACGTATGGAAATGGACAGTATTCATGTGGTGAAGAGGATTGTATCTCTCCTTATGGATGCTTTCAAATATTCCTCTTCACAGAAGGTAATCGGGACTATCCATTGTATGTAATAATATATATACATTATACAATATACTTCTTTTTGTTCACTGAATGTAGATCCAGCGCTGTCTCTCTCTGCTTCGGATGAACCCAGGGGCTGCCAGGCGTTTTTACCAGCTGGCTGGGACACTCCTTTCCCCTGGGGACGTGGTTCACTTGATCCTTGCCATACAGAGTGCCCTACTCCAGTGCATTCAGAGCAAAGGAGTGGAAAACAGCACAGCCACTGGTAATACGAGATTAAGGGAAAAGAAGATCTGCATTCACCTGGCACTTTGATCATTCACTATAACTGCCATAACTTTCTCAATTCTTAACCAAATTTCATTGCATCAACAGGGAACTAATTATCCACTCTCTCTGCTGGTGTTTGAAACTTGAAGAATTGAGAAAGTTATAGCGAATGATCAAGATGCAAGGTGAATGCAAATAGACTATAGCTTCACCTGTTCAGTTCTTGATCCAGAAATTTATAGCATGAAAAACTTGCTGATCACTGCATAGCATATGTAATAATTATATGCAAGAATAGATTTAAATATGGCCAGCACTTTTGTGTTGTTTTTTTAGCAAGGGACAACCCTTTATCATGCTTTCTTTAATGATTTAGTAAATGGGGTAGACCCTGGCAGTGATGATGGTAATAAGGCAATCCCAAAGACGAGGAAGCGAGGGAAACAGTGGAAGAGTGAGAGCCCCACTCCTGACACTGCTCTCAGCCAGGAGATGATAGACCGGTCTGAAATGGAAGAGCCATTGAGTTTGCAGGACTTTGACCTGGTATGTGGACTGTTGGACGTGATGGCAGTCCTCTGGGAGGTGGTTAAGGACCGCCTGGACAAACCTACTCATCGAAAAGTCAAAAAGAATCTAATATCTAAGACAGCACAAAACTTGCCTCTCTTCTTTGATACCTTCACAGTAAGTATTAATTAAGAGGAATCTTTGCAGCAATCAAAAGAAAAGTTGTCTGCAGTGAAAACCTCTCTCTCTCTCTCTCTCTCTCTCTCTCTCTCTCTCTCTCTCTCTCTCTCTCTCTCTCTCTCTCTCTCTCTCTCTCTCTCTCTCTCTCGTAGGAGGGAACTTCACGTTCCACCCTTTACCTACTTGCCTCCCATCTCCCTCGGCAATCTGTGGCACCCATCGCACGAGGGACACTCCAAGCTCTCTCCTCTCTCCAGTACCTCTCTTCAAAGACCCACGACCACACCTCTCTCCTAGTAGCGCTGGTGTCATGGCAACAGACTAATGATGTCCTCCAACTAGTCAGTCGCTGGCTTTCTCCGTATTTGAATAGTGTTGAGCACAATGGAGTGGCAGAGGCAGTGGAAAGTCACCCATCAAAAACTGGAAGGAAAAAGGTATAATAGGGTACTGAAAATATCGTTCCTTACTTAAGCCTCCCTCGTTCCCAGCCTCCCTCATTCCCAGCCCTCCCTTGTTCCCAGCCCTCCCTCGTTCTCAGGCCTCCCTCATTCCCAGCCCTCCCTCGTTCCCAGGCCTCCCTCGTTCCCAGCCCATAGTTCATATTAAGTATAAATTTTGCAGATATGAACCAGTAGTGTATCCGAGTCTTCTGTACAGAAAGAAATCTTTAAAATACGTACCTAATAATCATTTCTCTATATATAGACTAAACGAAGTGGTTCCAAGCATGCTACTGCTAAGAATGATGTCACTGAAATTGCACCTCTCGATATGCCACGCCCTCTGTTAGCTCTAGACATGCTCAGTTGGATGATGGTAATGCCCCCTTGTGCCCCCTCCCCCCTTGGCAATATAGATCTATTTACGATTATTTTTTTTCAGTGTCACCCTATCTGCCTACAAGAACTGAAAAAGGCAGAGAAGTTTTGGGATCTTGTGGGACTATTTAAAAAATCCTTGGTAAGTTAAGTGCCTGGCCTACTGGTCAAAAGGACATAAGATTAGATTATTCCACACCAGTGATAGTAACACTATACTCCATGCTCTCATTATTTCAAACATAGGTCCCACTTTCAGTTTGTAACCCAGTTTCATACATGCATGAGAAGTACACTTAAACTCTGAAGTGCGCTCCCAATACTTAGTCCACAACTGTCTATGAGCTTTTCTTATAAATGGCTGTTCTAAATTTCAACTTTATACAGGATCTGCTTAGCTTGCATTTCTCCTCTGCTCAATCCAGTCGACCTGTACCCTTTGAGCTTCTGAAGAAGGCTTTCTCTCTCTACTTGCGCATGTGTGTCCACAGAAGGGTCAGGGGTATTGGGGGCAGAGCCACGAAGGACGAGGAAGGAGAGGAGGCGTGGCTCATTGAGGAGATGAAGGATATACAGCAGTGGTGCACAGATGTCCTTCTACCACCACTTACAGAAACCACAAGGTGAAAGGGGTTATCATTTTATGACTTTATGGCTTATCCTCAGCCTCATAGCTACATACAAAGCTTCAAGTTTTTGGTCACTGGCTGTGACCTTCTGAAAAATATTAGTGACTGTTATGGGAGATGTCTTAAGCAAATTATACACACCAGCTTTTAACTCCCTCGAATCCTTCTCCTTTAGGCGTATTATGAGGGTCTTTTCTACAGCGAGAGTCCTTTGTTCCACAGACGGGACTTATCATACTCATTGTGGGATCAGTTGGGAGGTCAATGATGTCCTATAGTTATTGTTATAGTTTCAGTATTTTGTGTCAGGTCTGCATGTGTAGTGTGATGTGGGGGAGATATAATTTAGTACTATAAGCACTAAGTTAATTTCTATAGCTGAGAGTTATGAGAACTTTTTAGATGTGAAATACAGCCAAAGAATGTCCCTCAGGACTTATCTGACACAACCCACACATTCTTTGGATGGTGGGAGCACTTAAGCATTAGCTAGCTATGTCACTTGTGTGGTTGGTTTCCAATCATGGCCATCCAGTGGAAAAAAATATTTATTCTAAATAAAAAAGAGAAGTAGGGATGGCTGTGTGTGGTTCAAAAAAGTTCAAGAGAATGAACTTCAGTCAAGTAACCCCTTATCCATCACCAACTACAAGGTAACTATTCCTACTTCACTCCCATGATGAGATATAAAGTAGGAATAGTTGGCTTGTAGTTGGTGATGGGTAAGGGGTTACTTGACTGAAGTTCACTCTCTTGTTGCTGAACTTTTTTGAACCACACACAGCCATCCCTACTTCTTTTTTTTTTTTTGGCACCCTGTCTAGGGTGGTTACTACTTCATTTTAACTTCCCACATCTTCCTATTTTTAGCTCAGCAGCATCTTCTAGGAGACGCAGTTCTCGCAAGCGTAAGGCTAGTCAGTCGTGTCCACCAGCCCCTCCCTCTCTGGCAAGGACTCAAGCAGAAGAACTTACCAGAGACTTGCTAAGCTTGTTTTCAGAGATGCTTCTGATAGGAATAGCACAGGACTCCTTGCTACAAAACCAGATGGCTCAAATTGCAAGCAACTTTGCTGCTACAAGTAAGAGAATAGTAATCACACAAGTGAAAGTTTAAGGATTATAGTGGCGTCCATATAAAATTATATCAAATGAATTGAAGGTATTGGGACCTCAATTTTCTAGCTTAGAATTCTGCATATAGGCTGTAATAAGGCTAGTTTTGCATGGGACTGTTTGTTCATATTTAGTTCTTCATCGCCCAACATAGATTCAGGGCAGTTGTTTTTGCCGTCCCTTTGCAAACTACTCTTCCAGCTGTGTGAGGTCTCTTCCCACCAGGAGGTGGAAGGAATAGCAGTGGGACCGGGGGCCCTTACCCCCACTGCTACCCTCCTTGACTCCCTACTCACTCTCCTCAACAAAATCAGTGTTGAAAACCAAGCTGCCTTCACCAAGGTACAATACAATCCAACTACAGGTCTAAAGGATCACAGATATGATATACACTGGAACCTCTGAGTAAAGGACACTTTGGAATCAGCCACTTTATCCTTTGCAGAGAGGTTATCCTTTCTTGGAGGTTAAAAATGTACTTTGGAAAAGGGCCCAAAAGAGCATCCTTTGTTGGGAGGTTGTCCTTTTCTTAGAGAGTCCTATAGCAGAGATTCCACTGTAAGAGAACATCTGTTGTGAAATGATGCACCTTTGATTACGTTTCTTGGAAATTTGAACTTATTAACTTAATGTACCATTGATAGTTGGTACTTGATAGCATAAAAAGTTTTTTGGTAGACTCCTCCCAAACTTATTGCATCTTTTCTTGTCAAGGCATGGAATAATAGTGTTCGTCAGTGTGTGAGTGCAGTCATTGTGACCTCTCTTCGAACCACATCCCTCTCCCTCTCACCACACCCCTTGGAAACATATTCTATCCTCGTCAAGACTCTGATCCAAGCCCAACTTGACCATATAAAGACTGTGAGTACATACCAATCAATACATACCATATTAATCTTTTGGATTCTCTAGAATTCCAATATAAAACTGCCATCATCCTCAGATGACCTTCCGACCTTTATAGGCTATGTCTTAAAGCATGCATGCAGAGAAACCCAGTCTGTGTGGTAAGTATATAGCTGAGTTAAATAAATGTACAAATTGTTAACTGTCCCCTTTCTTATCTTTCTCTTCAGTTTGTTTGGTAATCATCTTTGTGATTACCTGAATGAAGTGGAGCCATTGGATGTCTCACAAAAGTTGCTTGTCCATATATCATCTCTTTATCTCATCCACGTCATCCATACACTCTCAAGAGGTCACTACTTGCAACTACAGTAGTAGAAAGATCATAGCCCTCCTAATAAAGAGCAAATTTAAAAGCAAAATATGTTACTCCATCAGAAAACTAGCTACCTCCCAATCCAGTTTCATAATCAGTTGTAGTCTTGTTCCCAGGCCTTCCTCTCTCACTAGTATATAGTCTCTTTACTTTTTTCTTCAATGAGAGAGACTACCAGTGTGAGAGGAAGGCCTGGGAATGAGGCTAAGTCAGTTGTGTCTCGAGGTCATGGCTGGTTGAGATGTAAAGTACTGTATGAGCCAGGGTGACTGGCTCACACAACATTATGTCAAGATTTTTTTTGTTGTTGTTATTAAATTTTAGGCAAACATGGAGGAGAGGAACTTATGCACTGCATGAGATTCTCCATGAAGTTTCTGGACGGACTTGATGAGGAGAATAATCAAAGGTAAAATGATCTGAATTTTTCTCATAATGATATTATGTTTTATTTAGGTCGAAAGAACTGATTTTAGAGATGAAAACACTTTTAGAAACTGTTCAAGAGAAATTTTATACTAGATAACCACAAAAATTTATTGCACATGCGCATTGACGCGCCTCTAGCTAGCCAGCTCATTGCCACACCCACGTATATCGCTTAGGACGACTCTTTGGATATGGCCGATTATGACGCCCCTCCATCTTCTAAGCGGAGAAAGACATCGGATAAAAGTAAATATATTGCGTTTGTGCATTTTAAAATTTTACTTCTTTTTTTATTTTTCCAGATGAAGAATCTGTCATTCTACTGAATAAAACCACCCGTGAAAAGGTGAACAAATTGTTTGGATCAAACACGAGCCTTGAGATTATGCTAGTTGGTGAACCCGGTATTGGAAAATCGACTTTAATTAATGGAATACTCGGAAAGGAAGTAGCTAGAGTAAGTGAGCCTGGTGAAGTGGCTGAGAAAGGAGTTACTCAAGAACTCACTAAATATGTTGCTAAAGTGGGTAGTGTATCAATAACCCTTTGGGACACACCTGGATTGCTGGACGAAAGTGGTGAGAGTGATCCAGAAAAGGTTTTGGCTGATATAAAGAAGAAATGCACATCTAGCAGCATTGATCTTGTATATTTTTGCATTAATATGACTTCGACAAGATGCATTAAAGGTGGTCAGGTGAAGACAATGATCAATAGGTTTACCGAAACAGTTGGACGTGATATATGGGGCAAGACGCTCATTATCCTTACAAAAGCGAATTCTGTCATTAATGAATTATTGGATGAGACTGATGATGACTATAAAAAAACTGAAAAAGGATACCAGCGTAAATTATTTGATTGGAAAAACATTATAAACAAAGTATTAGGCTTGGATACTGATCAAATTCCAGTCATTCCTGCTAGCATTGCTAGCAAACACAAAATTCTTAAAACCGACAAAGAATATTGGCTCTCCGTCCTCTGGCAAGAGACTTATAAGCGAATAAAGCGAGAAGGAGCTCGAGTCTCTTTGGTTAAACTGAATCTTCCCAGATTACAAGAGGAAGTAAAAGAAGATGAATTGAAAGGGAAAAAATTATACGAACAACCTATTCAAGTATCATCGTTCTGGAGGAATTTAGGGTCCTTTGTGGAAGGTGGTGCAGCAGGTGGCACTTTGGCTGGCATTGGTGCCACAATTTTATCTGTCTGTGGTGTTGCTTCTGTTGCGAATCCAGTTGGAATTGGTGCCATTGGTGTTGCAGCTGTTGCGGGTGGTTTGTATAATATGTTTCGTTAATTGCTGTAACCATTAGCTGTAGGTAGGCCCTTACAGTTGCTCCATCAAGATAGTAAACACTTTTATGTCGTTATTTTCATTAAAACACAAGATTGTATATTCTAGTAAATTGTGGGTGGGGCTCGTTCAAATCACGTTCACGCCCCAGGCTCAAGTATCGATCTGAAAATGGATGGTAAGCCCTAAGGCAATCGCTAGCTACAGCTTTAAACTTCCTTTTCTATAGTAAAACCTAGCCTTATTGAAGTCGCTACATTCATTCGTGACTTGGATAAAAATGAGGTGACAAGAGTGGGGCTGGAACTTGGATTATCCTTATCCAAGCTGCGTGGTATGGAAATGATTCCTGAAGACATGATTGCAAAATGGCTGATTGCTGATGATGATGTTCTTAAAATAAGTGGCAGCCCAAGCTGGAACAGTTTGGTCACAGCACTGGAGAAAATTGGTCACAATGGTATTGCCTACGAAATCAGGAAGAGTAAGCTGGTTTGTAGAGAAATGGGATCCTTTAGTATACTATTCCAATCATTACAGAAAATCTTTCATTTGCCTGTCCACATTCACCACCGAGTGTTGCTCAAGGTGAGCTTATAAAAACTGATTAGCAAACCACAATAGATAATGTCAACTACCATAATGCTGATAGCTGTTTTGGAACTCTGTTGTAGATTATTATACCCAAGCCAATAACCCACTAAACTGCATCCTCAGGCAATTCCTTTAAGGGAGACTCCCCTACAATTACAAGTGATTTACTATCAGCTATTATATTTACAGATGAATTGTCTACAGTACGAAGGGAGAGACTTGAACTTGAAAAATTTCTGTCTAAACTAGTTCGAACCCTTTTGTATGAACTCGAGAAGGGTAATGTGGAAGTTTGGAAGGTAAGACAGCACATCGTTGCCTTGCCGCTATCATTGAACCAAGAGATACACAACACTATGGAAGAATACGTGGGTAAACTGGATGACCACCACACTTTGACTTCAATCTTTCACTTCCTGAATTCAAATGTATGGAATTTCATTGATTATTATCTTCTGGAATACCTTATCACTGAATTCGGTAGCGATAACCTCAAAGAGGACATGAAGAAGTATATCAGTGAGCTAGAGAGATTTCAGAAACATACTACCGTGTATCATTTTGCACAATGCTGGATACCAAAGAAAAAACCTGAGATCTATGCTAACGTTAGAGAAAAAACAGGCATGGATCCAAGAAAATGTACCCTGGAAGTATTGAACAAGAAGCGAAAAGAGCTATGCGAGCAATTTCTACCTCCTTTCTCTGAATATGCTATATTTTTATACAATATTGAGATTGGGTGCTTTCAGATTACCTGGACGATGCCACCACAGCTTGCTGATACACTATGGGAAAAAATTACCAGCAATTGTCAAAAAAGCCAACTGTACTTCCAGGAGCATTCAATACTCTCTTTTACTATCCACCAGAATAAGCAAGTTTTCATTTATCAAGGTTAGTTATAAATTACACTCGCTAATAATTATTTCTCTGTGTTCTGACCATTCTACCATTACTGCCGTGTTCTTCATTGTCTTCCAGAACCAACTAAAGCCGATATTAGTCAGAAAATGACCATTTCTCAAGAGGGTGTCTCTGAGAATGTGAGCATGGAATATTCGTCTGCCATCCCTGAAGACTCACTGAGTTCTGCAGAGGAACATATCTCGCTACAGCTTCATCCCTTCTTCACTGGACCATTCCAACTGCCAGATGATTATGAGTCAGCAAGTCCAGCTTATCTGATCAAACCCAGCAGAAGAGTGGAATTTAAGAAGGATGTAAGAGTCGAAATCCAGCACTATGCTTGCCTGGAGAGTGAGGAGGACTGTGACGACATGGTGTTCCTCTCAGCCAGTGCCACTCCAGAGTTAAGGGAATCTGGTCCAGTGTATATCTTCCAAAAAGAGGAGGCCAAAGGGGTGTTCAAGCCTGGATACCAAGTGGGAGTGGTGGAGCTGGTCTCCTTGAGAACACCTTGCTTGATTAAGGCAGGCAAAAGGAAGCAGTCTTCTTTAACAAATTCATCCAAAGGTTAAGATGATTCACTCTGCAATGGGTATGTCCATTCATTTATTGTTAATTTTCCAGGAAACACATTCTATTACTCAGCAAGATTGTATAGGAGTTTATCCCGAAACTTTGCAATATTTTGCATCTGTTTGTACCATGAAGTATACATGAAGGTGTGCACTTTACTACTATCCCCATCAAGTGTATACATCACTGCTTTATTCATACACAGCACTGTGACAGAGTGATAGCACAAAATGAACCTGAGTGGGAAATAAGTACAGTCACTGCTCGACTAAAATCGGATGAAGTCAGTCTTTGTGTGGCTGATGGAAAAGGATGGAAAATTGTATTCGATAGTGAACCTTTAAAGGTGATGTCTGATCATACATAAGAGCATATTATCATTATCTACCCCACTATAGATCTTGAAAAGAGATATCCATCTAAATGTTTCCGAGTGTCCTGACTATCCTCCAAGACTCTCACTTCAGTTTGAACTGGACGCCATGAGTGAATATTCCAATCCAATCATGCTGAGGGTTGATGGACTGGACATGGAGCATTGCTTCTTTATCAATGGCAAACATAACTGTAAAATTTGTGGTCTAGCTAGCTAAACCAAGGCATCACTAATAATCTATGTTGTACAGTGGTGGTACCTTCTGAAAGTCTCAAGTCTAGCAAAGACTCCATTCCTGCATCATCTGGAGAACCCACTAAAGAATTGAAGACTTCATCACAAGGTAGGTAGCTATGGAATTGGATCACTTAGTGTGTGGTTAATGGTCCATAGCTCAGGTGTGTTTGGTCAGGTTTAATGGTATTCACAGGACCAGTACTTGTGTGGTACAAACCAACTTGTAATAACAGCTGCCCAGTCAGCGGCTGACCTTTTGTGTCTAAGGATTATAATAATAATAATTATGGAGGCCACTATAATAGGGTCTGGGTGTCCTACATTGATCTGGGTATCTATGCATATGCAGCATGTCTATCAGCAAAAGATCACTGGAAAGTTGCTAAGCATCTGAAAAAGCTGGATTCGGAAGCGCTAATGGATTTGGGTATGGCACTGGGACTCCTCTATGCCAATTTGAAGCGTATGACACCTTTATGCAATGAGATGATCGCTGCATGGCTCGATCAGCAAGATAATGTCGTTGAGCAGAGTGGTGAGCCTAGTTGGAAGAGTCTGAAATCAGCACTTGAGGATACAGGACGTATGCATATTGCTGATGAAATCACGTATAATTTATACCAGTCAACTGCCAAACGATTGCACAGAATGGTAGGTGTACAACTATTGTTAGCTTATCCACTGCCAGTCATGTTTTGTCCAACTTGCCATTTTTTGATGTCCTGCTATGAAGTGGCATTAACAGATTTATCAGAGTGTTAGAGGTAGTGTTTGTATGATAATGTAGGAGAGTTCTGAAGTCGCTGTCCCTTCACCTAAACGAATGAAGAAATCAAATAAAGGTACCATTTCACGACTATTACAACACACACTGTATCTAATTTCCTCTCCAATTTCTCTCAACAGAAGATTACATCAAACCATCCCAAGAATCATCCAGTGAAGTCAAATCTCACACCAAATCACATGAAATGCCAACCAGTGAAGGAGCTGCTAGTGATTCCACTGCTGAGAAACCTATAGATAGGAAGCTGTTCGAATCCGAGACATCTCTGGATATCATGGTTGTAGGTCAACCTGGCATTGGAAAATCGACTCTAGTAAATGGATTAATTGGTCAGAAAGTGGCGAAAGTGAGCGCTCTTGGTCGAGTGATGATGGAAACTGTTACTAAGACGATTGAGAAGTACAGCATCAAAGTGGGCACGGCAACGATCACTATCTGGGACACACCTGGACTGTTGGATCCCAGTGGAGACCCTGAGAAAGTCTTGGCTGATATACAAGAAAAGTGTACAAAAGTCGACCTCATTTTTCTCTGCATTAACATGTGTGAGAAGCGTTATCTCCATGGCAATACAGTACAGCAAATTCTCAAGCGATTCATTGAAGCTTTCGGCCACGATGTGTGGGAGAAAATCATAATTGTTTTGACAAAAGCCAACATGGTTGTCAATGAACTCCGAGATCTTGGCAAAGACATTCAGGAGGGCTACGACCGCTCTCTCTCAAATTGGCACCAGATTTTGTGCAACGAACTGGGTCCAGATATGACGGTTCCGATAGTTCCTGTCGGCATACAGACTAGACCTAAGATTATGAGGACAAGTGAACAGTATTGGCTCTCCAATCTGTGGGAAGAGGCATTCCATAGAATGAAGTATCCAGAAGCACGTGCATCACTCTTAAAAGTGAGCCTTCCCAGACTGAAGCAGAAGATCAAGGAGAGAGATTTAAAGGGGAAAGAGTTACATGAACAGCCTATTGAAGTCAGCAAATCTCGCATGGAGTATTTCAGACAGATGGATTATGCACTTCACTTTTTCAAAGAATTATTTTTTTAGGATCTGGCCGAATTCTCCATTGAAAAGTACATCAGATTCTCACTTTATGATAATTATATATAGCATGTCAAGTATGTATGCATTTCCTCCTTATGTGTATAGTTTTGTGCACATTATACAGAGTGTTGATTACACATAGCTAAAGGTATATTCATGGGTGTGTGGGGCATGGGCGTAGCCAGGGGTGGTTCGGTCTTCAAAATGAATAAAAATAATTATTTTAAGCGCGAGCGCGCTATGCATGTCATCATCAGAACCTGACTTATCACTTGTTATAAATCATTTTTATGTTACACCTGAGTAGCCTCCCTCAGTCACTTGACATTCTTTTTCCCCCGTTTATTTTGCATATGCCCTTTGGGCTTTACATTGCTTGATTGATTGATGTACGCGCGCGTTCGTGAAAGAGATCGATTGATCGATCGTGAGCTCGAAGCGTGAGAGAAACGAGTGAGGCAAAGCCTCTTATTATTTTCGTCCAAAAAAGGTCAGTTTTACTTATAACTCAGCCCTACTGAGCAGTTAGTGGCTTAGTGCCTGAGACTATTGCTGTAAAAACAGTACAAGTAGCTAACAGATTGTGAAGAAGTGGTGCCATCTTCATCATCTACTACTCATCTTCATACATTCCCTGCCTTCGTATGCTACATTGCAGCTGCATAGGTTCCAACTTTCTGAAATGATAATTAGTGACATGCTTGGATTAATATACTGCGCGCGTGAAAATTGTTGAAACCACGTCCACTTCTGGTTAACCACACCCTCTTTCTTAGGCAAGATAGTCGATTGTCTGTGGCTAGCCCAAATTTTTTTTTCCCCGCGTTAATGCGCGGATAATTTCAGAACCCCCTCTCAAAAAACTCTGGCTACGGGCCTGTGGGGGTATACTGGAATGCACATTATGTAATTAGCTATAATAATGGACAAAAAGTAGCACATGTTTTTTGCTCTATCCTGCACATGCACTGTAGGAAATGTGTACAACATCCAATCTATCCTTTATAGGACCCAGTAGTATGATATATATTTAGCAAGCTGCATGGTCATAGCTATCCCCATAAACTTGCATTATCATTGGTGTGGGTATGACTAATCATTCATCCGGATGGTGATATATATCACACCAAGAGAATGCCAGAGGTATTATAAGTCCTCAGACACACATACACAATAACCAGTAGCCCTGGCCTACTGGTCAAAAGGACATAAGATTAGATTATTCCACACCAGTGATAGTAACACTATACTCCATGCTCTCATTATTTCAAACATAGGTCCCACTTTCAGTTTGTAACCCAGTTTCATACATGCATGAGAAGTACACTTAAAGTCTGAAGTGCACTCCCAATACTTAGTCCACAACTGTCTATGAGCTTTTCTTATAAATGGCTGTTCTAAATTTCAACTTTATACAGGATCTGCTTAGCTTGCATTTCTCCTCTGCTCAATCCAGTCGACCTGTACCCTTTGAGCTTCTGAAGAAGGCTTTCTCTCTCTACTTGCGCATGTGTGTCCACAGAAGGGTCAGGGGTATTGGGGGCAGAGCCACGAAGGACGAGGAAGGAGAGGAGGCGTGGCTCATTGAGGAGATGAAGGATATACAGCAGTGGTGCACAGATGTCCTTCTACCACCACTTACAGAAACCACAAGGTGAAAGGGGTTATCATTTTATGACTTTATGGCTTATCCTCAGCCTCATAGCTACATACAAAGCTTCAAGTTTTTGGTCACTGGCTGTGACCTTCTGAAAAATATTAGTGACTGTTATGGGAGATGTCTTAAGCAAATTATACACACCAGCTTTTAACTCCCTCGAATCCTTCTCCTTTAGGCGTATTATGAGGGTCTTTTCTACAGCGAGAGTCCTTTGTTCCACAGACGGGACTTATCATACTCATTGTGGGATCAGTTGGGAGGTCAATGATGTCCTATAGTTATTGTTATAGTTTCAGTATTTTGTGTCAGGTCTGCATGTGTAGTGTGATGTGGGGGAGATATAATTTAGTACTATAAGCACTAAGTTAATTTCTATAGCTGAGAGTTATGAGAACTTTTTAGATGTGAAATACAGCCAAAGAATGTCCCTCAGGACTTATCTGACACAACCCACACATTCTTTGGATGGTGGGAGCACTTAAGCATTAGCTAGCTATGTCACTTGTGTGGTTGGTTTCCAATCATGGCCATCCAGTGGAAAAAAATATTTATTCTAAATAAAAAAGAGAAGTAGGGATGGCTGTGTGTGGTTCAAAAAAGTTCAAGAGAATGAACTTCAGTCAAGTAACCCCTTATCCATCACCAACTACAAGGTAACTATTCCTACTTCACTCCCATGATGAGATATAAAGTAGGAATAGTTGGCTTGTAGTTGGTGATGGGTAAGGGGTTACTTGACTGAAGTTCACTCTCTTGTTGCTGAACTTTTTTGAACCACACACAGCCATCCCTACTTCTTTTTTTTTTTGGCACCCTGTCTAGGGTGGTTACTACTTCATTTTAACTTCCCACATCTTCCTATTTTTAGCTCAGCAGCATCTTCTAGGAGACGCAGTTCTCGCAAGCGTAAGGCTAGTCAGTCGTGTCCACCAGCCCCTCCCTCTCTGGCAAGGACTCAAGCAGAAGAACTTACCAGAGACTTGCTAAGCTTGTTTTCAGAGATGCTTCTGATAGGAATAGCACAGGACTCCTTGCTACAAAACCAGATGGCTCAAATTGCAAGCAACTTTGCTGCTACAAGTAAGAGAATAGTAATCACACAAGTGAAAGTTTAAGGATTATAGTGGCGTCCATATAAAATTATATCAAATGAATTGAAGGTATTGGGACCTCAATTTTCTAGCTTAGAATTCTGCATATAGGCTGTAATAAGGCTAGTTTTGCATGGGACTGTTTGTTCATATTTAGTTCTTCATCGCCCAACATAGATTCAGGGCAGTTGTTTTTGCCGTCCCTTTGCAAACTACTCTTCCAGCTGTGTGAGGTCTCTTCCCACCAGGAGGTGGAAGGAATAGCAGTGGGACCGGGGGCCCTTACCCCCACTGCTACCCTCCTTGACTCCCTACTCACTCTCCTCAACAAAATCAGTGTTGAAAACCAAGCTGCCTTCACCAAGGTACAATACAATCCAACTACAGGTCTAAAGGATCACAGATATGATATACACTGGAGCCTCTGAGTAAAGGACACTTTGGAATCAGCCACTTTATCCTTTGCAGAGAGGTTATCCTTTCTTGGAGGTTAAAAATGTACTTTGGAAAAGGACCCAAAAGAGCATCCTTTGTTGGGAGGTTGTCCTTTTCTTAGAGAGTCCTATAGCAGAGATTCCACTGTAAGAGAACATCTGTTGTGAAATGATGCACCTTTGATTACGTTTCTTGGAAATTTGAACTTATTAACTTAATGTACCATTGATAGTTGGTACTTGATAGCATAAAAAGTTTTTTGGTAGACTCCTCCCAAACTTATTGCATCTTTTCTTGTCAAGGCATGGAATAATAGTGTTCGTCAGTGTGTGAGTGCAGTCATTGTGACCTCTCTTCGAACCACATCCCTCTCCCTCTCACCACACCCCTTGGAAACATATTCTATCCTTGTCAAGACTCTGATCCAAGCCCAACTTGACCATATAAAGACTGTGAGTACATACCAATCAATACATACCATATTAATCTTTTGGATTCTCTAGAATTCCAATATAAAACTGCCATCATCCTCAGATGACCTTCCGACCTTTGTAGGCTATGTCTTAAAGCATGCATGCAGAGAAACCCAGTCTGTGTGGTAAGTATATAGCTGAGTTAAATAAATGTACAAATTGTTAACTGTCCCCTTTCTTATCTTTCTCTTCAGTTTGTTTGGTAATCATCTTTGTGATTACCTGAATGAAGTGGAGCCATTGGATGTCTCACAAAAGTTGCTTGTCCATATATCATCTCTTTATCTCATCCACGTCATCCATACACTCTCAAGAGGTCACTACTTGCAACTACAGTAGTAGAAAGATCATAGCCCTCCTAATAAAGAGCAAATTTAAAAGCAAAATATGTTACTCCATCAGAAAACTAGCTACCTCCCAACCCAGTTTCATAATCAGTTGTAGTCTTGTTCCCAGGCCTTCCTCTCTCACTAGTATATAGTCTCTTTACTTTTTTTCTTCAATGAGAGAGACTACCAGTGTGAGAGGAAGGCCTGGGAATGAGGCTAAGTCAGTTGTGTCTCGAGGTCATGGCTGGTTGAGATGTAAAGTACTGTATAAGCCAGGGTGACTGGCTCACACAACATTATGTCAGATTTTTTTTGTTGTTGTTATTAAATTTTAGGCAAACATGGAGGAGAGGAACTTATGCGCTGCATGAGATTCTCCATGAAGTTTCTGGACGGACTTGATGAGGAGAATAATCAAAGGTAAAATGATCTGAATTTTTCTCATAATGATATTATGTTTTATTTAGGTCGAAAGAACTGATTTTAGAGATGAAAACACTGTTAGAAACTGTTCAAGAGAAATTTTATACTAGATAACCACAAAAATTTATTGCACATGCGCATTGACGCGCCTCTAGCTAGCTAGCCAGCTCATTGCCACACCCACGTATATCGCTTAGGACGACTATTTGGATATGGCCGATTATGACGCCCCTCCATCTTCTAAGCGGAGAAAGACATCGGATAAAAGTAAATATATTGCGTTTGTGCATTTTAAAATTTTACTTCTTTTTTTTTTTTTTTTCCAGATGAAGAATCTGTCATTCTACTGAATAAAACCACCCGTGAAAAGGTGAACAAATTGTTTGGATCAAACACGAGCCTTGAGATTATGCTAGTTGGTGAACCCGGTATTGGAAAATCGACTTTAATTAATGGAATACTCGGAAAGGAAGTAGCTAGAGTAAGTGAGCCTGGTGAAGTGGCTGAGAAAGGAGTTACTCAAGAACTCACTAAATATGTTGCTAAAGTGGGTAGTGTATCAATAACCCTTTGGGACACACCTGGATTGCTGGACGAAAGTGGTGAGAGTGACCCAGAAAAGGTTTTGGCTGATATAAAGAAGAAATGCACATCTAGCAGCATTGATCTTGTATATTTTTGCATTAATATGAATTCGACAAGATGCATTAAAGGTGGTCAGGTGAAGACAATGATCAATAGGTTTACCGAAACAGTTGGACGTGATATATGGGGCAAGACGCTCATTATCCTTACAAAAGCGAATTCTGTCATTAATGAATTATTGGATGAGACTGATGATGACTATAAAAAAACTGAAAAAGGATACCAGCGTAAATTATCTGATTGGAAAAACATTATAAACAAAGTATTAGGCTTGGATACTGATCAAATTCCAGTCATTCCTGCTAGCATTGCTAGCAAACACAAAATTCTTAAAACCGACAAAGAATATTGGCTCTCCGTCCTCTGGCAAGAGACTTATAAGCGAATAAAGCGAGAAGGAGCTCGAGTCTCTTTGGTTAAACTGAATCTTCCCAGATTACAAGAGGAAGTAAAAGAAGATGAATTGAAAGGGAAAAAATTATACGAACAACCTATTCAAGTATCATCGTTCTGGAGGAATTTAGGGTCCTTTGTGGAAGGTGGTGCAGCAGGTGGCACTTTGGCTGGTATTGGTGCCACAATTTTATCTGTCTGTGGTGTTGCTTCTGCTGCGAATCCAGTTGGAATTGGTGCCATTGGTGTTGCAGCTGTTCTGGGTGGTTTGTATAATATGTTTCGTTAATTGCTGTAACCAATAGCTGTAGGTAGGCCCTTACAGTTGCTCCATCAAGATAGTAAACACTTTTATGTGCAGTGCGTTAGCTATTTTCATTAAAACACAAGATTGTATATTCTAGTAAATTGTGGGTGGGGCTCGTTCAAATCACGTTCACGCCCCAGGCTCAAGTATCGATCTGAAAATGGATGGTAAGCCCTAAGGCAATCGCTAGCTACAGCTTTAAACTTCCTTTTCTATAGTAAAACCTAGCCTTATTGAAGTCGCTACATTCATTCGTGACTTGGATAAAAATGAGGTGACAAGAGTGGGGCTGGAACTTGGATTATCCTTATCCAAGCTGCGTGGTATGGAAATGATTCCTGAAGACATGATTGCAAAATGGCTGATTGCTGATGATGATGTTCTTAAAATAAGTGGCAGCCCAAGCTGGAACAGTTTGGTCACAGCACTGGAGAAAATTGGTCACAATGGTATTGCCTATGAAATCAGGAAGAGTAAGCTGGTTTGTAGAGAAATGGGATCCTTTAGTATACTATTCCAATCATTACAGAAAATCTTTCATTTGCCTGTCCACATTCACCACCGAGTGTTGCTCAAGGTGAGCTTATAAAAACTGATTAGCAAACCACAATAGATAATGTCAACTACCATAATGCTGATAGCTGTTTTGGAACTCTGTTGTAGATTATTATACCCAAGCCAATAACCCACTAAACTGCATCCTCAGGCAATTCCTTTAAGGGAGACTCCCCTACAATTACAAGTGATTTACTATCAGCTATTATATTTACAGATGAATTGTCTACAGTACGAAGGGAGAGACTTGAACTTGAAAAATTTCTGTCTAAACTAGTTCGAACCCTTTTGTATGAACTCGAGAAGGGTAATGTGGAAGTTTGGAAGGTAAGACAGCACATCGTTGCCTTGCCGCTATCATTGAACCAAGAGATACACAACACTATGGAAGAATACGTGGGTAAACTGGATGACCACCACACTTTGACTTCAATCTTTCACTTCCTGAATTCAAATGTATGGAATTTCATTGATTATTATCTTCTGGAATACCTTATCACTGAATTCGGTAGCGATAACCTCAAAGAGGACATGAAGAAGTATATCAGTGAGCTAGAGAGATTTCAGCAACATACTACCGTGTATCATTTTGCACAATGCTGGATACCAAAGAAAAAACCTGAGATCTATGCTAACGTTAGAGAAAAAACAGGCATGGATCCAAGAAAATGTACCCTGGAAGTATTGAACAAGAAGCGAAAAGAGCTATGCGAGCAATTTCTACCTCCTTTCTCTGAATATGCTATATTTTTATACAATATTGAGATTGGGTGCTTTCAGATTACCTGGACGATGCCACCACAGCTTGCTGATACACTATGGGAAAAAATTACCAGCAATTGTCAAAAAAGCCAACTGTACTTCCAGGAGCATTCAATACTCTCTTTTACTATCCACCAGAATAAGCAAGTTTTCATTTATCAAGGTTAGTTATAAATTACACTCGCTAATAATTATTTCTCTGTGTCCTGACCATTCTACCATTACTGCTTGTCTTCCAGAACCAACTAAAGCCGATATTAGTCAGAAAATGACCATTTCTCAAGCGGGTGTCTCTGAGAATGTGAGCATGGAATATTCGTCTGCCATCCCTGAAGACCCACTGAGTTCTGCAGAGGAACATATCTCGCTACAGCTTCATCCCTTCTTCACTGGACCATTCCAACTGCCAGATGATTATGAGTCAGCAAGTCCAGCTTATCTGATCAAACCCAGCAGAAGAGTGGAATTTAAGAAGGATGTAAGATTCGAAATCCAGCACTATGCTTGCCTGGAGAGTGAGGAGGACTGCGACGACATGGTGTTCCTCTCAGCCAGTGCCACTCCAGAGTTAAGGGAATCTGGTCCAGTGTATATCTTCCAAAAAGAGGAGGCCAAAGGGGTGTTCAAGCCTGGATACCAAGTGGGAGTGGTGGAGCTGGTCTCCTTGAGAACACCTTGCTTGATTAAGGCAGGCAAAAGGAAGCAGTCTTCTTTAACAAATTCATCCAAAGGTTAAGATGATTCACTCTGCAATGGGTATGTCCATTCATTTATTGTTAATTTTCCAGGAAACACATTCTATTACTCAGCAAGATTGTATAGGAGTTTATCCCAAAACTTTGCAACATTTTGCATCTGTTTGTACCATGAAGCATACATGAAGGTGTGCACTTTACTACTATCCCCATCAAGTGTATACATCACTGCTTTATTCATACACAGCACTGTGACAGAGTGATAGCACAAAATGAACCTGAGTGGGAAATAAGTACAGTCACTGCTCGACTAAAATCGGATGAAGTCAGTCTTTGTGTGGCTGATGGAAAAGGATGGAACATTATGTTCGATAGAGAACCTTTAGAGGTGATGTCTGATCATACATAAGAGCACCACATAAGCATATTATCATTATCTACCTATAGATCTTGAAAAGAAATATCCATCTGCCTGATTTAAATGTTTTCAAGTGTCCTGACTATCCTCCAAGACTCTCACTTCAGTTCGAACTGGATACCATAAGTGAATATTCCAACCCAATCATGCTGAGGGTTGATGGACTGGACATGGAACATTGCTTCTTTATCAATGGCAAACATAACTGTAAAATTTGTGGTCTAGCTAGCTAAACCAAGGCATCATTAATAATCTATGTTGTACAGTGGTGGTACCTTCTAAACGTCTCGAGTCTAGCAAAGACTCCATTCCTGCATCATCTGGAGAACCCACTAAAGAATTGAAGACTTCATCACAAGGTAGGTAGCTATGAAATTGGATATAATTGGATCACTTAGTGTGTGGTTAATGGCAGTGGCGTATCTAGCGAGGTGCTCAGGGTGCTCGAGCACCCCCCTCAGCTGCTAGCTAGCTTTTTCAGTAAGCTCGCTTCTATAGTTATCTATCCAATTATTTAAAGCTGATCATCTAGCAAGCAGTTTAATAATTATTACACTTACAGAAAGAGCAGCATTGGGGCATTGGGTCAGAGTTCAATAATCACATCGGCGAGGCGCATGCGCCCGGCACGTTTTTACCCTAAATAATGCAACATCTCGATCTAATTATTTCTGTGCTTTTTTATTCAGTCTGCACCAGTGTCTTCTCACTTCTGATCCTGTACGCTGGTAAAGTAGGGTAGCTAATACTTAGGCCATCATCTGGGTATAATAAAGAGGGTGTGGTTAATCAAAAGTGGGCGTGGTTCGCAAAAATTTCGTGCGCGCTTACGCGCGCATTATCTAGCTAGCACCCGCCTAGCTCAAATTCTAGATACGCCACTGAATGGTCCATAGCTCAGGTGTGTTTGGTCAGGTTTAATGGTATTCACAGGACCAGTACTTGTGTGGTACAAACCAACTTGTAATAACAGCTGCCCAGTCAGCGGCTGACCTTTTGTGTCTAAGGATTATAATAATAATAATTATGGAGGCCACTATAATAGGGTCTGGGTGTCCTACATTGATCTGGGTATCTATGCATATGCAGCATGTCTATCAGCAAAAGATCACTGGAAAGTTGCTAAGCATCTGAAAAAGCTGGATTCGGAAGCGCTAATGGATTTGGGTATGGCACTGGGACTCCTCTATGACAATTTGAAGCACATGACACCTCTACGTGATGAAATGATTGCTGCATGGCTTGATCAGCAAGATAATGTCGTTGAGCAGAGTGGTGAGCCTAGTTGGAAGAGTCTGAAATTAGCACTTGAGGATACAGGACATATGGATATTGCTAACGCAATCATGCAAGGTACAGGAATTCGTGGACTAGGTAATATAATTTATTATACCCAAAAATTATCATAGGGCAGCCCAGAAGAGATCAGTCAACTGCCAAACGATTGCACAGAATGGTAGGTGTACAACTATTGTTAGCTTATCCACTGCCAGTCACGTTTTGTCCAACTTGCCATTTTTTGATGTCCTGCTATGAAGTGGCATTAACAGATTCATCAGAGTGTTAGAGGTAGTGTTTGTATGATAATGTAGGATAGTTCTGAAGTCACTGTCCCTTCACCTAAACGAATGAAGAAATCAAATAAAGGTACCATTTCACGACTATTACAACACACACTGTATCTAATTTCCTCTCCAATTTCTCTCAACAGAAGATTACATCAAACCATCCCAAGAATCGTCCGGTGAAGTCAAATCTCACACCAAATCACATGAAATGCCAACCAGTGAAGGAGCTGCTAGTGATTCCACTGCTGAGAAACCTATAGATAGGAAGCTGTTCGAATCCGAGACATCTCTGGATATCATGGTTGTAGGTCAACCTGGCATTGGAAAATCGACTCTAGTAAACGGATTAATTGGTCAGAAAGTGGCGAAAGTGAGCGCTCTTGGTCGAGTGATGATGGAAACTGTTACTAAGACGATTGAGAAGTACAGCATCAAAGTGGGCACAGCAACGATCACTATCTGGGACACACCTGGACTGTTGGATCCCAGTGGAGACCCTGAGAAAGTCTTGGCTGATATACAAGAAAAGTGCACAAAAGTCGACCTCATTTTTCTCTGCATTAACATGTGTGAGAAGCGATACCTCCATGGCAATACAGTACAGCAAATGCTCAAGCAATTCATCGAAGCTTTCGGCCACGATGTGTGGGAGAAAATCATAATTGTTTTGACGAAAGCCAACATGGTTGTCAATGAACTCCGAGATCTCGGCAAAGACATTCAGGAGGGCTACGACCGCTCTCTCTCAAATTGGCACCAGATTTTGTGCAACGAACTGGGTCCAGATATAACAGTTCCGATAGTTCCTGTCGGCATACAGACCAGGCCTAAGATTATGAGGACCAGTGAACAGTATTGGCTCTCCACTCTGTGGGAAGAGACATTTCATAGAATGAAATATCCGGAAGCACGTGCATCACTCTTAAAAGTGAGCCTTCCCAGACTGAAGCAGAAGATCAAGGAGAGAGATTTAAAGGGGAAAGAGTTACATGAACAGCCTATTGAAGTCAGCAAATCTCGCATGGAGTATTTCAGACAGATGGATTATGCACTTCACTTTTTCAAAGAATTATTTTTTTAGGATCTGGCCGAACTCTCCATTGAAAAGTACATCAGATTCTCACTCTGTGATAGCATGTCAACTATAGCTATGCATTCCTCCTTATGTATATAGTTTTATGCACATTATACATAGTGTTGATTACACATAAAGGTATATTCATGGGTGTGTGGGGGCATACTGGAATGCAACATTATGTATTATGGACAAAAAGTAGCACATGTTTTTTGCTCTATAATACTCCAACTATTCTGCAGAGGATGGAGCCAAAATATCCTGCACACTGTAGGAAATGTGTACAACATCCAATATATCCTTTATAGGACCCAGTCAGTGATATGATATAGCTAGTATAATTATTTAGCAAGCTGCATGGTCATAGCTATCCCCATAAACTTGCATTATCATTGGTGTGGGTATGACTAACCATTCTGAAGATGGTGATATCACACCAAGAGAATGCCAGAGGTATTATAAGTCATCAGACACACGTACACAATAATAATCACATAAACAATAATAATCACATAAACAATAATAATCACATAAACAATAATAATCACATAAACAAAAGTAAAAAGGAATAACTGCATAGTCTAGCTATTCTCTTAAAAACTTAACTGCACCACCTACAAGTGCTCCTACGCCCAAAAGTCCTAAAATTGGGCTTGCAATGGCACCACCACAAACAGCTAGAATTGCTCTGCCAACAGCAGCTGCAGCTGCTTTACTTTTGCTTGAAACATTTAAAGATGGCACTTGAATGAATTGCTCTAGTAATGTTTTTCCTTTCAATTCTTCTTCTTTTACTTTTTCTCGTAACCTTGGGATATTCAATTTAACAATAGAGGCTCAAGCTTCTTCTTTCCTTAATCGATTAAAAGTCTCTTGCCAGAGGACAGAAAGCCAATATTCTTTGTCTGTTTTGAGTATTTTGGGTTTCATAGCAGTCCCAGCAGGAACAATTGGAATTTGATCGGTACCCAATTCGTCATGTATAATATCTTTCCATAACCTTGTATGCTTCTTCAGCCTTTTCATAGTCATCACCTGTTACGTCTACAAACCCAAAAATGACTGCATTTGCCATTGTTTATTGTCTTCTCCCATATGTCATCTCCAACAATTTTGGCAAAAATTTTTATGACTTGCTCCACTGGACTACCTTTGATGAATCTTGTTGAATTCATATCGATGCAGAAATAGACAAGATCAATACGGCTTGATGCATGTTGTTTAATATCACCTAAGACTTTGTCAGGATCACCACTTTTGTCCATCAATCCAGGTGTGTCCCAGAGTTTTAGCCATACTTTGCCCACTTTATCAGTGTATGCAGTAATTCCTTTTGTGACACCCATAGTGGTCACTCGACCCAGATCACTTACTTCAGCTACATCCTTTCCAAGAATATCATTGACTAAAGTAGACTTTCCAATCCCTGGTAGACCAACCACCGTGATGTCAAGTGTATCTGAGTTGAATAAGTTGATTATTTTTTCACGGGTGTCTTCTTTCTGTAAAACAGTTTCGATTGTTTCAGTAGCTAGCGTTTTCTTCCCGTTCTAATCTTTCTTTTCACTTAGTATAAGAATGAAAATGCAGTTTATATAATACTGCTGGTCATAACCGTGGCCCGTAACCTTAATTCAGCTAATCACCTACAGATGATCATCAATAGCTATTATGAAACAAAAATAAAGTGAGGTGGTTGGACTGCATATCTACATACTCCCATCAATTAGCATGTGAGTCTCAGATTCCTCAACCAAATAACTGTATAGCTATGCTCCCATGGATGTCACAATTAAAACCAATGATTCTATAGCAATTGTTAAACTATTCGGGACTGTTAATGTGCTACACAGAGATCACATGCACTGTATCTTAATAATTGACAGAGTGACCAATCAAAAATAAGGTGCACACTACATGCTGATTGTACTTGCAATAGCCATGGGCCCTCATATCTTGTTCCTAGCTATTACTATAATAGGTACATAGATACCATTGGTGCATATTATCATGCATTGACTATGAATGAACCGTTACCATTCACATGATATGCCAATGAATTTCATTAGCTTGTACTTCTACCCACTTTTATGACAAAAAACAAACTTTGAGTTATTGAGTTAGTAAAGTTAGCCATTGCAGTACTGAGTCCTACAGAGTATCAGATTCTACATAGTATGGCCTCTAGAGTGGAGTTATGTGATGTCCTGACAGAATATGGATTAACAAGAAATGAGCTAAGCATTCCTTGTCCTGCTAAAGTTTGCAACATCATAGCCATGAAGCTGGACAGGTGGGAATTGCTGGCTTCTTCCCTTGGTTTGGCTGAGGAAGATTGCACTGCTATCAGGGAAGATTACAACACCAACTATGCTGTTCAACGTTCAGTATCTCTGAATACATGGAGGAAGCAGTTTGGAAGTAAAGCCACTTACCTGATGTTGGCTGAGGGTCTGGAGAAAATCAAGCGTTTGGACCTGGTGGGAGAGCTGTGTGTGCTTTATAAGGACACTGTTGCTAGTCAAGATACTGACAATGAGACAGCACTGACAATAGGACCCAAAGGTATCGACAGCATGATCTAACTTAGGCCAAACCAATTAAATTTCCTGTTTCTCATCACAAAAATATGAAAAATCCAATGCTGCGTGCGAAAACAAAAACAAAAACACTAGGACTTTCCAGCTGCACAGAGTTATATAGCTAGCTAGATTATTTTAATAGCTAGCCAGCCTAGCTAACTTGGTCTACATAAAGCTGCTAACTAGCTAGTGTGTGTGCCATTAAAAAGAGCATTTTTTTGTTGCCTAACTTAAGCAGCTGTCACAAATTACTCACAATGAGTCTCTCTATTGTTTATGATTAGACTGGCAGAGCAAAGAAAAAGTTTTATTTGTGTTTTTCAATTTTGGCAAGAATCAATGAGGGAGCTGATGAGAAACAGGAAATTTAATTGGTTTGGCCTATAATAGAGCACTCCGTGGATATGAAACGCCCGCGAATACGGATGGTATACGGAGACAATCGCATCATGCAATTTTTTAATTTGGGAATGGTTTCTGGAGTCAAAGGTCACCAGGTCGCGCATGCTCAAAAAACTTAGAAAATCTCTGATGCCAGATTCCAGCAACTTTTGTTTTGAAGTCTAGTAAGCTCAGCATTGACTTTTCGGCACCTCCTTTATTTGTTCATTGTCTCAAAAGCCTTCTGTTTGCAGGTGAAGCTTGGAACTTGATGGTGTCAGAATTTTTAGCAACAGGTCAAAGGTCACAACTCTAGCCGTGCCAATCAAGTTCCAAGCTTCAACTACAAACAGAAGGCTTTTGAGACCATAAACAGATAAAGGAGGTCCCGAGAAGTTAATGCTGAGCTTATTAGACATCAAGACAAAGTTACAGGAATCTGGCATCAGAAATTTTCTCAAGTTTTTTGAGCATGCGCGACATGGTGACACGTGTCTGACCTTTGACCCCAGAAACCATTCCCAATTAAAAAATCGCGAAAAGCATTGCAGCGCTTGTTAATATAATGTGTAACTAAGAAATCGCGAGGTAACCAGGCAACCCTCCCAAGGTAGTCTCGCGGGCCGACCCTTTACCGAGACTACTCCCAAGGCTGCAGCTAAGTTTGGACTGCTGGAGCTTCTCATGAGTCTTGATTCAGGTCATTTCAGTGTGAAACTGTGGACAATACACAAGGTGACTAGTAGCAAAAATATAATTTATTGTTTTTGCTTAGACCAAGCAGAGGGCCAGAATGAAATGAATGATTTCCCTAGTAACAACTTTGTGTTAGATTTTCTTACACTGGATATCTATTGTAGAAGAATCTAGTTTGCATGGAGCTTCAATTCTCTATCAAAAACTTGGAGAATCTAGTATTGAAGTATAATAAGCTATGGAAAAAGAGTATTGGCACCTTTTCCAAAATTGAGGTCCTCCATTTTGTGTTAGATTATTTCAGAGAGTTATTGAATGATGCACTTAAACTGTGTGTATTATTGTAGTACACAGGTCAGTGTGCTTGGAGAATGTGGTGATCTTGTTGGCATATAATGCACAACTTCATAAGCACTCTTCCATCTACGACTGATCATCTGTGCACTACCACTTTACCCGATGAACATCAGCAGGTATTAACCACAGGTGCACCAACAATCTCAAGCTATTCAAAAGATTATATGATGAACGTACTTGTTCATCAATGTACGTGTGTGGTACAGCAACTTTTAATTGATAGAAGATTTTCAAACACCTTCTGAAGTGCACCTGATGATGATATTGCTGTCTCCTATTGAACACAAGACTGTGGTGGTCTGCTGTTGGACATCTGCCCATTCACCTGGAGCATTATTCTTGCAAATCTCTTAGAATAACATTTTTATAAATTCTTGAATATCTGTCCTTTTTAACATAATTTAAAGAATTTGTTTGAATAATATCACACTACTATGTATCTATAACCTAGCTACAGTATTATATAATCACTGATGACCATCCTGCTGTTGCAACTTACTTCTAAAGTTTCTTCCTGGATGCAGCTATGAAAGTCCGTATTTTTAACGTAATTTTAATTAGTATTCCGTAAATGGGCGCTGCAATGATTAAACCTCGAGAAAATGAATATCCGGGAGCGTTTCATATCCACGGAGTGCTCTATTATCTATGGGTATAGTATAGATGGCATGGGCGTAGCCAGGGGTGGTTCGGGTGGTTCGGTCGAACCACCTTTTCAAAATGAATAAAAAATGTTTTAAGCGCGATCGCGCGCTATGCGCGTACGCGTACGCGCGTTCGTGAGTGATCGATCGATCGTGAGCTCGAAGCGAGCAGAGAGAAACGAGTGAGGCAAAGCCTCTTATTATTTTTGTCCAGAAAAGGTCAGTTTTACGTATAACTCAGCCCTACTGAGCAGTTAGTGGCTTAGTGCCTGAGACTATGAATAAATCTTGCTGTAAAAACTGTACAAAAAACTGTACAGGTAGCTAGCAGATCGTGTACCATCTTCATCATTTACTCATCTTCATACTTTCCCTGCCTTCATATGCTGCATTGCAGCTGCTAAGTCATTGTTTTTTTATAAATCGGTTATCAAAAAGGGTGTGGTTATAGGAAAGTGGGCGTGGTCATGCCAAAAAATTTTCTTAGAACCCCCTCTTCTAAAACTCTGGCTACGGGCCTGGATGGGTATAGCTGGGTAGCTTGCTGTGATGAGAATTACCACATTCTCAAACAATCGTCATCTTTCAAGGGAGCAGCTGAGTCCTTTTATAGTTAATGATGCTTAATGGCTTTAGCTATGGGAGTTAGTTAACATGCACTAACAGACTGAGATAAATCCCTTTACTTTTACTTTTGGCTTTGTGGATGTCCAGATAGCTAATTGGGTAAGTCATTTTGAACTACAATTTGAAGACCTTGCTGTCAGCCTGTCACTACTTGCTTGCTATCAGAACTGATGAGAATTACCACATTCTCAGAATTGCCATTACAAGGAGCAGCTTCCTTTTATAGTTTATGACAGTTAGTTAACAGACTGAGATACATTGTAAGTCCCTTCTAATTTGGCTTTGTGATCATTTGATGTCCAGGTAATGTGGAAGAAATTATAAGTCGTTTTGAACTACAATTTGAAGACCTTGCTTTCACTACTTTTCAAGAAGTGAGAGAAGGAAATAAAGTCTCTCTTGAACAATTTCGGTTTACCCTCACTCTCTTTCCATTGAAAGTCAAAAACAATCATTTCACATTCCTCGAAGAAAGTATACCAAAATTAATGAAAGCATCAAATCTGCAGGAAATCTTCATGCACCTTAACCTCTACTGGAATTGCTTCAATTATACACTTCTCCAAGAGATTGTGAACAGATATGGGAGTGAGAACCTCAAGAAGCAAATGAAATCTTACGATTCCAATATGCAGCAATTTTTGCAGAAAACTACTGTAGCCGACTTCATCCCATATTGTAAGGGCTTGCGAAGGTTTGAAAAGGTCCCTGAAGGGTTCATAGAAGTAAAGGACGTGATCGACAAGCCGATAACAGAGATTACACTATTGGAATTGGAAGAATTGAGGCTTCGTCATACTTCGAGCTGCCAACTACCAATTTTCGCTCTTATTCTGTTTGACATACAAAAAGGATCACTGGAAGTCACATGGCTGGTGGCCACAGAGTTGCAGAAACAACTAAAGGAAGCATTGAGAAGAGAGCTGAGTGGTCAGCTGGAAAAGGAAACACAACAGATAGTGTCTATCTCAGTGGGAGGTGAATGCATTAAAAGAAGTGAGTTAAATTAATTTTAGACATCAGATTCTGCATAAGGCCATGCAAACTAAATTCACTGTTTATCGTCACCGCCCACACATGCACCACAAACAGCTGCATGCTAGCATAGATACATATTAGCCTTACGGGGATTGGAAACTCAATACTAGCACGTGGCAATTTTTGACCACATCCGTGTTGTCGAAGGAGCGGATTTCTGCCATTGGGTGGTTGCTAAGGAAAATTCATGTAGTGTCAAAATGGAAGAGCGACAATTTAGTGAGGCAAGTAAGCTGTTAGCTAAGGGATGTTTTAATTTTATGATGAATAAGAAACTACAATTAAGCCAGACAATGGAAATAATAGGCTTGGGCCCCTTTTTTGGCTCACTGGATATAATAAAAATACACCAAAATATCACCAATAAGTTATAGTGTGCTATAAAGTGCAAAATTGCCTGCCTGGTTGCTTATAAGAGATACAATCACTGAAATAGTGGTCTTCAAGGTGCATTCGTTGGGCCTCTTTCCTGACTTATCACTTTGAGTGTTGTAGTCTTCTTGCACGGTAACAACTACGTACATCATAATGTTTAGAACTTCTTGCATTTACTGCAAGTATAATAGGGAAACTTGAGGTGTGAAATAGACACTGCATGGATATCATAATACAATAATGTAATACTGCAATGATAGAGTGCCACGAAAGCTCCTTCTTTCAAGGAGAGCCAAGAATTGGAAGAGTGAAGAAATACCTCTCCCATAATCAAGTACTA
The DNA here is from genome assembly GCA_963924555.1 of Crambe crambe. NCBI lineage: Eukaryota > Metazoa > Porifera > Demospongiae > Poecilosclerida > Crambeidae > Crambe > Crambe crambe. The sequence continues at coordinate 6,971,076 of OZ004588.1, forward strand.
ATGCTCTAATGCAGCCAAGTCTAAAAATGCAAGTGAGTCAAGAAACTCTTTTGGGCTACATTTGCTCAAAATTTTACAAGAAGATGACGATCATTAATAGATGAAGATTGTCATGGAATCCTAGAGGATGTAAATCTACAATGGTCAGCAATTTGTGTAGATTTAGATGATGCAAGCAAGGCAATCTTTTATGTATGATTGCTGCACACATTACTTTCAACATGAAAGCAGTATCATTTTACAGCGACTTCAAAAATCGCTGTTTTCATCTGGTCGTTCATCATCATCATCATCATCATCATCATCATCATCATCATTGGTTCATTCAAATGCTATAATTCTTATACCAATCTACTCAGAAATGACTGCGCTATAATCCTTTACCTTTAAATCGACATATTAGCACGTCATTTTCCAACTTGTTAGCTTTCAACCTACAACGAAGCAGACATTTTTATGCCCTGCCCCGTACACGTGATTCTTGGACCTTGACCTCGCAACTGACTAGTGAATCTGTATCATTAGCTTTCTCGGTCTCTCAATGCTCAGAGCGTAAACCCTAGGCACTAGTCTGGTTATGAATCAACCCTTGATATAACAGTATATCAGGTACATATCAGTAAAGGCCTTAAAAATTATTATACAAAATTAGGTCAATGGCAATCTTATTATAAGCTGTATAGATCTTTCAGATCTGATTCATTTCGGCTCATACAATATTATGATGAAATCTCCAATGAACTACATAGCTACAATACGTGAACTTTAACTTTTGATAGCATTCAGTTGCCTGTAATAAAATAATAGAGCATTACATCAAAAAGATGATGAACAAATAAATGAAAAAATATTTATTCTAAATAAAAAAGAGAAGTAGGGATGGCTAGCTATGTGCGGTTCAAAAAAGTTCAGCAACAAGAGAGTGAACTTCAGTCGAGTAACCCCTTACCCATCACCAACTACGAGGTAACTATTCCCTTAAATTATATCTCATCATGGGAGTGAAGTAGGAATAGTTGGCTCGTAGTTGGTGATGGGTAAGGGGTTACTTGACTGAAGTTCACTCTCTTGTTGCTGAACTTTTTTGAACTGCACACAGCCATCCCTACTTCTCTTTTTTATTTAGAATAAATATTTTTTCCTTTCTCCAAGGGGTTCTGAGAGATTCGTTCACTCCTGGTATATGTATATATTTACTTGACAAGCTCAATGCAAACAAGCTGGAAATGAAAAGATTGTATTATCAGAGAGTGCGCTAGCACTCTCTAATAGGGATGGCGGGTCAAAGGTCATAAGACTGTATAAACAAAAACTCTTCTTTCTCTTCTATCCTTACTCTACAAGGCTACAGTGAGATACTACTTCTACAAAGAAGAGAGGAGAGTGTTCAAAAACCAAAAATTCATTCGCTAACATAAGAAAAAAACAAGTTCTAAAATTGACTTTTGTTCTTTTTCTTTATCGAGAGTGTGTATAAACTAAAACTCTTCTTCTCTTCTACCCTTACTCTACAGGTTCTCAGAAGGTTACAGTGAATTAGCTATTACATCTACAAAGAAGAGAGGAGAATGTTCAAAAACCAAAAAATCATTAGCTAACATAAGAAAAAAACAAGTTCTAAAATTGACTTTTGTTCTTTTTCTTTATAATAATAATAAGATCAACGTACCGACTTACTGGCTATAGTCATCAAAATTCTGCTTTGGCCATTTGTTAGAGCGGCACCTAATCATTTCAGTAGCTCTTAAAGCTAGGTCTTCAATTTAATCGTTTGGCTAGCTATTTATTCTTATCTGATGATCTTCCTGACCTCCTTGCTGCATTGCAGTACAGATGCTCATCCTATAGTAGTATTATAGCCAGTACTTGGAGGCCATGTGTAGTCAGCTCACTTTACTATGCCATGCACATGTCATTTACATTGCTGTTGCTATTAAATAATGCACAGAAGTTAAATAGCTAAATATATTCTTCCAGAGACTGTGTATGTGCCTACAAAAGAAAAAAGATAGGTTTATGTAAAGCTGGCTTTATATAGACTATATACTGTACTGTAGCCTCATGTCAATATTAATAATCACTGCATACTTACACAAACTTACTTTCAACTTCAAGCACTAAAAAAAAAAAAGAAGGATAGGAACAAGTGAGCGCAAAAAATAGCTAGCTATAGGCAGTGAATATAAATGTAGGGATTATTTTCATACGAGGCTGCAGTACATTATACAAGCCCAGTGTACCTACAAAAGAAAAAGATAAGGTTTATGTAGAGCTGGCTTTGTATAGAACTGTACTGTAGACTCATGTCAAATTAATAATCACTGCATACTCTCAGTTAAAGTGACACATTGAACTTCAAGCACTAAGAGAAACAAGTGAGCACAAAAATTTCTTCTAAATAGTTAAGTAGCTATCTCAAGGCATTACATTCTTCATGAGATAGACTGAATCAGTCACCCTATCAGGCCAAGCAGGAAGTCCTCTTTTGAACATTGGTTGAAAATGTGTTGCCTGCTAAACTTAAAAAGGTCTTCTGACATTTTAGAGCCTGAGGATCTATATTTTCTTGAAACCTATTTTCCCTCCAGTAATATCCTGCCACTCCTTCACAATAACACTTGACTTCTTAAAATGTTTATTAATTGTTCTTCAAAAATTAATTTTGAGAGATCACGCGGGCGTCACAAGTAGTTGATGTTAGAGCTCCCAGACCACTTTTCTTCCCCGTCCCAAAAAAATAAAAATAAAAAAATAAAGAAGAAAAGCTGGGCTGGCGACGCCAGACTACTATCTCCCATGACTTACCAACTGGTGTTGCCCTTAAAATCCACTTTCTCAGTTATCTTATGATTTGTGACGAAATGAAGCAATTGCATCAATTGCTTCAATCACATATCCTGTGGGTTGATACATGTATGAAGTAGCTAGGTATAGAAATGTATAACTTGTTTACCTTCTGTAGGCCTGAGGCTATTATGCCAGGCATAATTTTGGGCATAATCGGTACTTCCATTCTGCTGGCATAATGCTGGCATAATGTTGGCATAATAGCATGTCTAGCTAATGCTGTACATGCATGCACTATCTATAGTAGGCTTTTACAGCTGCTTTTACAGCTGAGTCAGTTGATTCGCAGTGACACTGACTCAGCACTATTGCGTTCACCTTGACCTTCTTATATCCGCGATAACTTGCTCAATTCTTGACCAATTTCAAAATTTCAAACACCAGCAGCTAGCTAATTATCTGAGATTTATGATGATGCTTTTTATAAGGACTCATTCCTTACCAGTAAGAAGTTAGCTGTATGTCCCATAAGCAAAGTATGGAGCTGCCATTCACCACAAGGAATGTAGTGCGCGCGCATTGCGCGCGATAGAGCAAAACAATGGCTGCCAGGTGCTACTGATTCTCGAGTAAGTTAGCTAGCTTACGCGAGTAACTGCTGGTTAAAACTAAGAAATATGAATTATAGAATAGTTTAGCTAACTAGAAAACTGAATCACAGAATCTTTTAGCTAACTAGATCGATAGAATCAATGAGAAGTCACATTATCAAGTTTAACTACAATATTCGAATCACTGCTAAACTTCCCGGCAGTTTAGCTTATACAGAATATACAGAATAATCATTGCTAAACCCTCCAGGAGTTGCTGGGATCATGAAAGGAAGGAGCAGGCTTGAGATGTCAGCTAAACCACCCTACCTCTCTGGGGATTGTCCGGTAGAAGACAGGGCAGAAGTCCAGGGAGAGTCATGGCAGGCATGAGAGAAAGTCACGCAAAAACGAGAAAAGAACTTGATCTAAACTGATAACACGTGGCTTGCCTCCAATTACCCGCGCATACCTCTAGCCATAACTATGTGGCTAATTGGATTAACACGCGTTCTTACGTAAGCTTACTATACCACAGCTACTTCTGGGGCCAAGGTGAACGCGAATAGACTTAAAAGCCACTGTCAACTGTGCTTTTGCTGCAGTACAACAAGCGTTGAACTTGAATTGCACATGCACACACTTTCATAATACTCATTGTCAAAAAAGTTTTGAGTATAAGTTTCAGCATAATAGGTACCTAAATGAGCATAATAGGTAAAATTTTTGGGAATTGCTCAAAAGCATAATAGGCTAAAAAAAGAGCATAATAGCCTCAGGCCTAACCTTCTGCCACATTAAATGCTATGCATTCTGTACTACTTTCGTATTACCCGTAGACGCTTGCACGCGCCATAGCCCACCGACAACATGGATGTTGTCAGTTTCCAATCCCCATAAGGCTGATATGTATCTATGAAGAGGGCATTACCTCTAAGATCAGGAGAAGTAGCTATTGGCTAGCATAATGCACACTCTCTGCAGATCAGCCTACAGCTAAAGCCCCAAAGAGGAAAGAACAATCTGAAACTTGTGAGGTAGGTGGCTAGCTAGCTAGGTAGGAATAGTAGCCAGGTTCATTTGTGTTGTTGTTGTTATTGTTGTTGTTGTTGGTGTTGGTGTTGTTGTTGTTGTTGTTATTGTTGTTGCTGCTGCTGCTGCTGCCGTTGTTGTTGTTGGGAAGCTTCCTCTCTGGCTCCCTCCAATAGCCTGGTAGCTAGCTAACTAGTTTTTGTTTTTCCACTGCAGGATATGATTGATGCCCCTCAACCCAAGAAAACCAAAAAGCTCTCATCAAGTTATTTTTCACCAAGTATGTATGTTGACAACTGTAGACCATGAAAATTTCATGGGGTGAATTAAAGTGTGCATGCATAACTTGTAAAAATAGCTAGCTAGCTAGCTAGCTAAGGGCATCCCTGCATGCTGCAACTATAGTCTCGTCCCCAGGGCCTTCTGTGCATGCGCAAGAGCCTTGGGACAAACCCTCTGCTTTAGTATATAGCCTCGTCCCTAAGAAATAGAGCCTAGTATCAATTGTTTGCACATGCATGTACATACAGGCAATAATCTGAAAGTTTACTGAATGAGATTCCTTTTCTTTATTGATTTCGTCAAGTTTTTCCAAACCATTTGCTACTGCAGTACTTATTTGGTGCTCAGATTATTTTTTTTAACGAATAAACATCCATTTACAGAGAGTGTAGCTACGAGGAATATACAGAAGCCTCAGAATTCCGAGGCTAAAGCGAACAATTGATACCAGGCTCTCTTTTAGCAAAAGAGTGCCTGGGGCTGAGGCTACTTTAGTATAATGATGCATAAGGGTCATACAGGCATTGCCTCTAAGATCAGGAGAAGTAAGTAGCTCTTGGCTAGCATAATTACCATTGCTAAGCCACATTTAATTCATACAGACACTAGAACCTTATGCTCCATTTGTAAACGTTCTATAAAACTGACCACTTCGGGAAACTTACGTACCCATGGTCCTCGTAACAAAAGATGTCATGGTTCTCCAATTACTTCAATTTCTAGTAAGTGTCTGATTTGTGATATCATAGCTTGTTAAGTAGCCACTTTAATTCATGCAGCCCCAAAGAGGAAAGAACGATCCGAAACTTATGAGGTAGGTAGCTAGCTAGGTATAGGAACGGTAGCCAGGGTTCATTTTTTTTTGTTTTTATGTTGTTTTTATGTTGTTGTTGTTGTTGTTGTTGTTGTTGGGAAGCTTCTTCTCTGGCTCCCTCTAAATAGCCTGATAGCTAACTAGTTTTTTTTTTCCACTGCAGGATATGATTGATGCACCTCCACCCAAGAAACCCAAAAAGCCCTCATCAAGTGGTTTTTCACCAAGTATGTTGACAACTGTAGACCATGAAAATTTCATGGGGTGAAATTTTGTGAAGTAAAGATTTCTCACTACAATGTACATGGTAGTTGTTAGCCAGGTAGCTACTTTAGTTAGCTAGAAAGATGCTGCAACTATAATCTCGTCCCCAGGGCCTTCCGTGCACACACGAGAGCCTTGGGACAAACCCTCTGCTTTATATAGTAGCTATATAGCCTCGTCCCCAGGCTCAATATCAATTGTTTGCGCATGCGTGTACATACGGGCAATAGTTCACTGAATGAGATTTCTTTTCTTTATTGTTTTCATCCAGTTTTTCCATACCATTCACTACTGCAGACTTATGCTCCAAAAGACACTCTTTAGGCTAGTTTTATTATTTGGTGCTCATATTATTTATAAACATCCATTTACGGAGAAATATATGGAAGCCTCAGAATTCTGAACAACTATGTAGCTAGCAAAAGAGTGCCTGGGGCTGAGGCTACTTTAGTATAATGATGCATAATAATAGCTATTATTATAAGGTTGGATTAATCTTGATTCTCAAAAGTTAAGCTTGCAGGCAATAATTATATATAGCTGCAGTCATATTAGCCCTAGCCCTAGCCCTAGCCCTAGCCCCCTAGCCATTAGTAAAGATTTTCTCTCATTGATAACTATCATCATAATAGGAAAAGTTTATACTGATATCCTGAATGAAACCACTCGTAAAGAAGTTATTAAGCTATTCGAATCTGATTTAACTCTTGATATTGTGGTGATTGGTGAAGCTGGTATAGGAAAATCGACTTTGGTGAATGGTATAATCGGAAAAGAAGCAGCTCCAACTGGAGACTTTTCTCGATACGGCATCACTGCGAAAACAACGAGTTACATAGGTAATGTAGGCAGTGTGAAAATTTGTCTTTGGGATACACCAGGATTATTTGACCCGAGCCACAATACTGTGAGAGTTATGGCTGATATCAAACATTTAATTAACACTGCCGATCTTGTATATTTGTGCATCGATATGATTCCAGCAAGATTTCTCGAGGATGCCAAGGCTATAAAAATTATTAAAAAATTACCAACTATGAGCTCAGATATATGGGATAAAACTGTGATTATTTTGACACAAGCAAATGTGGTTGTTTCAAAGTTTTCACACAAGTATGATAAAGAGAAAGTTGAAGATGAATACAAAGACAAATTGTCTAAATGGAAAGAGTATATACGTGAACTTCTTCCACCCACTAATCAGATTCCAATCATCCCTGCTGGTTATCGTTTGCCAAGAATTATTGAAAGTGATGAAGAACTTTGGATCTCTTTGCTTTGGAGAGAAACGTGTAAAGTGATAAAAAAACCCGAAGCTCAAGCGGCTTTTATTAAAGCCAGCATACCAAGGTTCCAGAATGAAGTAAAAGAAGATCGAATCAAGGAGAAGAAATTATATGAACAGCCTATACAAGAGCCAGCTATCTCAGATCGCATATCATCCTTCATACAAGGTAGTGCAGCTGCTGCTGCTGCAACTGGCATTGGCGAAGCAATTTTAGCCGCCTGTGGTGTCACTACTGCATTGAATCCGGTTGGAATTGGGATCCTTGCTACGGCAGCTTTTTCTGGTGGTTTGTATAATGTATTGAGGAAAAAGGACTAGCTAGTAGATCAACTGTAGTTACTTCCATTATTGTTATTAGGAACTATCATGATTATTGTAGACTGTAGTTACTTCCATTATTAAATTTTGGTTATTTGGCTATTAGTTATTGTTTTTCCATTGCACTCACATTATTACACATGTACGCTGTATGTACATGTACTACATACATAAGAGGTCACCCCATTATCAGCACAAGCGAGCACAGATTCACATTCAGGTACCTCACCAGCTATGGCTGGTAGCTATATATATCACTGTCAAAGAAATCATAGCTATAATATTCCTATAGTTTGCCAAAGTTTGCTTGAGTAAACTTTGGCAAACTATAGCAAACTCAAGCAAACTTTGCAAACTATGGGCCAATAATTATTAAAGTGGAGCAAAATGTGGCAATACATACTGTAAAACAGGGCTTGGCAGGGACAGAAAAATAATGCTTGTAGATGAATTGTTGGTTAGAGCTGTGCCACTACAGGTATGTGCACGTGACGTCACATGTGTAATGCGCGCGCGTATCCGTAAGAGGTCAAAGGTTAAAGATGATTCTAAATATAGCGCTCCATCATCGAAGTCACTATGGCTGGTAAGTCGTACTTTATCAATGATCAGACCCAGGGCATAATGAAAAAGGTATTTGACCTCCCCTTCTTATTATATGTAGCTGCACCTAACTTTGGTGAAGTAGTTACGTTTCTAGAAGACTTAACAAAACGCGAGGAGGTGACAAGATTGGGGTTGAAACTGGGACTCTCAATGAGAAGACTGCGTCGTATGAGGCTGTTCCCTGAAGACATGATTGAGGCTTGGCTGAGAGGTGACGATGAAGTAGACAATCCATGCTGGGAGAGTTTGGCAATGGCACTGGAGGAAGTTGGTCACATTGGCATCGCCTCAAGCATCAAGAAATCCAAAGGCAAGAACAGTATGTTAATCCAATGTAGTGATATCAAAAAAGGCATGGTTTACAGGGGAAATTAACTGGTCAGTCACTGTATAGGAGTCATGAATGATTTTTGATGTGGAGCATTTAGTTGAAACTTTGTTCTTACAAATATTAAATGATGAACGCACAACTCTTGTATATCACAAATACAATCCAAATGTACCTTTTCAAATTCAGTCCTTTGCTCTGTCTGTAGTTACTGCCAAAGAAAATTCTTCACCGTCCAATTCAAGTGAAACTGCACACATGCGTTCCTATCTTAACCCAAGGCCGCTGTCACCTGAATTGCCTCCCCGTCGAGCTAGAGGAAGAGGACTAGGTATAACAGTAAGGAGAGAAATATCGTATGAATAAACTTTCCATGGCAAAAAACCTGTGATTTTATAGAATGGATTTAGCAATTTTTAATCCATAGGAATGATCACAACAGACAAGTCTTTCAGCCTTAGTTAATTTTTGGCCTTACTTTGTCTTTGTCTTGGTAAAATTCCTATTAACAACTATTTCACTGAAATTTTTACTTGCAGGGTTCATTTCAAGAAGCCCCCCCCCCCCCCCCCAGGAATTAGCTAGCTTTCGTAATGAGAATTCCACATACATGTACTGGTTTGTACTTGCCCCTCCTCAAATTTTTTTACTACGCATTTGACCTCCCCTTGAGCAAAATTCCCTGACTTGTATTTTTTAGGCAGTTGCAGGGAAGAAAACTTTCCTTGTTTAAAAAGTGGAGATTTATCACAAGACGAAAGAAACAGACTTAAGGGGAGATTAGTGGTTGAGAGTAAAGGAATGCGAGACAGATATGCAACTCTTCTCGTCCAAACTGATAGATCTCTGAACAGAAGGAACGTATCCATACAGTCCTTACATGCGTTCCTTCAACCTTACAATATTCCCGATCTAAATGAATCTGATGATGAAGTCAGTAAGATATTATTGAAGGCACTTGATCTCTGCTGGTTCTTCAGTTGTGCAGTCTTGAAGGATATTATTAAGAATTTCGGTACGAGTGTTGACAAAGAGAGGTTGGTTGAATATGAGGAAGCATTTGGGCTTTATGGTAAACGTAGATTCTCTGAAATACCTATGGATGCAGTAAACAATTCCGACAGAAAAGAAGGAAGTAAAATTTATGTTAAAGTGGATAAAAATTTCGACGTTCCTGCAGGGGAGGTTTTCAATATTGAGACTGAAATTTCAGATATATTGGGCAAACCTGTCTACTTAAATGGGGTGGAAAATGAATGCATCAAACTCACTTACTATATTCTTCATGAGCTGGATGAAGTTTTCCCTTTGAATGAGGAGCAAAAGGAGCGGCTTAGAGGAATAGGAGTGCTGAGAATATATGGTGAACACAATGAGTACTTCACTGTATCAAAAGGTATTGTGAGCGTTTTATCTGTCATTACTCTTACCGTTATGCCCATGTCTGATTTCCATAGGAGCTGAAAGTTTAGCACCTGTCGAAGCTCCTCCCACTGGAGATTTACTTCCATCATCACCAAAAAAGCCAAAATCATCATCACCACCTGCTCTAGGTACAGTGGAAACTGCTTTCCATACTAAGCCTCACTATTCTTCTTCTTAGGTGAAGAACCTGTTACAGATAAAATCACTCCTGAAAAAGCAGTGGAAGTCTTTACATCACACACGACACTGAACATTATGGTGGTGGGTCGATCAGGCATTGGGAAGTCCTCTCTAGTTAACGGCATTATTGGTAAAGTGGCGGCCGAGGTGAGTGAGTTGGGAGCAGTGGAAGTTGAAGGTGTTACCGAAATGATCCAGCAGTTCAAAGCCGAAGAAGCCAGCGTGACGATCACTTTCTGGGACACACCTGGACTGTTAGACCAAAGTGGTGACCCACAAATTGTCTTGGGGGAAATAAAGAAGAAGGTAGCTAATGTGGATCTCGTTTTTTATTGTATTGACATGACTCGTCCGAGGTTTTCCAAGGGAAGTGAGGAGAAAAAAGCCATGCAGAGATTCACTGAAACTGTTGGGGCAGACGTGTGGAATAAAGCTGTGATAGTACTGACTAAAGCAAATGCTGTTATCGGGTCATTAGCAGACACCACTAACAATGATAACAAAAAAATCCAAGAAGGTTACAAGCAGAATCTCTCTGATTGGATAAAGATGTTACAAGATGGGTTACGTCCAGTTACTGAGTTTGTCGATCAACTCCCAATTGTTCCTGCTGGCATATCTACCAAACCAATCATTGATGTAACAAGTCAAGAATATTGGCTCTCCGTTTTGTGGGAACAGGCCTACAAACGGATCAAGAGATCTGAAGGGCAAGTATCTCTGGTAAAAATGAACCTCCCGCGATTGAGAGATGAAGTGGAGATGTGTGATTTCGAGGACAAGGACTTATATGAGCAGCCAATTAAGATTGAGCCGTCCTTCACAAAGGATTTGCAAGTTTCCATGCAAGGGATAGTCACAGTGCAAGCTGCAGCTGATATTGGAGAAGCTATTTCATCTGTCTACCCAGTAGCTTCAACTCTAAACCGTGTCACATTAGGTATCATATCCGCTGCTTTTAAATATTCATGATTATTCTTGTTGCTGTTTCATAAATGAGTGGGAGGGGTGGGTACCCGTCACGCCTCCATATAGCTGGCCCGAAACTTGCTCTAGTTCGGACGGGATACTATAAAACAGGTCAAGAAAGGATAGTATGTCGCGGCATAAAGAAGATCAAAGGTTTGGTCAGAGAAGGGCGGTACCGAATGCTCCATTTCCGTATGGAATCTTAGAAAGATCGAGTTTATCCGATATCAGAGAAAAGCTTAAGGTGAGCTGGAAGAAAGTTTCCAGAGGTTGTTAATATTGGGGCACTGCTATTGTTAGGCAGCTGCATAGTATTGAATGGGCGTGGTCAGATAATTACTGTCATTCTGTATTAGGGCTCCAGAGATACATCAATAGAGTGGGAGGGTTCTCCTGCTGCCTCCAAAAGTCCAGAAATTACCTCTTCTCCAAGGACGAAACGAAGAAAGAAGGACACTGGCACACCTCGACAAAAACGGAGGCAAATGGAAACTGACATGCATTCAAAGGGGGAAAATGCAAAAGAGAAGAAAAATGAAACTACTCTAACATCTACATCGATGACGTTGCGTAGCGGAAGAGTTGCCTCTCCAGGGACACAAAAGAAGAAGCAGTCTACAAAGAAGCAATCTAAAAAATGGTCTACTGCTCATTCAGAAAAAGAAAGGGAGAGGAAGCTCACAGAGACGAGAGAAAAGAGGAAGAATGGATCTGCACTTAGAAAAGGGGAAACTGACGTTGATGGTGACACCTACACTTCAGCAAAACATGAGTCAGAAGAGGATTGTGTGGAGGATTCTAATAAAAGTAAGTTATTGTATCATGTGAGGCATGTGCAGTTAATTCAACTGGGAATTCACATAATAGACTAAGTATATTTATATAGTTATTGGGCCTGGCTGTATGATGCAATCTGCATTGTTCAATTTCAGGGCATCACACCAGATCACCTCAAGAACCGTACAGCAAAGAGTCCAGTTCAGAATGTCAGATAGTGTCACTGCAAGCACCATCCAGCGAAGAAGATGCATCTCCAGAACAATGTCCTACATCACAAGAACCATCCAAAGAAGAAGAAGTTCCTATGGAATGTCACCCCACATTACATGAAGAGCAAACTGATAAAGAAGCTTCTAGCACTGCTGCCACTGAGAATTCCATTGACAAGGAGCTGTTTGAATCTGAGACCTCTCTGGATATCATGGTGGTAGGTCAACCAGGCATTGGAAAATCGACTCTAGTGAATGGATTGATCGGTCAGAAAGTGGCAGAAGTCAGTGCTCTTGGTCGAGTGATGTTGGAGGATGTTACCAAGACTATTGAGAAATACAGCACCAAAGTAGGCACGGCAACGATCACTGTCTGGGACACGCCTGGACTGTTGGATCCCAGTGGAGACCCTGAGAAAGTCTTGGCTGATATACAAGAGAAGTGCACAAAAGTCGACCTCATTTTTCTCTGCATTAACATGTATGAGAAGCGATACCTCCATGGCAATATAGTACAGCAAATTCTCAAGCGATTCATCGAAGCTTTTGGCCACGATGTGTGGGAGAAAATCGTTATCGTTTTGATGAAAGCCAACATGGTTGTAAATGAACTCCGAGATCTCGGCAAAGATGTTGAAGAGGGTTATAAGCGTTCACTCTCTGATTGGCACCAGATCTTGCACCATGAACTGGGTCCAAATATAACGGTTCCGATAGTTCCTGTCGGCATACAGACCAGGCCTAAGATCATGAAGACAAGTGAACAGTATTGGCTTTCCAACTTGTGGCAGGAGACGTTCAGCAGAATGCAGCGACCAGAAGCAAGGGCGTCTCTCATCAAAGTGAGCCTTCCCAGATTGAAGCAGAAGATCGAGGAAAGTGATTTGAAAGGGAAAGAGTTGCATGAACAACCTATTGAGGTCACAACCTTCATAATGAAACTCATCCCCACAACAGGCAGTCAATACTGGAAGAAATTTAGGGGTTTTATTCCTTTTTGGTAGTATGTAGCAGTCAGTGTAGTAAAACTCTTATGATATTGTTCTAACATACACAACTGGTATGCCTAATAATTGGTTATCTAGTTTAGTTAAGGTCCCTGCCAAGATGGCAATTAGACCCGGTCAAGTCACTCATTGGATTTCCTGAAAAGGTGACAAACCAGCTTGAAACCAGGTACACCTTGTCTAACAGAAGTGAGTGGCCATCCAGGTGACATTCTGCAAGGCATGATCACCATGCAAATTTGATTACAGGTCTTTGTGTAGGCCTATATGCATAGTACACGCCCAACTTTTGTTGGGCTCCTGCGCATGCTCGTCATAAAATTAATTGTTTACATAACCTTTAACCAATAGTTATTTGTATTAAGTCTAGTCTATGAACATGGTGTGGTTGCCTGTAGAACTATGCCTCTCCTCAGCTATTAATGTACTGGCAGACAAACAGTGTGTAACTATACAGCCATTCTAGCCAGCATGACAAAAATAGTTGGCAGACCAATCAACATGACTTTAATAAAGCATCCAAATACAACCATCTTGCTCTCACAGAGTCTGCAACACGAAGCAAACGAAACACCAATGGAGGTGAATTGCCTGTAACAGATGACAGTGTAGCAATAGAGAAGGAAATAGAATACAAGTGTGATTATTGAAGTTCCTGTTCTGAAAGAGAAAACAGAGAAAAAAATGCCAGTCTCCAGTGGTAGTATCCACATAAACACAGCTCTCCAGACAATACCATAACTCAAAACAACCTTAAGCTTGTTCAAGTCTCCGTCTTTTTCATTTTTCTTCTTCAGTTGAAGAAGAACGCAATTTTTTTCAGTGTTCATGATGAGAAAGGCCAAGATGTACATTCCAGATACAAACATATTATGTGATACACGCTCATGAAGGAAGTCAACCAGAGGTTTAAGTTTGTCCCCTTGGGCCAGCTGTTCTTCCACTATGACGCATACTGTATGCATACCAAAACCTATGGTAACAAGAAACCCACACAGGAGAAAAATGAAGTTGTTTTTTAGACGTATTTTCCCTTCAGCGCTGATGTAGAATAAACTGTACGCAGAGAGGAAGAAAGCTAGTCCAGTACACTGAGTCAAAACGTGTAGAGATGATATTTTCACCTCTATCGAGTCACTTATCCTGGTGTTTTTCAGCCTGATTTCTGGGAAAAGGTTGGAGATAGCCGGAAGAGAGTTGTGTATCATCCACAGCATTAGCGTGGAGAGAAGGAGCAGAGAAGAAGAGCTGGCTTTGTCCATGAGACCTCTCGCACTGAAATCCAAACTGCAGCTCAGACGTAAAAGTTAGCTGCACGCACGCTGCGCGCACCACGCGAGCTAGCTTGTTATAGATCTATGCTCTATGCTCTTCAAGTGGTACATGGTAGCCACCCAACCAGAACATTGGTCATTGGTCATTGATTCATCACTCATATCATCTCAATCTCAATACACACTTCAGTACACAGTAGATATGATAACGAACCCAATACAGTGCAAGTGCAGTATCTTTGTCTGTCGTCGACCCTTTACCATACCAAACCCTTTACCAGGCCACATGGCCGGTATCATAAAGTACGAGCTTTTGCTGCTCGTCATCTACTTTGTGTCTGACTGCACTCCCAGAGTGAAAGAAGGTGATGGCGTCTCGCGGCGTTACCTGATCTACTCGGTTAACCCGGGAGAAGGCTTCAACCTTAGGAGAGACGTGCACATGAGGGCTGCTACACTGGTCAAGAAGTTGAGGACCACAGCTGTGAGTGGGGAGGACTGGATCCTCGTCCTCCCCCCGTGGCCTCACCTCTACCACTGGAAGAGCAGGTCCATTGACCAAATGAACTGGAAGTGGGAAAACTTCTTTGATGTGGCTCGTCTGGATGAGTATGTCCCTACAATAGAGTTTGAGGAGTATATCCAACAAGAGGGAACAAAGATAGATGAGGTAAATTGCCTAGGGCAGGTTAACCTTTGATACAGCAGCAAGTATTTGTGTGCTGTATGTGTGCACATGTTCTTTGATATCGATATCCCCTCCCCTTCAAACTTTAGGTCATTCGTCTTCAGAATTTTGAGAAATGGGACAGCTGGGAGGAGAAAGCAGAGACCACACCCTGCACCGTATCAATCCCCTACAAGGAGCTGAACTCTAGGAATCAGATAGGGACTGTGTTTGGAGTAGGGGATGTTGTCATTGGATCATTTCGCTGTCTCTCAGTCATGGGTTTCAGCCATACACTGATACCACAGCTTCAGAAAAGGTGATGGCAAATTTTTCTTCAGAGCAAGGGGTAATAATGATTGGTCAAAGGAACACTCATCAGGAAAGGGATGCCCCTAGTAATAATAACTTTAAATTATAAAGCGCTCTAGAATTTTTCTTTGAAATTTTTTCCCCCTAGGAGTACACTGGTGGAACGGTTTGAAGTGGTGTTGCATTCAGAATTTGGTGGGCTGGAGTATTGGATGGTGAGTAGAAACACTATTTGAGACCAGAATACCCCTTATGTGAGACCACCCTATAATAATGATTATCACGCACATTTGATGAATCTTCTTGTGAAGTCACTCAGAGTGATGCACACATACCCCTTACAGTGGCACCTCCAATAAGGGACACTCTGAAAGAGGACAAACCTCTCAGACAATCTAAAAGTACCTTTGTATGTACAAAATAACGAGGACAGCCTCTCTACAAAGGACAAAAGGATGGGGTAGTACATCATTTCGGATAGATTATATAATAAAGATGATTGACTTCATATTTTGTGTCACAGTCTCGGGCTAGTATGGTGTATGCCCAGCATTTGAGGGACGAGGGAAATAGGTTCATGCAGTCTTCCCTCAGCTATGACCCAGGAACAGGGAATGGGAGACAGAGTCCTCAGAACGGAGGTGGCAACTTCCTTTCCGTGCACCTCAGAAGGGCTGACTACAGGTATGCAAGGCCTGGTAAGGGAAAGCTGCGAAACTGGAGCATTAACTGATGGTGGATGATAATACAGATGAAATCCCTTCCTTGGAAGGAGCAGCCAAGCAAATCAACACACTAAAGCAACACCATGGCTTGAAGAAAGTCTTCTTAGCAACTGATGCTTCTCTATCAGGTATCAATTATGTATTGTACTATTGTTTCAAGGTTATATTTCCATTGTTCAGAACGCGAGACGTTTGCCAAGTTGGTAGAGGATGTGGTCTGGTACACACCATCTGAACACAATCTTCATCATTATGGTGATGGGGGTGTGGCCATTATAGACCAGTGGATTGCAGCTCATGCAAAATTCTTTATAGGTACAAAGTAGAACTTGACAATCGATAGTAAATGCAATTTCATGGTAATTATACAGGGTCTACTGAATCAACCTTTTCTTTTCGTATTCGTGAGGACCGCCAGCTAATGGGTTTTTCCAAGGAGAGTACTTACAATCAGCTCTGTGGGACAAAGTATGACGAAAATAACCACACCTCCTGTGACCCACCCACTTACTGGAAGGCACCTCAAGAAGTGCTGAAAAAGTTTGCAGACGACAGTCAAAGAACAGGACAATCCAGAACAGAGTTATAAAGTTACATATAAATTGATTGATTCATATTATGTACATAAAAGCACTTTAAAAGGTGAGGGGGTGCAGTTTTTGGTTGTTTTTTGTGGTGTGTTGTTATCATGTGCCAACTTTCCAGCCGATGACCTTGTCATCAAATCCAGCTGAAAAGAAGTTGCATTTCTCTGGGTTTGTGTGGCTCTCAGGTGACCAGGCCACACTGTAGACCATTCGTCGATGACCCTGCAGTGAGATAACATGTTTATATATATTTCCACAGTTGGCTAGTCCTCTCGTAACGGAAACTTACTCACTGTGACCACTCATGCCATGGGGTGGCCTTAATGGGGAGGTGGTCTCTTTAGGGATATCAAACCAATATTGGACACAGTCACAGACTCTTGTCCTTTGTAGAGAAGGTGACCTCTTTTGGAGGTTATTTTGTATGTACAAAGGTATTTTTAGATTGTCCTTTGTTGAGAGCTTGGAGGTTCCACTGTAGGGCTTAGCTAGGGAGCCCCTCCCTTCACACGATGGTTCGTACCTGTCTATTCCTTCGAGGGAGGTGAGCTACTCTGCTCCCCGTCAAGTCATAGAGTTTAATGTGCCTGTTGTCGAGGGGAACTGCTAAGATACCCCTGTCATCATGTGAGACTGATAATCTGTTCACTCCACAATCCAATCTGATTGAATCCACTGGCGAGCGCATGTTACGAAGATCCCAGATCTGGGAGAAAAATGAAGAGGGATTAAAATTAATAGAATTGGGGGTGACCCTTAATTATCCCTACTTTAATGGTGTGGTCATCAGACACACTGATGACATTCTCTGATAAAGGACAACCTCCCAACAAAGGATGCTCATTAGGACCCCTTCCCATAGCATTAGTACATTTTTAACCTCTGAGAAAATTACAACCTCTCTATTAAGGACAAAGTGGCTGATCCCAAAGTGTCCTTTACTCGGAGGTGCCACTGTACCGCCTTGCCCCTTAATTATCCCTACCTTAACGGTGTGGTCATCAGACCCACTGATGACATTCTCCTTGAGGCTGAAAACTGCAGAGTTGACAGCTTTGGAGTGGCCTTGAAAGACATTGACAGAGTGGATGGGTGGGGCTCGGAAGTCCCAGAGTCGGAATGTGGCATCCAGGGATGAAGTGACCAACAACTGCTGCTTTGGGTGAGTACAAACGTGTGTCAATTCCTGGTCATGGCCTATAAACAAGGTAAAGATGTGTGAACTGAAATGGAATGGACTGCGACCACTGCCAGTCAAATGACTAGGGGTCATGTATGTATATCAGGCTGCCAATCACATGACTACATACAAAGCCCAACATTATCAGTCACATGACTACGTACAAAACCAAATAATTTTTTTTTTCAACGCAGACACTTGTTGTCCTGACCTTCAAGAGAATGTATGACTTGGGCAGATTCAAAGTCCCACAGTTTAGCAGTGTGATCCCACGAGGCCGTCACCAGCTTGGCCCCATCCGGTAGCCAATCACAGCCCATTACAGGGGCTGGTGGAGAACAAATAAACGAATCAAAAGAAATCATCAAATTTTGTTCTTCTCACCTTTATGTTCATTGAGAGTGAGTATGGGAGTTTTTACTATGGTAACGGGGGATTGAGGAACTTGGTGTCCCTCCACGGGTGGGTCTATATCATCGTCTGAACAATACCGATCCTCCCCGGATGAATCTTGCTTCTGAAAATTGAGTCAAAGTTGAGATTCAAAGGTTAAGTGTAAGTACAATACAACAAAACAGATTTTTAGCCCCATACTTTGTCTAGACAATTCGTACCAATCTAGTAATTTCTTACTATTCTCTCAGCATTTGATCCAGTCCTCTGCCGAGGGGGTAGCGTCACATGACATTTCCATATATGGGTTGTGTTATCCCCGGAAACGGAGCATGCCAGATGCTCCTGGGGGTGGAAGGAGAGAGCGTTGACTGAGCCACTGTGACCCTGGTACTTCAACAAGAGGTTAGCAGAATCCGTATCCCATACACATGCTGTACCATCTGCAAATATAATTATATTATTTTACTACTTGTTCTCTGACGACCCTTTACCAATGAGTCTACCCACTGCTGATCCCTTCTTCTCTGCTGAGTGCTGACCCAATCTAATCTTTGATGACTCTACCCATTACATTGATTTTTATCTTCTGATGACCCTTTACCTGCTGAAGCTGTCCCAATGACTGGCATTCCGTTCCGAGCATGGGTAACATGCCACACCCCATCTCGGTGCCCAGCAAATACTCTGACTTGTGAACACTCAGTGGTGATTCCAGAACGATTCTACAAACGTGAAGTGATTGAAAAAATAACCAAACAGCAAAAGTGGACACTCCAAAAGAGGACAAAGGACAATACCTTTAACAACCTCAACAACCAAAGGACAAAAGGCCCTTAATTGTGTACCACAGTTTGTGTCAGATTCTCTATTGATTTGTGGGTATAGTGTGGTTTCCGTACTTGCTCAAAGTAAACAACATAATTATCTGCAAAACACATTCTTGATGGTTAGCTTGTCACTATTGCAATTACAAGCATTAAATTATTGTAAGTGCTAGCTAGCATAACTCATATCTACACTTAATGCTCATATGCTTGGTAACATGCCCACACATCATGTACAGAAATAAACTGTGATAGATCCAGGCATTCCTGTTATACTCCCTCTAGTACCTAATTTCATGGAGAAATTGAGGGTGGCGGAGGTTTACTCACCTTTTTTGATGGTGTGTAAGTCATGAGTTTCTTGGTGATAGCCTGTCCAGCTGCAAGTGAAAATAAACATTATACTAAGGACATGTCTCAATGACATTAATTAACCAAAGATGCCAAACATCACACTATTTAGCGGAAGACCCAACCCATACACTAAAGCCAGATGCAAGTTCTTCTCTTCCTGCTTTCAGTGTTGAATGGTAGCAATTGTACAGCAAGGATTCCCTGTGTTCCAGTACAAACATGTACCGAATCAGAGGAACTAACCCTGTGCCACACACACCACCATAAAAAAAGCTTTGAACATAAATTTCTGTCTCTCCTATGAATAATGTAGAGTAGAATAAGAGACAGCAGTACCCTATACAGTAGTGTGAAATTTTCGTGGGGTAAAATTTTTTAAAAAATTTGAAGTGTCGTTTTTGTGCTTTTGAAAATCCACAAAAAAATTTTATACAGTAATGGACTCCAATTGGTTGGCTATTTCATTGCTATGGACTCAGTACAAAAGACTTACAGTTTTTGATTTTGCTCCTGAGGGGGGCCCCGGAGAGGTAGGAAGGGGTGGGGGGAGCGATCATGGTCTCGGACATTACAAGACTGGTAGAGGGTACAGTCAACTCCTGGGGCATCTCCACGTTGCTCCGCTCGGCCATCATCTGTTCCAACTTCTCCACTCTCTCTTTCACTATGTATAATCATTATGCCGATCATGGACATTTCAAACAAGAAAGGATAAACTGAGCATGTGCACTTGACCCACCATGCTTGCATTTCCCTGATAATTATTATTACTTCAAATTCATAACACTCACCAAATTGGTGATAAAAACAAGTTGTACTAATAAGACATAACATAACCTAATATGGAACTGCTCCATAATAATAAACCTGCTTTGGAAAGATACTGGATCTAGATAAGTGTCCAGGCTACCCTGTAATGAGACCACCTCTCTACTAGGGATAGTGTCCAGACTACCCTGAAATGAGACCACCTCTCTACTAGGGATAGTGTCCAGACTACCCTGTAATGAGACCACCTCTCTACCAGGGAAATGCAAAGCATTGTGGGGCAAGCACACATGCTCAGTTTACCCAAGGTCCTCACAGTAATATTAGGACAATTATATATGATAGATAGATAGATATCAGTACATATATTTATATGTCTGCAAATATCATCACTAGTGTGGGTTATGGCCCAGACCGACAGTAAGCAGGTTTCAATATGTACACGAGTGTCACAATCACAATCCTTCACAGAACTGTACACTAACAGACATTAATACTTTGAAATGCTACTTGATCTGATTCCTCAATCAATTTCAGGGAATTGAGGACTTTTCAAGTAGCGTTGCATAATCATTAGTTGATTATAATCTACCTCAAAAAGGGAAAAATCAGAGAAATAAGGTAGTATTTCATCACATGATATGGTATATTGCAGCACTGTCAATATATATTGTATGCTATCATGTAATCTGCTTGGAAGACTAGATTAAAACTCGCACTCGGCCACAATGCGACTATTTATCAACACTGTCATAGAGCAATGGATGAGAAATAACAGCAACAATCCAAGGGAATACTTTTTTCCTTCATAATTCTCTTTCTTGATTGTCTCTTGGGAGATTTTACATACCCTTTTAAGGTGATAATATCACTATGGAAAACATCACTTATGGCTATGTAATTGCTAATCAGGTGGTATCTGCAGTGACAAGTCTCTCTCTCTCTCTCTCTCTCTCTCTCTCTCTCTCTCTCTCTCTCTCTCTCTCTCTCTCAGGTGTAAATTCATCCCTCCACATGGGAGGAGAATTTCAAATTCACCCTTAAAGCTGCCACATACCCCACATGCATGGAGAGACAGACACATGTACCACATGTACATATATGAACATGTACGGGACAACATGTACAGGACAAATAAATGTTCCATACAAGCTGCTCTTGCTTTACCCACACCAAGTGATTGATCAGAGCAAGCGGAGGAGAGCCAGTGCCAAACTGCCAATACAGGAATGTGTTTCTACAATCATTTGGATTCCAGGCTTGCTTGAGTTCCAAAGACTCTCTTATTAGGGAGCATGCCTGAGTCAGCCCTCACACAAAGCCTTATGAAATTGGTGGGCTTTACCCGGGAAAGGGGGAGGGGCAGGAGGAATAGAGTATGATCCTCTACTAAGCACCAGCTAGAACTCTAGACAGATTATAGATTACTGTTACAAGTAGCTGAAAATAACAGTGGTGGAACAAGTAGATATAGGACATTGACAAAGGGGCTTCAAGGTTTAGGGAGAAAAAAGAAGAAGCAATTTTACTGTGTGTTAGTATGGTAGGTTCCTGATTCCCACAATTAAACTGACTGTGGCCTTAAACTGTCTATAAAAACAATGTAGATGCTACTTGTCAGAGTTACATGCTGTTGAAGCCATAAGCCAGTATGTGTGTGGTAGTGACCTATTAATCATGGCCTTATAAAGTGAAGGTACATTAACTCATTAGTTGAAAACAACACTCCTCATTGTCAAAGTACTCACTGCGAACCAACAAGGAAAAAAAACCATGTTTACATGTTCTTTTAGAGTTGGCAAAAGAGTATTTTTTCCCTTCGTACTCGTCTTTGAAGGCGCTAATGGAAAGATTGTCACTTCCAAATGGACATAACACACAAATAAACACCGTAGAGTGTGTTTTTGTATGTGTAAATTTTAATGACTGGCAAGACAAAGATGTCCAACCAAATTTTTACTCATTAATTTCTCACCCTGCCCAAGTTCACATAGGTACAAAGTCTAGGGAGGAGGTGGACCCATAGGTACAAAGTCTAGGGAGGTGGACCCATAGGTACAAAGTCTAGGGAGGTGATTGGGGATAATTACTTGAATGATCATTTTATGCTAGCCAGATGTTATTTGTTGCAATGCTATTTTGATATCAATTCTCTCTCAGTATGACGTTGACCCCTTGTAACCCAATGCTTATTACCATGACAACATTGACAGCTGGTCCATCTGAAGCAAGTGCTCATCTAATAAAATTTAATACACCACATAGTACAAACGTGATCAGGAACAATTCAATTAACAATAAAGTAACCTTCTTATCCATGTCACCAGGCATTTTCAAG
The DNA here is from genome assembly GCA_963924555.1 of Crambe crambe. Lineage (NCBI taxonomy): Eukaryota > Metazoa > Porifera > Demospongiae > Poecilosclerida > Crambeidae > Crambe > Crambe crambe. The sequence continues at coordinate 6,993,380 of OZ004588.1, forward strand.
GGTTCCCCCTAAACAATACCTCGGTATGAATCAGTAATAAGGGAAGGAGGTCCCCCCCCTTAACATCGATAAATCGAAAGAAGTTTACTGATAGATGCATTGCCATTTGGGATAAACGAGCTAATGAGTAGTTGTCCAGTGATTGCAAGGAAACGTGTGACAAGAACATACGTGCTATCTACATGGTACCAATATCTGGCAGCCCTTAAAATCATAGTATTTACACCTACTCTACATACACGTCAGCAAAAACTTTCGTCAGGGGTTTTCTTATCACTTACTAAATGGATTGAACTTGGATCTCAAAAGTAACTACATAAAGTTCACCAAGTGAATCAATGCCAAGTAAAAAGTTGATTAACTTCCTAAATAGTACAGAAGAGAGTATTCAGACCAGACAATACTAATGACTTGGATGGAATACATTTCACTGCATAGAGCTGCTGCCATGCCAGCTCCTCTTATTCAGAGAGGTAGCCAACACATGCCAACATAACACCTCAGTCAATAATAAATATTTTATGGATGATGCAAGGAGAATCATAGTCACTGGCATCTAGGTCTATGATTTACTAAACTTACATGCTGCATTCTCAACGTGCATGGCTTCAAACTGCTGCTCAATTTGCCCGAATAACTCGAGCAGCTTAGCCCTGGCTCCATCAGGCATCCCAGGAGCAGAGTTCTCAGAACCACATGGTGGGGAACCAGAGAAGGTGTTGCGGCTGCTACTGCTTCCAATAGAGGTTTTCTTGCCCTTCTTATCACTCTTTTTGAAGGACATTTTCTTCTCACATATTGTTGTAGCCAGCTGCTAGCTACACTAATAGCCAGTTAGATACTCTGAATGAAGCCGCGAGATAACTAGCTTAAGTCCCGTAAACTGACGTATTTCTATCAAGTGCCACGGAGAGGTGATAGCTAGCTATTAAAAGTCCACCTGTTGTTTTTGTTTTTGCAGCATGAATGTCGGATTGCAGTAATGAGAGGTCAAAGTCCACTAATTGAATACAGCACTTGCGCGCGCATCTAAGGGGCGGGGCTAGGTAGAGTGGAGGCAAGAAAAAGAAAGAGAAAGGAGAGTCGACCCTTGCTTGCATACTTGGGGCACTACTGTAGAAGAATCAGAAAGTTAACTTTGACCAGATGACATCGGATCTCGTGGAGCTATGGACAATCCACAAGAGATTCTCAACACCTTGGAAGGTAGCTAGAATATTCACCTTGCTAGCAAATAGGCTACTGACTCAGACCATACTAGCATTGGTGCCCTGTCGCTGTATGTTAAACCATATTGTGGTATGGCTAGCTCACTAGCTAGATTAGGATGATCGATTAGTGTAAAATTGTGTTGACATGATGTCATTGGTAGCAGTGGCACATGCCCAATGTAATGTGTATTGTATGGATACGAAGCTATGTATGTTCTTTAAAGTTTCCACCAGGACATGATGCCCAGGGCCCCTCCTGAATTGGCAGCATGCTGTCTGCCCCACTTTGCTGCTGAGCAACTCGTGTGTTTTTTGTATAGAGGGGACTTTCCCACATACTCCTATAATAAAATATGCATCCACAGTAAGGTAACCATATCTCTCTCACTCCTATGCATCCACAATAAGGTAACCATATCTCTCTCACTCAGATGCCTTTCTGTTAGGAATCCTTTGATGGGCATGATACTCTTGTTTCAATTCAAGTTTGTGTAGATAGACCTTCTATTTTTGGCAATCCTTTTTTGACAGCTAGTGGACTGCACCCATAAACTACCACAGCTCTTGTTCCTCCATTATATTTTGTGTTGCTATAAGTAAATGACTTGTCTCATTGGTGGCTCGAGTGTTTATAAAATGCACTATGAACTACACAGCTCTTATTCGTCTAGTTGCTATAAGTAAATGACTTGTCTTATTGGTGGCTCAAATGTTTATAAAATATTGCACAGGATTAATGTGCCATTAACCATAACATTGGTTGCTACGTATACAAGTTGATACACAGCGATGGCCACCTGGTCCTTGCTATGCATACATGTTTATACTTCTCTCTAAGAAAGAGTGAAAATAACATTATACCAATGCTTGCTCTAGTAAGAGCGTGAAAGTTAGAACTTCCATCCCTCCCAACTAAGCTAGGATAACTGGTCGCCCAGTTAACATCTGGAGGTTATCTGTAAGGTCATTTACATTAAATTGTAACATCATAAAGACAATGATGGTTGTGTACAGCTTAAAACTGTCAGGTGTTAATAAGTGAGTAAGCTGAGCTCGTGAATATCAGAAATTCACGAGTGTTTGTTGAAATTCACAACACTCTGTAATGTGAAAGTTATTTGTGTTTAGTTATTGTGTGCACTACACTACACTAGAGCAATGCTCTGGCTGCTGAGTGATGTGGTGCTAAAGTCAGTAATAATACCTTATGTAACTTGCTTTCTCTCATGAATTTTTATTTTCTCTTTGTTAGATCCTTGGAGTGTGTTAGTCACTGTAACTATGGAACACACTCTTAGCAGTCATGCAGGTTCATGTTCATGATCAATGTGTAGTAATCTCAGTGAACTAACTAATCACATGCTATCAGTATGCCAACAGTATTGAACCACATATGAATCAATGCATAGTATGATATAATGATCATATGATTTGTGCACTCAATTCATCTAAAACCATGGATCTTATTCCATTCGTGTAAACCTTAAATCAGCACTGAATCATAATTGTAACGCCATATATGCTCATTCATATCTCGGTGACTCATTCGATTTCTTCACCTGATAGGGACTGTGGAACGCCTGAAGGTAATCTATGCTGATGGAGGGGAAGTCCCCCTTGACGACAACGTGCCTGAGGTCAGGCAGCTGTGCATCAGTGTGGAAGAAGTCCTCAGACATCAGCAGAAAGGTAAGGATGCAGGGGTAGAGGGAATCTAGTGTATGGTGATCTAGAAATAGTAACGTTAGTAATGTTTTTGGTATAGAAAAATCACAGACATGATTTCAGACTCTTTTTATTTATCTGTCTTCAGATAAGGTTAGCTTTTGGGGAGATAGACGAGACTATTGGAACTACTTAAGTGAAGTGGTGTCCACCATGAAGAGTCTTGATGGATGTGTAAGGAGAGTACAGGGCATATCTCAGGTATGTACAGAAACTGCCTGCTCCACATATTAGTACTGCTAGTATAGTATACTGCCTGCACATGTATAGTATACTGCCTGCACATGTATAGTATACTGCCTGCACATGTATAGTATACTGCCTGCACATGTATAGTATACTGCCTGCACATGTGTAGTATACTGTATAGTCTGCCTAGTGCCTACACATGTATAGTATACTGCCTGCACATGTATAGTATACTGCCTGCACATGTATAGTATACTGTATAGTCTACCTAGTGCCTACACATGTATAGTATACTGCCTGCACATGTATGCTGACTGCACACGTTTAGTATACTGCCTGAATATGTCCATCTTCTTCAATTTTCAGCTAACCACAGGTCAAAGTAAAGGACGTGCTCTAATTAGGGAGTGCTTATCGGAGCAGCTTCTTGCAGACTGCATTCAAAACTCCCTTAGCAACCGAAAGAGAACAAAGTTAGTCTCCATGTATCACTGCCAACTAACAGTTATCATGCTTACTCTACCTCATTTTAAGCCCTTGCACTGTCTATGTATCCTTGGATACACCATGGATACTACATATCTTCTATTAGTTCACCCTGCACTAATGAGCAATTAGCCTTTTAGTCGCATGTTTCAATCAGCTCCCCTTTCCTGTATGACTCGTTTCCTTTTCTCAATCATTAGGGAATGGTACCACCCCACCTCCATATTCCTCTCGGATGTCCACTCCCAACGTGTACTCAATGCCCTCTATGACCTTTCAGATGTGACCTTTAACCTCCCATTGGAAGGACTGGAGTTGGATGAAACATGGCCTTCTTTTGTGCTGTAAGCTTTTGCATCTTTACAGTGGAACCTCAAAGTAATGGACGCACTTGGGACCCAGCCTTTTATCCTTCATAGTAATGGACACACTTGGGACCCAGCCTTTAATGGACACACTTGGGACCCAGCTTTTAACCTTTGTAATGGACACACTTGGGACCCAGCCTTTTATCCTTCATAGTAATGGACACACTTGGGACCCAGCCTTTTATCCTTTGTAATGGACACACTTGGGACCCAGCCTTTAATGGACACACTTGGGACCCAGCTTTTAACCTTTGTAATGGACACACTTGGACCCAGCCTTTTATCCTTTGTAATGGACACACTTGGGACCCAGCCTTTTATCCTTTGTAATGGACACACTTGGGACTCGGCCTTTTATCCTTTGTAATGGACACACTTGGGACCCAGCCTTTTATCCTTCGTAGCTTTTGGAGGTTATATAGAGTGCATACTATGGTACTTTTCCTCTTTTGCTTTATTGGTTCGTTTCTATCCTCCTACAGGAAGTCTTTTCAAAGTAGAAGTGGGTCCTCCGAGAACCAGAATCAGTCCATCTCACCTCTCCTCAAAGTTCTTGGGAAGTCCACGCAAGTGGCCAAGGTGGCTGACAAGGACCGTCCAAAGGTAAGGTCACTAATTTAACTGCCACCTCTTCTCCCTCCTCCCCCTTCTTCCCCTCCCTTTATTGCCACTCCCCTTTTCTTCTTCCCTTCTCCCCTCCCTCTATTGCCACTCCCCTTTTCTTCCTCCCCTTTTATTGCCACTCTTCCTTCCCATTTGCCCCTCCCTTGTCACCGCTCCCCGTTTCTTCTTTCTCCCCATTTTCCCCTCCCATTAATTTTGCCACTCCTCAGCTAGCACTATTGGAGAGAGCCGTAGAAGAAGAGCCTTCAGAAATCTTCATCCGTCAAGAAATCCCCTTCGATCTGGAGCTGGTTAGCTCCCTTCTGGCCGATATTCGTGGCCTCCTCACTTCCTGTCAGTCCCAAAGTGGCCACTCCCTTTTCCTGATGCAGGCCTCGCTGCCAGAGCTGAAGGTGGCCAAGTTGGACGACATCACTTCCTGTTTGAGCTTGCTCAAGAATTACATCACTTCCTGGTCACATGACCTCTCCAAGAAAGGCAGCAAGTTGATTGATGAGAACAGAGCACTAAAGGTGAACCTGCTCACCTAATATTGGGGGGTCTATGCCTTCAGTTCTTCCCCCTATGCCTTATCATTCATTACTGGTGGCTTCTACACCAGGAGCCCTCTAATCATTCCTTCATGCATGGTGATCATCGTCTTGCTCCTACGCCTTCAATGATAGTGGAGTGACCCGGGGGTGTGGTCTCATTACAGGGTGGTTAGGTCTCACTCTGTCAGGTTGTCAACAAAGTCACATTCTTTTGACCACTTTGAGAATACACTCGTTTGTGCTTGTCACTGTGACACGACTATTCTTATTCGTCCTGTAGGACAAACAGGCTGACCTGGAGATGCAGCTGCAAGAGACCATTGAAGAGAGTGAGAGTTCAGAGACTGACCTTATCAACCAACTCCAGGTACGTACTGTAGTGCATGTGTCGTCCATTAGGGAGGAATGAAGACTTCATTATCTTGAAAGAAGAACAACAACTGCATATTGATATCTCTCTCTCTCCTCCTCCTCCTCCTCCTCCTCTCTTCTCCTCTGTCTCTCCCTCTCTCAAACAAGCAGAAGTCACGAGAAGAGCTGAAATCTTTTTCTTCTGATTCTCAAAGAACCCTGGAAGAGAACGATCGTCTGACAGTAGAGTTGAGTCAAGCTAGAGACAAGGTGAGAGGCTTTTGACAAGTTCTTGTGATGATGATCTTAGTGTACTGTCCATTGCAGGTTGGTTGTCAGGGGATAGGTGGATACATTTTGTCCTATGGTTTACACAACTGCATGGATTGAATAGGACATAAAAGGCGGATTTCTTAGGTCCTTTTAAGCCATTACCTATTTCTCATTCCTTATGGACAACCATCCTGAAATCTACAGTAATCATGTGATAGGCCATCATGGTTTAGTTCCCTGTAAGGTTACCATTATTATAACGGGTACCAATTTTTAGCTAGTTCAAAGTTCAAACTGATATTGATTATAACTCATATATCGAAACTTTCTTTGTAGCTGCTAAAGTAATACCTTGAAATCACAAAATTTTGTCCCATACCTTAAGGCAATTAATTTGATAATGATATTCATAGATGCCATGAAACCCACTGCATGGTGATACACTTCTTGTGGTATAAAAGCAATGGAATGTGGTGGTTAGCTTTGAGCACTTCCATATCTTTTATAAGATAAGCTTGTAGTAGATTAAGTGAATTTTTGGAAAGCTCTTGGAGCTTGTACTCTAAATAATGTGCACCATGTGCAAGGACAGCTACATGGTGTAAATTTTTGTGGTTTTACAAAATTGCACATTATTTGTAGCCTTTTGGTATTCCAGTACTACCCACAACATGGTATGCAGTAATTAATTTTTTAATTATATTCATAGTTGCTGTTAAACCCAATGTGATTTTTTGCACTGCAGTGATTATATAAATGTATTGTGGGGTCTCCATCTGTAGTGGTGTAATACTAGTGTTGTTTTTCCACTAGTCAGTCACATATTTAACTCTTCAATTTTTGGAAAGCTCTGTGAGCTTGCATGTTTCAAATGTCTCTCTGAAAGAAATTTCATAGTGACTAGTGATTCATGATCTCTCTCTCTCTAACTTTTGGAAAGCTCAAAGACTCTGTCAGACCATGGCCTTTAAATTGAGTGAAAAAGTCCTCCAGTACAAGTAAACTGAGAAGAACACAATAGCATTAATCAGACCAAAAGCATTTGACCTTTTGACCCAGCAAATGGCGGTGTGGTAAAGAACTCCTCATTATGACCACTATAATTTCTCAATTCTTCAGGTTTCAAAACCCAGCTCATGGAGTGGGTGATCAGCTCTCTGCTGGTGTTTTAAAAAATATTAATTTTGGCCAAGAATTGGGCAGATATGGCAAATGACAATGAAACCATAAGAGTGTTTTAATCATATTCATAGCCATATTACTAAACCCAACAAGCATTTCACTACATTAGTGTGTATAAATGTCATCCAACTGTTGAATCTCTACTGTTTTTTGAATGTGTTCTTCAATTTTTGGAAAGCTCTATGAGCTTGACTATGTTGTAACCCACCCAACCCATCCTGCTGCTAACTCCTGTAGTATTATTTCAAAGTGTGTCATGTGACATTGAATAGCATTGAAATAATAGTGACATCAATAGTGCAATCATGTGACATCAATAGTACAATCATGTGATATGATGAAAGTGAAAATAGTCACATCTTCCCACAGCTGCGGGAGTTGGAGGCAATGAACTTTGACCTGGAAGAGCAGCTGGTGCAATGTGGGACAGACGGGGGAGAGGAGGAGGGGAGACAGAGACGCTTCACCATCATAGAGAGCAACCTTCAAGATAAGACCCAGGTAGGTACAGGATTAGACCCAGCATTTTGTAAGACAAGTTGTCCTCTTTTGGAGGTTTTTTTGTATAGAGTGTATTATACAAAGAGAGTCACTGAAGTACTTTCAACTTTTTGTTCATTTGTAACTGAGGTCATCATATTATTTTGAGTTGACTCTCTCTCTCTCTCTCTCTCTCTCTCTCTCTCTCTCTCTCTCTCTCTCTCTCTCTCTCTCTCTCTCTCTCTCTCTCTCTCTCTCTCTCTCTCTCTCTCTCTCTCTCTCTCTCTCTCTCTCTCTCTCTCTCTCTCTCTCTCTCTCTCTCTCTCTCTCTCTCTCTCTCTCTCTCTCTCTCTCTCTCTCTCTCTCTCTCTCTCTCTCTCTCTCTCTCTCTCTCTCTCTCTCTCTCTCTCTCTCTCTCTCTCTCTCTCTCTCTCTCTCCCCCTCCAGGAAGTGGCTGAACTGGTTCTCAAGCTAGAAGAGATGGAGAGAGAAAATTTGCAACTCCAGAGAGACTTAAATGATGCTAGGATTGAACTGGGGAATCAGGCCATGGTGAACGAGGTTCATCGCCACTCTGAGGAGTCCCTGAAGCAGCTGCAAGTGGAAAACAAAGTGATTGAGGAAAGAGAGACATCTCTCAAAGCCAAATGTCAGGAGTTCCATTCTCAGAACCAATCTTTGATGAACAGACTGGAAGAAATGAGGGTTGAGATGGAACGGGAATCGGAAGAGAGGTCTAAGCTTGTGTCTAAAAATCAATCCCTGACTGAAGAATTAAGAGTTGCGGTGGAACGGAATTCTGATGAAAAATCAAAACTTGAATCTCGGAACCAGTCTCTGACCAAAGATCTAGAGGAACTGAGGTCTACTTTGGAATCTCGGAATCTGGCTCATACAGAAGAGTTGGATGAATTACGGGTTAGAATGGAACGGGAATTTGGTGATAAATTGAAGCAGGAATCAGACAAGTGGGCATCAGTGGAGCAGGAACGAGACAGGTTTAAAGCAGAATTGGAAGAGATGGACAATATGGTGGAGGACAAAACATCTTCCCTTAAGTTCAAACTCAGTTCTCAGAACATTGAACTTCAGCAAGTTAGAGAGGTAAAGTGGGGAGAGAGAGAGAGAGAGAGAGAGAGAGAGAGAGAGAGAGAGAGAGAGAGAGAGAGAGACTGCTATTGTAGTTCCAATAGAGGGTTTGGGGTAAGTTTTGTGCATTTCGTATGACACAGCAATGTCTGTATGTCCGTACACCTACGTAGCATTGCTCCAAGAAGGATAGGAGTATCTCGGAGCTGCACAGTCAGGTGAGGAACCTGGAGAGTCAACTTGGGGAGGTGAGGGAGCGATGTGAGGAAGCAGAGAAACAAGTGGAGGAACTCAAGCTGGAGCTGCAGGACGTGGAGGGTGTCCTCCACAACCAACAAGACGAGATGGGCTCCCTCCACCAACAACTGGAAGAGGTGAGTGAAGTCAAAGGTGAAAGTGAGTGAATGGACTCACTCTTGGTGCTCATTTCCACTGATTAGAGGGGAGGCCTCATTTAAGTGGTAGACACATGATACATAACAGGGAGTATTAAGGGACATCATCTGTTCAAGTGGGTCATTCCCCCTTATAATCAGTACATCACGAAATGTGATGACTCAGCATAATAGCATGTGTGCTAACGTAGCAAGTGGTAGCATTTTATTATCACAGGGGTGGTCTCATTTTGGGGGTGCAGACTAGAGGTACATCATCACTGTGTAATAATGTACTTCTCATAATTATGGGGAAAACCCTGATTAACTCATTTCCCTCCCCCTTCCCGACCTTACGCTATCCCAGAAAACTCTGAGTCGGGATCATGAGAGAGCCTCGATGCTGAGACAGCAGTCGGAGTGGGACTCCACCCACCAGCAGCAACTGGCAAAGAACATGGAATTGAAACAGGAAGTGAGTCGCTTGACTACTGAAAATGATGACATGAGGCACGCTTTCAAGAAATTGCTGGAGTGAGTCACACTTTGAGTCATCATGATTTTTTTAAATATCACATCTCTCTCTCTCCCTCCCTCCCTCCCTCCTTCTCTCCCTCCCTCCCTCCCTCCCTCTCTCCCTCCCTCCCTCCCTCCCTCCCTCCTTCCCTCTCTCCCTCCCTCTCTCCCTCCCTCCTTCCCTCCCTCTCTCCCTCCCTCCCTCCCTCTCTCCCTCCCTCCCTCTCTCCCTCCCTCCCTCCCTCCCTCCCTCCCTCCCTCTCTCCCTCTCTCCCTCCCTCCTTCCCTCTCTCCCTCCCTCTCTCCCTCCCTCCCTCCTTCCCTCTCTCCCTCCCTCCCTCCCTCCCTCCCTCCCTCCCTCCCTCTCTCCCTCCCTCTCTCCCTCCCTCCTTCCCTCTCTCCCTCCCTCCTTCCCTCTCTCCCTCCCTCCTTCCCTCTCTCCCTCCCTCCTTCCTTTCCCCTCAGACAAAAAGTAACGCTCTGGCAGCATGCAGACTACCTTGAACAGGAGCAGATCGCCATGGCTACATGGTTGGACAGCAAGACCATCACCGAGTGCATGAGCTGCAACATGGCTTTCACTGTCTTTGCCCGCAAGGTCAGTGGGTATGGTCATGTGAATAGCTTTCAAGATGGTGATTTATGTCCTGTATGTGTTGTAGCATCACTGTCGATCTTGTGGCAAGGTCTTCTGCACCAAGTGTTGTGAGAAAAAGCTTCAACTTGCTGTCAGCAAGTAAGAATTCTTTTTGTACCTTACATTACCCCTCATGCTTCACATAACAACAACAACAACAACAACAACAACAAAACACTCACTTTTTCCTTCTGTCCTCCAGGGACCCAGCTCGTGTCTGTGACAACTGCTTCAATAAGATCCTTCAAAAGAGAACGCCATTTGCCGCATCAGTCATCAACAATTTACTAGAAACAGCAGAAAGCTTTAGCTCATCACAGGTGCGCACACCTTCCACGCCCCCCAGGTCAAACCGGAGTCCAGTTCCCCAGAGGGACCACACAGGAGCCCTTCAGAGAGACCCCAATGCTTCCATTATGCCTTCAAGTAGCAACTCACTCAATATCGAGAGGACTGTGGAATTAAGTGGCAACAGGTAACCATGCCAATGATGTGGTAGGCACTAAATAGAACATAAATCAGGCCCTCCATATAATTACTAGCCCCTTAACAGGGTACCTTAATTATTATTATTATTTATTATTGAGCATTCTTGCTTTTTAGCCTCCAAGCAAAATTGCTTGTTCAGAATCCTGATCTGGAGGAAGAAGATGGAAGGACCAAACAAGACGAACAACAACGAAGCCACTCTAACAGCCTGGGGCAAAGCAGCAGCAGCTCTAACTCCCTTGAAAATACCTTCAAAATCCCCTCCAGAACTGTCTTATCAGCAGAAGAAGCGACAGGTACTCAAGAGGGACTAGCTAGTTCTTATCGGAGTGTGAATTCGATGGAGTATTCAGTCGAGCCTGACATTAAGCAGCGCGAGATGGAGGAGAAAAAGCCTGAAAATTCCGTTTACTCCATCTCTGACACCGATTTCCATATAAGGTCAGTCCGAGGAGAGACGGTGGATGAGGACTATTGTCTGATCGATACCGAACCGACTGAACCCACGGGAGGGTCTTTTCCTGTTGGATTAGATGATCCAGGGAGCTTGCGTCTAGATGTCAGTGCACTTGCCTCCAAACTAGCTACATTGGATGATGGAGAACCCCAGGAGGACCATGAGGAAGGGGACACTTCGAAGAAGAGATGGTCGATTGGATCAGGGAGGGAGGGGTGCATGGAGAACACTGAGGTGATGTTGGATGGGGGAGGGATGCATAAGGTAGCGGTGAGCATCAGGAAGTACGGAACAGCAATATCGTGGGAGTTCAGTACTGAACCAAAGGGGATCGCCTTTGGGATCTGGTACATGGAGACAAAAGAAAGTTCCAAAGAAGAAGAGGTGAGTCCTACATACAGTGAAGAATGGACACTCTGAACAAAGGACGCCTCTACACTTGTTGCTGTCTCATGCACCATATTTGTGTATTAAATGACCTCTGACCCCTCTATAAAGGACAATTTCAGTGGCCCCAACTTATCTGTTATTCAGAGGTACATCAATGCTTGAAATGATTCCATACCTTTGCTACAGAAGACCAGGGGAGGGTAAGACCCTACTATTTGATCTCCTGTTGTGGGAACCCCTGTGTTAATTATAATATTATTTTTATGATTTGGTTTTGCTTTGTTTTTTCAGGTGCTGCCTCTGAAGAGATGTGTTTCCCACAAGGCAACTTTGACTGGGGAGTACTGCGCTCAGAAGAAAGGCGTCTACATTCTCAAGTTCGACAACTGTCATTCCAAGTGAGCCTCACGTGATCATCGCATGACAGATTGATGATCATCATACGACATTAGAGAAAGTTGATGTTCTCATGCTCATGATTATCACATGGTTATCACATGATCCCTTGCAGGTACTCTGGTAGAAAACTTCTTTACAAGGTGTGGACTCGACCTCCAAGCTAATGGCAACATTGCACGATTGAATTTTGTCGCATCATATTAATAATATTAAATAGAACCATCTATTATTTTATATGCAACACACACTTTGTTCATTTCATCTGTGGATTTATAATTTTGTAGGAGTATCATGTTAGCACTGCAGTACAACAGGTGCATGATAATTATATTGATATGTTATAATCACTCACTACTGCACCGTCACAATGGCAATCCATTCAAGATAACATTGTATGCCCATATTTCATTATGCTCCACAATAATGCATGACACATGAGCATGCACTATATAAGGCCAGGATGAATCAATCTCACATTTCAATGTACGACATATTGAGATAACATACAGTGAACTCTGAACTTTTCCCCAATGAGGGGGGTAATTAATTGAAATTAGTGGTAGGTGGGGTTTGGGTGGTGGGAGCCAGTGCGGTGACGTGGAAGGTTATATGTGGGTCAGTCTTTGATTTCTACCAACACAATGTCATTCTCTCTCAAGTTCAGTACATCGTGATCAGCTTTCAGAGGCAAAAGTTTTCCATCCACATTCTTAGTGTACAAACCTAGTGGTAAAGGGTTTACAAAGAATAAAACTTGATTATGGTAAAGGGTCGTCATGCATATAACTTACCTGTTACGTGTTCACCAGAGCACCCCCACTTTCTGGTGCTCCAAATGACAAGAGAGTTGTAAAGGTCGTAATATTTGTCAATTTGAAGGACATCAGGTTTCTACACAAAAATAACTGAATTCACTACATACACTTAGAAATACTAAAAAGATTCTCCACTGTACATGGAACCTTTATAATTTTTATGTACTACTGGAACCTCTTTTTAACACACCACTTATACATTACATCATAGATATTATAATATACCCAGGATAGAAAACTAGGCCTGATCTGTGTTAAAGGAAAAGATGGCTATTTTCTATCTTTGTCTTTGTAGTACTGAATGAGTTGCATAAAATGTGCTTTAGGTTCACCATTAATTTCAATAGTAAGTAGGCTAAGCCAGATGTACTAAAGAGAGAATGAGCTAGAGGGAGCTTCAGCGCAAGTTCACTGTTTTTCATCAGTGATCAGTAAAGTTTTCTTAATACTCGAATAAGAAGAGTAATCTCTTTCTCCTTTTTGGTTGCTATGCTGGTTGCTAGATGCAATTTAACACAACCTGCCCCATTTTGTTTTGTTGTTTTGTTTTATTGTTGTTTTTAAATACAGGAGGTGATTGGAGGTTTTTTATCCTGGGAACGTATCCATGACTACATTTAATGCATTACCCTGTCTCCTTGTTCTTTTAGTCTAATTCCAATCTTTTTGGGGGCTGGGTTGCAAGTCTCAAAGTGAAGCTCGGCATTCTTGATGTTGTTACTATTTGAGCATCTGTTGGTGGTAACTGCTCGTCCCATCAGTACCACTGTGTACTTTGAACTCGGGTAGAGCGTGTTGTAGGGTATGAACTCTGCCCTCTGTGCACGGGCATCGTAGTTGATGCGACCTTTTACTGGATTTAATGATGGGTCGACAGAATTGCAGTGAACCTACAATAGAGCATCATAACCAGAATAATTAACAAATACTACTTTTGACGTGGTCAAATTGATTTATTCTTAAAAGGGGATATTGGCATTGCCCCTCACTTAATTGATCTTTGATCTTGTGTGTATACAATAGAGACCACCTCTCCATTAAGGTCACTCCACCATGTCCCAACAGCACATCAGCCATTTCAACCTCCCTAAGGAGACCACCTCTCCATTAAGGTCACTCCACCATGTCCCAACAGCACCCATTCCAGCTATTTCAACCTCCCTAAGGAGACCACCTCTCCATTAAGGTCACTCCACCATGTCCCAACAGCACATCAGCCATTTCAACCTCCCTAAAGAGACCACCTTTCTATTAATTAAGGTCACTTCACCTGTCCCAACAGCACCTATTCCACATCTCCAACCTCCCTAAAGAGACCACCTCTCTAGTAAGGTCACTCCACCAGCACCTATTTAAAGAGACCACCTCCACTCCACCATGTCCCAACAGCACCTATTCCAACATCCCTAAAGAGACCACCTCTCTGGTAAGGACACTTGTTCACAGTAAACCTGTACTATAAATATACACAGGTCATGCTGTGAAGGCTTATCGATAACCATCACTCTAAAATACATTTGCACCCATGGAAACAACCTCAATCATAAAAACAGGAAAGAGGGGAAAAAACATCTCCACTACCCACCAGTGTACTAACATCATTCACTACCCACCAGCCGTCAGTATATTAAGGGCAGAGTGCCAGAAGGGAAATCCTTTTGTAGGTCAAATTTTTCTCCCGATTATAAAAACAATCCTACATAAAATGTCAGTACACAGAGCCACAAGTCACACACACACTCAGAGGGTTCAAGCATTAGAAAAATCCGAAATATGACTTGAACATTTGACCACATTTCTATGTGGCTGGCAATAAGGGAATGGATTTTCTAACAGACATAACATAACAGGGGAATATTCACTCAGGATACTTGACTCTATCAACCATTTTCATTTTGTGGTGGTATTGTGAATGTTTGTTGTGCTATGAAATAGTCAGTGTAGTGTTGATTTCAGGATGGGTGTCCACAAGGAAATAGCTTTACAAGGACCATCCTATCCATGCAGTTGTATAAACCATGTAGCTAGCTAGCTGCCTAATCCCCACCTGCAAATGACTAAGAACTCACTTCAAATAGTTTGTTGATGCTAACAGTTTTGACATCACGATCAAATACAACAAAGATGGTACTTCCCAAAGCAACATCTGTCGCATTGTCCTTAGGTTGGTTCTCTATCACATGATTGGTCAGATTGTCGGAGGCATTTGAGTCAGATGCTACGTCACTAGTGGAGAGACGTCTGTTAGCCATTGCAGCCCTCTATTGTAGAGAGAGAGAGAGAGAGAGAGAGAGAGAGAGAGAGAGAGAGAGAGAGAGAGAGAGAGAGAGAGAGAGAGAGAGAGAGAGAGAGAGAGAGAGAATCAAAGATGACAGGGGCTCCTTCTCTGTACTCTCTCAGACTTACAGCAGCTTCAGGCTTCCTATCCCTGGACACCATAGTGTGAGAGCGTCTCTCCAGCCCCCTGGGAGGCACTGGGGGAGTTCCTGAACTTCCAGATCCAGTTGCGGATAGGGTAGCCTGTTGGCTGTATCTGGAACCAGTAGAGGTTGGCGGGCCTGGCGGGAAAGACTGGTCGTAGATGTTTTCTTCTCTTGGGGTAGGGGAATAAGCGCCTGAAGCAGCCTCTGCCGCTTTACTGCTGCTGTTAGAGCTCGTGTTATTCCCCATGTCTGGTGGTAGCGCTACTTGGTTTACATGTATACAAAATTAATGGTCTATTATAAAGTTCAAAGGTTAAGCGAAAATAATGACATCACTGATAGGTATGCGTACGCGCGCGCATCTATTAAAAATTTTTTAAATTAATCTAGCTAATAATTTAGTGATGGAATAGGTCAGGTGATCAACAATAATAATTTTCTCGGGTGTGACACAATAAAAAATTGGGGTCAGGTGATCAAACTATAAAACATTCTAATAATGAAGACATTTAACGATATGAAGTAAAATTATTGTTATTGCAGTCCACATTCAAGCTATTTCACTTGGTTTTGCGATTGTGCCTGTAGCAAGTGATCCAAATATTGTGTTTCTTCAGATAAGGTACAAACAAAGGTCTCCATGTCTCCCACGACCATGTTGTTGCTAGGAGACATATGGTGCGATATCATGTTGATGTAGGCATCCATGCCTTCCCCACTGAGGTGTTCTTGACTCAGCATCCCCTCGTGGGGACCAGAAAAACTCTCACCGCTGTGCTCAAAATGGCGGAGAGGGATGGTGGGATTCATATACCCATTCACGTGTGGTCCGAATCCCATACTGCTATGTTCCCCATTCCCATACTCCATTTCCATTCCACCATTGAAATTATGCTGCATGGATTCTGGTAGAGGAAGAGGTGTGGTTTTCGAGAAGCTATTTCTTCTCAAATCAGAGGGTAAATTTTCGAGGAGATCGTCACTAAGTTCACTCCCGGAATAAGAATATTGAGAGCTCTGGGATGAATACTGCCATGGCCTGGAGCTGTTGGACACATCATCGCTATGCCGGCGGACATTACTGCCTTGCTGTTGGTGGTCAAGGCGAGGATGAGGGAAGGAGTTACTGGCTCGTAGAGAGTGCTTTTGTGGGAAGCTGGTTCCTTCCATGCCGCCTTGAGGGCCTAAGATGTGATTGGGCAGGATAGATCCTGCTGCAGGCGATGTGGGGTTCAGCCTGAGTGGATCACTGTTGCTGCATGGAGAAGACATACGGGAGCTGTTGGAAGAGAAGGTAGAGTAAGAATTTGTCATGTTGCTGCTTCGCAGACTACTGCTGATGATGCTAGCTCCATCGATGTCATCAGGGGATTTCCCTGCCTTTGGACCTGGGGAGAAGCTTCTAGTGCTGGAGTATCCACTGGAGGCTGTCCTATTGTGCTTTGATCGATTTATTGTCCCCCCAAACATGAAATCTCCACTGTGATGGTGGCGTGCACTATTTGAAGTGTGTATTTCCCCAGGTAAATGGCGGGAGGAGGAATTTGTGGCATGGGGGAGGGGTATGTAATGCTGGGATCCTGGGGAGAGACTGGAGTACTGGCTAGCCGGAGAAGATTGGAAAGGTGGAGATTGAAAATGATGGCTCGTTTGCTGTGGCATCAAGTGTGAGTGATTGGAGATGGCGTTCTGACTCACCAGTGTGTCAATTCGCTCTCGCTGTCGGCTATCCCTTGAAACGGTAGTCATGTGAGACTTGACCCCACCTCCAATATCAGCAGGATCGCTCAGCCTCTGTTCCTGTAGGATCCTGGAGATCTCATCCTCTTGAAGAGCTGAATATTCTGTCTCGTAGCCGGAGGAATTGTAACCAGTCTGCGAGGACGACACGTACCCCTGTGAGCTTCCCGAGATGTACCCCTGAGAACCTCCTGAGCCATCGTATTCTCCCATCATTCCCCCCACACTGAATCCTCCAGTTCTCATGGAGGAGGACGTGGGGGTGGCATTTGGCTTCATCTTCTTTTCAACTTTGCGTGGTTTGTTAGTTTTCTTGGAGTTGCCGGAGGATTTCAGATTTGCTATTTCAGCAGAACTCTCTTCATCGGCACCTGACATTGGATCTTGGTCCTCAGTACGTGCCTGTGGGTATGGTTAGGGTGTAGTTAAAAGACTGCACATGTCTTAAAATTGTAGCTATAATAATAATTGTCATGCATTGAGGTAATCTCTCTCAACTAAGGTACCTTGGACTTTGACCCCATGCAATCCTATTCAAATAAAATTTAAACTACTAGCTAACATGTTTACAGAATATAAATGAAAATCCATCCTAAGATATCAAGATACATACATAGCCAACATGCAAAGCTCAAGGAGCAATGATCTTAGCTAGGGTCCCTAGACTAGCTTCCTCTTTACGTGCGTGAAACCATTATCTGCAACTTGAGTGCTCTCTTGTTACCTTTTTGTTGACTTGACAGTTTTTCATGTGTTTCCTGCGAGAGCTGGGATCCGTGTAGCGTTTCATGCAGCCAGGATTAGGGCAGGCATACGGTTTCTGCAGAAAATAAATCATTATGACGGATTATAATGACATCACAGCATCACAACAATTTTTGTGGGGTCAAATTTTTGTTGGCTTTTGAGACTTCACTATAAAAATACATTGCTTTTTTTCAAGATCACAAAACTTTCTCCTAAGAAAACAATTTTAATATCAGGACAACTTTTATGCAGAAAATTATCGTGCATGGGGTTAAATTTTCGTTGGCTTTTGAAGCTGCACTGTCTAGTACACCATCTCATCTTAATACTTTTTTCAAGATCATGAAACTTTCTCCTAAGAAAACAATTTGCATTCTATGGTTGATCGTTGACTCGTCAATTTCCTTTTGAGGAGGGAATTTTAATCATCTAAAAGAAAGATTAATCGACTTGCATTAGATGTGATTAGCAACAGACTGCATATTCAATGATCGTAATTTCATTAGATCGACGCGAAAGACAGCTAATTACAGATCAGAGTGTAGCAGTTACTCATCCAAAACTGTGATTCCCAATGAGTATTCTGATTGGTCATGTTGAATAATCTATAGCTAGCTATCTTCAGTCATAAGCAGAGGTGAGTGGTATTTGAGAGAAGTTGCCATGAGACATTACCCTCACCTGTTAACTATATTATTTCTGGCTAAAAAGATTTTCAGCTATAGCTAAGCAGAATTATTTGCATTTAGCAACTAAAGCATTTAGCAAATAAAGCCACCAACACTCCAACATGAATTTTCCTAGCTGTGAAAAGGTCTTTCAGTCTTTCGGGTAAAGATTGTGACACTTCTGCATGGAGAGCCTCAGACCTCAAACTTGAGAGATTGTAGCTAGCTAGCTAGAAGGAGGTAAAAGAAGCTGCAGTGCTAGTTAACTAAAGCCTCCAATATGAACTTTCCTGTGCTTATTTCTGCAGCTTCTTTTACCTCCTTCTGCTACAATCTCTGAGACTCTCCATGCAGTAAGTGTCACAATCTTCATCATCTGCCTTAGCTATGTGCATGCCTATAGTGAATTATGCATGAACTGAGTACACACAGCACAAGTCTCAAGAAATGCTCATTAAGTGAGGTGTATAGTAACATCAGAGAGGCAAGCTAAAATAATTTCATCTATATGAGTCCAGAGACAAATCAGAAGCATACAGACATTGAGCAAGCTATATTTAGCTATGCAATAGTCCAAGAGAAATTACAAGTAGTACAATCATTATTATGAACTGTTATGTCTTGTGATTCACAAGAGAATGCTGCACAATTCAAAAGTACACACATGCAGTGAATGCAACACAATGAGCAACAACAGCCTTGCCTGGCCTGGGGGGCTTTTTTGCAATGTCTATACACAGAGCTATGAATTCATTAGTAAGACTGCCAATAATGCACTCTTATGTTCTTAATGTCATTCACAAAGGCCATTAATTGCAAGCAAGTTGCAGCTAATATTGCTAGACATGATTTGGGACCATGAAGGTCGTTGAAGTAGCTCAGCATATTGAGTATGGTTTCCAATGCACTGCTTGCTCAGTCCCTTAATGGAAGACATTTCTAAGTCTCCACTGACTCCACTAGACTAAATGCAAGGTCCGAAAAACTTAAAATCCCCAACAGTATGTAGTTAGTCATTGCTTTCTCCTCCACCTGCCAAAATGACATGGACAATTGTATAGCTAACCTCGGTGTCTGTATGCTTCTGTTTCGTGTGTGGACTCCTATAGACCAACATATAGCTCCTCTCTCTGATGTGAGCTACTACACCTCACTTAGTAGATCAATGTAGCATTTTTTTTTTCATTTCGTGCTTGAGACTTGTGCTGCGTGTGTGCTCCATAGGCACATGGGCATGCATTCTTTCCATGCACTTATAGTATTTTAATTGTTTCTGCTAACTGGGATATTATCTTGGGAGGAGACTCTTCTACACAGCTGGGATGAAGAGAGAGAGAGAGAGAGAGAGCAACGCGTGGAATATTTCAAGAATTTGAAGCATAACTAATTATGATTTGGAAGGCATTGCAATCCTACACATTTATACACACATAGCAACCCTCTCACCACACAAATTCAGATTGGTAGGAACAAGCTAAGCTTAGAAAACATTCCCCCTGGCACACACACCGCATGCACTCCACAGAAATATCCAGAACTATTTTTAGAATTATCACCAAATTCCTTTCTCTGTCTGGTTGTGATTTTGCGTTGGCTGGTTTGTTTTCTGGCTTCAAGGCTGAATGATTTGGTTCAAGGTAAGGTTGAGTAATGAAATTTTTCCACCAAATTAGATCACGTCGAGTTCACGGGGTATCTGATTATTATGAATTTGGAGTGTGTGTTTATTTTCCGAGCATTTAACAAAAGGAAAAATCTCTTCTGGACTCTGCGATGAAAGAGAGATGAGGAAATCTATCCTGTAAACAGCATTGGATGGTTGCCTTGGAGAATTTGAATCTGACTCAGAAGAATTTGTCATCTAAAATGCCATTTTGAGATTTTGTCTAAATGACACTGGAAAAGAAAATGCTACTAAAAAAAAGTTGTCTTCAGGTCAAATTAACAATGATTTTGTGTGTGTGTGTGTGTGTGTGTGTGTGTGTGTGTGTGTGTGTGTGTGTGAGAGAGAGAGAGAGAGAGAGAGAGAGAGAGAGAGAGAGAGAGAGAGAGAGAGAGAGAGAGAGAGAGAGAGAGTACAGCCAGATAATCTCCATTCTCTTGAATGCAACTCGACCCAAAATAGTAATAAAATTGTGTGCTAAAAATAGAATATTTATAACACCTTAAATAATCATGTCTCTAGGGATATGTATCTCTCTCTTACGCTCCATTAAAGAGTCTAAGGACTATAATGCCTGGTGGACTGGCTATCACGTTCTCACATAAACAGCACTGCTGTTTACATCCATTGTGTCTGTGTGAGTCACAATGGCAACAGTTAGTGTAGGAGGAGAGGAGTGTGCATTCCTGCTCAAGCAGCCGCATCGTTGCTCAGTTGATTGCAGATGTCAGGGGGATAGGGGGCATTAACCCTTCCATTTTCACTAATCTAATTCCTAATAATCGTCTGCTAACCTTTCCCATCTTCTGCCTTTCCGCATCTTCACAATTGTTGAAATCAGATCTTTTAATCGTCTTGCAGTCATTGTATAGAGAAATCATTATACTTAACTATAGTTGCTAAGTGTAGACCACATCCATATCATCACTACATTATCCATGCATCAGTGTGTTCACCTTTCACCTTGAGTCTAAGTCTTTAAAACTGCTATAATTTCCTCAAATCTCAAAGAAATTCCCACTTCAAGACATCAGCAGAGAGCGTGGGCTCTTTATTGGCATTTGAAGTTCAACATTTAAGTGTGAATGCAAAATTGACTTCACCTATTAATTATTAATCATTCACATGCTTTTACATTGTAGTGGTTATGAGGTTGCGCACGCCTGTGTGGATCTGATGACCACTAGGTCACCTTCTCCATTTCAACCACAGAATGGACTTTTGACAAGTCCCCCCCCCCCCCCTTGAGGTCACCTCAAAGGTCATTACTCCATCGTCTTTGTAACACAAGCTCATTTTATTAATTTTTTCCCAGCACAACTATAGCCAGCTGGTTGGTTATTAATTATAGATCTGATTACTCCACAGTGATTAATTCATTATGCAGGGTTTACCTCATCAGAATGAGTCCTGTTCATGTGCTTGGCACAATCGGAAGCATTGGAAAAGGCCTTGCCACACCCCTCATACTTGCACACGTAGGGCCTCTCTCCTGTGTGGGACCGGAGGTGTGTCTTCAGGTTCTCCAGCCGGGAGTATGCCTTGGTGCAACCTTCATACTATATATAACACAAAAGAATATAAATAGATGTTTTTTACATCTCCTAATGTATATTTGAAAGTCCTAATGTGAGACCAGGTACTTATCTCTATCCCTCTCTAATTAAATATGGTTATGTTCTCTTATTTTGGCCCTGAAATAGGGACATCTCTCTAATCAGGATACCTCTCTAATCAGGACACCTCTCTAATCAGGACACCTCTCTAATCAGGACGCCTCTCTAATCAGGACGCCTCTCTAATCAGGACACCTCTCTAATCAGGACACCTCTCTAATCAGTACACCTCTCTAATCAGGACACCTCTCTCCAATCAAACAAGACACCTCTCCAATCAGGACAAACACGTACCCATTCCGAAATTAGGACACCTCTCTAACTAATCAGGCACTTTGTAGTGCACGTCCTTTCAACTGTACAGAGGGACTCAACCTCCTTGCTAGAGGCAATTAACTGCTGCTGAAATACTATTACTGCAAGCTAATCTGCCTGCTTTTTCCAACATCAATTATCCCAATAGCCCATTTCACTACAAACAACCTCTCCTCTAACATCTGTCCACTTAGAAGTCCAATTAAAGAGGAATCCAGAGAACAAGACACTGAATCTGCTTAACCATTGACCTCTGAATGAACTGTAGACTGGAGGGGGACTCACTTAGTGCATTCACACCTTCTTCTCATTCTTTAAGGGCTTAGGTATGAATATTCATGAGACAAACATTTATCTGTCAGCCACAATAATGATATTCATGATTTCGTTGCCATGGAGCTGGCTAAATATCTCAGGGAGAGTAGTATTGGGTTTCTATTGCAGATGTTCATAAATATTATTCATTTGAGTCAACAAACAAAGGTTTTGCAAGAGATGGTGCTGAAGCAAAAAAAATCGAAACTGTGTTAGGAAATGAATAGTCCAATGACCCAATTATTATGCAGGGGCTTACCCTGCTTCCAATAATTATACATGGGTTTTGTTGTTGTTGTTGTTGTTTTTTTGTTGTTTTTTTTCCATTTAAATTGCCACAATTTATCTGGCCTGGGAGACTAGCAAAAATCGGATGTAGTTGGGGGAAAAAAGGATGTAACAGGGGTAACCCCTATTAATTAATAGTCTAAGTTTTTAGTACATCTCTCTCTCTCTCTCTCTCTCTCTCTCTCTCTCTCTCTCTCTCTCTCTCTCTCTCTCTCTCTCCTGCCAAAAAGGATCAAATTGAGGATTTTCCCCGGGAAATTGGAACTAATTGCAACTTCCTTCAATTTTCTGGTGACCTCTAAACCGCCACCTTTGAGCTTGAAGCAGTTCAAATAGAAACATACACCTGCAATAATCTATAGCCAGTTATAACTTCTAGAAGTGTTCTGGATTTTCATAATGTTGCTGCCATGTCACTGCTATGTGCAATATGAATACTGAGATCATGACTAATGCACTTCTGAATCAGAAGAGTAGCCTATAAAGATTCCATGTTATACTGTCTTCGCCAGGTGTAAAAATAGATCGATGACTTGTTCTATTAATTATTATGCCAATGAAACAGTATCTCTAGCTGGTGGCTTTCATTTTTTCCCCCTCCATGTAATGAGTAAGAATGTGTTTATCCAGTCAGCCCTGAAATTCCTCGGATTCTCTCACCACTTCAGCCTGCTCATTAATGTTTAATGCTGAGTCTCGTCATGGTGTTACTCATTATTACCCAAGCATGCCACCTGGTATCACGGAAAAAAATCTCGTGGTTGCCATAGCTTCTCGATCATCTAGTGCATAGTGCATTCCAGCACCATCCATGCTTGAGTAAAAGATAAATAAACAGAATTGCAGTCATTATCTTCCATAGAATTCTGCGAGGTGCCATGCTGAACTATAATAGATCAAAATTTGCATTGGCCAAAAAAAAATTTATGTAAAAATTTCTCTAGATACTAGCTAGAGTGCAGCTAGCTGAGAGTAACAACAACAACAACAACAGCAACAACAACAACAACAACAACAACAAGTAATTCCATAATTTTAGCCGGCACTAAACTTTACAAGAAAAATTGCTAGCTCACTATTATTTTTGGGAGCTCTATTTATATCTGAGACTGCAATGGGTACTTCTGTCATGATATGGAGCAATGCTAATTATTACATCCAATTTTTTTTTTTTTTTCCCAAGGCAATGTAGGGTTCGTGGTGTCTGTGCATTCAAATGACTCTAATTACACGTTTGATGTGTTTTTTCATGAATATCTTCAGCATTATTCATGGCTTGAAGTCATCCTCGTAATTTTTTGATAACATCATGTGACCTCCTTTAACCACAACAATTTATTATTGGTCTATTATCAACCAGAGGAGAGGGAGAGGCTGCGGAAAATTGCTTAGCTATAAGTTTTTTGAACTTTTGAAAAAATATCCTTTTAGCTCTCTAAGGATACATGTCCATGGTTACAATATTATCATTATATTTGGTATTTTTTTATTTTTCAGTCGGTTTTGTTTGTTATTCTGCACTGAACTATAGCACATTGACAGTTGTTACTCCATGATTGAGAATTAAGTGGCAGGATGTGGCTATTTTCATAACAAAAGAGAAGGAGTAAAAGAGGGAGTCATTGCAAGGAAATGGTTGCAAGTAACTTATTACCTATGCAATCATTCAATAGATAACCCTATGTGATCATTGGTCTCATGCACGGATATCACAATCAGTAACTGAAAACAGGCAGACCTTATTGGGACAAGCCATAATACCAGAACCTTCGATCTGGTCATTTACTTCATCCGTATGCTATTACTCGATGTGCATGACTTCTGGTAACCTGATACTTGTACTTAGTCATGTAGGCGAGGTATCGTTCGCTGTATAAGCTGTGATCATCGGCTCAAAATGCTGACTAAATTCAACTGGAGGAGGGACAGAATATAGACTGGTGGTGTCGTTTGACAGACTCGTGATAAAACCAACTCAAGTGTTGCAATACAATAGGGAAAAAGGAAGGGAAATATTAGGAACCGATGTTGTTTGTGCTTATATGGAAACGGGGGGGAAAGATGAAGCATCCCAACCCACATGTACAAGTATGCAAGGAGGGGAACAAAACTAAATCAATGGTTCAAGTTGAAATAATAACTGCAGAGGAATGCGACAAAGTTTATTGATTATTGGTATATACTAAGATTTAATCATTGGTTTTCATGATGGCAATGATACTATAATTTTAACAACTAAAGTCTATTTGGATTCATCTGGTACTTTCAATTCTTAACTAGTTTAATGCATCAGCAGAGAGCTGATTATCCACTCTCTCTGTTGGTGTTTGAAATTTGAAATTTGGTTAAGAATTGAGAAAGTTACAGCAGTTATAGTGAATGATCAAGGTACCAACCAGGTGAATGCAAATAGACTTTACTATACTAAATGAATTATCCATTGTCTAGATCATCATGAACCTTTCCTTTCATGCAATTATTATCTAATTATAGGGACTTACTGTGCACTTGTGAGGCTTCTCTCCCGTATGGCGTCTCATGTGCACGAGGAGCATGTACTGCGCCTTGAAGGGCTTCCTTTCTCGCACGCACCCAGTCCAGTGACACACGAACTCTTTCCTGCTGTCGCGGTAAATGTGGTCGTTGTTCACGTGTCGCACTAGGTCGTCCAGATCGTCGCACTGTTTGTTGCAGTTGGACCATCGGCAGAGGTTATTATGAGGTTCCTCCACGCTGGGGTAGCTGTAGTAAACCCTCTTCTGCTTGTCTTGGTCGCTCACACTGTTATCAATGATTCCAAGCTTTGTCTCAAATTCGCACTCGTTGCCGTTTGACATCATCACTGAGTAGTCAGTCTGATCCGAATGCATTATTTCTTCTTCCTCTGATCCGATGAAACCCCCGGGTTCTTCCTGAACAGTCTCGAGACCAAGCGGTATTAGTGGCGGAGGAGGAATCAGGGGATCCTCGTGCAAGTGAGGTTCCATTTTGATATTTGCACCACACCCTCCGAAAAAGTGATAGTCTTCCAAATTATCATTCTGATTGTGCAGGTTTGCAGTGGGACAGTGAAGAGATTCAGGACTAGTATCCATTTCTTTCTTCACTTGGACTACTTCTCCATCAGTCGCTAACTCACTTTGCTGGTTGCTGAAGAGATAATGATTGCCAGAGGCACTTGGGACGGGATAATTTCCGCTGCGAAGTGACACTTGTAAAGGTCTCGAGTATGGAGGTTGACGGTGCATGTTTGCACTGCTGAAAAGAGAAGGACTGAGGTGACCGATGGAGCCTGCTGAACTACCACGGGAATTCGTAATGTAGTTAACGAGTGACGTGGGGGAAGTTCGAATGAGGCTGTTAAAATCGAGAGAGCTGGAAGAGAGGTTGGGAGAGATGGAGAGAGCTCTCTTTCGATTGAGTCTGTCGGCTGTTTGTGGACTGAACGTCCCAGATCCTATTGGAGTTGGAAATTCACCTTCAAATGAAAAGGCAGAGCTGAGATTTGGCATGAGTTGGGAGGCAGAAGTCGGTGTTCCAGTCTGACTCGGAAATTCTGGAGAGATGAGGCTGCGAAGCATGTCACTGCTTGTCCTTCTTGTAGGGTAGTCTGCAGTGCTGCTCTGCCTTGCAGCAGTGGAGCTGTTAGTAGCTGATCCAGGCACTTGGTTTTGCTTATTGCTACTGTGGAATTGCCTTGCATTTCGCATATCCCCTGGGGCAGTTTGGAGCTGAGCAGCTGTTGGCCTTTCGGCGTTTTCCAATTCGCAGCTTCTCTCGTTCGAGTTATTATTATTGTTAGTGTCCATTGCTTCGGGAGAAGGAATCCTTTCTTTCTTAACTTGAATTTCCCCGCTTTGTCGAGGCTTCTCCATAGGTACAGAAGCCATGCTAGCTATCGTTGAGCTCGCAGTTTTAATAGCTGGATAGCACTGAAGCAAAAATCAGCTGAAGCAAAAGTGACCCACCGGTATAAACTGCAGATTTGATCGAATGTATGCGCATGAAAACAGATGCTAGCCTGGATGCGTGGGGAGTGGAGGAGGATAAGAATTTATAAATTTATTTTTATAGGCTATATATAGCTAGATTAATAATGTTAGCACACTCTTATCTCTTGCTCTTATCACATTCGCTAGATGCATCTTAAGTTCACATCTTAAGTTTTCACAGCTGGTGGAGATGCTAATTTTGATGTCCTGATCTTTACAAGCTACAGCTGATTTTTGCACAAAGTGTCAAGCAAGCTAGGAAGGAGGTGGGGCATGTGCATGCAGCTGGCTAGCTTGGCTAGTTACCTCAAAACCGCACTTACTTTTTAGCTTTTTCCATGTAACTGCCGCAATATCTTCCTTTCTGGTTTGTGTATTACCACTTGTTTTGTTAATAATAGAGTAAATAAGAAAATAGTAAACAATGCAGCTTGCACTTAAAAATTATACCGTATATTTATTTATACGAAAATTCATCGCGAAAAATTTTATAAGTTGACATGTAAACAATGTATACCGCAGGATAAACACCATCTCCCCCAAGATACGTGGACTAAATGTGGTGTAAGAGAATCAGCTAGCTTAGCAGGCCTCGAGCTACCAACTCTACCAGTGAGGCGTCCTTGTGGAGCGCCAGGACTGGATAGAAGCGAGGCTGAACTTGTGAAGAGCCACTAAGTTGTGGTGAAGTTTGAAGCAGAGATTTGTACTGGTTGGTTTTCACACATGGCTTCATTGAAATGTCGAACTAACGGTCACATTGCGGCTAATCAGGTAAAACGCATTGTGGTCGCTGATGGATGTTTGTGGCTAGATAGCTAGTTTTTTTTTTGCTGGGATATAGCCAGAGCCTGAGGCTCGGGTAGCTAGCTAGATGACTGCGTTTTAAGATAGCCATCACAGCTTTTTTGTGGGCAGCCGAATTAGGCTCCAGTCCTAAGGTCTTGCCAAAAGCCAAGACATGTGGCATATTCCAGACCGATTGCACTCTCTGTTCTAATTATCAGTTATTATTCTGTAATATTTTCGTATTAATGTTTACGAGAGCTTAGTGGTAGATTTATAGAGCTGATAACGCAGTTTACTTCGCTAGCACAGAGTCAGCTGGAGTCGTGTCGTGCAAGAGAAGAAGCGGAGGCCAGTCTGACGGGCCAGTAATTGCAAGAATTGGACAGAATAGAACCCTGCTTGAAACCATAGGAAAATTAGTTGGAAACTGTTGCAAGAAGAGCTGATCTCATCTTAGCTATTGAAATCAAAAATCAAGCATTAGAAGTAGTGCAGAAGCAGAAGGAAATAGAATTACAGGCTGTAGAGCACTGGGCAGCTATCTGACTCTACAGACCAAAGTGTAGGCTCCTTCTGAGTTTATAAGGAGGTGCCAATTGAAATGTCAGAGACTTTGACATGAGAGGCTATGGAATATGGGCTCTTTCTTGACCAGGCTTTGGTTCGATCACACCCTGGGACGTGGGTCTGCCCACCATGTTCCAAACCATTCCGATTCTGAGTCCAGCAGTTTGTGTGATTCAATCGACACCTGTTCCACGTTGGACAGTGTCTCGCTCTCTGCGGCTCTGGAATGGAATGGAAATTTCCCAGTATCTCATTCCAATTATCTCTCGGCATTGCAGGGTCCATCTCCATGTCACATTACTGCAATCAAAAAGCTGAATCAGGACCTCCTGCTAAGGTGGGTTTGATAAGAATGATATACCACAGAGACAATGAAAGAATAATGGTTTATTGTACTCCGTCTGTAAACCATTGTTACTTATATGCATTTCTCTCGTCTTTGGTGCTTGAAATGATACAGCACTTGATAATAGTCCTACTATCCCACAGCAATTTAACAAGACAATTGATTGAACAAATGGAGAAATTAGTCAGAAAATGATATTTTCTGCTGAGAGAGATAATGCACATAGCAGGAGCCATGTGCAAATCAACTGACTAATTATCTGTTTAGTCAACCCCTATCCACCTGGCCAGCAGCTGATCAACAGTTATAGTGCAGCTGGTTTTTGCACTCTCCACCTTGTCCCCATTCTTCAGCACAGTGCTTGAAATACATATAAGTGCTTGAGCACAGCCTAACCATCCAGTACCATGTAATGTAGGGTCCTCCCCAGTCATCTTAATGCATAGTGGGCCACTATGCCTAATATCTTGCCACCATGCCTTCAGTTCTTCCCCCTATGACAATGTCTTGCCACTATGCCTTCAGTTCTTCCCCCTATGACAATGTCTTGCCACTATGCCTTCCCTATGACAATGTCTTGCCACCATGCCTTCAGTTCTTCCCCCTATGACAATGTCTTGCCACTATGCCTTCAGTTCTTGCCCCTATGCCTTACTTAATGGAGTCTGTATAATGCTTCCCTCAGGAGACATCTCAATGGGCCCCTCCCTTTTATGGTCGTCATGGTCTTGCCCCTTAAATCCTGGGGAGAACCCTGTAATAGTTCTTTCCAGCTTTGCACCATACATGAGATCTTTTATAGTACAGTAATGGAGTATATAACATGAATCTTTACATGATGCTGTGGGAAATTTAGTACTGCATAGCATTGCAAGGTGCTGACTCTGCTGAATTATCAACAGTGCCTTTGAACACAGTTTATATTGTTTTTTGTTTTCATGGAAACATTTGTTACTGCACAAACCATAGCTCCCCACTGTTCAAGATAAGTTGTAAAGTAACCAAAGGAAAGAATAGCATACAATGACAGAAGCAATGGTTTGTCTATTTTTCATCAAAGGTAACCCTTGCAGAATATCCATATAGAACATCCATGCATTATTCTGGTGCAAGCTCGAGGTTAGAAATAATTTGACATTTCTATACCTGTGATAGTCAGCAGTAATCAGTAAATATTCCTATCCCTGCATGTACGTAACGTACCTTGTTCTTAGCTGCATAGCACTCGTGAATCGTGTCCAGGCATTATCCCACCCTTGTGTGTCAGCGATGCCTTTATTCCATGCTAAGGCATTTCCAGTGTACTTATTGCATGTATCACAACTTCACAAGTCCTGTGCCCTCCATTAGGAGCACTATGTTAATGTAATGCCAGTGATTCCCTGTATTGATACATGTGGTGATTATGTGTGGAACATGATAGAGGGTATGGTCATCTATAGGCCATTCACTCTTGAGCTCTAACTATCCACTTGACTACATTCTCACTTTGGGTACAAATTAAGTGTTTTAATGACAGGGGTGTCCTGATTTCAAACTATCCATTCAACTACATTGGTCCAAATTAAGTATTTAGGGATATTCTCAGGGACTTGACGTCCTATTTAACATGATATCCAATTTTTCTATTTCTGGTATAGAGTGTTTTCTTTCCTGGATGTGGTGTCATTGTGTCGGTGTGCTCAAGTCTCCAAGGTAAAATTTTAGACTGAAATAATATTATGATGATGGTTTTAAGAGAGAGATAAAGATGGTCTTCTTCTATTTTTAACCCCCCCCCCCCCCCCCCCCCCCCCCCAAAGCATAATTGTTATTTTTAAATAAAAAACAGAATACACAAATGGTCTGCTAATGTTTGTTCTCTGCATGTGTTTGACATATGTGGTTAAAGGTCCTTCATTCTACACAGGTTTAGTGTCTAGTGCTTCCTTTGGAGTTGACTGTCTACAATACTACATGTAGCCAGTTAGCGTGAATGAATGAACTTTGAACCCACTACAGTGCTATGTTACTATTAATTAACAATTAATTTTAACCGTTGAAGTTCATCTCTCTCTCTCTCTCTCTCTCTCTCTCTCTCTCTCAATACAGGCATGGCATGATTTAGCTCTTCATGGAAGCAACTGGAAGCGTGTGGATCTCTTTGAGTTTCAAGTCACCATCGAGGTGTGGCTAGTTAATAAGTACTTCATTCTCCCCAAATGTAGACCTTAAAACAACAAATCTGTATCTCCTCAAATATGGAACTAGTCGGACGAAAGAAATGTACCATTTCTGATTGAATTAGTGTTACCTTTAATGTGTCATTGCCGTTAATAACATGTCCTCATTTGGCAATGAGTGGCTATAGTCAGGTTAATAACCTGGCAGTGACCCAGGGTCCATCTGGTGGAAGTTAGAAACGAGGAACAATGCAATCAGCACAAGAAGTTATTGTGCTACCTACCTGTGTTTTGAAGTTCACTTCCCCTCGATTAAAATGCTCTCAAACAGGGATTGTGAGGGAAAGATACATTGTAACCCAATTTGGAATACACTTAAAAGCCTCTCTCTCTCTCTCTCTCTCTCTCTCTCTCTCTCTCTCTCTCTCTCTCTCTCTCTCTCTCTCTCTCTCTCTCTCTCTCTCCCCCTCTCTCTCCCTCTCCCTCTTGCAGGGTAATGTGGTGGCAGCAATATCTGAGAGGTGTGGTGGTTTTCTGCGGACACTGAGTCTAAAGAACTGCCACAACGTGGAAGACTCTGCTTTAAAGTGAGCCACCTTTAATACATACAAAGAGGAAATTAGTTTCACCTCCTGAATTAATAGACATTAATTAGTATCCAATTTTCTTTGGTCGTACTTTATTCATTGCACATTCATCTATTTCAGGACATTTTCTAAGAACTGTCACTTCATAGACGCATTAATCCTCTCCAACTGCTACAAGATTACTGACAAGACAGCTCTGAATCTGAGCAGAAACTGTCCTAACCTATGCTTCCTCGACCTCTCCTCCTGCAAGCAAATCACAGACACAACCTGCAAACATTTGAGGTCTGTGGATAGTTTCGTAACATATGAAGCTGATACTCCCTCTTTTTCTTGCCTTCTTTCATTTCTTACCCCTTACCCTCCCTCCCTTCACAGCAATGGGTGCCTGGAGCTGGAGACGATTGACCTATCATACTGCCCTGTCACTAAAGTAGGCATCTCTACTCTCACCTCAAAGTGTAAGAAACTCAAGCACCTCACGCTCAAGTACTGTGATGAGGTAAGTCCCCATCAAACAACAGGGCAGAGAACTGTTTCACAGTCCCCAGTATATTATACTCAGAGAGAGCATCCCTTGTCCCTCACTAACTTTCCTACCATATTACAATACAATAAAAGACACTCTGAATGAGAGGGTAAACCTCTTCTATACTAATTAACTTCCAAAAGAGGACCTCTCAACAAAGGACAAAAGGCTGGGTCCCAAGTGTGTCCATGTTTCTATTTGTTACAGCCCTTAAACCCCTGCAATTACTAACAGATTGATGATGAGGCAGTCTCTGCTATTGGCACTAATTGCCCCAACCTGATCACTCTCAACGTCTACAGCTGCAAGGTAATCTAATAATAACTACTGAGCATGCTCAGTTTAGACTAGCTTTAATTGATACCAAAAGACATTGTAAACATTTCCTACATTCCAATTTGCAAATAACGTATCCACCCTTTCCGGATCAATAACTATTTATCACTCACTGAGCATGCTCTATCAATGCCACACTGAGCATGCTCAGATCATGATATGGCTCATTGAGCATGCTCACTACGTTGTATGGAATTGAGTGGGCAGATGTTTCCTCCCATGAAAATTAATTGACTCCCTCAAGGAATCCTTCTCCATAAAAGCATATCTAGGAAGCATTCTTAGAAACGAATGTCATAATAATGTATGTATCAGGCCTTAGGCAGAGTGGATTTCTATGCCAGTATTCTCTTTGATATGCTTAACATTGCTTTTCCTGGACAGAGCATAAATAAAGTTCATAAAATCTCTCATCTAAAACAGTTTTGATAGCACTCAGTCTCTTCTATGTAGGGATGACCTGTTTCAAAATTCAGTTATTCCTTGAAATTCTTATCTTGTCAACTGATCCAATTGGTTGGCACTGACTGATAGTCCACTGTTACACTTGCTTTGGATCCACTCAGGAGAATGGTTTATCACTCTTTTTTCTTCCTTTGATATGATTAGCAAAGTTTACTTCCCAGAACTAATCAGGTTATATCACATGTCCGGTATAGGTAGTCAAAGTGACTTAAAGGACGACAACAGCTGCTTACCAGTGTGACTTTATATTGGAATGATCTACCTGCAAAACAGCTGCTACTTCTCAATGGTTTAATGAGTCACCTAGAACAACACACAATATTCCAGTCTGAATCTACTGGTTGACAATTCCTTGAAATGGATGACCAATAACCAACCGGTTATCTGATATTACATAAGATTTTTTTTTCTTGCCTTGTCTTGAAACCGGATCTATTGATAACACACATTAGATCTACCCTCCCTCTCTCTTTGCCTGCCTACCTGGCTCACTCGCGAGTTCTTACTAAAAGTGCATTTTGAGTGGGTTTTTTTTTAACCACACAAGTTGGGGAATATGAGAATAAAGAGTGTCCGTTGTGTGGAGTGGCCCCATGTAGCCTACCTCCCTCCCTGCCTCCCTGTCTTGATCCCTACTCTTACGTGACTTGCGGTGGACGCAAGTGGATTTGAGTGGGTCTCATTCAACCACACAAGTCAGAGATCGGGGAACATGACCTGGCTATCATGTGGAGCTGTAATAGATATGAAATTCCATTTATTCAAGTGCTGGCTATTGTTTTAAACCGCCAGAAGTATTCCATTTCCTCCAAAAAGAAAAAGAAAAAAAAAGGATTCTGTGCTATTTATAGCAAACAAGCCTCAAGAGTATCAAATTGAATTCACCCCTGAAAGAGGCCCCACCTGTAGTCAGGACACCACTCTAGTCAGGACACACCACTCTAATCTCTCTAATCAGGACACTTTCTTTCTGTTATGACACCCTATGACCATTAGAGGAGCAAATAGATTCCTTAGAACAAAACAGAGAAATGTAATATGAAAGTGCCACTCTTTCCTTGCAGAGTCTAACAGACGAAGGGATGAAGGTTATATGTGAAAACTGCCACAAGTTGGAGAGATTGAGCATCTCCAACTGCGAGGGTCTGACTGATGCCACTCTCAAGAAGCTGGGCTCTGGTTGTGCTGAGCTCCGTCTCCTAGAGGCTGTGGGTTGCTCTCACTTCACTGACTCCGGTTTCCAAGCTCTGGCTGCTGTAAGTAGAAAGAGAGAAGGAGGGGAAATAGCTTAGAATCCCCCTCCCTTTTGTCAAAATAGTCACCCCCTTTGCTATTACTACCGAAAGTTACATCTCCTTCCTCTAAGTCTGGGACAACTGAATAAAAATTTTATTTTTTCTTGAGAAGTTATTTGATATGAGACTCTTTATTATGCACTATTATCTAATATATTTTGATATCTATCAATACCCATTTTATATGCAATTACTGGAAGCAGCAGTAAGCTGATAGGGAGGGGGGAAGTTTCATGGGTCAGACACAATGAAAAAGGTCAGCCTGTGTTTGTTTATCCGTGAAATTCAAACCAGCTGCACTTTGAACCGATTTACGTATCTTCCTCCTGTTTGCTTATCTGGTTCATTTATCATAACACCTGTACTCCCTCTCCTCTCCCCTCCCTCCCTCTCCTCTCCCCTCCCTCCCTCTCCCCTCCCTCCCTCTCCCCTCCCTCCCTCTCCCCTTCCTCCCTCTCCCCTCCCCTCTCCTGTCTCCCCCTCCCTCCCTCTCCCTTCCCCTCTCCTGCCCCTCCCTCCCTCTCCTCTCCCCTCCCTCCCCTCTCCTGTCCCTTCCCCTTCCCTCCCCTCCCTCCCCTCTCCTGTCCCCTCTCCTGTCCCCTCCCTTCCCTCCCCCTCCCTCCCCATCCCAGGGCTGCCATAATCTCCAGCACATGGATTTTGAAGAGTGTGTCCTGGTAAGTTGCATGTCCTAGTACTACATATGAAGACAAAATAATGTCCTATAATTATAGGACAACTATTTTCCCGCATACAACATGTTATAAACAATAATTTTGTACACTGATTAATTTCTATGGGTGCATTTCTGTTAAATTGCTCTTCTGATGTCACAAAGTCTTTCATGTGGACAAAGTCTTATCTAGGAAATCTATAGCCTCTCAGACTTGAAGCTAAATGAAGAACTTGTTTTGTGGATGAGTGTGTCAAGCAGCAAACAGCATTAGATGAAGAATAGAGCATCCCTCGATTCTCACATGGATGAGTGCGTCATAAGAAAAATAAGCCAGCATCTCTTGTGTGGATGAGTAAACACCATTGGGAAATGAAGAATAGAGCATCCCTTGATCACATGGATGAGTGTGTTGTAAGGGAAATAAGCATCCTTTGCATGGATGAGTGTGTCAAACAGCATTGATAAGAGCATCCTTCGATCGTATGGATGAGTGGGAAATGAAGCACTATTGCATGGATGAGTGTATCAAACAGCATTGGAAATAATAAGCCATCAGTAAATGAAGAACGGCCTTGATCGCATGGATGAGCATGCCATAGGGAAACAAACTAAATATGAAGACAAGGAGCATCCCTCGCATGGATGAGTGTAACAACACTGGGAAATTAGTATGGTTAATGGAAATCCTAGTAACTTGATCTAAGTGGACAGAATGTTTATCACCCTATCACCAATTTTAAAATAGCTGAGCAAACTGTCTCCCAACAATTGTGGTCATGGTAACCATGGGGTGTTTTTTTTGGCGTGTGTGTGAGTTTATATAGTACCTCATAATTAGAGATGTTCTGAAGTGGCTATATAAATATGTACATTGATATTGAACTGATTCATGGCGAGAGGAAGGTATGAAGTTACCTGATGTTCCTTACATCTATGCAGATGACAGACAACACACTGTCGCACTTTTCGCGTCACTGCCCCAACATTCAGAGATTGGTGAGTTAGTTATTATTAGTCTAGACCTTGCATAAAATACATATTCTAATTAATGCACCCTAGCTAGCTTGCACAAATATACACCAGCTAGCTAGCTCGCTAGTTAGATCTCTAAATTTAATGCACCACAGCAAGGAAATTCTCTAAAATTATTTTCCTGGCTTTTTTTTTATTTTTAGTTTTATGGGCTAGCTAGAGCTAGGGCTCCAAGTGTGGGAGTGATACTGATCTATTTATGAACATAAGAGCCTCCAAAAACAAATAAGGAGACGCTTGACGTATTTCAATGTCTGTAGCTCTGCTCAATTGACTTGCTGTGATTATAGTCGTAGGTACTTACCAGCTAATGTAATCTTAGCTCCCTGGGGAAACTGCATGCAGTTGGTCTCACAGCTGTGGAAACAAGGCTCCAATTTGATGTGTCATTATAAGTAGGTAGCAGTGGATTTAGTTGGATAATGAAAACTAAAATTGGCTTTTTTTCATCAGTTATTTATTCTGATCCTCTCTAATGAAACACACATAAAACTAGAGATTTGCTCATAACAAAAATTATATAGGACAGACATCAGTAACCAGACATCCAGTGCCTCAGAAAATGACTTTAATTCTGATGCACCCATACACCAGAAATGAGAGATTCAATTTGATAGCTCATAGCAAAATATCTGGTAACCACCAGACATCCAGTGGGTGGAACCTTTGATAGACTAAAAGGACACTGAAAGAGGACAAACCTCTCAGCAAAAGTACATGCACTCTATAAAATAACTTCCAAAAGAGGACAACCTCTCTACAAAGGTGGATTCCAAGTGTGTCTATTATTTGGAACTAGGTTTCACTGTAAAATTGAATAGTAATCAGCTATATACTGATTTGTGTGTAGGCATTATCACATTGTGAGCGGCTTACAGACAGTGGAATACGACATCTGATGAATGGGGCATGCGCCGAGACACTGCAGGTCCTGGAGTTGGATAACTGTCCCTTCATCACTGACCACTCTCTAGAAATGCTCAAGTCAGTGATAAAACTAGTCAGCTGGAGAAAAAAAATTGGGATGAAATCTCATGTGAAATTGAATTTAAATCCTTCGTTTGTGTGATCTCTCTTTTTCTTCTTTTTAGGAACTGTTCACTGCTAAAGCGACTAGAAATATTCGACTGTCAAATGGTCTCCAGAGCAGGGATACATAAACTAGAAGTGAGGCTTAGAATTTCATGCAATGTGGGCTCATAATTAGATAACCCCTGACATAAGAATACCTTATTAAAACAGGATTCTTGTTCTTTCCCCCAAAAGTCTCCCCATTAAGGATCATGACCAAAGTGACACTTGTATTAATTAATTTTATTGTTTCCATATTTAGCAAGTACGTATGGACATGAAGGTACACGCCTTTTTCCCTCCCCATACTCCTCCTCTCCCCACTCCCCATCAACGTCGCAGCGTCTGTCGCTGCTGTACCCTCCTCTGAACCCATCATTATCATCATCAAAACTCCATCATCTCATTGTACATAAAATACTAATCATCGTTGTTTTTCATTTGTTCGTTGTTTTTGTTTTTTGGACTTCCCTCTGTCATGTTTTTCTTTCTAACCACTCATCATTCATGAACTTTTTTTTCACATACCTGCTTCATCTCACTCTACATACTAGAAACAGCCTCACTGTTTGATGCTTGTGGTCTGTCTGTGTTCAACAGAGACCTAAGAATCAACCAATTGTAGGAAAATTGATTGTAGAACTGGAAATCTGTCACAATACCGATCAACCAGTTTGTTGTGCAATCATTTTATTGTAGTCATCATAATAGGAATGACTCAATATGTCTTCCTTTTATTTTTCTTTTAATATTTTATGTACAACACTGTTGTTTTCATGACACAACTTTGTGATGAATAGGTGTTGTTGGAACAGGGATCATATCATGGAGTGGGAGGTGGTCTCATTTGCAGGGCTAAGGGCTGAGGGGCTAGGACAACCCAAGGTTGTCACTAAAAGAAGCAACATTATAAGCCCTGTGAGTATTTCACAGTATATTAGTTTGAGGTAGTCCACCTGACCGTTTTCTGTTCTCACTGACCATAATTTGCCTAATAGAGAGGTGGTCTCACTACAGGGTGGGTGATTGAATTAGACAATACAAGCTAGCTGAGGTTTGTGCTTTACTACTATCAAATAGTAAGAATACATTATTATGAGTTTCATAAACTTGACGGATAACTTTGTATTGACTTGCCAGATAAGTTAGTGTTGAGTTGTAAACATTTCACTGTTATATTATTAGAGTAAACTGTTTAAGTAGTCCACCAATTTCTGTTCTCGCTGGCCGGAGAGTTTTGAATCGTGAGGGAGTGATTTCATGCTGTGTAGTTCCATGGATCCATCCTTGAATGCCAACAAAAGCTCAGAGGGAGACTGGTTGGGGAAAGACCTCAGAGAACAGGCAGTGATTCTAGTAAATAGAAATGAAATAAATTATTAATGGGTAGCTAATGTCATTACTGTTTACCTTGGTTTGAGTTGCTGTTTGAATACAGGCTCAGAGTCGTTCTCTAAGATATCCCTACAGAGATGATGTGGAATGATATGTATGCAGTATCTCTCTCTTGAGAGATCACCCTTCAATTTAGACAGACCAAGGTTCCCAGCTGACTCCACATTTGTATGAAGTCACCCCTAGCCTTGCCCACTTTTTTTTTTGGTGGTTTTTCCTCTGTTCCTCTACTTTATGAAAAAACGAGGCTAGCCTCACCCTTACCACATGTAGAGATTGGAGGCTGCATCCAGTACTAGGAAGAGTCCTGGACAGTGCTCTGCCCACTGCACAGAAGTCACAGCTTCTCCTTGGGTTGAGTCCTTCCAGCAATGAAGGGGAGGGACTAGAGGGAGGGAGGGAGGGAGAGAGAGATTATGCTTGAGTGAGATATTGACTATATATAATACTTACCTCTCTTAGTGTAGTGTAGTCTTATAGAGCCATCAGAACATCCAATAAGAAAGTGATCGGGTTGCTGAAGAGAGAAATGAATGCTGGTGACATCACCAGAACCCTGCCCCTGGTTCACGGCATAACCGGCTGCCCCTTGCTTCTGAGGTACGTAGCGATGGGGAATGGCTCGCCGTCCATAACGCGTGTGATGGAGCACACAGGCCTTGAGTGATTAAAAAAATATCTTTACTCCCAACTTCCTTAAATGAAATGGATTTCATTTACTCCTAAATAGAGATATCCTAACCCCTTAAATAGAGATATTCTGTCCCCTTAAATGGAGATACCTTGACCCCTTAAATGGAGATATCCTGACCCCTTAATGGAGATATCAATATCCTGACCCTACTGAAATACCATGCACCATTATTATTGACTCCAAAACTCGGTTACATGCAGAATAACTGACTGTATTAGAGCCGACAAAAATGTGGTTAGTATCCTGAGGATGAAACTGCAAGCAGTGGACTTGGATTGAAACACAGGCCGGACTAGAGGCAAGGTCGACAGAAGCACTCTTGACCAGCTTGACCCGCCCCCCTGGAGCCAGTCCCAGGTCAAATTCTGATCCATGAGGTTCAGGGAAGACCAATTCAATCACAACCCACAGTTTGAGCAAACCACTCCTACAGAATACAGTAGTAACTAAGTTAAAGTAATTTCCAATTATCAGTAGTCAATTAAAGGGGTGATCCCTAACATTTAATTATTACTATTCTGGTTAGATCTATAGAGGGGTGATTCCTTCTAATTACTTACTGGTCTAAGGAGGCTAATTGGAACGAAAGACCTGTTCCATCATCCCCTTGTGAATCATTGAATGTAAAGGGGTTGCGTCCATGGGAGGTGAAAGAGGTGGACTTTTTGGAGTGGGTAGATGAGGCAGACTGGTGGGTGGGGACTTGGTCATGTGATTCACCATGTGTGGAGCTGGAGACAGGAGTAGAGGTAGGGACGGGAGAGGCAACTGATACAGATTTGATGGAGACCACAGGTGCTTGGTGATTCTCAAGTTGAGGAATTCCAGCTAGAAAAAAATGCGAGACGTGACAAGGATTGGAATGTCACACATATACACACATGTTCCATCCTAGTTCCATGTAGTACAC
Organism: Crambe crambe; assembly: GCA_963924555.1. Taxonomy (NCBI): domain Eukaryota; kingdom Metazoa; phylum Porifera; class Demospongiae; order Poecilosclerida; family Crambeidae; genus Crambe; species Crambe crambe. The sequence goes on from OZ004588.1 coordinate 7,032,589, forward strand.
ACCACATGTACGTGCATGTTCCATGTAAGTTCCATGTAGTGAATGCCATGTGTACATGCAGGTTCCATGTGTAGTACATTTACATGTACATACATGTACCTGTGCTGAAAGTGGCAGCCCTTCCCTCGGAGGAGTGGTGCATGGAGGATGGTTCCCTTAGGTCCCACAGCACCACAGAGCCATCTTCCCCTCCAGCAAAGGCCAGCGAAGTCTTCTGAGGACTAAAACAGCAACTGATCACTGGAGATTGACACCTCAGAATCCTGAGGAAAATCACAAAATCATAGCAAACTTATTTTAAAATCATGTATTTTTTTGCATACATTTGGGGGTTGGTTGGCGTTATTGCATTCCAAACACAGACCACACCCATAGGTACTTGTTCGACAGCAGGTCGAGTATAGGAGGTAAGGATCAGGTGGTCGAGACCAGGTGAAAACTCAACATGGTTCACATACCAGCCTATGAAGAAAGAAAGAAAGTATTGCGGTACATATTATTATATAAGAGGTTGCTATGTACCAGAGAGATTGGAAGGGACATTCTGAATCTTCACACAGCTGGTGCAGAATGGGAACTGGGATTGAGTGGAATGGGTCTGGGACATGCCACTTGCAGCAAGATTCTCTTCCAATAGAACTGAACATACCTAATACAATATGAAGCTATGTACAACTCCCAGGTTTAGTGATATGCATCTCACCTGCCCAGCCTTCTGGAGAAAAGAAACCAACCTCACTGCACTTTGCTTAGTTTTTTGACCAAATTTTACACTGCCAGATCCATCAACTCCTTCCCCTTCCCTCCCATACCCCCGAAAATCCTCGGGGGGCCACTGTACCCACACATTATATGAAAGTATAGGTTCCGTTTGAGCCTCGGCCTCCATATTGTCTTCCCCAGTCTGAACGGCTGCTTGTCTGGCATCATCTGACCCAAACTTCTTGACATATACTTCATACTCGGAAAGAGGTTCAAGGTCAAACATATCAAAGGCTACTTCATCCAATTCTATCATCGAGAGCAATTCCTATTACGGGGAGAGAAAAAAAGACATTATTTTAATTTGCTATCGTATAAGGAAATGGCTTACTTCTCCCCTTTTCATTGCCTTCTTGGCCACCTTTGTGCTGACAAGTTTCTTCCTAGCACCTTTAAAATTCAGAAACTTTCGTGATGATAAAGGACGAGAAACTTTTTCTTCTGGTTCAGGAGACGTTAACTGCAGGAAGTGAGTACTTCACTCACAGGTCAGTACACTACATGAACCTCTAACACTGAATTGGAACCTGGTGACTTCCTTAAAAGGATACAGGGAACACCTCACCTCTTTCTTCTTCTCAGGCTGTTTCACACTCTTATTCTCTGCCTCCATGGCTTGCATCAATTGAAGTACCTCTTTGCTGTTGTCAGCACTCTCTTTAAATTCTTGTTTTGGCACATGCAAAGGATCGACCTTTTCTTCTTCTTCACTCGACTCCAAATCTTCTTCATAATCCTGTAATATGCATCATTAAATGAAGATTTCTAAAGTCAACTACAAGGACAGCATCCAATACATGTGCTTACAATAAAATTCAATTTATTATGTGACTCACTTCAAATTCCTCATCACTGTATTTATACTGGTCCTCCACTACAACTTCGATCATTTTCTGAGGAGATTGGTCTCCCTTCACTCTTTCACTCTCCTTCTTGCTAGTTTTCTTATCATCCTTATCACTTTTTTTACGATCATGTTCACTCTTATGGTCACCATGCTCAATCTTTTTATCATGTTCACTCTTACGAACATCTTGCTCCCTCTTATCATCACTTTTCTTACGATCACGTTCACTCTTACGAACATCTTGCTCGCTCTTACGATCACGTTCACTCTTACAAACATCTTGCTCACTCTTATCATCACCTTTTTTACGATCACGTTCACTCTTACGAACATCTTGCTCGCTCTTATCATCACCTTTTTTACGATCACGTTCACTTTTACGAACATCTTGCTCACTCTTCTTATCATCACCCTTTTTACGATCACGTTCACTCTTCTTATCATCACGTTCACTCCCTCTACGATCTTCCTCAGTCTTCTTCTTATCATCACGCTCACTTTTCTTATCATTACGCTCGCTACCTTTCCTTTCGCCCTCTCTACGATCACCTCTCTTATCCTCGCGCTCAGTCCCTTTATGATCACTCCTCTCGCTTCCTTTCCTCTTATCCTCATGCTCTTTTCTGTCCTCTACTTTACGTGATGAGGACTTTTTCTGTACACTGCCTGAAGATGAGGTTCGATCAACACTTCGTCCACTGTTTGCTGGCTCCTTGGATCCTTGAGAGAGTGGATTTGTCTTCCCCTTTTCAGGCTTCCTCCCTGCCTCACTTGGTTTTCTACCGTCTCCTTTCCCAGCCTTAGGATCCCCATCAGGTTTTTTTCCTGCTTCACTTGGTTTTCTTCCAGCTTCACTTGGTTTTCTTCCCGCTTCACTTGGTTTTTTTCCAGCTTCACTTGGTTTTCTTCCAGCATCACTCGATCTTTTTCCTGAGTCAGGTTTTTTCCCTGTCTCCGCATCCTTACTTAATTTTCCTGAAGCACTTGGACCAGGTTTTTGTCCCGTTCCCCCTCCTTTAGCTTTATCTCTGTGGTTAAAATAACCATCATATAAAATCCTGCTTGAATTTGACACTCACCTTGGTGGTGGTTTGCTCATTTTGGCTGATGAATCTTTTATGTATTTTGAGAGTTCCTTCTCATTCCATGTATCATTCTTGCTCTTTTCCCTGCTGACCTATGAGAGCTAAATTCTCAGTTTCAATTTGAATACAAAAAGTAGTATACACTCACCCTCTCTGTCATGCCCTCCACTCTTTTTTTTTACGGGCGAGCACGGGCAATTTCCCCTAAATTTGTTCGAGTTGCCGGAGCAACCCCGCGCAATAAACAATCGATTTCTGTGGCTGTCTTCCTTCAAGCTAGCTAATGGCGAATTCAAGTGGTGCATTGGTAAGCCCATATAAAGCTCTTAAAATTGTTAACTCATTAGCTAGTACCGGTATGCTTTCGCCGTGAAACTGGGAGGTAATTCTAAATAATGCACACCTATCTGTACTTCCAGGCTGGAGTTATCTACTATGCCCGGGAGAAATACTACCAGCATATCCTAACAGAAGTGCTAGAAATTTTGAAGAAATATGGGTCTGAACCTATCCTGGTCTATTGGAAAGCATACAGTTTGATCATGAGTGGTAAGCTTACATTATTGCAAAGGAGAGCGCATATAATTAGCCAATGATATGTATGCTATAGTTTTATAGAATCATGAATATAATTGTTGTTATGAATTTCTGCTAATTTGTTATAAAATTTACTGCTACACCAAGAGGTACTGTGTAGCTGGAAGACTCCTGGTTATACGTAGACTAATTGCAACGTACTACAGTAACATATAACATAATCTGTATAATATAACCTTTGACGCTATGAGTTATATAAATGAAATTCGCAAGAGTCATACACTAGTTACATTTCTTGCAAGCAACGTGGTAGGCTGTCTTACTCCTAGGATGGACCTGGAGCGAATGAGGCTAAAACAAGAGTTTCTTCTAATATCATGGGACATGTGGGAGTATAATGTTATTCATAAAACGATAATTATACTTATCTTGTGATATTTTATTCCCATCACATGTCTACACTCAGATCATGTGACTTATAAATAAGAGACCTTGAGACAAACAACTTTAGTTGCTAGTTTAGCTATCTCATTTTCTGGTTGGTGGCTGATAAGGGTACACTCTGAAGATGAAGGTGAGTAGTTATAAAGGGGAGTGTATGTGACTGCATGATGATACTTTTTCCCTGACATTTCTGCTTGTGGTGGTGGGATTTCAGTGTTTATATTTGCAGAAAACAGCTGCTCATTACCACAGGATGCTGATAATAGTTAAAGCGAGCAGTTTCAACCTTTTATGCAAAACAGTCATGTTTCCAATGGAGATATATCATCAAAGTGAACATGATTCCCATAACATTAATTTTAATACTTGAATGATCCACACTCTTAATTCTCTCAAAAATTCTGTAGGGAATTTTCTTGGTGCTTGCTTTGCTTGCTGCTTTTAGTCTAAGGGGAGCAAATGGCCAAAGACCTCCACCAGGAGGAGGAGCAACATGTACTTCCCGAGGTCTGGTCCAATGTTCCCAAGAACCTCCTTACACTTTCAGTGTCGGGATGGGTTTTGATAATACCTTCCTGTCCATCACAACGAATGGTTGTCCTCCATATGCTGGCCCAAATTGGAACAACCCAAACCAAGCTTGTGAGTTCTCAAGAACGTACAGAATCCCAAGAAGACCACGAGTAGCACAAACCCCGATTCCCGTTGGAACAGTGCACAGCGTTTACCAAGGCGTCACATATCTGAGAGAGGACCCAGGGCCAATCCTAGGAGCAATAGGAGTGTTTTTAAATGGTGTGAACATATATGGCGTTGGTTCTCCCTGTGGATTTGGTTCTCCTTGTCCCGATCAAGGCGGTCCTACTAGGTATGTGGATGCTGTCGAGTCCGAAGGTCATACTGTCGATATGTGCGGTGGACATGCTTCCCCACAGAACCAGTACCACCTCCATTCTGGCATTGGGATCAATACGACTGCCGGTCGACAAACTTGCAGATTATCTGTCGATAGAGATGGCCAGCATTCTGAGTTGCTTGGATGGATGTTTGACGGTTATGGAATATACGGCCAGTACTCACTAAACGGTGTCATACCTGATGATTTGGACGAATGTGGAGGCCACACTCACCTTCTAAATGGCGTGGAGGTTTACCATTATCATCTCCCCACGGGATTTCCCTGGATCATCGGCTGCTATCGAGGTTGTCCTGAAGCATCCAACAATCAGCGTGAATTGGGCTCACTTGTGTCAAATCCCATCTATGGTTGTCAAGACAATACAACTGCTACAGCCACCACTGGTGATGCTAATGCTACAGCCACCACTGGTGATGCTAATGCTACAGCCACCACTGGTGATGCTAATGCTACGCCTGATACTGTGGGCAGTGGTGGGCCAAAGACCATTCCACTTATTGGTTCCTTCAGTCTCATCCTACTTGCGATTGTCAGCTTAATGATGTAACAGCATTTTGCTAACATTATACAGACTTATGCATACTGTTTTTAAACTGTAGGATGTACTCGATAGTTATAACCTCTTGATGTACATGAAATTAAAATTCTTTGACTATCTTATCTAAGAATATGGTCTATAAGGACTACACCCTGCCCTGGAGATTAATGTACAGAATAGTGTACACATCATTGGCTTAATCCATTGACAGAATCATAATAATCGTGAATTCCACTTGTTCAAAATAATTGATACATCATGTAAATGAACCACTTTAGAAACAAAGCCATTAGCCCTATGGCTGGTCTTTTGTAATCCTCAATATATGCATGCAGGGTCTTTGATTGAAGGCATGAGGGAACTGGATGCAATTCTGGACAAAAATGAAGTCATTCTAAGTGCTGCCATGCTTCTAGCATATGCCCACAAACAGTGCGAAACTGTTGGTAAGAAGAAACAGTAATAATGCATAGTTATCATTGCTACAATGAATCTTATGGAGTTGATATTATTGCTACAATGAACATTGAACAGATAAGGAGGCAGTTCAAAAGCTGGAGGATAAAGTCAGGAAAGAGAGAACAAACTGTGGAGAGCAGGTAAAACACCCTTGGAATAATAGTTATGTATATCCATAAATAGTCAAAATAGTCCTGTAAGGGTCAGTAACTGGTGTGAAGTACAATAGGAAGTTAGTGCATTCTATTTAGTGTAGTCTCGTATCCAGGCCTGCTTTTTTTTGCAGGACAGAGGAAAAGCGAAAAGCTGGCATGCACTTATGTACACCAAAGATATATCAGATTTCTACATAGCTATAATATTATACCTATGTTATAATTATCTGACGGAATCTTATACTGATTGAAGCAGTAGAATTAAATGGACATAGACTGAGTGGGATTCAAAAACACATTATGACAGGTGCATAATAAAGTACATGTATACATAATAATAAACGGAAGCATGTCCAGAATTCTTATGTGGAGTAGCTAAGTGATAAAATAAAGATGAGAAGATGCTAGTATTAGCTATGTAGGCTTATCACGAAGTCCAGTCATCCTCTTGTAGTCAATTCAATTTCTTTCCGAAGAGAAGAACTGGCATTCTTTTGATAATTTGAACTCAAGTTTACGCAGTTCACTCTGAGGGACGATATGTTGATTATCACTGATTGACTCTCATCTGACATCTTGGTGCTCAACGATTCTCTTCCAGCAAGACTCTCCACTTGTAAATGAGGAGGGAGTACTTCTTCTTTGTGAAATAATGGTCTCTCACTTGAACCATCTTTCAATCTTCTGGTGTCTATACCAACTTCTGATACCACTGACTGATTCTCATCTGACATTCTTAAGATTGATGGTGTTCTTTCAGAATAACTCTCTATCAGTAAATGAGGAGGGACTACCTCTTCTTTCTGAAGCAGTGGTCTTAAACCGTCTTTTAGTCTCTGGGAATCTATTACAACTTCTCCACCATCAGAATCCAAGTGACTACTCTTAATCTTGGCTTGTTCATGTATGCCAGCATTGCTACAACTTGGTGGTGCCTCTGTTTGATAAAACTGAATCTCTGGAAGAGTTGCTTCTTTGTCCCTTGTCACACTGGGTTGCTGGTTCTCTACATGAGATCCAAACTCAAACTGGAAGTTGATAGAAGACAAACAGAATAGGAAGAATGTTGCTAATCCCAGCATTATCAGCAGTGCTCCACCAAATACTGTTAAAACTATGACTATCTTTGAAGGTAGAGTATCTTCTTCATCTTCATAATCATAGTGACCCTCAGATAGATCCAATAGTAAGCCAATCATAGAGAATAGCATAAAACTCAGCTTCATATAGTATTCCATCTTTGATACACATAACAGTTAGAGGCTAGCTGGCAAATCACACTCTTTTGAATCTCAAAAGAAGCTACAGAGCTACAAAAAATAGTTGTCATTCATACCTTTGTACTGCAAATATTGTGGTAACTTCCTGATGCATTTGTGGGTTTTCATGTGTCACTGAAATATCACACATGTTAGATACATGTGGAGTGGGTAGCTAGTCAATTAGACAAAACATTTCAACAATTTATGGTTGTGTGGGCTGGCATTGGTAGCACAGGAAATACAGTGAGCATTCAGTGTCATCATTAAGGTGAAAGTGAGGCCCTTAAATATAGGAGTTTGATTTCTGTTGAGAGCTGGATTTGACTTTTGGTAGCACAGGAAATGCTGACTGTAATGTAAGCACACATCATTCTTGAAAGTGAGACTCTTATGAAACAGTAAATTTTGAAATTTTGGTTGAAAGCTGGGTTAAGTAAAAGCTTTCAATCGATCAGTTGAATAAGCACCTGTGTGACATTTTTATGGATGCATGTAACTATACAGTAGCACTTTGACCTCTGTTGATGTCATGTGATGTACCACCAGGTTTCAACGTCCATAGTTGAGGATGTTAAATCATGCCGCAGGAAATTGGGTTAGCTATGGTAATGATAGGATGGTAGATTTTTCAGCCATTGGGTGGCACAGGTAATTAACATAATATAATTATGTTTGTTTGTTTGTTTATTTTCGCTCTATTAGGCTCTGTACAATGCAGGGATGTTCCTATGGTTAAACGGCCGCCATGACAAAGCCCGTGAATACGTGGACAGAATGCTGAAGATGTCCCAAACTTCCAGGGAAGGGCTAACACTCCGAGGTTGGGTGGATTTGACGTCAGGAAGGGACACAATGATCAAAAACTCGATAAAATACTTTGAAGATGCTCTGTCAGGGTTAGTGGAGAAGTTAACGGATACAGAGAGAGTGGGAAAATATTTGGTGTTGTATGGTTTGTCATTAGCATGTGTTTCTTTGATCAATGGTAGAGGTAGAGGTAGGAGGTTTCTCCTTACATGTGTTATGTATTCAATGTAGACACTTGATCCAAGAGAGAGATGCCATATAATGAGCAATCCACAAAACAAATGCAAAAACCCTAAAAAATTTTACCACATAAATATTAGTGTCATGGTATGTCAAAATAGTTTCTGCTATTATGGAAGGTATAGAATTACCATACCATTGTAGTGCCAATGGACGATTAGTTAACAGGTCCCTTTGTGTCTAGCCAGTGTTAATTACTAAATGGGCCCAGATCTTTAATGGGAGATGCACTCCCCAGGTTATATCCACTACTAGTTGTAGCTCCTCCCACTTAATTAACTTATCATAAGTCTGGCTTTCAAGACGATTATTTTCAGTGGACTGAACTGGACCACCCTTTGATCCAGATCAAGCCTTTAGAATTGATAGTTTCCAAATTCTGAACTTTGAACTCTCCCAGGCTATTGGTCTATAGAATTGAGATTCGTTGCATAATAGTACGTCAGTGAACTTTGATCTCTCTACCCACCCATTCCATTCCAATTGAGTGTTTGCATATTGAATCATGTGGTCTAGTGAACCATTAACAATGTAGGAGTAGGGAGGACTTGTAAGAAACTTGCTCAGCAGTGAAGGACATAATGGTCATATTAGTTAGGAACAGCTCCTCTTGTTAATAAATAATTATATAATTTGTATACCCACCACCACTGAAACAGGCCAGACCAGCCTAAAATATCTGAGGCTCTGTTTGGGAAGTCCAGGTTCTACCTCCTCCGCTACAACTTCAGCCACTCTCTGGATGTATGCAACCAGGTGGTAGCTAGTTACGAGGGGTTTGTTCCTGCCCTGATTGAGAAAATGAAGGCTCAGTTGGCACTGCAGGACTGGGAACAGGCATTAGAGACTGCACAGAGGTTAGAATTATTATGTTAAACTGTTGAACATTTTGAGAAATAATTTCATTTTAGAATTATGCTTCTATATTATTATTTGGTCAACCCCTCTCTTAAAGTGGAAGCAATCTCTCTTTTAATAGAGATATTAATAATGCTCTAAATTTCAATCACCCTTAATTTACATTTCAAGGTGTTTATCAGAAAATAAAGATTGCATCGAAGCCCATCGAATGGTGATCCTCAATACACTGGCACGTGAAGGTGATTGCACTGAGGCAGCCAGCATGATAGAAGACCTCACTCACCTGCTCGACAGATTCGAGACAAGAAACCATGCTCTCTATTATGAAGTGTCTCTTTCCTTCGCACGAATGGTAAGCTTCTTGTTTATTTGTTTGTGTTTGTTGTTTATTTTATTTCGTGCATATTAGAAATATAAGCAGTAAATAGTTCTTATGGCTCATTTACCATACATATTATTATGGCTCCATTAATAGGCTGGAGAGAGTAATCTCGTCCTTGTGCAGACTAGGACTTTAGTCCAGAGAGCACTGTCTATTTTACCTACTGAAGCACTCTATATAACAGAGGTAAACAAGTCTATAAAGTTGCCCAGTTATATAATTTACTGCTCTTTCTCAGTATGCTTATCAACTGTACTTGAGTGGCAAGGTAAAGGATGCTGAGGTCGAGTACCAGAAGGCCTTGAACACTGATGAAAGCAGCATATCTGCTCTAGCGGGCCTCATCTGTTGCCAAATCAAGCAGGGCAGAACTGAACAAGCAGAACAGCATTTGGAATTTCTCTCTGAGGCATGAAATAATGATCTGTGGGGATTAGTAGAATATTATAACATACTTCCTTATATGGTGTAGGATATTAAAATTTGTGGTCCAAACAATATTACCTAATTGAGCTAATAAAAAATTATTCTTCCTATTAGCAATTGTGTGGCTCTGTAGGTGCAGTCCTCCATTGGGAAGCAGGCCAACCTAATCTGCCTCAAGGCACTCATTGCTCAAAATAGGAACAAACCGTCCATTGAAGTCTTGCCCATCCTTACTGAGACTATTGAGATTCACTTCAATTCCATCAAGGCAAGATATCTTGCTATAACTGATACTAAATTAAGGGGCCTCCTTCTCTTAATTGAGGGGTAAAAGAAGCCCTCCTTCCCTTAATTAAGGGGCAGAAGAAGCCCTCCTTCCCTTAATTGAGGAGCAGAATAAGCCATCCTTCCCTTAATTGAGGGTAGAATAAGCCCTCCTTCCCTTAACTAAGGGGTAGAATAAACCCTCCTTCCCTTAATTGAGGAGCAGAATAAGCCCCCCTTCCCTTAATTGAGGAGCAGAATAAGCCCCCTTCCCTTAATTAAGGAGTAGAATAAGCCCTCCTTCCCTTAATTAAGGGGTAGAAAAGAAGCCCTCCTTCCCTTAATTGAGGGGCATAAGAAGCCCTCCTTCCCTTAATTGGGGGATACAGAAGCTCCCCACTCTCCCTTTAAATTGTACATTGTCATAGGCCTATATCAATATCGATTTGTATTGATTGCAGGGAACACCTCTCAGTACAAAGTACTTTGAGCAGATTAATCCTCATTTTCTCCTTGATATAGCCAAGGCCATTATGGTTTATGCTCCAGTACAGGTACAAAGTTGGTACAGGGTTCTCCCCAGGATTTATTGAAGGCATAGGGGCAAGACCATGATCACCATCAAGGAGAGGGGCCCAATGATTATGAGTGTCCTGAGATATGGCTCCTGGTGTGAAAGCCAGCCACCAGTAATGCATAGGGGGGAGAACTGAAGGCATAGTGGCCTGGTATGCCTTAAGATGCCTGGGGAGAACCCTGTGGTATTAAAGGTCATACAGACTTCTAGTTTGATCTGTATTAATTATCATAGCCTGCAGTGAGTCAAGCTCAGGCTGATCCAATTCTTAAAAGAGCTGCCTTGGTTCTAGATCCCATGCACAAGACTATGCCTGGAATGGTCGCTTGCCTCTACCAAATGGCAAAAATTAAATTTCTCTCAGGTAAGAAGAAAAATTCGTGCTCAATTTCTACAGAACCATGTCGTGAAAGTTTCCGATAAAGTGACTCCACAGTAATGTCCAAGTTAGAGATAGATTCACTCTTTCTTTCTTTTCTCCAGGAGAGATGAAGTCAGCTCAGGCATTCCTGCAACATATCATCAATAAAGATAACAACTTTATGGAGGCACACTTGATGATGGCTCGCTTTCAGCTCCACCAGGGAAATCTTAAGCAATGCTCTGCTTCTTTGGAACTAGCTCTTAGCTCCAACTTTGAGGTGGGCACTATTGATTCATAGTAAGAATACCCCATGAACAGATTTTGCATTCATAATACATTGGTAGTGGACACTTTGTCCTTTTTGTATTGCATCTTGAATATATGAGAGTTGACTAAGACAGAGTTTGTTCTTTCCTCCAGGTCCAAAACTACCCTATTTACCACTTGATCAAGGCTCAGTGTGAGAGGCGTGGTGGAGATGTGGAGGCAGCTCTAGCCTCCCTGAAAACTTCTATTAACTTCATCACAACCAAGAGTGGCAAATGTTAGTTATAAAGTAATGAAGTTTAAATATTATACAAAGAGTTTTGGGTAATGGGTCTTTTCATTTAACTCACTCCTTATCAACTGATACAGTATCTCGCCAACCTTTCTCAAACTTGCTGCCTTCTCTTGACATCAGTGAGAAAGCAACCATCTATTTGGAGCTGGCTAGTGTCCACTACCAGTTAGGAAACACCCATGAAGCCACCAAAGTCATGCAAGATGCAATAAATGCATTCACTGGTACCAGTGAAGAGTTCAGGTAAGAAAACATAAAATGTCAAAAAGAAAAGAAGAAAAGAAAAAAAAGCCTACAGCACCTGCTGTTCCCAGGCGGTCACCCATCCAAGTACTGGGCAGGCCCGACACTGCTTAACTTCGGTGATCAGACGAGAACCGGTGTATTCAGTGTGGTATGGCCGTAGGCAATTAGAGTATTTTATGCTGGCATTAAATAGTGGTAACTGCCCATTGGCATAGGTGTAACAAAAACTCTAGCTGCCCTTTATTCCAGCCATAGCCATAGCCAATGAAAATACTTTATGCTGGGTGGTAACTGCCATTGGCACAGGACGAAGTGTAACAGAATGCAAGCTGCCCTTTTATTCTAGACTCAATGATTTTTTTGTTATAGGCTAACAATAGCCAATTCTGAGCTGGCAATGTCAAGGGGAAATGTAGAGGAAGCCCTGTCATTACTGAGAAGTGTTGAACCAGATAATCCACATTATAGTAAAGCCAAGGAAAAAATGGCAGATATATATATAAAGAAGAGGTAAGCAGATCATTATTTTTTGATTATACGGTATCCAGTAGAAAAATAAACCCCCTAAATCTCTTATAGGAATGATAAGAAGATGTTCATTTCTTGCTATGAAGAACTGGCAAAGAAGTTACCAGGAACCCCCACAGCTCTCATGCTTGGAGATGCATTCATGAGAATCCAAGAAGTAAGCAATTGGTTGTGAAAGGGAAATTTCTTGCTAGCCATAATGTTAATCTCTATCTTTTCTTTATTTAGCCTGATAAAGCCCTTGAGATATATGAGGCAGCCTTGAAGCAAAATGCCCGTGATGGAGTCTTGGCCAGAAGAGTGGGACAGACCCTCATCAAGACCCACAGTTACAATAAGGCTGTCATTTTCTATGAAACTGCACTCAAGAGTGAAGGACAGGAGTTCTTACGACGTGATTTAGCTGATCTCTTCTTGAAACTCCGTAAGTTCAGTCATGCTGAGAAGGTCATCAGAGTTGCTTTGGATAAGAAAGATGAAATGATGGAGCTGCCTCAGATGATAGAGAAAGTTCAGTTTGTGTTGCTGCTGGCTAAAGTTCATCAAACATCCAGGGCAATACCAAAAGCCATTGAAGTACTGAACCGTGGTTATGAATTGCAGTCCAAGTAAGATTGTGTTTTTATCAGGGAGGGGGGAGAGAAGAGATGATAACTTAGTGAGGTCTACAGCTGCAGGCTTTACTCACATCTCTACCTGTTGGTTTCATTGGGAATGGGGGGTGGAGATTGGGGGGAAAGAGATGTCTACAGCTGCATGGGTTAACTGTCATCTCTACATGTACAGAGTTCTTACTAGAGTGGTGATTGAGCTGGCAGATCAAGAGAAAGCAGAACTACGTAATGCAGCCAGGTACTCGCTTACTACATTAGGAAAATGTTTGTAGTTTTGAGATACTTTTTTGCCTAGGATCTGTTATGACTTGGCAGGACTCTACCATCAGAACTTAGATATTGATAAAGCTATCAGATTCTACCGTGATGCTTTGAAGCATTGGCCTGAATACTCTGAGGCTCGTACTGCCCTGGCTAACCTTTTCCTTGAACAGGGAAAGCTGGATGATTGTGATCAAGAGTGCATTGCTATGATACGGCTCGATGAAGATGATGACCAGGCCTCTTTGGTAAAGGAATATTATTGTAGTGTGCTGGCTTGCTAAGCATGAAGACTCCAAGTTTATTTTTTTATTCTTCTCAATTTTTAACTGTGATGTAGTAATGTGAACGTACCCACATTAATTAGATCTGTGACATACCAATGATGTTAAGATTGTGATTCAATTTTTTATTCACAGATGAGAGCAGATCTTCTTTATTACAGAGGCTCAAGTACATTTCATGAAGCTGTCCAACAACTCCAGGAAGTTCTAGGAAGAAAGCCTGGTATATGCATACTATTATTAACCCATCACTTCACGCTGTTAGACCCTTTAACCATAATAGCATTAAAAGAAAGGTGCATAAAACAGGGGATTTATATTACTCATACTTCAAACCTTTCCCCCACAAGTTATAATATAATATACAAGTTTATATTTGTTTCTCATTAGTCACTTTAGCTATACACTTTCCTGCATATGCACAGCTCACTTTCAAGCTCTGTCTCGTTTGGTGAATTTGAGTAGGAAGTGTGGAGAGTTAGAAGAAGTGAAGGTTTACTTGGAGCGAGCAGAGAAGGACTGTGAACAGAGTGCCTATGAACCTGGACTCCACTACTGCAAGGGACTTTATATGAGGTACAGTCAGTCCAAAAGCGAGCTAGCTAAGATTAGTCCAAATAATTATCCATAGGTACAGACACGAGATCAATGCAGCACTGCAGTGTTTCAACCAGGCTCGTACAGATGGAGAATGGGGTGAAAAAGCTCTCTTCAATATGATAGAGATTTGCCTCAACCCTGACAATGACATAATAGCAGGGGAAACCCTGAAATCTTCCAAGTCAGAAAGGTAACCTTTAGCATGCTAGCTACAAATAGTATTTGCTGAATTTCTTGACCAAATTTATTAGTAAAGAGATATAACTCTGCTGATCGATCAAAGTCATTGTCTTACCTATAGCACCACTAATACTTCCTCACGTGAAGACAGCATTGGTGTCACAACAGCAGAGAAGCTTCTCCAGGAGGTGACTCCTAAGTCCGCCGCTTCGGAATATAAAGTACAAATCTTGCAGTGCTATGTACTCCTTGGCAGTCACAGCAAACAGAATATAGAGAGTGCCCTTGAAAAATTTATGGCCATGGCATCGACACGGGTGAGTTTTCGGGCAAGTGAAGTCATGACTATATTAATATTTCTCTTCCTTCCAGCGTAATGATGTTACTTTATTGCTGGGGATAGCAATAGCCCATATGCTGCTCAAGCAGGTACCACGTGCTCGTAACCAACTCAAAATCATCTCCAAGCTCCAATGGACTGCACAGAATGCCGAAGATTTTGAGCAAGCATGGCTGTTATTGGCTGATCTTTACATTCAGTCTGGAAAATTTGATATGGCAGTGGACCTTTTGAAGAAGTGCATCCAATATAACAGGGTTGGAAAATTAGAAGTAGCTAAAATATAACAGCTGTTCATGATTAAGGGTAGCCTCGAACCCAGCCTCCTTTTTCCTTTTTTTTTTTTGGGGGGGGGGGGGGGGGGGCAGGAAAAAGAGGCTGGATTCGACACTAGATTAAGGGATGATCTTACTACAAATAAATACTGACTGCAAGGATTTTGGAACCCTGTGAGTGTATCCATCCTTCATGTCTATGGTTGATCTGGTATCTATTATTAGTATTAGTCACTACGCATCACAAATGCTTGCTGGAACTCCCTTTTCTTCCAGTATACATGCACAAAATAGGATCAGTAGTAGTGATGAATAGATGAGTAGATTAGTTTCATTTTGAACTCAAAACAGTCAGTATTTCATTGCAAAACAAGATAGCTAATACATAATTATTCAACCTTTACTTTTGTAGGCTTCAAGTAAAGCTTGGGAGTGTAGAGGTTATATCGAAGAGAAGGAACAGGCCTACAAAGATGCTGCTGAGTGCTACAAGAATGCATGGCAATTCAGCTATCATGGTGACCCAGCTATTGGTAAGTGAAATAATAAGCTACTGTTGGCAATTAAATCACAGTCAGTGAGTGGTGATAAGAAATATAGCTAGCATTTTTCTTTCTTGATTGGCTGTTGGATTTCTGCACAGGATTCAAGTTAGCCTTCAACTATATGAAGGCCAAGTGGTATGTGGATGCCATTGATGTGTGCCACGAGATCCTGAACAAGCATCCCAATTACCCCAAGATCAAGAAAGAGATTCTAGAAAAGTCTCGCCTCTCACTTAGGGCATAACTATAATGAGAACACTTATCCTTCGGCATCAATCCAACTATTCACTTATGTATATAGAAAACATGACTTTATTATTATAATTTTATTATAGTGAGGCCTACATCATTATTATAAAAAGCATGTATTATGGTACACAATAATGACCCTTATAAAAATAAATTATACACTAAAACTCAATGATAAAAATATAAATAATGCTGATTTACTTAGTCAACCTTTGTACCAGTAACTTCTTTAGTTTCTCAGTCTCTGCTGTTATCTCCTCCACCTTTGCTTGCAGTTTTTCATTCTCCACTTCCAGCTCTTTCACACGACTTGACATCTTTTTGTTTCGCTCCCTCCTCTTAGCCCTGGAGACTTTGGAAGCTTGGTTGTTCTTTTCTTGTCGGAACTTTCGCTTGTCTACACTGCCATGTTCTGTCACTTCACGAGTCTTTTTGAGCGAGATTTCCTCAGAAATAGTTTCATCATTTTTTCTTTTCCTTGAGATCTTGAGGTGGGCATCATTTGAGGAAGGGGAATTTGGAAAGAAGACATCAGAAGAGCTTGATTCAACAGAGCCATTGGGAGATGGAGTTTCTTGTGCAAAGAAAGAATTGAAGTCGAGTTCAGAATCAGAAGGAGAGTCGTTAGTTACACTGCTTAGAGCTCTGGCAAGCTCCTGGTTGGAATCAGAAGACAAGTCATACGGGTTGAATGGGAAAGACAAACGAGGGGTGATGGTTGGAGAAACGACTGTGGCAGGTGAAGAGGAAGGTATGGGAAGGGGAAGGTCAGAGATAGAAGAGGTTCCCAGAAGGTTAACACAATCAGAGAGATCAAAAACTTCTTGGTCACGAGACGTATGCACATCACATTCACTAGAGCTAACTACTACATTACACTCAAGAGGGGTAGAGGGTGTGGCATTATCCACACCCCCAGATATGAGGGGATCGGTGTGCTCCAGTGGAATTTGTGTTTCCTGAAGGAGGCTTATATCGGTGAAATTCGAGAGAAAGGGATTATCCAAATCGGTCAATGAGTTCACAGGCATACATTCCAAAGAAGGCGAGGCAGGGGACACGGGTCCCGCTGAACTTGAGACAGAGGAGTTGAAACCGGAATCGGAAATACCATATTCAGATTCCAAATCCGTATCCTGCTTTGAAATTTCCACTTCAGTCACCCTAGTGCCAGCACCGTCCTCCAAACTGGAGGAGGTGTGGCCATCCTGGAGCTCAGAGAGGAACATCTGAATCAGAAAGGAGGACTGGGTGGGATCGCTACAGGAAATGGGTGTGTCAAGTCCATTGGCTGCCCCCTGGTGTCCACCTAATTATACAACATAAAAAAATTATTAAATTGTTACCATTTTTTATTTTTGTCTACTTACCCTTGCTAAAAGCAGTAGGTGGACAGTCGGACATTGCCTTGGACAAAGAAGGAACAAACAGACTCTCTAAATCCAGGTCGATCTGGGGGTAAGACTGAAGGCCGACTGAGGCCTTCTGATCTGGCTTGTAATGTTTTGGACGATGGCATGGAGTCACTGCGGGTGAATACTGCGGCTGCGGCTTTGTGCATCTTGAGGTTGAAGATGTGGTTTGAGTTTGACTGGAAATCTTGGTAGTGGGTGAAGAACTTACGGGTAAGATATTTACTATCTTACTCAACTTAAATTACTGTTTGTAGCTCAAAAGTTTTTAATATCACCCAATATATCTTGCTATTTAATAAAGCAACTGCTGGGCAGAATCACAGATGAGCCTTTATGCTGTAGCACGGCCTACACAACAGATACGTCGAGTAGCAAGGTAGGAATCACTGCTTAATCCCTGGCCTCTCTTAGCTGGGGTTCACCCCTGTGAATGAAGATCGTGATATCACTTCTTGCTTGCTGACGAATACAGTTCTTTTAATCTGGTAACCTTCAGGAGAGCTTGTCGAATGACAACAATAGGATGGTCGGCTGTATTTCACTGAAAGGCGAACTGATGGTGCAATACTTGTTACTATTAATAGTGAGGCTTAAATACGTCATTAAGTTGCTAATAATATAATCTGCAAATTTTGGGCGCGCGCGCTATTTTGGCGGCAAAACAACTTTCTAAATGTAGCGCACCATCAAGTTTCTGAGTTGTATGTGTGTGGTGTGTGTGGTGTGATGAACGGTCTACACATCCCTGGTACTCCAATGGTGGTAGACTACTGGAAAACGAAAAACCTGGCTCCGAGAATGCTATTCTTTCTCACACACATGCACGCAGGTGAGGTAGTCTTGGAATACCATCAAGCTATGGCTAGTTCTCTGTAACCATAAACGTCTCTCTCCTTCGTTTCAGACCACACCAGTGGACTGAATAGCTCTTGGCCTTATCCTATCCACTGTACTCCAGTCACCGGTAAACTGCTGCAAAGAAAGTTCAACATCCGACCTAACCTGATCGTAAGTCCATTTTGATGTAGGTAAGCTTTGAAGCATTAATCCCCTGTATTAAAGGTTGAACTGAAGATTGGAGAACCAGTGACCCTCATGGTATCTTCTCCTCGTTGTCATGATCGAGTCTTCATCACTGTGACAACTATCGATGCCAACCACTGCCCAGGGGCTGCCATGTTCCTCTTTGATGGTTACTTCGGAAGAATTCTATACACGGGAGATTTCAGGTTGGTATAACATACTGAGCATGCTCAGTGTCTATTCACACCCCTCTTTGTTGCTATGGGTACAGGTATTCTCCTAGTATGGAAAGCAATCTTCATCTTAGCAACTCGAAGAGAGTGGATGTGCTTTATCTTGATAACACATACTGTGATCCAAGTTGCATATTTGCTACCAGAGTGAGTAGTCTACAATATTAATCAAGTGTTCTTATGATTCTCTCTCTCTCTCTCTCTCTCTCTCTCTCTCTCTCTCTCTCTCTCTCACACACACACACACACACACTCAGGAAAAGGCTGTAGAAAAGATCACATCCTTGATCCAAAGGAGCTCTGGTAGTAGTGTGGTGTACCTCGGTCTACACAAATTGGGAAAAGAAGAGCTTCTTGTTGAGATAGCCACATCCCTTGGTTGCAGGATTGGAGTGGACCAGGAGAAGATGGAGCTCTTCAAACTGCTTGAACTTCCTGATGTGTTTGATACAGATATGGACGCTTGCTGGATCAGAGTTTGTCCATTTCATATCCTCGCTAAGAACTAGTGAGTAATACATACAATGTTGCTTACAATGTTACTTACAATGTTGCTTACAATGTTGCTTTGAATGATTACAACCTTTTGCATATTGTGTGTGTGTAGCTGGAAGGCGGTACAGGATGAAAATGAAGAGGCTCTTGGCATTCTTCCTACAGCCCTTTACTCTGGAGACGGAGCTCCTCCTCCTCCTCCTCATGTTGAGGTCAGCTCACACTCTAGTGACCAGTACTCTAGATCTGGTTCAAGACTCTGGAACAATTCCTTTGTAAGGACTTGATTGATGTCTGTGTAATATTTTGTTGACCTGCTGCAGGTGGTGGCGTATTCCGACCATAGCTCATTTGCCGAGTTGAGGCAATTTGTGGAGATGATCAAACCCTGCTGCGTGCGTCCAATTGTGCGAAGTTTCACTGGAGATAAAGGATTTCTCCGCTCCTCGAGAACCAACATGGCTGTATTCAATGATCTCTTGGACATGGGTTCGGATGTAAGCAAATTTCCCTTTAATTAGAGCAATAATGAGATGAAAAGTATATTTATGAGATGAAATAAACCTGATACTCTCTCTCTCTCTCTCTCTCTCTCTCTCTCTCTCTCTCTCTCTCTCTCTCTCTCTCTCTCTCTCTCTCTCTCTCTCTCTCTCTCTCTCTCTCTCTCTCTCTCTCTCTCTCTCTCTCTCTCTCTCTCTCTCTCTCTCTCTCTCTCTCTCTCTCTCTCTCTCTCTCTCTCTCTCTCTCTCTCTCTCTCTCTCTCTCTCTCTCTCTCTCTCTCTCTCTCTCTCTCTCTCTCTCTCTCTCTCTCTCTCTCTCTCTCTCTCTCTCTCTCTCTCTCTCTCTCTCTCTCTCTCTCTCTCTCTCTCTCTCTCTCTCTCTCTCTCTCTCTCTCTCTCTCTCTCTCTCTCTCTCTCTCTCTCAAAAGGAGATGCCTTACAATATCCCACCAGTGATCAAAGATCTACTATCAACCAAGTCTACATACTTAGCATACAGATCTCAGAGTGCTCCATACAACATCCGTTCCTCTATTAACAGCCACAAACATCTCAGAATTCCCAAATCTCGACTCAAAGGAATTCAATATATCTCTCCTTCAAAATCCCAGGAAGACGGAAACCACGGGGAAACTGACTTGGATTCACAAAGCGATGATGCCAGTGATAGTGACTTTAAACTGAGGTTTTCCTCAGATGAGGATGGCACAACTATTAATCCTGACTCATCTGCTGAGGACAAAGCTCCTGACAAACAGATTCTCTCTGATTTCTCGTCCAAAGAGGACAAACCAGTTTTCCAAAGTCCTGCTGAATGTGCTCAAACTTTCATGAAAGAGGATGAAACAGTTTTCCGATATCCTGGACAGTGTGCTCGAACTGTACCTATAGATGTCCTGACACCCTATTTGAAACACCACATACCGCGTCAACAAAGCCGACCAAAAAGATGCCGCCACAATATATCATCTCTAACCACTCCTTCTCCGAGTTCTCCATCAAAAAATCATTTGACTTCAACTCCTCAGGACATTTTAGACTCCCCTTTGAACATCATCAAAACACCTTGTGATGCTGATTCTGCTGAAGCCAAGATAATACAGATGCAGGCACATTTGATGAATGCTATGCCTCCATTGGACTCAAAACTTGTCACACTATCAAAATCACCAGTGCCTTCTGGGGATCTGTTTGGCTGTGAGAAGAGCAATCGTAATGGAGAATCTTCATCCATGGTTTGTGATAATCGTTCATCAAACTGTTCACAAAGACAGGATGGACCAATCAAATCCCCCAGAGTGAGTCCAGTGAATAACGAGTCGAAAAGTCTCAAAATTGTGAAGCCAAATATCGAACCTCTTTTGAAGAAATTTCGTGACTCAGGCACCCCCAGCCTACACCCTTGTGACTGTGACCTTTGCAAGGATGGGCGTGCCTTCTTGTGTCCTGTAGCTCACCCTGCCACATCCTGTCTCTGCCAATTTTGCCTATAGAACTAAATTTTTGAAGGAGAAAAAAAAAAGAGTAATGTTCTGTCTCTGATTCAACCACTGCTTTCTTTCTACTTATTTACAATTCCATCGATCACTTGCAATCATCACTTTCTAGTTATTTTTTAAATTCATTTTATCAGTATTAATATTTTGAGAACAAAAATCTTTCGATGAAAACTGAAGAAAGTAGCTAGCTAGCTATGTTAATTAAGACAGTATTATATAATTAAAATAACTGATGGTGCAGCAGTAGAGATCACTATTTGTAGCTATAATGGTGGTGGACGACTTGGCATAAAGTGGTATAAAAAAATAAGGTCAACGATAGAATACTCTTGGGTGTTTAAAAAAAAAACCAAAAAAGGTGGTGCTGCTATAGATAAAACTCTCTATCTCTAGTGTTACTATTTATAGGTGTTCTATTTATAGACACTGATGTCATAGTGGGAGGAGTTCCATTGTTGTAGTCCCCGTTCTTGTGAGTCCAGCTCACTTCTTTTGAATGGTTTTTATCTAGGTTGACTATTTCCGATGACAGCTGTCTCAGTGAGGCACTGTATCGGACGATGGATGCCTCGGGGCCGTTGCTTTCATGAGTCCTATAAAACCCTCGGATCCGAGCTCCTCGTCTGTATATCACACACCCTATCACCACACTTCCAACGACTAGAAGGACCAGTACGGCTATAAGCACTCCAATACCGATCCAGCCACCAGTACCAATGCTGTTGTCAATTGAGGGACTCGGTCCTTTTATGGTTGTCATCTCTGTTGTGTTTGGTGTGCTACTGTCATTCGATGTAGTAATGGGCATATTTGTGGTGGGTGTGGCAGTGGTGGGTGTGTCACTAGTGGGCGTGGCAGTGGTAGGTGTGGATGATGTAGCTTGTATGTGACAGGTCATATTGCTGATCGTGGGCGTGGCAGTGGTAGGTATGGCTGTTGTAGTGATGACGAGGTGACAGATCTCATTGGAATCGGTGGTAGACACTGCAGTTGAGACACGTGCCAATGGATCTACAAAAATATTCCAATGAAAATTTATCCCACAAAAATTTAAAAATTTCACACTAATTTAAAAATTATTTTCCTGTAATTATTATTATGGTACTATCATGTGGTGCACTGTTGGATGGCTTCGTTGGGCCACATATAATGACCCCTAAGGCCAGGTATCACCCACACCCCCAGCCCTCCTAACAATCCGTCAGTACTCACATATCAAGCAAGTATCTTGTTATAAATGGAGATATGCTAACTGTTGCATTACATGATTAATTTACCTTGGCACATGTTTCCAGTGAAGCCCTGAGGGCAAGCACACTCCTTCATGCCCACACCTCTATCAACACACATCTCTCCATTAACACACCCTTGTCGAGAGGTGGTGCCACTACTACAGTGCAAGCACCTATCCGTGTCAAACAGAGAATTAGTTCTGGGAACTGCCTCCAAATTTGGTCGAAATGGTACAGAATTAGGAGTTCTTTGGAACTCAAACTCGCCCAAACATCCTTGGAATGTTGCCGATGCAAATGTATTTGTGGAACCAAATTTCAGAGGTGAGTCAAGCAATGAGTTGATTGCAGTGCTGGTTCCAGGATTGGAGAGAGAGTACGAAGCACCATTCAACATCAAAATGAGTGCAGTTCCACTTTCAGTAGAATTGAGCCTAACTTGGTATGAATGCCACTCTCCATCTGTGATTGTTACTAGGATGGAGTTGGTTTGTAAGAATGTGCCTGCTGACTTATTGTTAGATATCAGAAGCAAGATTCTATTGAAGGCAGTGATAGCAATTTCATACACATCATTTTCCACTGTGAGAAGAGCTCCGTTTACATGGTCATCTACGAAACGTGCTTGAAAGGATATTTGGTGACTTCGCAATGAAAACGATGTGAAATCTAGCGATCGTGGCGTTTCACTGCGCTCGAAACTTATCACGTCTGATCTCTCGATATTCTCTGCTTCCAGGTTAAGGAAATTTCTCTCTTCAGTGAGGGAGTTATAATTAAAGAACACTCGCTGGATTACGCCCACGTAATTCACCACTTCCAGTAATGACCCACCGAGACAAACGGTGGTGAAAATCGTTGAAGGAAGGTAAAGCTGCTCGCTGGGATTCGAACCACGTCTTTCAATTTCAGTGACCACATCTTCTCCAGAGGAGCTCTCGAGCAGTACAAGATCGTAACGATCAGTCGATGTTGTTAAATCTATTTGATATAAAGTACTGTCATTCAAAAATGTATCAAGTCTGATCGATCTCGTTACATTTGAAGTGTCTCGATACTCGTACACCACCTGATAATCCTCCAATTGGATACTGAAGAAACTGCTACCATTATCACCATGGGCAATTAATATTGTTCCCTCGGCAGGAATGGGTGTGGCAAGCTGTATGGACACTGTATTCGATGAAAGTGGTGGTTCAAAGACAGGTTTGTAGCAAGTATGTTGGTTGGTCGAATTTAGACATAGTCGATGAGTACTTGGATCTAAAGAAGGAGAGAAAAAAAAACACCGTTAATTTTACTAGGTCACATGATTACATCTTTGATGTCACATGACTGTTATCATTATTGCGTGCATTGGAATGACTGGCTGCTAATGGGGCCATTGGCACGCCCTGGGGCAAGTCTCCAATGCCAAGCATAATTCAGAAGACAGCCAAATTAAACTCCTTTTGTGGCCCCAAATTCCAAAAATCATGCAACTACTTTTTCTGCATCATCACTAAATAGTCCTACAGCACTTCAACAAGCTAAGGCTGCCCACACTTGTGGCAACCTGCCATATGCAGAGCAGATTGCAGATAAACTTTGCACGGCTGCTGCTTCCCCTTAATGACCAACACACACACACACAACGGCCGCTGCCTGGCTTCACCAAACACTTGCACAAATTCCCTCTGTTGGAGCAACCCTGATCTTAAATATGGACACTTTGAAGACCAGAAAAGGCGCGCCCCCCCCCCCCAAAAAAAAACAACAACACTGTCTAAGCATTCAGTATGATGCCTAGACTCACTTTGAGTGTTAAAACTTACAAAAAATTTTCCAAGTCTATATAGTCTATATCAACTTGGAAAATTTGACCAAATTTTTTGAGACCAATAACACTCAAATGCATTCAGTATAATGCCTAGACTCACTTTTGACTGTTAAAACCTAAAATATAAAAAAATTCAGTGTTTTTTCAAAGAATTTACCAAGTCTATGGGAAAATTTCTGAAAACTGGCAGATTTTTTTTAGACTCAAATGTGAATCCAGTATGATGCCAAGGTTCACTTTTGACCATTAAAGCTTAAATCGTCACAAAAAATATTTAGCATTTTTCCAGAAATTTACTATATAAGTCTGCAAAAGATGGCCAGTTCACAAGACCAATAACACTCAAATGTGAATCAAAACATTCCTAGACTCACTTTTGACTGTTCAAACCTAAAGTCTATTCTCCATCGACTGCTCCCCAACAGGTCAACATAGCATGTTGTGACTTGCACCAATACAACATCAAAGGTGAGTCACTCTCAAACTTTACAAGTGGGGGAAATAGTGGAGGCCTCCAAAATTAGCATGATGAAGACCTTAATTAGCAAGAATGGCTGGCAGTAGTGGAACGAGACTCAATATCATTCTTAATTAACCATTTCAATTTCAACAATTATGCAATAACTCATTTGCCCCAAGGCCCTAACAATGTCATATTCTCATGCTCTTTTAGAAAACCTTATCACAACATGGACACTAAACAACAACAAAACAACGTGTTCCTGATTAGAGGGGGTCTTTAATTTACCCTGAGGTTAGTTAATATCAAGTCATTAATACATATCCATGGAGATGTCCTGAACATTAGAGAGGTGAGATTATAATTCAGAGAGAGCACAGCTCCAGAGCGCTTACGCCCAGCATAGCCCTAGGAGCAGCACATGACATGACTTAGTCGTGATACTCACCAGCTAAGCCTAATCAGTGACCCACAGAGGACCAGCCATACGGCCAGGAGGTCAGCTGTAACTGCACCTCAAAGCAACACCAGAGATTTCAGTGGTCTGATAAAGTATGATGATGCCATGAGGTCTACCACCACCGGTCACATAAAACCTCACCCAGGTTACGGCAAGCACGCCACCGGAGCTCTGCTCTAACCAACATTGGTCACCAAAAATTTGGATGAAACTTCCCTTATTTGTAGAATCTTGTAGTAAACACAAGTCTTGTATCAGGGAAGATGGGGATGGTCCCATGAGGAGTGTTCATAAGAACAGGCTGCAACTGCTCAATAATTGACCAAACTCAAATACCAACAGATCTCAAAGTAGAAATTAAGGTCAAGAATCCAACACTACAAATAAAGTTCCCTAACCCTGACCCCTGACCCAATTAAGAGATAAGTGGCAGGTTCTATCCCATCATACATACATACATACATACATGATAAAACCACTCACCAAGGGCAATCTATTAAGTTACTCATGCAACAAACGACTTGGCATTGAGGACAAATACCATCACTTATTTCCAGCCAATCTCCACATGTGCCTGGAGGGAAGACATTGCAGTGTTTGCCAATAATGGGTCAGTTAATTAATGATGTAAGGTGGAGGAGGGTTCAAAACTCGCTGATTAAATACTTCCATGCCCTCAAGTGTAGATTCCAGTTGCCATGAGCATTATGGCCTTGGTGATGTATAATACCATTGCTTGGTGATAAACTGTTACTACACTAACACGGGTATTAAGCATTCTTCCCTGATCCTACACATGCAGCGAACATTTTTTTGCTATATAGTCGGGCAGGAGAGAGGATTATGCTATTGATAATGGTCGCTAATAAAAGCAGCCAGCAAAATGTATCAATCCCTTTTATGAGAATACAGTACATGGGCCAATTCATTGTCTGTAAGCTTTTAAATAAGGAAACCTCTGAAATCCCTTTTTGAGTATGTAAGTGGCCGGCAGCTGCAGGCATAGAAAGCTGTAATTCTTACCACAAAGCACTTACACAAACCTAGTGTTACAATCCACTTAGATAAGCCTAGCCCTAGCGCCTGCTACTATCTAGTATCTACCATGCTATAACAACTCCCTCCCCTTTGATGAATAAAGTTCTCTGTAGCTTCACCGGATGCATGCAATTTCAAACTTTCTCAGTGAAGAAACTCATACGTAATGACCTTAGAGAGATCTAAATTGTTGTCCGTATTCGTTTACTCCATGGTCAATTGAGAGAGTTTATATTGCAATCCCCACGACAATATTACAGACTTTACCCCCACATTATGAAGGCAATACAGCCACTTCCAAAAATGGAGATGTAGCCTAAGGGGGAATGCAATCCCCCTCCATTCCTCCCGGACCCACACGTACCCCCTCCACCCACAAAAGTTAGAGAACATTGCAAACATAACTCCGGGAGGACACAGGACAGGCCAAAAAAATTGCAGTTTGGCCAGCCACAGAGCTGAAATAACAGATGGCCTTTCATGTGTGTGGAGACAATAAAATATTGCCCGCTAACAGAGCATGGTCACAAACACTTCCATAGGTGTTGGACAAACAAACTTGTTAAAAATAGAATTGATAACAAGATTAGAATCAACGTGAATATTCCAATAAGTGTGAATACCATTGAATGTGAAAAAAAAGTACACAGATATATAACACACATACAAACATATACAAACACACACACATACAAATACGGTACTAACAAGCAAGAGCACTCCGATATATTCACCAAGTCACATGGAAACTATTGTGTCACAGCTTAAAAGGGTTACTACTTCAATGGACACACCCACCCACTTAGACTCCAAATACTCCTGTGGTCCTGTACAGTATCTCGTTAATCAGGGAGTGACACACCCACCCCCTTAGGCTACAGCCCTCACTCCAAATAGTCCTGTGTGTGGTTCCCTGTCTCAAAGGGAGGATTAATCAACCAGGTTGGCAATGCAAAGCCAGTGCCATAGTTACAATGCACCTACGTATTGTAACAATGATCAAAAGTACAGTGCCAGTGTTAATTCCTCATTAAATTTTTTGTCTGGCAATGTTAAGAGACATTCACACTGAAACATCTACGTACGCCATTAACAGCTAAGGGAGTACGAGTATCACCAGGAGTTATGATAGGACAAGACCCGACTTCACTGCATCATTTCAAACACTTAATTGTTGCTATTTCGCATGTACAAGATTTATACAGGTGGGGGGGGGGGGGGGGGGGGGGGGGGGGGGTGTAAGTGTCTTTTGTTTCAATCAGTGCATATTGAACAACTAGAATAACTGTAGGACTAAGGTCAATCATTCACACTCATACATAAAGGTCTGGTTAGACACATATCTGGTGATAGTCTTCATCCTGTAGCTAATAGGAATTTGAAATTGACTAGGAAAAAAAAAGAAGATTGACCGGAAAAATCAAAATACAGGGGGAAAGTGTCCATGGCAGTACGTGCCATGGGGGGGGGGGGGGGCTGTTGGTTATTTTGAACACTAGTTGTATCGAATAAGACCCCCCATTAGTCATGTGATGTGTGTGTTTGTGTTAAGTACTACTAACTGCATGGGTCAATGGAGAGTAAGCGTGTACAAGTTTGACTAGATTATGTATGGATGGTTCCTATAGGAACAGCTAACATGTAGATATCAGTTCTAATAGGGCATGAATGCAGTTAACAGCTCACACTGATGAAACAGATAAAAAGTTTAGTCACTGAGCTTGGGACAAATATAGAACCTTTCCTTTGAATATCACCTGGGGGGTGGGGGCCTGACCAGCTGCTTCTAATCCACCCAAGCAACAATCCTAGCATTACAGGAACTGAACAGCTGAAGCAGCTTCTATAATAAACAGATGGTACATATCCTCGGCTCAGCCCCCTCGAGGTATACCTACTTCCACAAGAACTCACCTCTGGACTACCTCAAACCCCTAAACATCTGGCCAATATCATTACACATACATAGCAGTAAGGGACTCCCTCATTGCCCAATGTAATGGGATCATTAGACCCACACACATCAGGCCTGTACTGATGTGTGATGTAAGATTCATGCAGTCAAGGTTACACAACTGCCTTCACTTTCCCCATTGTCAAGGACACCAAACAGTTAAAATAAAACACGTGAACTAGCAATTTTTAATTAGCATTCACTTTTCACGTCATGTCAGGTTACCCTCAAAAGCTGCAGCTGTAATCAAAGCATCAGCAGAGGGGACAGGGGACAGAAGAAAGTGCAGCTAGAGGTGGCCTTATTACACAGTCTCAAAAGCTGCTGCTCTAACTCCCCCATTTCTTGGCCAAATCCAAACCTTTAATCAAAAACATTAGCAGCAGAGAGAGTGTGTGTGAAACTGGTCATAATGGTCACCTCTTTGCATGGAACTGAACAAAATGGCTGCTATACAGAGGTGGTTCTTTCACACAGTGACTTCCAATGACTTCTAATCTGAGGTATGTTCTCTCTTAGGGACGTTTCACCTTTGACCAGTGCAGTATTAATAACGTAGCCTCAGGCTAAGTCAGGTTTTCTATTGTATCTCTTGAGTCTCCACACTAAGTTAGGTTCTCCACTATCACAGAGTCTCCAGTTATTTATTGTTATGTGAAACACTTGAGTTGTATCCAAAAGTGAAAAATAAAGTTACTGCCAGCTATTCGAAAAATGAAAAGCACACAAAAGAACTATTAGTCTCTGCAAGTGATGCAATCTTGTGATAATATTACCACTCTCTCTTTGATGGCACACACACACACACACACACACACACACACAGGACACAAAAAAGGCCTGGCATTCAATCCTTGTAGCACCAAAACCCTGGCCTTATGTGTGTGTTGTTTCTTTCATTCTCATAATTGGTGGTTTGTATTGATTCGAATCAATTGGAACAGTTCCACATGAAGGTTATTTGTGCTGCATTTGGGATAAAAATTCCATTGCATCTCTTCCTTTTATTAATTTGAATGGTTTGTCTTTCCCATTTTAAGACTGTTTCTGGTGAAACACAACTTTCCACATAAAAGAAGAGTGGTTCTTTAATAACATATGTCAGGGTGTTCCTGGAGCAAATGCCTCTAGCTAATAATCATGCTAACATTTCTCAAGAATGAGTGCATTTTTTTTGTTTTGAACAAGCTCTTTTCTCTGTCTGAAGCTGTACAAACTTTCAAAGCAAACGTCCTGAAAATCAGTCTGTAAAGCTGCATCTTAAATAGGGGGATGGGAAGGGAGGGCCAGGGCTAGGGGTAGGGCTAGGGCGAGGGGGAGGGGAGAGAGGGAGGGGGAGGGAAGGGAGGCAGTCCGGAGGAATGAATATGAGAGAGCAGGGGAAGAGGTTGATTACTATCTTAGGTAAAAGCTTTAAAAGTGGAATTCACGCAACACATCTTCCCTTTCAAAGTGCCAACACATTACAGACTTCTTAAAGCACGCACACGACCACAATATCTCAGGTTTCCCAGGGTCGCAATTTGCTACATAGAGAGACATGATACCAATAGATCACATGTTCCATCACTATCCCCCGATGTCACCACCAATTATAAATCGCCATGGTGAAGCCCTGTTCTTGCACACGCTTAGTAAGTCGAACAAAAAACTTATGAGAAGTGGATCAGAGATTTATTTTACAGATTTATGCTCTCTGATGCAAGATGCTTGCTTTTTCCACTTCTTATTATGCATGAGGGGCGTACATAGGTTCTTTTGGCAGAAATTCCCCTTCTTAAAGAGAGGGCATATCTCATCTCACAGAGAGAGCAAAGGGTCATAGAGGTCAAATAGATGATTTACATGTGTGAGGTACGGTACATACATACATTAATTTTAAAAAATCAATTTTAGCAACATTTTTCTACTATAGCTCAAAATTCCAGCAGTAACCGGGATACCAAACAAGCCATGAACTTCTGGAATCAACATAGGGATGCATACTGTATTGTAGGAAATATATGCATTGGAAGTACATGGGAGGGGGCATGGGGAGAATGCCATAAAGAAAGGGCAAGCCAACACGTACCCAAAGAGCTAAAGAGCCAGCATCTAATCACCACATTCCTCCACTTAAACTGCGTCTCCCATTAACAAGGTAAACAAATAAGTTCACCTCATTCGTATGGTCTCTCCAATTCCAATATCTCCTCCCCCACTTGGCAACCATAAAGGATCGTGATGAGCATAGCTACTTGTTTCAGCAACATGGAAACTGTCTAGAAATCTTTGGGATGTCTTAGCAGTATTATCAGTATACCCTCAGTATGTATTCCAGTATATTCTCAGTATACTCTCAGTATGATATAATTATCCCAGTATACCCTCAGGATGTCTATTCTCAGTATACTCTCAGTATGATATCAGTATACCCTCCAGTATATTCTAATATCATGACATATTCAACCAACAGGAAGAAAGACTTTTTTTAAAAGCTGAGGTGTTACCACATTTGTTCAATGGACACGGAGAGGCCATAGAAACAATCGCTTAATAGCAATACATACTGTGACGTGGAGAGTGGACAATCAGAATCTCTTAAGATAGAATTACTTCTGAGGCACAAAAGTCTCTTTAGTGAACTCCCCCAATGTGTTATCAACAAGGAGACAGAAAGAGCATACCATTCTAGGAATATTCCTCCTCAATCAAGATATTTAAAGTTGTAGCAGCTAAAAAGGAACAGGAAAGAGTTGATCAGAGATATCAGTTTCCTCCCCTTAACAATGTTTGAGGAAGCCCCCCTTAATTCAGAGATGGAAACTAATGAAGGTTTCTTGCAAAGAAGCAGCTCAATAATCCTTTTTCTTACGTGTGTCAATTCATCCACAGGAAGGGATGATGAGATGTAATTGATAACCCAAATATTTTCCCCCTCCCACCCCCTTTTCTTTCTCATTCACATGGAATGCCACCCCTCCCAGAAATATCAATTACATACATCCTCCACCCCCCTCCTACATATACACCCACCCCCCAGGCATACCAACCTCGCTCAAAAACAATGACTCCTCTCTCTCTTTGAGAATTCACCGGATAATTGATCTCTGGTTGGACAAACAATGTACTAACATTCCCTTTTATATTTGGCATGATTCAGCACACCTCCAGATAACTTCATATTTCCTCTTTTGCGTCATTTTCGCGGCTGAGTGCATGTTCGATGATATAAAGATACTGTTATGCTACACCATCCTAATTAAATATGTAATCCCTCACACGACCCTTTGCACTTTTGATCATTCGGGATTTAACTGTTCTTGAATTACAAATACCTATTCCTTGGATTTTAATGGAGCTGTTAATAAATGTCTTTCAAATGCTTCTTAAGTGCAAAATATGCACACTTCGTGGGCTTCAGTGTTGAGGTGATGTCAACATTAAAGAGAGGACCTACAGCATATTCACTGATTGCATCTAGTTAAAGGATGAGATCAGCTCTATCAGTTTGCAACAAGAAGGTGATCTCAAACAAGAACAATCATGTTGGTGTTATGTTAGGCATTATACCAATACACACCTCTACCAGAACATCTCTCTAATCAGGACACGTACGTGCCTCTCCGATCAGGACATCTCTCTCACCGGGACATCAATTTTTTTTTCAAAAGCAAAAGATTCTGACGAAAAAAAAAATCATTATAAGAGGACTTCATCCCACCCCCACAGAACTTCCACATTGTGTTTTGAAAGCCTCAAAAGTGTCCCTTTAAATTTACAGTCACTTGGTGTGGAAGCAGGATCACTGTCTTGTTTCATGGGTGTTAACCAGCTGATAAAATGTAACAGCTACAGAAAATAAGCCGGGGGGGTTCTTCTCTTTTTGCTCCAATTAGCTCCGAACGCTACCTATTTAAGGGATGACCACACTACAGGGATTCTGAGTGATGTGAAAGCAAATCCTAAAGTCTATTGCTTTCACTTGATCCTTTGTCATTTGCCATACCTACTCCAATTCTTGACCAAATTTCACGATTAAAATACCAGCAGAGAGCTGATCACCCACTCTATGAGCTCGTCTTTTTTTTTTGAAATTTGGTTAAGAATTGAGAAAGTTATAGTAGTCATAATACACTTGCAGTTGCTCTGAGAGACCATTGGTTCTAAACAGATGACGGACAAAGTGTTCACAATAGAGAGCTTTCACTACCTCACACTAAAGGAAAACAAGACCTCCTTCATTATTAAATGGGGCTCACTCTCTGTACAATGTATGATGGACAAAGCATTATGCTGAGATGCAATTGAAGAATCTATCCCACAACCTGACTATAAGTCTCCCTCTCTCCATTGCGTTTCACAATCTCTCTCTCTCTCTCTCTCTCTCTCTCTCTCTCTCTCTCTCTCTCTCTCTCTCTCCACTGTACAAACTTCCCTTCTAATTTCTAAGCATGCAATAATGACAATAACAACAATAGTGATGTGTTATTAGTTTGTTAGGTCCCATCTAGTTTCAATATTAAACTTCCTCACCTTCTGTGCAGTTCTCTCCTATCAGGTTCGAGTTCCGACAATCACAGAAAGCATGATTGGGCCATCTCGTAACGCATGTCCCCATGCCACACTCCTTTCCCTCGCAGGGATCTGTACAGGAGTTGAGAAGCATTCCACATTCTTGAACTGGTTCCAATGTTTGCAGTTGAGAACTAGCAGTGTTGACATTCAGATTGCCGGTGCTTGCAAATAAAACGTCCTCGACACACCCAGCGAAGTGCGTTTCATTGGCAAAAGGAGTTGAACCCAATGGAACCCCACCAATGAAAACACCATTGGATCCAAAATTTGGAACCAAATTACTAGGGTACGAGTTTATGACTGCAGCATCAGAGTCTAACTTGTAACTGAAACGAGAGTTCGATGGATTGTGGTGCACTGTGAAGGTGTGTTGCTCGTTATTGTTCAGAATCCTTCCCAGGATCTTCGTACTGGGACTATGAAACAACCCGGCCCCCAGATGGAGACGAAGCGTCACATTTAGGGACCCATTTTCTAACTTGACGAGAAGATACTCCCCTACAGTCTCATTCCCAGACCACTCTGAGTAAAGAAGCAACCCGCTCCGTTCTGATGTCCGGAATGAGAATCTGACCAATCGCTGAGGACCTGGATTCAATCTTGGGTACATGATATAACTGTCTGTTCCAAAAAATGTTCTGGCAGTGGCAGATTGCCCATTGCATTCAGAGAGCATTGAGGAAAAGAGAAGCACGAGAGACGTAATATTCAGTAATTTAAAAGAAAACGCCATCATGTTAATAATGTTTTCTTCCCAGTGGCATATAAACTAGCAATCGGTTTTAGTTGTGAGTAACTTCAACTCTTTCTCGACGGATTATAGAACGAATTTTTCCATCAAGTCGAAAGCTTGAAGCGTCAGTTTAATATGTAGCGAAGACTCGCTGTAATATCAAAAGCGATAGCTATCTAACTTACTAGTAGACTCTAGTTAGCTACGCCAAATAGAGATCGAAGCAGCAGCAGCAGCAGCAGTAGTAGCCTTATTCGTCTAATTCTCTGCCACAAACTTGCTATAAATAATCCACTTACCCCACACAAACACGTAAATTATCGATGGGTTATCGTCGAATGGTATTCATATCCTGTGAGAACACCTGCTAAGGAACCCATTTACGACAAGTTAACGCCCGATATCCACCCATGTTTCCTTTTGCTTGCACGATTAGGGGCGTGGCTGGGGTTGATTGGAGGCAAGAATGAAGAAGACGAAGTTTCGTGAAAAATCTCATTTCCCCTTTGAAGGCGTGGCTCATTCGTTAATTGATTAGGAGGCAGGGATGAGGAAGACAACGTTATTTCATTTCTTGTTTATACATTCTTTGGCTGTTTGGTGGTTTTTGACGTAAACTAGCCCAACCCACCAGCGAAATTGGAAGTGCTTATTTGTCCAACAAAAGAAAATGCTCAGAGCGCAG
The DNA here is from genome assembly GCA_963924555.1 of Crambe crambe. NCBI lineage: Eukaryota > Metazoa > Porifera > Demospongiae > Poecilosclerida > Crambeidae > Crambe > Crambe crambe. The sequence continues at coordinate 7,066,305 of OZ004588.1, forward strand.
AGACTCCAAATAATCGCTGAGCTGAAGGAGCTAAAAGACTTAGTTCTTAGGAACGAATTTTGGCTGAGTTTGGTGGTCTAAAAGTTTGGTATTTAGAAGAAGATGATGGGAAGTGAAGGTGAACCAGGGACTGAGGCTGAGCAGATACAACTTCAAGAGGTGAGTCAAATGTTAGAAGAGAGAAAGGTAGGCGTGTTCTCCCAAGGATGGTGGGTACAATATGCCTAGAGGTAGCAAGCAAGCAAGCAAAGCAGGCTGCCAACTCATTTATAGCTGGTTGAATAAATTCATGAGAAAAGAACAGCTCAAAGTAGAATAAACATTTATCCCCCCAAAGGGTGAGGTCTTTAAAATTAATCCCCCCAAAGGGTGAGGTCTTTAAAATTATTTTATTGACTGGGCTGAACTATTTTAGTTAGCAAGCTATGCATGTCTTCACATTGCTAGTGGGGCACCTCCTATATGCTGAACACAGAAACACAGGGAGGCTTGGCCACCTTGTACATTCCTTGTTCATTAGCAATGGCACTTTTTTTGTTGCTAGCAATGCAGCAAGTTGGGCAAATAAAGGGAGATTTGACCAAGTCAGAGTGTGTTGGTAGGAGGGGAAATATCTGCCATAGCGGCTATAGAGGAAGAACAATGGGTTGGATACTTGATGTGAAAATGTGATTTGGTGAATGGTTTCGGCATGATGTAGTTCACCATGACATGTTCCCTATCGTGGTAATTGACCTGTGAAGTGTTGAGGGCTTTAGTCCAAAAGGCCCTGTCATTAGCATTCAATTAATTTCTTTCTTGCTTCTCACTCTATATGTGAGTGACGTATTGAGGGATTTAGTTCAAAAGACCCTGTCATTAGCATTCAATTAAGAATAAACTTATCTGCAGTTTGCTGTTGAGTATTTTAAGGGATTTAGTGATATGAACATAATTGTACAGTCCTGAGTAGTTGAATGGATAGTGCATGGCAAAATTATGAAGTATGAACCATCAGAGAACTATTGCTTGTACTTTGAGATCGATGATTGCATTGCATTTGTCTTCTGGAATTTGAATGCAATCCTACTGGATGACTTAATGCAATATTCATTATGTAGCAGTAGTTAGATTACGGCCAGTATAGACCTCTTTCCACCATTCATAGCTGTATTGTCCATCATTTCAAACCATAATTATCAAAAATTAGAAAAATGATAAGTAGAATGGGGACATAGTTCATTTACATCGTTCATTTTAGCATCAAATTGTCATTTTACTGGATATTTCAGTGTTCCAGACTAATAAGAAAATTCTCTATCTTTATCTGGTGGATGATGGAATTTGATATTAAATTCTTGTCATGGTTATTGCAGTGTTTGATATGATGGATTGCTGTTCACACTATTCTTGCTGATAGAGATGGCAATGCACCTGCGTCTGAGTTCTGTTCATGCTATGAGAGGGTGCTGTATTGCATCTTGTTATCGCAATGTTGATGCATGCAGACACTTGAGAGTAGTTCCCTGGCATTAGGATTGGTAATTAGTTCTGACAAAATTTCTACAAGAGGTGCAATACAATTCAGTATTGTGTAGATGTTGTGTGCTGGATGGTGAAAGTTGTTCTTCTCCATGAAATAGGAAATATTTGCAATCACAAGTGGAAAACAATCAGTGATATTGATTCAATTACTGTTTTTTAATTGCCAATTTTCACTGGCATGGATTCCAGAATAGTTGTCCCATCAGATCTCTACTGTACACTGAATATCAGGGACAGATCCATAAGTAACCTCCAGTTGAGTATGGAAATAGAAAATTAACAGTCAAAGAATTTTCATTTTCAGCCTGTGTATAGTGGTTAGTCAGAAAATGTCCTTTTCAGCAGATGTGGCTAGCATGATACTGTGTCCTGTTAGAGCTCACACTGCTCACACTGTGTCCTATTAATAGTGTCCTGTTAGAGCTCACACTGTGTCCTATTAATAATGTCCTATTAATAGTGTCCTGTTAGAGCTCACACTGTGTCCTATTAATAGTGTCCTGTTAGAGCTCACACTGTATCCTATTAATAGTGTCCTGTTAGAGCTCACGCCATGTCCTATTAATACTGTGTCCTGTTAGAGCTCACACTGACTCATCTGTTGCTGTGATCTTGTTTCAGCTGCAGAGGGAGAAGGAGATGTTACAACTGTCTCTTGATGAGGCCAGGACACAGCTCAGTCAGCTCCAAGAGGAGAAGATGCAGATTAGAAAGTGGTGAGTGAGTGTGAGAGGAATGTGAATGGTGAATTAAGGAGAGAAGTGGAGGAGGGGGGAGGGGCAAACAGGAGGGACGGAGGGGGAGGGGCAAACAGGAGGGACGGAGGGGGAGGGGCAAACAGGAGGGAGGAATGAAGTACAAATGAGGAGAGAGAGCTGATCAAACAAAGAACCATTGATCTCTCTGCTTGTGATACACCAATATTCTTAAAATCAGAATGCAGCCTCCAGCAGGGAAATGTGCAGGCTAGTCATCACAATGTGTCAGTATATTGTAGTGTTATGTACAAGATTATGTTCAGTACTCCTTCCATTTGGCAGTGGTTGTTTGGGTGTCTCCACAGTTTCCTTCCAATATGGACAAAATGTTTGCTCTGATGGACTTGGCCGGGGATTCTCTGACAAGTCAACACAGTCATATTCAGCACACATTGTTGTCCATTACTTGCATTAACACTGCTTCTTGTTATGAAGAGGTCTTGTGCCTTAAGAAGGGGCAAATGACAGCGTTCCAAATTGATAATTAAAGCCTTTGCCAGCTTGAGTCAGCGACTCTCTTTTCTTGTACACCAACTCTTTTTCTTGTATACTCTTGCATACTGGCTCTCTTTTCTTGTATACTCTTGCATACCGACTTCTTTTCTTGTATATCGACTCTTTTCTTGTATACTCTCTGTTGTTGTTGTGTTGTTGTTGTTAGTTGTTATTATTGCTGTTTACTTCATTTGCACCGACCAATCATTGTCACCATTGAGGTGGAGATTCTTCCCAAGCTAATATTCACTAGACGTGTTAGTGAATCGAATGCTTGAAGTGACAAGACATTATTTCATGCTGATCTTTTGTTGATTCTTCAGAAAATTCCTCCGAGGAAAGCATCCATTCAGTGATGCTAACAACAACAGGCATCAAGTGTGGCATAGCAACACAGGGCAGCATAGCAACACAGGGCAGCATACCAACCGACCTTATATGATCCCAATTCTCACACTCTTATCCACACTTTAGTAGCTTCTTGCCAAGGTCATTGCCTTTGAGGTCCACGAATCTCGCTAAATATAGAAGATTTTGAAAGTCAGAGAAAATTTAGTAAAGTCGGTCCAGTAATGACTGCCTCCCAATAATGTGCCAAAAAAGGTCAACTTCTAAACTCTTGTGTGAGTGTGGATAGAGAAAAGACGGGAGATGGTCTTATAATTGCTGGGCTTCTTGGTCACTTGATGGTTGGTATGGAGTGACCATAAGTATCCTGTATGAGTGGGCAGGTCACTTTGTGGTTAACCATGGCTCACTGCAAATAATCTTGCAAGGGACCATAAAGCTCACACTATTGTGTCATTTTATGGTCAAGGGAAAGAACTTAGCAGTGATGACAGGGCACTAATGCTCAGGGTTTTTTGCTGAGGGTTTTTCTCCCAGCCAGCCCTGGTGACAGACTTCTACAGGGATTGCCCCACCCCCTGGCTATTCTCCAGAAATCGTATTCATTTTGGGAGAATTTTATTATAGGGGAAGTATCATAGATCAACCCTTTGCTGCCTTTGCTGCTATAAATAACATTTCCAGTCACAATAATAAGTGATTCAATTTGAAAGTGTAGGTCATGTAATTGTTATTTCAATCTCATGCCTTTGCCCCTCAGATTATGGGAGTAATCATTACGGCATATCTTTTGTGTAAATGTTTACAATTGGGAGAGGCAAGATTCCCAGAATGATCGAAGCAAAATCAATAATAATGGTAAGGAATAGGTTGCCTTCATTTTGTAAATACAACCCATTTAATCTGTGGCTACAAGTAACTAGCATCAGGACTGAACCACGTGTGATGCTTTGGATGTGTTGACAAGAGTTCTGTGCATGTGTGTGTGGTGTTGTGTGTGTGTGTGTGTGTGTGCAGTTAAGGAAAATTGGAAAGTTTGATACAGTTTATGTAAGACGAGCAGCATTCTTTAGATCTAAGGTTGTTTCAATATTGCTTGAATTCGTCCATAAGCAGCAGCAGCAGCAACAACAACAACAACAACAACAACAACAACAACAAAGCACCATCTATTCTACTACCACATGTCCACATCTCACTGCACTTAACTTCTGTTCCAAGACACTGTGTGGAAACCAAACGTTATCTTTCATTAACTGTGAATAAATATAGCTCTCATGTCCTTCAGAAGTGGCTTGCATTGAGTACCCAACACTTTTAAGTGTGTCACACAAACACTCTCTCAATTAGATTTCACTTGAGGGTGGTAATTCCTTCAGACACTACTATTTCACCCTTGTCACTGGAGAACCATTGAAGAAGTTGTTACTGGAGAAGCATTAATGAAGAGTTGTCATGAAGTTAGTTACTGTTACTGGAGAAGCATTGATTTGAAGTTGTCACTTGATCCCTCGAAAGTTGTCACTGGAGAGCTATTGATTAAAAAAATAACGACCGGCAGCAGTCGTTGGCAATTTGTTGAGTTGTCATCAACACCTGTGAGGCTCTGTAAGGTGAGCTCTCAACTTTGAAGCCATCTGGTAGCTGATGGCAATTGGATATAGCCGTTTTGGCAGCTAAAAATGATACCCTTTCCAAGAGATGGACAGAATACAGTATGGTATGTATGCATGGCTTTTCTAAGGATTGGGATAAAGTTTCGCTGTTCATATTCAGGGATGCTTCGTTACTCGTGAGATAGCAAAGAACAACAAAAAACCCAAGTTTACCTCAGCACTTCACACTTTGAGGCTTAAACCTCTTCAAAAGGCCACAACTCTTGATCTCGTGCTAATAACGTGCTTGATGGATGCCTTTCCTGCAATACAAGCTTAGCAACTCACGCTATTTACTGATGCATTGAAGAGCTCAGAGATCTGAGATTTACACACTTCATGTTCTGACAAGGTTTGCTAACCCATACTAGTGGACAATAGTGAATCAGGTGTGGATACGTCATTCAATATTCAGTCAGTGGTGCAGACTAGTGTTTGACCACAATCTTCTTTCAGTAATATCCAAGACTTCGTAATCTTTACAAAATTAAAATTTGGGAAGGGAGAGTTAGTAATGGATGGTTGTTGTTAGTAGCATTTGAAGGGTGTGTGTGCTGTGCTTTTAAGCATTTCATGAAAACATCCCCCCTGATATCAATTCTGTGTCTGACTCTTTAGAGATGTTGTGTAAACTTCTCCTTTGAAGCTCAACCATTTGCTTGCATATTGCACTCAAATATAGACAGCCATTCATATACTAAGCAGGTGCAATTGGTATATTCGTAATATTGAGCAGTGTGAACAAGTATTGGATCTCGCTGGGGGGACTTTAGGTCACTTGTGTTTGGACGCAAGCACTCAACTGGAGACTAAACGAATAGGAAAAGGAAATTCGATTCATAACACGCTCTCATTCAAATTCAATGCTTCCTGCCTCTCTCTGGTTCTTTGTTGAGGAACAATGATTGCTTTAGGCTATGATTGGAATCATGCATGATATGGATCCCAATGGCTACCTCTTATTTGGACCACCATTATTTTTTTTTCAGATTATAACACTAAAAGTGAGTCTAGGTATCATACTGAATGCTTAGATTCACATTTGAGTGTTATTGGTCTTAAATAATTTTTTTGGCCATTTTTCACCAAGTCTGGAAAATTTCAAAAAAAAATAAATATTTGTGACCGATTGAGGTTTAATAATTATCATTAATATCATAAACAATTTGGCTATTTTCCCCCCTGAATTTCCAAAAAACAACTTTTAAGCTGTTTATCCATGCATGGGGCTGGTGAGGGAGCCAGTAATCCCCAGACCTTCATAATTGACTGGTTTCTGCAATGTCCTTAGGGCCTTTGTTTGGAATTCTTCTCATTCCAACAAGTGATATTTCCTCGAGGGGGATCATAAAAACCCACTAATATTCATACTCTGAGGCAGTCCACCAGTACTTTAGGGACAATTCACAAATTAATCATTCATAATAGCCTGGGGCAAGTCACTCATTCATAATAGCCTGATCTGACTAATTACTCTTTCATGATAACCCCGCCCCGGGGCAATTAATATCCAGTGCTTCTCAAATCCATTGACTAGGGTTGTATTCTGTTGCTATAGTTACGACCAGGCCATCCAAGAAGTCGCTGACAGTGAGGCAAAACGAGAAGTAACAGAAAAGGAGCTAAGATTTGTGAGTCTGATAAAATTAAGTACTTTTGTATAATTATTAGTTGCAAGAATTCAATTTCATTCCGTTCCAAACCACCTGCCCCGCCCCCTTAGGCACATGACCAGATCTCATCCATGTGGAAGGAACTAGAAAACATGAGACGGAAACTGGACAGTCCACTGGCAGTAAAGACCACCACAGAACAACCTGTAAGTGGACAACATGGAGAGTAAACTCAAGTTTCTGATGCTGAGTTATGACAAGCAGTAAAGGCTGATAATGTCATTGACTTGTTATTATGTCCGAGGTCAATTAGGGGCATCTATTACGTACCCACACACTCAGTTATAAATTAATTATAGCCCAGCTTCCCTAAGTGTCCAACATGACTTATAGCCCAGCTTCCCTAAGTGTCCAGCATGACTCGACTGTTATTGGTGGGTGTATTGATTCGTCTCCCATTTCATTGCAGCCTTCCAGCACTTGCATAGTCAATGACAGTTCAGTGGTGCTCCTATGCAGACTATGTCAAGAGAAAATCAAGTGAGGATACCAACTAAGTTAATAAGGGCTGCTAATTAATAGGGGCTGACCATAGTATATAGAAGGAATGAAGGCTAATTAATCAATAGGGGCTTACCCATAGTATTTGCTGCATTGGTAATTTAAGCAATTTGATTGGTCAGTCTTCAATTTAACTGGCATCTCCTCTTTCTTCTTCTTCTTCTTCTTCTTCTACCTCACACTTTAGTGCCCAGCAGGTCAACCCCGCCCCCACCCATCCTTCAGAAGAGAGATACAATAATTCTTGTAGCAGACAAAATTCAAAGCAGCAGAGTCCACACAGTCCCAAGCAACAAAATCCACAAAGCAGTCCCAAGCAGAGTCCACACAACAGTCCCAAGCAACAGAGATCACGAAAAAGCAACTGGCTCTTTGGCAAGAGGCAGCAAAAGTGAGTTATTGCTTAACAATTTCAACAAAAAAGCTGCATTTGAAGTGCAAAAACGGTTCAACTAACTTGGCACTGCTACATGTTGATGTGATCATAGGCAATGTATGGGCAATGCATGGACATGTGCAGGCAATGCATGGGCATATACCTATTGTAACATGTCACATGCCATGCATTGCCTATACATGCCCACAAGTAGGCAGTTTAGACGACTTGGGATTATGAAGGCAGTAGTTCTTGAGACCATAAGCATCCATTCATCCACACTTTATACTTTGCTGCTAGACAAATCTGACCAATCAAATTACTGACTCATCATAACAACTGATTTGTAATTACCGTATAGTGCAAAATTTTCGTGGGTCAAAATTTTCGTGGTTTTGCAAATATTCTAGTGTCAAAACCACGAAATTCACGAAATTTTTTACCCACGAAAATATCATATTGCATTGTAATAACATCGTGTGTAGTAGATAGAGCAAAGGATTGCATTTGGTTATCTTGTCAACATTTTTTTAGAATTCAAGATGCCGAGTCCCATTCTAAGGTGTGTTCATCCAATTCCAGTTCCAATCCCAGTTCCCCGGGCATTTTAACTAAGCAACAAAAGTCATCCAGCAATTCACTAAAGACTGGAACGAGAGTGACTAACTCTCCCTCAAGAGGAGCACCATCGTCCTCCAAGGGGGGCGGCAAGGGGGCACCGGGGAGGAGGGGTCAGGGGGAGGACTATTTGCAGGTCAACGTGACTCGTAGTAGCAGCAGTTCTGCCGATATGGCCCCATTCAAAGTAGTGACTAAAGTAAGCACGTAAAGGTAGCGTCTATTCCACTATTCAACATTTGAAACGGCTTATGGCTATGATAATGGATCTCGTTTAATGAATATTGAACCTATTGAATTACAAACATTATCCTAACAAGATCCTAACAAGAACTTCAGCCAAACATTTTTATTGCTGGAAAACTGCTCCCCAGCATACCTTAAGCAAAGAGGGCTCATTAAAATTTCCTTTAATAGAATGCTGATGACCACAAATACCCTTTGATGTGTGAAACCACTCCTATTAGGGACATTTAAAAATGCATTTTTCAGATTATAATCTTCTCTTCTTCCTCGATCCTAACAGACCAATCTCCCAATGTTCCCCTCATTCTCTCTGGAGGTCCATCGTTCACAGGGAGACTTCCAGTGGTTGCACTCTGCCCTCCAGGAGGTGTGTCCAGAGCGCGTGGTCCCACCCCTTCGTCCTCCCATCTCCCTGGATGCCACCATCTCGGAATTCCAACGGTTCCTCTCCCGTGTGGCTGCTCACAATGTCCTCTCCAATCAACACCTCTTCATTGTATTCCTCTCTGGAACTGCTGAGGTCAGCAGAGACTAAGAGTTGCTGTATTGATTAAGAGTTATTATATTGATTAATTGTAGGAATTGCGTGCTCTGAGAGCTAAGCATCGACCTCGTCGCCACTCTGACAGGATCAGATACAAACCTGCCATGGGGAGAGACACCAATTCAGGCCCCCTTGTGGATACAAAGGTGAGAGAGAGAGAGAGGGAGGGAGGGAGGGAGGGAGAGAGAGAGAGAGAGAGAGAGAGAGAGAGAGAGAGAGAGAGAGAGAGAGAGAGAGAGAGAGAGAGAGAGAGAGAGAAGGAACTGTGTGTAGCAGGAAATTTCATGGCTATGAAATTGAAATATCTGCCATTCAAAACTGTGAAAAATATTACCTTGTGAAGAAAACCCACTATTGAGTATTTAAAAAAAAAACCTTCCCTGCCCCACAATAACACGAAGTTTTACTTCTTCCTCTGCAATGTGCAGGACTACCTGACGATGTTGGAACAGAATTTAGTTGGTCTCTCTTCACACTTGGAACAGAGCTCGAGAAAGGGGCATGGTTCTCCCATGGAGCGAGCGGCACATTGGTTCCAGGCCATCAGTGATTCCGAGCCTGATCACACCTACTTGAAGAGGGCGTCGACTGACCTCGCTCGCACATGTGAAGCCATGGAAAGCCAAGTGGGGGACTCTGATGAAATGCTCTTCATCCAGAACCTTCAGAGTCTCACGGACTATGTCAGAGTGGCCCAGGTAATTACAATTGTGCAACAGTTGAGAAGGTCATGTGACCTCTATACTGTCATTATATGACCCTATCTCTAAAGGTCACATGACCTATCATGTGACCCTTCTATCCTAATGAATAGGTCTGGTCATATCAATTGACATACCTCTATACTGTCACATGACCTTTCCATGGGTCTAGTCATGTGACCTCTATTTACTATGCACTTGTTTTAGGATTTGCTGACTCGTGTGGAGGAGGCAGTGGACCAGTATCTGTATTGGGATGAAGAAGTCACTATCATTGAAGCTGTCAATTCTGTAAGCGCATTATTTTACTGAGGGTAACACTGAATTTACTGAGGGTAACACTGATGAATAAACTGAGGGTAACACTGATGAATTTACTGGGGGTAACACTGATGAATTTACTGGTAACACTGATGAATTTACTGGGAAGAGTAATTATGCCTGTGATGGCATTATCTGATTGTGGTGGACTTTTGCTTCATCATCTCGGGGATAGGATTAGTCAGTAAATTTCATCAGTGAATTCATCGGTGTTACCCTCCCCTTAAATTCATCAATGTTACTCTCTCTCTCTCACTGGTCCAGAGTCCCGTGGTTGAACAGCCTCCTGGATCACAGGAGTCTGGGGACAATGACTCTGGAGTCTCCGATGTCACTGGGAGCACCAGCACTGATAGTACTAGTGGAGACCACACCCATTCTCACAGTCACATGACCATAGGGACAGGATCACACAATACATTGGAGAATAGAACCACCAGTGAAAGATGGGCACATGTAAGCACCAATAATATAACCCCTCTCTTCTAATGGTGTTTCTAAAGTTGATGACCCATACCAATTATGACCTCTTGATCAGTTTGACCATAGATATTAGACACGGAACAGGATTGGAAACTTAATACTACCATGCGCGTGCTATCCGTGTTTGCCAGGAAATTTTGGCGCGAGATATGAATGCATAGTTACCACATAATAGTTAAGAATGAGTTCTGCAAAAGATATCAGAGCAAATATTAGTCTAGTAGCTTAATATTAGCTGGACTAGAGTGTTTCCATGTTGTGCTTTTATAAAAATAATAAAATTTAATATGAGACTAGATCTAGCTAGATAGTATAAATCTATGAGAGATTCAGTATCTCAAGTTTTGAAAGATGAAGAGTTTAGTCTTCCTCTCCAGCCATCTATAGATACCCGTTCTTGTGCAGAGAGCTTTATGGAGTGGATAATAAAACATGATAATGCAAATAAATAATAGAAATGTAATAATAATAACTATTTAACCCATAGTTTAACACTGCAATCAAAAAAAAACTAACAGCTATGAATCAATATAACATATATCATCCGATAGACAAACTATTATACTACTAAAAGATACCAAACGCTTGACTTCTAAATTTATATGAGTCCTGTTCTAGTCCCACAAATTGGTAGGCCTATAAAATCTTTAGCAACATATCCTACACCAAAAACAGTTATTACACTCTTTATTTCAGTCTATTCCAGTAAGAAACTTTACCTTCCAAACTTCTATAGGATAAAATTGCAAGAAAAACACTTGTACTCGTAGCTCTAGTCCCACAAAGTCTGTACCTCTCTTCCTCAGAAAATGTATTGCGACAATAGGGCTAAATTTTCTATGGTTACAACGCGGATAGCATGCGCGAAATGTATTAGCTTAATGGGAGTGACGTCACATGACGTAGGCAGTTTCCAATCCTGTTCCGTGTCTAATATCTATGGTTTGACCCATACCAACTATGACCTCCTAATATAATATGTTTATAAAATTGACGACCTATACCAACTTAATGTGTTTATAAGTTGACCCATACCAATTATGGCCTCTCTCCCCAGGCAAGCAAACAGTGTGCTGATGCCAAGGACTACCTGGAGATGATGTGTCGTGACTTGGCAGAGGAACTCTCTCTGTTTGATCTCCAAAAGGAGAAGGAGCTGAAGCAAATCCTCCTTGACTATGCCTCTGCCCAATTGGAGAGACATGAGAAGGTAAAGGGGTGTGGTCAGTGGGAGGAGTTTTTGATAATGTTTGTTCTTTAGTTTCAGGGGAAATGGTTTGCAATGAGGTTTCTCTTGGACAGTGCCATCTCCATGGAGAACAGAGCCATTCAATTCAATCCTACCCCCACCACTGCACCCACGGCCGATGTGTCTCCTGCCCCTCAATCAATACCCACTAACCAACTCACAACATAACTGCTGATTCATAATTATAATAATTTATATTCAGGGTCACGTATATGCGCGCGCGCATGCAGCTGAAAGCCGGAACTGCGCATGTGCAGTAATTCATATAGGGTGTGTCAGAAAAAAACGGGCCCCTTTGGCTGAAACCTAGTCTCGGCCCAGACTAGCTGAAACCATAGGAAATTCGAGTGCCGTAAGGTAAGAGCCGTGCTTCTGTAGATAAGAGTAATTCTTTAAATACATAGGGTGCGTTGCAGTATGTTAGAATTGTTATATACCAACTTTTTTGAATCCCGCCCCTTCGCACACTGTCATTGATTTTAATTTGATAGGGTAGGGAGGATGATCAGATCTGAACTGGTGGAGCTGTGGAAGTGTCGGGTCCAGTACCTGAGGCAATATTATTGTTTCCATGACCACAGACCTAAGCAGAGAGGCTACCCCATCCTTTCCCCTCACGTCTGGTTCATCCCTTGCATTTTGACGCTATGGTGGACAATAATGGCAGTTATCTTTTTATTTGCTCTCAAACTGGAACATTTATTGAACACTGGTAAGAATTACCTCAAAATTATGTTGCATATAATATGTGCTGTTTCTGGCCTGCCAGTAACATTGTAGTCTGGCGGTGCCGACCCTTTACCTCCTTTTTCTTGGGGGTGGGGGAGGGAAAGGGTCTGGTAACTCTAGCATATACATATATATGAGTTGTGTCATTACATCACAGATTACATCACCACAAATATTTTCGCGCACATAATATGCAATTGATGGGTAGGGCTTACCGCTCACTATGGCTGATGTTGGTCAGTGTGTTTAGAGACAGGAGACATAGATGACTGAAGAGCAAGTTTGTGGAGAGCATAGCAGCCAAGGAGCTAGAGAAGAAGGGAGAGAGTCTGGATCTTGAGGCTGTTCTCAGAATAATTATCCCTGCTACAGCCTGTAACTATTCAGGCTTTATTCAGTCGAATCTAAATGCTTCTAGAAGTGCTCATCATATCATGCACAGGGGAACTGTGGTCACTAGGTAGCTGTTTTGCCATCGCTACACTACAGTCTACAGCTAACCATGCCAGGAAGCACGCGGGTAATTAAGAAGAGCACATGCACCAATTTCTAGCAATCTGATTGGGCTGCCGTCCTGGCAGCGTTGACACAACTCGAATATGCTAGAGTTACCAGACCCTTTCCCTCTCCCCACCCCCAAGAAAAAGGGGGCCAGACTAGTAACATTGTAAAAATGAGTAGTTACTAGCAATAGAGAATTGCCACTTATTTTTTTCATGCCTTGGATTTATGTAGTTAAGGATATTCATTTAAATGGATTTCTAATTTTTCAGGTGATGTAATGAATGTCCCCAACTTCATCTCTCTTGGTTTAAACTGCATTCTGATGGTATCATGGTGGAAGCTTGCAATAAATCAGTCTGATGGAATGACCAAACCTTCTCCATCGAATGGCAAATACTGTAACACTTGCAAAGATGTGCTTTCATCTCTAAGGCAAAACTGGAAGTATTTTCAGAGAAGGGGACTTAGCTGTAGTGTCCATCACTTTGATTATCTAATGGTCACACTGTTGTTATTGATGTTAGCTGGTGACGTTGAAACCAACCCTGGTCCAGGTGAGGGTCATAGTTCAGTCTACTAGCTAGGACCATAATTTTATTTCAAAAATCTACATAGGCAGTGGATGTAAATGTAGGGGTTGGTTTGATATGAGGCTGCAGTAGTGCTTGGCTTATCTAAGCTGCCTGGTTTGAACCACATGGTCTGACAGCAAATATCTAATCCTAATGAGTTACATGCACACAATGAGTTTGAGCCTATCAGCTGCTTGAATGTTGCACATTGCCCTAGTATATTATATTATTATACATAATGTTTGTTTATTAGTTTGTTGTTTTTGCTGTTGTTTTTGATAGCATATGAATATATGACAAATTTCATGATTTGATAATTGTATTATCTGTGTCTTGATAGATTATTTAACAATGGATGACCACTATGCAGTCACTAAAGAATTGAGTTACTTGGATAATCAAGAACTGATAAGATTGGGTACGGCACTAGGATTGTTGTATCCACACCTAAAAAGGATGATGAACCTTCCAGGAGACATGGTTGATTCATGGTTGAGGAAGGATGATAACGTCCTTAATAAATCTGGACCTCCCACTTGGGCCAGTTTAGCTAAAGCTCTAGAGGCTATTGATCACACAGGGATTGCCGCCATGATCAGGAAAAAAGGTAATCACTTGTAGTGATAGTACTTAGCAGGGTTCTCCCCAGTGAAACTGATCAGAGCAGTGCTTGAATACCACATTAAAGGATTTTGATATTCTTATGGCTACATTGTTTTAACCACGTAAAAGAAGAATGGGCCCCATCAGAGTGGTGTTGCACCTCTCTAACACCCTTTGGGGAGAACCCTGCTTAGTTGTTAGAATTTATGCTTTCAACCTACAGGGTACATTAAGGAATTGGATTGGTGGTGGGTGTAGGACACATAACACAGCCCAGCTAGATTTTAGGCCAACCTGTGCTCACTTGTGACTATGTTCTTGCTGCCCCAGTGCTTTCCAAGGCAATTGTTGACTATGTATTCAGCCTCTGGTCCTGTATTATGGTGATGATATCATGGATTAAAATCATGCACACGTACACGTAGATATGGATGTGCCTCAGCCTTTGGTGCTGGGGGGAAGTAGATAATTATTCGATAGTAAAATTTTCGAGAGCTAGAATAAATTTTCCCTCATTGGAATTAACTTGCTCTATCATATTTTATAGTGGATTATTCAGCGGATTATAAGGAAGCATTGCAGAGGGGTAAAGTTATAGTGGCTTATGCACGTGTTGTGCTCCTTGGTGCTGGAGGATCAGGCAAGAGCAGTTTCCAGCGTGGAATGAAGAATGAGCTCTTCAAAGAACTTGACAGCACTCAATTGGCTGATATCAATGCTATGAAACTAAGGGCCGTTAGTACAACTACAGCAAAGGGAGAAGGAGGGTATTGGGTGTCAGTCGATGAAAACGATGAAAAGAATGAATTAGTCGGGTTGGTACGGCTTGTATTCAATGTGCGCAGTGGGAAAGTCGAGTCAACACGTGTAGTAGAAGAAAGTGAAAGAAGTGAAGAAATTAATGTTGATACAGTAAATCCTGTTTCTGCTGAACCCGCTCATTCTGAATCTCCTACTTATTCTGCTGTAAGACAATCTGTTAAGAAGATTATAGATGAGATCATTGAATTAGCCAAGAAGGATCCAACAGCCCAAGCACCTGAATCCGAGGTGTATCTGAATGTGTGGGATTGTGGTGGCCAGCAAGTCTTTCTCAACATTCTACCAGCCTTTCTAACATCAAAATCTATATTCTTTCTTATATTTGATGCTCGAAATGATCTACATAAACCATGCATATCCCTATCCCATGGCCAAAGTCAGGTTATACTGAAAGAAGAACTGAATATGAGTACAATGGAGCTCTTATCGCAATGGATGTCTCACATTGATGCCACAAATCTTAGAGGTGATAGATCTGAGATTCCCGAGTATCCTCGTATTGTGCTGGCTGGTACCCATGGAGATGATCCTAATGTGGAAAAGAACAAAGCCAGTATCCGTAAGAAACTACGTGATGGGTACAGTAATAGCACTTATGCTGACTTGGTCAAGGATGCAGTGATCATTGACAACACAACATCAGGGACAGAGAATGCAGATCCTGGATACAAGAAAGCACTAGATATTGTGTATCGTTTCACTTCCAACGATAAAGTGATGAAGGATACACCTGTCACGTGGGTTCTATTCAGAAGGATGTTGCATTTAGAAGCAAAGAAAAAGCCTTACTTTGAACTCACAGAAGTTGAAGAAATAGCCGATGCCTGTGACATCAAGCAAGACAAAGTTCACAGTGTCTTGAAGTTTTACCACGACCTTGCTGTATTCTTCCATTATGATGATGTTACCAATTTAAAGGACTGGGTCATAGCTGACCCTAAGAAGTTCATAGAAGATCTAGCTAAGCTTCTAGCTTTGAAAGGCTTTGAAGAAGAAAAAGATAATAGCCTGATACCTCTATGGGACCATCTCAGAAATAAAGGAATTTTAGTTCAAAAACTGTACGATGTAATTTGGAAATCCGACCAACTCCAACCTGAGGACATAATTGCCTTGTTGGAGAAATTTCTTATTGTGTCCCCTATAAAGACAGAGTACAAAGTGAAAGCCGGCGAGGGTAAAGAATACTTCGTTCCTTGCGTACTTCCTCCTTCTCCCACCACACAAGACAGTGCTCGTACTCTCAGATCCTGTAAGAAGCAAGCTGCCTCATTACATTTGATATTTAGAAGTGTTGGGTATGTAGCCCCAGGTTTCTTCACCCGACTTGCTACGGCTCTCTCTAAGAAAGAAGGCTATGAGATAGTCTTTAATGGCATATACAGGAATAAAGTATCTTTTTTATGTGAACTGTCAGGTTCCGAGATAGATAAACTCACAATTTCTGAAGGTAAATATTCTGTGCAAATTAATTTGATGCGAAAGACACCACGAACAAGTAGTCTCCAAATATTCTCAAATGTGTGTCTGGAAGTTAAAAAATCTATCGAGGAATGCTGTACAGATATCTGTAAATGGTTCCCAGGCATCAAGACATCATTTGCTTTCTGCTGTGATCAGTGCAGTGCTAGTTCTCATGAGCACTTTGTTTGCCTAAAGCCAGAAACCACCCGTGAGTCAATCTTACATTGCCAAGAAGAAAAGGAAAGGGTCTATAAATTTAAAGAGGACGAGAAGAACTGGTTACAATTTAAAGAGGTAAATTCCGCATAGTATTTACGTATTAATTATACATGGCAAATGTGTACACGATCCTTTAGTCTCATGGTTCCACTGATCCAATATCAGTTCCTGAGATTAATGGTGTTGCCAAGGAGTTTCAGAACAATCCTCGAAAATTGGCTGACTTTAAAGATGCCTCAGAGATAGCAACACAAGTTCCAGGTCCAGCAGCACTTATTAAACGCTGGATCAAAGAGATGGAATGGATTGGAGTCCCTCCTCGTCCTCACCTCATCCACCACCTTGAGTGCATTGACATGCATGAAGTGGCAGAAAAGTAATAGCTAGATACATACTTTCTCTCAGGCTGATAATTTATTCCTCTTATTTACTTGTAGGATCAAGTATTTTGAATTTGAATCTCCATCACACACCAGCAGTGCAGTAAGTTTGAGTCGTTCTATTTTCATAATTAGCTAACATGTTTTGTTTGTTTGTTTGCAGAGACCCGAGCAAAGTGGTAATATTTTGAAAACTGTATTATCTTTAGTTAATGTGTGTTGCATGATAGATCCTTCACAGGTTTTAATGGATGACCACCATGTAGTCACTCAAGAATTGAATGACTTGAATAATGAACAACTAATGAAAGTGGGTGGGGCACTAGGATTATACCATCCACACCTAGAAAGGATGAAGAACCTTCTACCAGACATGGTTGCTTCATGGTTGAGGAAGGATGATAATGTCAGTCAACCTCCCACCTGGGCCAGTTTAGCTACAGCTCTGAAGGCTGTTGGTCACACAGGGGTCGCCTCTGGAATCAGGAAAAGTAATACTTGTAGCTAGCTAGTGTACTGTGGTTGTTATGACAGACTTTGTGCTATATACAGAGTACCTTGCAGAAACAGCCTAAAAATACTAATGGAATTGTATTATTGGTGCATCACCAGATTCACATAGCTACCTATAGGAAAAAATTGTTACCTTTTTTATTTTGATTAATATTTTGATAACTAAATTTTTATCTGATAAAATTTTTTATACAATCATGATTGTCATGAGGTTCATGATAATATTATCAGGTATATGTAGTGGAACACAGTAGTTGTCATGGTGACCATGTGTGGTGAGGTCATAGGTCACAAACACTAGGTAACTTAATGTGAAAATAAGGGTGGTTCAGACAGTGCAGTGCCGATATTCTCTTACATGGTTCATACTCCAACATTTTCTGCACAGAAATAATTGCATATAACTACAGTGGAATCTCTGAAGAGGACAACCTCTTGACAGTATGTTTCTAAATAACTTCCAACCTCTCTAACACAAAGGACAAAAGGCTGGGCCCCAAGTGTGTCCATTATTCAGAGGGTTTCAGTGTACATGTAGGCACATGTGGTGTCTTCTCAACCATTTCTACATTTAATTTCATAAACACATACCTCCAATAGATCCACACCATCATGGTCCACCTCTTTCATGGTATTTTGTAGTTTCTGACGGGGCCAGTTGGGAAATGTTGATTTATAGTCTGGCAGACTTGTTACACCTGGCCACAGGTTGTCGTTGGGGGTACCTAGTGTCCTGGGTTTGGGGCCATGGGAAAAATTATTACAGCAAAGAACGAAGAGTGCAGTGGGTCAAGAGAACTCTCACCTAAATATTCTGAAGAGCTGATCTATTTCAGAGTCTCCAGGAAAGAGAGGACATCTATTCAACCGAAAGCAACAAATGCACAAATATCACATTTAGTAACCAGTACATATCTGAAGTAAGACTCACCATTTCAGAGAAGATGCAGCCTATACTCCAGACATCCACAGAAGTGGAGTAATACTGGGAACCCAGCAGTTCAGGAGAACTGTACCACAGTGTCACCACCTGAGGTGAAGAGAAATTTGGAACACAAAGGTTGTATCAAGGTTAGTGCCATCTCCATTCACCCACAGCTGATACATCTCCTATACCCCATAGTAGCAATCTATATATATGGCTTCATTCACTCAGAGTCACATGATGGCATACAGTTTGCTTGATACTGCCACCGAGGTCACATGGACCAATCAGATTTGCAGGCAATGATGTCAGCATGAATCTGATTGGTCCATGTGACTTTGCTGGCTGAAGTACTAGTATAGTACAGCGGTTTTTCCAAAACCTTGCAACTTAACAGGAAAGTGGAAAGCGGAAGTGATTGGAGCCAACTGGTTGGTCAGATTGCTCATATTGATCATGTGACTGGCTTTTGCAGTTGCAAGATTTTGGAAAACCGCTGTACAGTGTCAAGCAATCCATGGATCCATGATCGATCCACTGTATGTATGTGCACGTGCGCGCATGGCGCATGTGAACAGGCAGCGCTCGCTGACATGTAAGTGTTGGCGAAAAAGGTGTCCGTGCTCGAAAGACTATCGTACAAGAGTAATACTGTATCATAAGGTAGCATTGCTTTGTAATTCTCAGGGCAGTGATCTGTAGAGATCGTGTCATACACGGACTAATCTGACCCTTTCCCTCCCCCCGCCCCCAAGAAAAAGGAGGTAAAGGGTCGGCTACCTTTGGACCCCAAAATAGTGATGGGAAATTTGTTTGCACACTGTTCAGTTACTCATTGTTTTATAGGATTGGGAGAATGATCAGATCTGAACTGGTGGAGCTGTGGAAGTGTCGGGTCCAGTACCTGAGGCAATATTATTGCTTCCATGACCACAGACCAAAGCAGAGAGGCTACCCACCACATCTGGTTCATCCCTTGCATTTTAACACTATGGTGGACAATGATGGCAGTTATCTTTTTATTTGCTCTCAAATTGGAACATTTATTGAAATACTGGTAAGAATTAGCTCAAAATTATTTTGCATAATATGTGCTGTTTCTGGCCTGTCAGTAACATTGTAGTACAATTTCAAAAATGAAAAAAGTGAGTAGTTACAAGCAATAGAGAATTGCCACTGCTATTTTTTTCATGCCTTGGATTTATGTAGCTAAGGATATTCATTTAAATGGATTTCTAATTTTTCAGGTGATGTAATGAATGTTCCCAACTTCATCTCTCTTGGTTTAAACTGCATTCTGATGGTATCATGGTGGAAGCTTGCAATAAATCAGTCTGATGGAATGACCAAACCTTCTCCATCAAATGGCCAATACTGTGACCTAAGGCAAAACTGGAAGTATATTCAGAGAAGAGGACTTAGCTGTATTGTCCATCACTTTGATTATCTAATGGTCACACTGTTATTGATATTAGCTGGTGACGTTGAAACTAATCTTGGTCCTGGTCAAGGTGAGAATCAGTTTACTAGTTTTTTTAAAATGATGGAACCACAAAATTCCATACAGTAATTGGGCGAGCAAAGCAAACCCACACAAAAGAAATGGAGCACATACATACGACATACACATAAACAGTGCATGCACAGTTATAGACTTGGTAAATTTTTGAAAAAAACAACAAAAAACAAAAAAAAACAGCCGAAATCTTTTTGTGACTGATTTAGGTTTTAAGTGAGTCCAGGCATCATACTGAATGCTTAGATTCACATTTGTGTGACACTTAAAAAAAATTTTTCAAAAATATTCGTGACTGATTTAGGTTTTAATATCATTAGTATCATAAAAAACTTGGCTATTTTCCCTCTGAATTTCCAAAAAACAACAACTTTTAAGCTGTTTATCCATGGATGAGGCTGGTGAGGGAGCCAGTAATTCCCAGACCTTCACAATTGACTGGTTTCTGCAATGTCCTTACGGCCTTTGCTTGGAATTCTTCTCATTCCAACAAGTGATCTTTCCTCGAGGGGGATCATAATATTCATACTCTGAGGCAGTCCACCAGTACTTTTGGGACAATTCACAAACTAATCATTCATAATAGCCTGGGGCAAGTCACTAAAATAATCATTCCTTTAATATAACTTATTCATAATAGCCTGATCTGACTAATTACTCTTTCATAATAACCCCGCCCTGGGGCAATTAACATCCAGTGCTTCTCAAATCCATTAACTATGGTTGTGTATCCTGTTGCTATAGTTACGACCAGGCCATCCAAGAAGTCACTGACAATGAGGCAAAACGAGAAGTAACAGAAAAGGAGCTAAGATTTGTGAGTCTGATAAAATTAAGACATCTTGTACTTTCGTATAATTATTAGTTGCAAGAATTCAATTTCCATTCCGTTCTAAAACCACCTGCCTCGCCCCCTTAGGCACATGACCAGATCTCATCCATTTGGAAGGAACTAGAAAACATGAGACGGAAACTGGACAGTCCGGCAGTAAAGACCACCACAGAACAACCTGTAAGTCAACGACATAGAGAGTATACTCAAGTTTCTGATGCTGAGTTATGACAAGCAGTAACGCTGATAATGTCATTGACTTGTTATTATGTCCAAGGTTAATTAGGGGCATCCATTAATTAATAATACATACCCACACACTCAGTTATAAATTAATTATAGCCCAGCTTCCCTAAGTGTCCAACATTCCAGCACTTGTATAGTCAATGACAGTTCAGTGGTGCTCCTCTGCAGACTATGTCAAGAGAAAATCAAGTGAGGATACCAACTAAGTTAATAAGGGCTGCTAATTAATAGGGGCTGACCATAGTATATAGAAGGAATGAAGGCTAATTAATCAATAGGGGCTTACCCATAGTATTTGCTGCATTGGTAATTCAAGCAATTTGATTGGTCAGTCTTCAATTTAACTGGCATCTCCTCTTTCTTCTTCTTCTTCTTCTACCTCACACTTTAGTGCCCAGCAGGTCAACCCCGCCCCCACCCACCCTTCAGAAGAGAGATACAATAATTCTTGTAGCAGACAAAATTCAAAGCAGCAGAGTCCACACAGTCCCAAGCAACAAAATCCACAAAGCAGTCCCAAGCAGAGTCCACACAACAGTCCCAAGCAACAGAGATCACGAAAAAGCAACTGGCTCTTTGGCAAGAGGCAGCAAAAGTGAGTTATTGCTTAACAATTTCAACAAAAAAGCTGCATTTGAAGTGCAAAAACGGTTCAACATAGAGTGGAGTCTTAACTTGGCACTGCTACATGTTGATGTGATCATAGGCAATGTATGGGCAATGCATGGACATGTGCAGGCAATGCATGGGCATGCATGGGCATATACCTATTGTAACATGTCACATGCCATGCATTTGCCTTGTAACATGTCACATGCCATGCATTGCCTATACATGCCCACAAGTAGGCAGTTTAGACGACTTGGGATTATGAAAGGCAGTAGTTCTTGAGACCATAAGCATCCATTCATCCACACTTTATACTTTGCTGCTAGACAAATCTGACCAATCAAATTACTGACATCATCATAACTGATTTGTAATTACCGTATAGTGCAAAATTTTCGTGGGTCAAAATTTTCGTGGTTTTACAAATATGAAATCCACGAAAAATTTTACCCACGAAAATATCATATTGCATTGTAATAACATCGTGTGTAGTAGATAGAGCAAAGGATTGCATTTGGTTATCTTGTCAACATTTTTTTAGAATTCAAGATGCCGAGTCCCATTCTAAGGTGTGTTCATCCAATTCCAGTTCCAATCCCAGTTCCCCGGGCATTTTAACTAAGCAACAAAAGTCATCCAGCAATTCACTAAAGACTGGAACAAGAGTGACCAACTCCCCCTCAATAGGAGCACCATCGTCCTCCAAGGGGGGCGGCAAGGGGGCACCAGGGAGGAGGGGTCAGGGGGAGGACTATTTACAGGTCAACGTGACTCGTAGTAGCAGCAGTTCTGCCGATATGGCCCCATTCAAAGTAGTGACTAAAGTAAGTACGTAAAGGTAGCGTCTATTCCACTATTCAACATTTGAAACGGCTTATGGCTATGATAATGGATCTCGTTTAATGAATATTGAACCTATTGAATCACAAACAATATCCTAACAGGATCCTAACAAGACCTTCAGCCAAACATTTTTATTGCTGAAAAACTGCTCCCCAGCATACCTTAAGCAAAGAGGGCTCATTAAAATTTCCTTTAATAGAATGCTGATGACCACAAATACCCTTTGATGTGTGAAACCACTCCTATTAGGGACATTTAAAAATGCATTTTTCAGATTATAATCTTCTCTTCTTCCTCGATCCTAACAGACCAATCTCCCAATGTTCCCCTCATTCTCTCTGGAGGTCCATCGTTCGCAGGGAGACTTCCAGTGGTTGCACTCTGCCCTCCAGGAGGTGTGTCCAGAGCGCGTGGTCCCACCCCTTCGTCCCCCCATCTCCCTGGATGCCACCATCTCGGAATTCCAACGGTTCCTCTCCCGTGTGGCTGCTCACAATGTCCTCTCCAATCAACACCTCTTCATTGTATTCCTCTCTGGAACTGCTGAGGTCAGCAGAGACTAAGAGTTGCTGTAAAGAGTTGCTGTATTGATTAAGAGTTATTATATTGATTAATTGTAGGAGTTGCGTGCTCTGAGAGCTAAGCATCGACCTCGTCGCCACTCTGACAGGATCAGATACAAACCTGCCATGGGGAGAGACACCAATTCAGGCCCCCTTGTGGATACAAAGGTGAGAGAGAGAGAGAGAGGGAGGGGAGGGAGGGAGGGAGGGAGGGGGAGAGAGAGAGAGAGAGAGAGAGAGAGAGAGAGAGAGAGAGAGAGAGAGAGAGAGAGAGAGAGAGAGAAACTGTGTGTAGCAGGAAATTTCATGGCTATGAAATTGAAATATCTGCCATTCAAAACTGTGAAAAATATTACCTTGTGAAGAAAACCCACTATTGAGTATTTAAAAAAGAAACCTTCCCTGCCCCACAATAACACGAAGTTTTACTTCTTCCTCTGCAATGTGCAGGACTACCTGACGATGTTGGAACAGAATTTAGTTGGTCTCTCTTCACACTTGGAACAGAGCTCGAGAAAGGGGCATGGTTCTCCCATGGAGCGAGCGGCACATTGGTTCCAGGCCATCAGTGATTCCGAGCCTGATCACACCTACTTGAAGAGGGCGTCAACTGACCTCGCTCGCACATGTGAAGCCATGGAAAGCCAAGTGGGGGACTCTGATGAAATGCTCTTCATCCAGAACCTTCAGAGTCTCACGGACTATGTCAGAGTGGCCCAGGTAATTACAATTGTGCAACAGTTGAGAAGGTCATGTGACCTCTATACGACCCTATCTCTAAAGGTCACATGACCTATCATGTGACCCTTCTATCCTAATGAATAGGTCTGGTCATATCAATTGACATACCTCTATACTGTCACATGACCTTTCCATGGGTCTAGTCATGTGACCTCTATTTACTATGCACTTGTTTTAGGATTTGCTGACTCGTGTGGAGGAGGCAGTGGACCAGTATCTGTATTGGGATGAAGAAGTCACTATCATTGAAGCTGTCAATTCTGTAAGCGCATTATTTTACTGAGGGTAACACTGAATTTACTGAGGGTAACACTGATGAATTTACTGAGGGTAACACTGATGAATTTACTGGGGGTAACACTGATGAATTTACTGGTAACACTGATGAATTTACTGGTAACACTGATGAATTTACTGGGAAGAGTAATTATGCCTGTGATGGCATTATCTGATTGTGTTGGACTTTTGCTTCATCATCTCGGGGATAGGATTAGTCAGTAAATTTCATCAGTAAATTCATCGGTGTTACCCTCCCCTTAAATTCATCAATGTTACTCTCTCTCTCTCACTGGTCCAGAGTCCCGTGGTTGAACAACCTCCTGGATCACAGGAGTCTGGGGACAATGACTCTGGAGTCTCCGATGTCACTGGCAGCACCAGCACTGATAGTACTAGTGGAGACCACACCCATTCTCACAGTCACATGACCATAGGGACAGGATCACACAATACATTGGAGAATAGAACCACCAGTGAAAGATGGGCACATGTAAGCACCAATAATATAACCCCTCTCTTCTAATGGTGTTTCTAAAGTTGATGACCCATACCAATTATGACCTCTTGATCAGTTTGACCATAGATATTAGACACGGAACAGGATTGGAAACTTAATACTACCATGCGCGTGCTATCCGTGTTTGCCAGGAAATTTTGGCGCGAGATATGAATGCATAGTTACCACATAATAGTTAAGAATGAGTTCTGCAAAAGATATCAGAGCGAATATTAGTTTAGTAGCTTAATATTAGCTGGACTAGAGTGTTTCCATGTTGTGCTTTTATAAAAATAATAAAATTTAACATGAGACTAGATCTAGCTAGATAGTATAAATCTATGAGAGATTCGTATCTCAAGTTTTGAAAGATGAAGAGTTTAGTCTTCCTCTCCAGCCATCTATAGATGCCCGTTCTTGTGCAGAGAGCTTTATGGAGTGGATAATAAAACATGATAATGCAAATAAATAATAGAAATGTAATAATAATAACTATTTAACCCATAGTTTAACACTGCAATCAAAAAAAAACTAACAGCTATGAATCAATATAACATATATCATCCGATAGACAAACTATTATACTACTAAAAGATACCAAACGCTTGACTTCTAAATTTATATGAGTCCTGTTCTAGTCCCACAAATTGGTAGGCCTATAAAATCTTTAGCAACATATCCTACACCAAAAACAGTTATTACACTCTTGATTTCAGTCTATTCCAGTAAGAAACTTTACCTTCCAAACTTCTATAGGATAAAATTGCAAGAAAAACACTTGTACTCGTAGCTCTAGTCCCACAAAGTCTGTACCTCTCTTCCTCAGAAAATGTATTGCGACAATAGGGCTAAATTTTCTATGGTTACAACGCGGATAGCACGCGCGAAATGTATTAGCTTAATGGGAGTGACGTCACATGACGTAGGCAGTTTCCAATCCTGTTCCGTGTCTAATATCTATGGTTTGACCCATACCAACTATGGCCTCCTAATATAATATGTTTATAAAATTGACGACCTATACCAACTTAATGTGTTTATAAGTTGACCCATACCAATTATGGCCTCTCTCCCCAGGCAAGCAAACAGTGTGCTGATGCCAAGGACTACCTGGAGATGATGTGTCGTGACTTGGCAGAGGAACTCTCTCTGTTTGATCTCCAAAAGGAGAAGGAGCTGAAGCAAATCCTCCTTGACTATGCCTCTGCCCAATTGGAGAGACATGAGAAGGTAAAGGGGTGTGGTCAGTGGGAGGAGTTTTTGATAATGTTTGTTCTTTAGTTTCAGGGGAAATGGTTTGCAATGAGGTTTCTCTTGGACAGTGCCATCTCCATGGAGAACAGAGCCATTCAATTCAATCCTACCCCCACCACTGCACCCACGGCCGATGTGTCTCCTGCCCCTCAATCAATACCCACTAACCAACTCACAACATAACTGCTGATTCATAATTATAATAATTTATATTCAGGGACCAGGGTCACGTATATGCGCGCGCATGCAGCTGAAAGCCGGAACTGCGCATGTGCAGTAATTCATATAGGGTGTGTCAGAAAAAACGGGCCCCTTTGGCTGAAACCTAGTCTCGGCCCAGACTAGCTGAAACCGTAGGAAATTCGAGTGCCGTAAGGTAAGAGCCGTGCTTCTGTAGATAAGAGTAATTCTTTAAATACATAGGGTGCGTTGCAGTATGTTAGAATTGTTATATACCAACTTTTTTGAATCCCGCCCCTTCGCACACTGTCATTGATTTTAATTTGATAGGGTAGGGAGGATGATCAGATCTGAACTGGTGGAGCTGTGGAAGTGTCGGGTCCAGTACCTGAGGCAGTATTATTGTTTCCATGACCACAGACCTAAGCAGAGAGGCTACCCCATCCTTTCCCCTCACGTCTGGTTCATCCCTTGCATTTTGACGCTATGGTGGACAATAATGGCAGTTATCTTTTTATTTGCTCTCAAACTGGAACATTTATTGAACACTGGTAAGAATTACCTCAAAATGTTTCTGGCCTGCCAGTAACATTGTAGTCTGGCGGCGCCGACCCTTTACCTCCTTTTTCTTGGGGGTGGGGGAGGGAAAGGGTCTGGTAACTCTAGCATATACATATATATGAGTTGTGTCATTACATCACAGATTACATCACCACAAATATTTTCGCGCACATAATATGCAATTGATGGGTAGGGCTTACCGCTCACTATGGCTGATGTTGGTCAGTGTGTTTAGAGACAGGAGGCATAGATGACTGAAGAGCAAGTTTGTGGAGAGCATAGCAGCCAAGGAGCTAGAGAAGAAGGGAGAGAGTCTGGATCTTGAGGCTGTTCTCAGAATAATTACCCCTGCTACAGCCTGTAACTATTCAGGCTTTATTCAGTCGAATCTAAATGCTTCTAGAAGTGCTCATCATATCATGCACAGGGGAACTCGGGTTACTAGGTAGCTGTTTTGCCATCGCTACACTACAGTCTACAGCTAACCATGCCAGGAAGCACGCGGGTAATTAAGAAGAGCACATGCACCAATTTCTAGCAATCTGATTGGGCTGCCGTCCTGGCAGCGTTGACACAACTTGTATATGCTAGAGTTACCAGACCCTTTCCCTCCCCCCACCCCCAAGAAAAAGGGGGCCAGACTAGTAACATTGTAAAAATGAGTAGTTACTAGCAATAGAGAATTGCCACTTATTTTTTTCATGCCTTGGATTTATGTAGCTAAGGATATTCATTTAAATGGATTTCTAATTTTTCAGGTGATGTAATGAATGTCCCCAACTTCATCTTTCTTGGTTTAAACTGCATTCTGATGGTATCATGGTGGAAGCTTGCAATAGATCAGTCTGATGGAATAACCAAACCTTCTCCATCGAATGGCAAATACTGTAACACTTCCAAAGATGTGCTTTCATCTCTAAGGCAAAACTGGAAGTATATTCAGAGAAGAGGACTTAGCTGTATTGTCCATCACTTTGATTATCTAATGATTGCACTGTTGTTATTGATGTTAGCTGGTGACATTGAAACCAACCCTGGTCCAGGTGAGGGTCATAGTTCAGTCTACTAGCTAGGACCATAATTCAAAAAATGCCCACCTACATAGGCAGTGGGGCTTGGTTTGCTATGAGGCTGCAGTAGCTTATCAAAGTGCTTGGCTTATTCAAGCTGCCTGCATGATTTGACAGCAATATCCTAATAAGTTGAAGCACACACACAAATGAGTTTGAGCATACTTGATTTAGACTATAGTTAGTCACATGCCAGTCACCTGATTGGTCAGTTAGGGGGTCTCTAAATCCCTCCCAAGAAGATTTTCTAAGCACTTAGAAAACCTGGTAAAGATGGTCATTCCAATTGGTCCTTTTCTAGCAATGCATCGTGGTAGCCACAGTTATTGTTTCTAGGTATGCTCTGATTTTGTTGCATTTAAAAACCATGGTTATTGTTTCCAAGTGCATGTTGAGGTAAGATAAACAACTCCAGTGATTGGCTATAGTCTAGACACCTCGACCAACGGGACCACTGTTTAGAAACCTTCGGGCCCTTAGTAGTGCTCCTGCTTCGCTCAGGACGCTACAGCCCACAGCTATTAGGTTTCTAAATAGACCGTAGAATAGCCTGTCTGCTAAAAAATAACCATGACAACTTACAGATGCTTAGTATATCAAGTATTAGCCTCATACCCAGGCCCGCTTTTTTCGCGGGGCGGTGGAAAAGCGAAGGGCCTGGTATAAGTTGCATGCACATGCACTTAATTAGACACGAAATAATATGTAATATTTCGTCCATGATGAATGATGTCATAAAAACACGTGCGCATTCAATCAGTGCAGCTTAAAGCTAGCTAGCTTGATCTGATACAACAAGAACAGCACTAAGCTTATGGTAAAAAAAAAAAGGTAAGACATGTCATACTTCGATAGGGACTCTCCTCGTCTAACCAGTTGGTAGCGACACAAACAAATAACTTCTTTCATAAACAGCTTGCACAGAACGCTTCTGGGAGTGAGGTGAGTTGGATCTAGTGCAGAAAGACAGAACAGTCTAGAGCAAAATTACGATGATGTAATGTTTATTACGATTTGTGTGACGGACGTGCCCGAAAATATAGTGAATCCCTCCTAAATGGGGGGATGGAGCGCATGCAACTTATACCAGGCCCTTCGCTTTTCCACCGCCCTGCGAAAAAAGCGGGAGGCTAATCAAGTATAGAATAAATCTCATTTATCACACCTGTCATGGAATATCAGGGTACCTTCATTCAGAAGTTTGTCCGGGGGGGGGGGGGGGGGGGGGGGGTGGGCAGATACAAATATAGATGCTGAGGAGGGGTGTCATGGTGAACAGGTAGGTGTTGCAGAAATAGCTCATCCATTCAGAACAGGTTGTGTATGAAAGCTCATAAGATTCTCTTTTGTGTGTGTACATGATTACTGTCTGGTATGTGATTATTGTAAATTTTCAAGGGGGGCAAATGCCCCCTGCCCCCTAAATGAAACCCTGAATATGGTGAGTCATTTCACTTGTAGGCTGTATTTTCACTTGGCTTCGGCTCGTGAAAATATGGCTGCCTTACTCCCACCATATTCTACTCTGACTCGTGTAATAAGATATGTTTTTTTTTTGTTTTTTTTTTCAAGAGTCGACCACATACCAAGTAGAAAAAAACAGGCAATAAGTCTTATTCATATTTACAATGTATGCTTTTTTTACAAGAAGAACGAAGTTACTTTACAGATCCGTGATGGCAACAAAGCGCTGGGGTACTCGGGGAAGAAACATGCTTTGATTATTTACATTACATATTTCTTTTTTCTTTTTTCTATCTATCTATTATCTATCTACTTGGTATGTAATTTTCTACTTGGTATGTAATGATAGCATAGCTATGAAGATATGACAATTTTATGATTTGATAATTGTATCATTTCGATAGATCCTTTGACAATGGATGACTACTTTGCAGTCATTCGAGAATTGAATATCTTGAAGGATGGAGATATTGTGAGAGTGGGTGAGGCACTAGGATTGAACTATGACAGGATGAAGGACCTTCCAGACATGGTTGCTTCATGGTTGAGGGAGGATGATAATGTCAGGCGATCCTCTGGACCTCCCACTTGGGCCAGTTTAGCTAATGCTCTAGAGGCTTATGGTCATACAAGGATTGCCTCCAGGATCAGGACAAGTAATCACTTGTAGTGAGGCAGTACAGATTTTTGGCCATCCCTACATAATCTAGAAGAAATTTTTGGTACCCACTTGTGAATCGTATGACTATAACTTTGAGGCCAATTAAAAATTTCTGTAGGATTTTATTTTAGCCCCATGAAAGCTAAGTAGTTAATGTATTAGCTAATGTTAATGTGTAGTAGTTAATGTATTAGCTAATGTTAATGTGTAGTAGTTAATGTATAGCTACTTCTCATGTAATTCCATGAGGGTATCATGTCTACAAAGAAGCTTGGACTGTTCAGAAGAGCCAATAAGTTTCGTAGTAGCTTGAAAATTAAAACAGATCTTTCCATGCATAAAGGAATTAATGCATGTATGATCAGCAAATTTATGTCATCCACCATTTGAAACATGGTCGACACTACTGCATCCACACAGAACAAGCAGGCTGTGCACTCGCTTGTCTTGCGTAGCTAGACCCCCACTATACCAAAGATCTGCCTCAAATTGTTTCTAGCACTCAAAAAAAGGCACAAGCATCTTATTGCATGCTACACAAATTTTTACGTGGATCACACGCCCCATCCTCATGATTGTCAGCCCTTTTATCATGCGCATCTCTGACTGCTAACATTATTTACACCGGACTCTTCCCCCCTCCTCCTCTTCTTCCTTTCTTCTTCCTCTTTCCTCTAGAGTCTGGCTAGTGAGACTAAGATAGAAAATGCTTCAACAAGGCTTTAGAGGAATCCAATATCAGCTACTGGGTTTGGCTCACACTCTTCAGAAGTAGAAGCACAAGTTTATGAAGCCTCATCTGGTAGAGGTTATCTTAAAGTCCATGATTTGCTACAGTTTTCTCAGTCATTTTTTGTCTTTCATAAAAAAGGTACCAAATGAAAGCTTATTCTCAGCTCTAAATTTTGAATTGAATAAAATATCCTAGGGAGTTGATATATAAGGCCAGAAGTCATCCCTTTGAATCAATCGTCATCCCTCAAAAAATTTATATTGCAGTAAAAGTTTTCCAGTCATACATAAAGATCGATTTATTTCATTTCATTATTCTCAATGATTCTTGTAATGAATTTCCATAGGTTGTTTGCTTGGTTTGTATGTACCTATAACCAAGAGTAAATCTTGCTATAATCTTTCTCATGGCAATTGTTGACTATGTCTTCAGCCTCTGGTCTCATTGTTCTAGTTAGCTTCTTGCTGTATTAAGGTGATGACATCATGGATTCACATACTTAGATATGGATGTGCCTCAGCACTTTGGTACCGGAGGGAAATAGTTATTTCAATAGTAAGAGCTAGAATAAATTTTCCCTCATTGGAATTGACTTGCTCTATGGTCATAATATATATAATAATATGTAATAGTTAGAACACGGTAGTCTGGTGATTATGGCCAATAAACAACCGAATCCGAGGGCGCAGCCCGAGGATAAGGTTGTTTATTTGGCCATAATCACCAGGACTACCGTGTTCTAACTGTTATATATCCCCAGGGCGCACGATTTCATTGGTCGGTCTGTAGCTAGAGCGTAGCTACCCCTTAGTTACGAAACAAAACGAAAACTCCTGCCATGGCTTGTCCCTGTCCTGTGGTGTGCCGTTGTTCAGACGCCAACTCTAGCCTCGTGCTCTCAAGCAAGACTACGAACTACGAGGCTCCTCCCATGCCCACCACACCCAGCTATTAACGAGTTCCTCCACCCACGTTTTGTGTTTGCTAGCGACAGCGAAGCTAGTGGAAGGTATGACGCCAAATACCAATGGGCCTTAGAAATAATTTCTTCTTGTGGAAAATTGCAAAAAAAAAAAAAGAAGTTTCCTTGTGACCCAGCACCAGATGACTTCTTCATTTTCCAACAATCAGCTATAAACTACCCAGAGACAGAAATAGATTCTTTAGTAATAGTTAATGACAATGTTATATACTGATCGTTAACTTCATAATCATCTTCTTCCAACAGTCAGCTATAAACTACCAACATAATACAGAGACAGAAATAAACTCTTTAGTAATAGCTAGGTAATGACAATGTTATCTGATCATTATCTCATAGATTATCTTCATTATCATCTTCTTCCAACAGTCAGCTTCAGAAAACCTAAAACTGTTGTTATTCATAGCCTGGGGAACAGTGCGTTATGACTGTGCGTTATGAGTCATAACGCACTTTACCCTAAGGGAGGGAATTTATGACAGTAAGAGCACTTTTCTCTATGGGAGTAAATGTATTAGGTGGGATATATATATATATATATATATAGACTCAAGTTTATTAGCATAGCCATAAATTTTTTATTTATTTTATAGAATATTTAGCAGATTATAAGGAAGCATTGCAGAGGGGTAAAGTTAAAGTGGCGTATGCACGTGTTGTGCTCCTTGGTGCTGGAGGATCAGGCAAGAGCAGTTTCCAGCGTGGAATGAAGAATGAGCTCTTCAAAGAACTTGACAGCACTCAATTGGCTGATATCAATGCTATGAAACTAAGGGCCATTAGTACAACTACAGCAAAGGGAGAAGGAGGGTATTGGGTGTCAGTCGATGAAAACGATGAAAAGAATGAATTAGTCGGGTTGGTACGGCTTGTATTTAATGTGCGCAGTGGGAAAGTTGAGTCAACACGTGTAGTAGAAGAAAGTGAAAGAAGTGATGTTGATACAGTAAATCCTGTTTCTGCTGAACCCGCTCATTCTGAATCTCCTACTTATTCTGCTGTAAGACGATCTGTTAAGAAGATTATAGATGAGATCATTGAATTAGCCAAGAAGGATCCAACAGCCCAAGCACCTGAATCCGAGGTGTATCTGAATGTGTGGGATTGTGGCGGCCAGCAAGTCTTTCTCAACATTCTACCAGCCTTTCTAACACCGAAATCTATATTCTTTCTTATATTTGATGCTCGGAATGATCTACATAAACCATGCACATCCCTATCCCATCTCCATTGTCAGGTCAAATCAGAGGAAGAACTGAACATAAGTACAATGGAGCTCTTATCGCAATGGATGTCTCACATTGATGCCACAACTCTTAGAGGTAATAGATCTGAAATTCCCGAGTATCCTCGTATTGTGCTGGTTGGTACCCATGGAGATGATCCTAATGTGAAAAAGAACAAAGCCAGTATCCTTGACAATCTATGTGTTGGGTACAGTAATAGCACATATGCTGATTTGGTCAAG
The DNA here is from genome assembly GCA_963924555.1 of Crambe crambe. Taxonomy (NCBI): domain Eukaryota; kingdom Metazoa; phylum Porifera; class Demospongiae; order Poecilosclerida; family Crambeidae; genus Crambe; species Crambe crambe. The sequence continues at coordinate 7,099,026 of OZ004588.1, forward strand.
GATGCAGTGATCATTGATAACACAACATCAGGGACAAAGAGTGCAGATCCTGGATACAAGAAAGTACTAGATATTGTGTATCGTTTTACTTCCAACGATAAAGTGATGAAGGATACACCTGTCACGTGGGTTCTATTTAGAAGGATGTTGCATTTAGAAGCAAAGAAAAAGCCTTACTTTAAACTCACAGAAGTTGAAGAAATAGCCGATGCCTGTGACATCAAGCAAGACAAAGTTCACAGTGTCTTGAGGTTTTACCACGACTTTGCTGTATTTTTCCATTATGATGATATTACCAGCTTAAAGGACTGGGTCATAGCTGACCCTAAGAAGTTCATAAAAGATCTAGCTAAGCTTCTAGCTTTGAAAGGCTTTGAAGAAGAAAAAGATAATAGCCTGAAACCTCTATGGGACCATCTCAGAAATAAAGGAATTCTAGTTGAAAAACTGTACGTAGCAATTTGGAAATCCCACCAACTCCAACCTGAGGGCATGATTGCCTTGTTGGAGAAATTTCTTATCATGTCCCCTATAAAGACAGAGTACAAAGTGGAAGCCGGTGAGGGTAAAGAATATTTCGTTCCATGTGTACTTCCTCCTTCTCCCACCACACAAGATAGTGCTCGTACTCTCAGATCCTGCAAGAAGCAAGCTGCCCCATTACATTTGATATTTACAAGTCTTGGGTATGTAGCCCCAGGTTTCTTCACCCGACTTGCTACTGCTCTCTCTAAGAAAGAAGGCTATGAGATAGTCTTTAATGGCATATACAGGAATAAAGTATCTTTTTTATGTGAACTGTCAGGTTCCGAGATAGATACACTCACAATTTCTGAAGGTAAGTATTCTGTGCAAATTGATTTGATACGAAAGACACCACGAACAAGTAGTCTCCAAATATTCTCAAATGTGTGTCTGGAAGTAAAAAAATCTATCGAGGAATGCTGTACAGATATCCGTAAATGGTTCCCAGGCATCAAGACATCCTTTGCTTTCTGCTGTGATCAGTGCAGTGCTAGTTCTCATGAGCACTTTGTTTGCCTAAAGCCAGAAACCACCCGTGAGTCAATCTTACATTGCCAAGAAGAAAAGGAAAGGGTCTATAAATTTAAAGAGGACGAGAAGAACTGGTTACAATTTAAAGAGGTAAATTCCACATATTATTTACATATTAATTATACATGGCAAAGAAGTAAATTCCACGTGGATAATTGTAACACTATAAAAATTTATCTTATCTTATTTATTTTAGTTTGAGCATTCAGCTGATCCAATATCAGAAAGTGAGGTCCAAACCATTGCTGAAGAAGTTCAGAAGAATCCAGAAAAAATTAAAGACCTTAAAGATGCCTTGGAGATGAGTGAATCTGAAGTTGAAGAGCCAAAGGACATAATCAATTGTTGGATAAATCAAATGAAGCAAATGAAGCCAGAGTCAGTTCAACCTCGCCCTCACCTTGTTCATTACCTCAAGTGCATTGGTATGGGAATGTATGCTGAAAAGTAAGTTCGTCGGATTAGTCAGTTATAGGATACTCATGGAGGGCACTCATGGTATTTAGAAACCCTTGGGTCCCTAGTAGCATCCCAGGCTGCCACAGCCTAGGCACTCGGAGGTTTCTAAACACCATAGATCCCTTGGTCATTGTGTCTTCATGTACATCATTCAACATGATTAACACATCCTCTTATAATTACAGGTTGAAGACTCCTAAACTGAAATTGAAGTAAGTACATGTACAATGGACCATATAAGAAGTGTCCTATAATTATTAGTGCCTTCATTTTTCCAATTAGGGTGGGTGCTCTACTGTGGGCTATATACCATAACTCATCGCATCAATTATCATGTACATGTTCTAATTACAGGCTGCCAAAGAATCGCAAGAGAAATACTGCGTTTATTGTGTTCATCGTCATTCTTGTTGTGCTATTGCTAATTGGGCTGCTGATTTGTTGTGTACAGATTAATCTTGAGTATTTTCAAAGTGATTCAACTGAAGGTGCATAAAATGTTTAGCTATTTGTTATTCATTGGAAATAATAGTAATTAATGATGTAATAATAATAATATTATATTATACATGTTTCAGGGATTGATAATAGCAAACCGACTCCTACTGCATCTGACAATGAATTTCTTTCTTTCTATGATTCATTCATTTTATGTAGCTTCAGATTATAGTGCAGTAATGTACGTATATGTAGGGATTATTGGGAACAAAGATTGATCCCATTTCCATCCTTCATTCCTACCCTTGTTTCCTTATTTGTTTGAGCAATGGTCATCCCTACATTTTTTCATTTCACGGAAATATTTTTTCCCTTATTATACATGTTTCAGGGGTTGATAACGACTACTGCAAACCGACTCCTACTCCTACTGCATCTGACAATCAATTTAAAGGTATTTCTTTCTATGATTCTTTCATTTATGTAACCTTCAGACTCATATAATAACTAGAGATGCTCGTATAGCATTAGTTGGGCGAGCAAGCAGCCAGTGGTCATTTCAATGTGCTCCTTCCTCACTTATGATTATATAGCCCCAACAGTGACTTTTGATATCTAGCTATTCAGGTTGTTAACTGACTTGGTGCATTCCCTGAACCCAGGCTACCACTCCTGTTCAGACTCAGTAGCTAGTCTCTCAAATAATGAGGCCTCATTTGCTCTAATCTGGCAGCTCTGTGTTCTGCTGACTCTGCTCTCCTTCTGGCTCTCATTTGCTCTGCTCTTGCAGCATTATCTTCTGCTGACTCTGCACATTCCCTCCTCCTGGCTCTATCTGTCGCATTTCTTTGCTAGTCTTATTTTTCTCTGTTCCTTTGACTCTGTTCTCCTTCTAGCTCTGTCTCTTTCATTTCTTACATGAGGTCTTGCTCTTCTTTGCTGGTCAGTTTCTAGAGGGTGTTCTGGGACCCTCCTTCGCTTGTTTTCTGGTTCTCTGGGTTCCATAATACTCGCTACAATAGTGTTTCAACTTCAAGCTTAAGGAAAATGATTGCTTATTATGACGTTGCTTAGTAGCTATTTCATGCGCATGTGTAAGCGCATGCGCATTTTGAGTGACGTACGTGTAACATATAAATATCGCAATTTTCCATTTTGACCAATTAGTGTGGGGCTTCGCTCGCTTCGCTCGCTCGCCAATAATAATAATAATAATAATATAATAATAATAATAATAATAATAATAATAATAATAATAATTCAGGGGTTGATAATAGCCGACTCTTATACTAACGGTATAGACTTAATGACTGCCAGTATGCATAGCTAAGCTTGCTTGTTTTAAAGAATGAGGACACAAAATAATGCCCACCATGATTTCCTTCTTTTAGTGGATTCTAATGTACCAACTCTTATTGACATGTCTCAGGCTGTTAATGATAATTATTATTCCTCTTAGGATCAGATCCTTCACAGGTTTTAACAATGGATGACCACCATGCAGTCACTCAAGAATTGAACGACTTGAGTAATGAAGATCTGATAAGAGTGGGTGGGGCACTAGGATTACACCATCCAAACCTTAAAAGGAGTAAGAACATTCTACCAGACATGGTTACTTTTTGGTTAAGGCAGGATGATAGAGTTACTGAAACCTCTGGATCTCCCACCTGGGCCAGTTTAGCTACAGCTCTGGAGGATGTTGGTCACACAGGGGTCGCCTCCAGGATCAGGAAAAGTAATACTTGCAGCTAGCTAGTGTACTGTGGTTGTTATGACAGAATTTATTCTATATACAGAGTACCTTGCAGAAACAGCCTAAAAATACTAATGGAATTGTATTATTGGTGCATCACCAGATTCACATAGCTACTTGTAGGAAAAAATTGTGACCTTTTTTATTTTGATTAATATTTTGATAACTAATAAAAATTTTTATACAATCATGATTGTCATTATGAGGTTCATGATAATATTATCAGGTATATGTAGTGGAACACAGTAGTTGTCATGGTGACCATGTGTGGTGAGGTCATAGGTCACAAACACTAGGTAACTTAACGTTGTGAAAATAAGGGTGGTTCAGACAGTGCAGTGCCGATATTCTCTTACATGGCTCATACTCCAACATTTTCTGCACAGAAATAATTGCATATAACTACAGTGGAATCTCTGAAGAGGACAACCTCTTGACAATATGTTTCTAAATAACTTCCAACCTCTAACACAAAGGACAAAAGGCTGGGCCCCAAGTGTGTCCATTATTCAGAGGGTTCCACTGTTGGCACATATGGTGTCTTCTCAACCATTTCTATGACATTTTCATAAACACATACCTCTAATAGATCCACACCATCATGGTCCACCTCTTTCATGGTATTTTGTAGTTTCTGACGGGGCCAGTTGGGAAATGTTGATTTATAGTCTGGCAGACTTGTTACACCTGGCCACAGGTTGTCGTTGGGGGTACCTAGTGTCCTGGGTTTGGGGCCATGGGAAAAATTATTACGGCAAAGAACGAAGAGTGCAGTGGGTCAAGAGAACTCTCACCTAAATATTCTGAAGAGCTGATCTATTTCAGAGTCTCCAGGAAAGAGTGGACGTTTATTCAACTGAAAAGCAACAAATATCATATTTAATAACCAGTACATATCTGAAAGTAAAAATCACCATTTCAGAGAAGATACAGCCTATACTCCAGACATCCACAGAGGTGGAGTAATACTGGGAACCCAGCAGTAGTTCAGGAGACCTGTACCACAGTGTTACCACCTGAGGTGAAGAGAAAGTTGGAAAGAAGTCCATGAATTTGATCTCTCTCTGTCCAGCATAGTGAGTACTTCGTCCTTACCTCGTGTGTGTATGTTCTGACAGGAACCCCAAAAGCCCTGGCCAGTCCAAAGTCGGCCAGTTTGATGACTCCATGGACATTGATCAGGAGGTTCTGAGGCTTCAAGTCTCTGTGGAGCACACGGTGGGAGTGGCAGAACTGGATCCCCTCCAGCATCTGATATGTGTAACTCTATGTGGCACCAAATAGAGAAATGGAAAATGAACAACTGGGCCAAGGTCTTCTTAGAGAGGATAGGGGGAGGGGAGGAGGAGGAGGGGAGGGAAGGGGGAGGAGGAGGAGGGGAGAGGAGGAATAGGAGGAGGAGGAGGAGGAGAGGGAAGGGGTAGGAGGAGGAGGAGGAGGGGAAGAGGAGTGGGAAAGGGGAGTGGAACACACCGTACCTTCACATGTTCATGAGGAATTCCAGTTGGAGCACTTTTGTCCATAAATTTTTTAAGGTCAAAGTCCAAATACTCAAAAACAAGAAACAGCTTTCGCTCACAATGCAATACTTCAATCAGACTACAACATTTAAGAGGTAAGGACACAGTCATGTGATGGTCATGTGAGGTGGACATACCTAACGATATTTGGATGATTTAGTTCCTTGAGGAGGGAAATTTCTCTGATGGCTGTGGAGGGTACTCCTTCACATTCTCTACCAGATAAAGCAAGCCACAATAATTTCAGTTAAGTAAACTCTATCATCCAGTTAAGGATGACACTATGTTTTATCATTGACTCGGGCTTGAGCTAATGGTCAAAATTATGACATGAGGAGGTCGTCACTCACGTGTCTAGCCTAATCTTCTTGAGAGCAACACTCTGTCCTGTGTCCTTGACCTTGGCCTTGTACACCACACCATATGTCCCCTCCCCAATCTTCTCCAGACGCTCAAACTTATCCATTCTGTCTTCTAACATTGCCATCGTGTAGAGCTACCAGTAAAGGAACTAATAGATTACTGGATCGTCAAGAAATACCTACTTAATACCAAACTAAATGAACCTCGTTCTTGAAGAATGCCAAACTGATAAAATCTTAGAGAAGGGTCGGAATGATGGAGCAAGCAGGTAATATCTTCTCGACAGATGTACACAAAATAAAACTATTTATCTTCACACAAGAGGTGTGGTGTATTTCAGGTAGGAGGGAGGAAGCTTGTACTTGTAATAGTCTGCACTGTATTTGCATGTACCTGAGAAAGAGAACCAGAGGAGAGAAAAGGAGGGAAGGACCAGGGGAGGTGAGGATGGGAAGGAGAAGAGTGAGCATTATTTTAATGCATACCTCTACACATACCTGGTATAATTTGGAGAGTTCTTCTTGTGACTAGCGAGGTAGGTAGTGAGAGAAGAAGTCCTTAGGTGTGATAGAGGCCTAGGGACGTTGTGAGGTTAAAAAGACTTGCAGTTGAAGTCGAGGAGATGAGAAAATGAGAGAAAAAGGGGGGCTGCAGCTGCAATATCCGGAATATTCTCCGGATACTTTGACCGCAATCCCGCGCACTGAGGAAGCATCCGCCCTTTTTGGCGCGTAAGTGGCGCTAATTACTGGGTCCGATGCTGCAGCACTCCTATGGGGATCCCTTGGAAAGATGCGCTTCAGAGCCAAGCTTTTAGACATCGCATGTATCACACAATTTTGTAGTAAGTCTCGAACTGGCATGAGTATCTTAAAGAGTATGTTGACCACACACCCCGTCTTTTTCAGATGTAGTTACAACTTTGGCTCGAAGTGTGAAGACGTGTGTGATCTGCCTCTCTCCAACAAAAATCTGTTTCATCCTCTCAGACCGTGTCCCAGTGGGAGGAGCCAACCTTTGGTGTGAGATCATACAGGAAAACCTGTTTGACGAGTATCGGATTGAGGGCAAGGACGAGCGGAATGAGATTTACCTGGAGGTGACTGTAGATCTGCTCTCTCGGGCACTCAAGTCTTCCCTTGGGGCTGCTGTTGTGAAATTAAAGTTAACCAAAAAACAGGGGGCATGTCTCACTGTGGAAATAACTCAAGTATGTGGCATATTAGTATCTCTAGAACGAGTGATCTATATTCGTGCAGCCTACTCTAACTGGAGCACATCGCAGTGTGACTCATGATGTTCCTGTCAGTGTAGTTCCTGAGAGATTGTGGGCTGACTATCAAGAACCGAGCATGCCTGACATAGATGTACGTTTCATTATATGCAAGGTTCTGACTATCAAGAACCGAGCATGCCTGACATAGATGTACGTTTCATTATAATGCAAGGTTCTGAGTGGTGGCCAAAACATATTTTGACCATGTCCACGTACTTTATAAGACTATGCTCATTTAGGGGGTGTCCCTTTGGATGATCAAAACCATCACTGATATGTAGTAGATGCAGAGCCTATAGTGTGGCCGAAAAAGGCCAAAAATGGCCACTGTCAACCAGTGTGGGCAGAACCTTGAATATGTAGTAAAGTAGTAATCTTTTGATGTGCAGGTCAGTATATTCCTTCCACCACTCAAGCTCTTTAAGAATGTCATCGACCGCATGAAGACTATGAGTAACTTTGTAGTAAGTTGTCAGTCACAAGGTAACCTGGGGGCCGGGGAGCTAGAATTTGACTCTGCTCACACAAATTTAGGTTGGCTGTCTGGTACCCTATGACTCCGAAAATGTATAGTGGGAAATTTTCGTGGGGTAAAATTTTCATGGTCTTAAAAACATTAATACAAGTGAATTATACCACAAAAATTTTATCCCACAAATTTTATTTCTATCTCTGTGTTACTGTATATGCAGACATTAGCAGCCAACATGAGTGGTGAACTCCATGTGAGACTGGAGACTGATACGGTCACGGCCACTACCTACTTCAAAGATTTACAGAACAACCAATTCCAGGATATGTCGACAACCTCACAGGACGACCAGCAGCAGTCTCAAGATGTGACTACATTGTACGAGGCTCGGGTGGAGGTCAGGAAGTTGAGTCAGTTCTTGCAGGGACAGTTCAACCCAACTAAAGTCATATGCAGTAAGTGGGACCTAGTTAGACAGGGATCTAAGGTATTTAGAAACCATAGCACATATCCCATTAAGGGCCAACTTATTTGGAACATAGCCATCACAACATACCATTTCCCAGCAATAGAATTCCCTCGAGAGCTAGCTAAGGGCAACTTAGTTGATGACCTCAGAGGTATAAGTTAACTTAATACCCTCCTCAGCAGGACACCATCTAAGTGATATAGCTAGTGCCCTGCAATTAATGGGTAGTTAGTCAGGGTAACTCTCAGTTGTTGATGTGGGTGGGTAGTAAGTTGGTTGGTTGTAATGGTGTAGTGACCAGTTGGCATGTGTGAACTAATAAGTTAAAGTGCAAGGACCATTACATCGTTGGCATGGAAGAGTAGACCATGGCCAAGTTTAATTAAAAGTTTTAATAATATTTTTCTCTTCTGTAGATATTGTTGCAGGAAGAGGTCTCCAGATCTTCCTATTGCATGATGTGGTATCATTACAACACTACATACCAGCTGTGGCCAAATAACACTCTTTCAGGACAGTCATTCTCTAATATTATACTTTCAGCACCATCATCATATCCCAATGATACAGTAATCCACGAATTCAAGAATGCCATAATTCTCTTCTGTGCATAACAGCCCCCAAGTGAAAAATAAATTATAAAAAAAAAAAAGATTGCTGTCTGATACAGTACAGAGTCAGCATGAGACCAAGCTGTGCCTTTTGTGAAGTGATAAAATATGAATGGATGGGTAGATGGTTATATCGAAATGATAGATGATGGTACTAAATATGTGCAGTGCAGTGCAGCTCATAAGCCGAACCTTTTCCATGGTGGATTTCAGTTATCTTTTTCTTATCCTGCGAGAGTTTTTTGCCAACTGTGACCTGAGGGTGGCTGTTTTGGTGATGGAGGTGTTTAAGTCTTTGAGGAGGAAGTGTTGGTGGAGGGTGTAGATGGTGTCCCATGGACGAGTGTGGAGGGGAGGGGTGGAAGAAGTGGTGGGATGTACAGGGAGGGAGGTTGAGTTGCGGGGGAGAGGAGGGATGACACCAGTCATCAGCTCATTCACCTACGGTACAAAAGTTAATGAAACAAGTATTCAGTTTCTACAAGGAAAGATTAACTATCCAGTTACAAGGATAATTTAACTATTGAATTCTCCAATGTTATTAACACTATGTTTAGACAAAGATCCTGCAACACTATAATAGGCCAGACAGAGAAACTGTGGCAATGCAGTGGTTAACCTCAAGTCTTCAATATTGAGATGTGGGTTTTAAGCAGCACTATATATACCTGGTATTGAGGGATGCATTCCACACCTAGATACCAAGCAAGACACTGTATTAACTTCCTTCCACTGCACGCATCTTCATTATTAACCAGTGCCCCCACTTCCAATAACAGTTTCCTGTTCATTACCACACCCTTTTCTTCATCACAGTTTCCAGATGATAATCTTGAGTTACCCATTTCACTATCCCTGCTTGCATTCCGCCCAAAACAAACTGGCTTTTCCTGGTTCCAGCTCTCCAATAATCTTTCCATATTGTCCAACCTAACATAAGTATTGTCAGGAATGTACATAAACCAGTCATACTGGTTTACCAAACCAGAATTGTACATATGTTTCAGCACTGAGATTAGATTTCTAGAGTTTGAAGACTTGGATTTTAACTTGACAATTTGTCGTTTCCTTCTCTTTCTCCTAAGCCACAATTCTTCGTTCATTGCTTTACCAAGTGAATATGGTATAGAATAGAAAAGAATATCAGTCCAACTTTGACCCCACGTCTCGTCCACCTCCCACATAGCTTCATGTATTCTACTTTCCTCTACGACCACACCCACCAATAAAGGCTTCTTCGCCTTCAAATGTACATTAGTTCTTAGCATTGGAACTTTGTGAATGTCCTGATCTTTATCACTACTGTCCTGATCATCATGAACGTCCTGAGTTGTCTCAGGACCAATAATCTCTTTTTCTGCACCTGCTGGAATAGGAATGAATTATAATCAAACAAATTTTCAAGCCACACACACTGTCACTTTCACATTTTTCTCGAATAGTGCATAACAATAAACTCGGGGGTGCCCCTCTTCATTATCAACATCATATTGCAATCATAATGAGAGAGGGAACATGAACACAGCATTACAACGTACAGAGAGGCTACAAAGAGAGATTAATGTACAGAGAGGCTACAAAGAGAGATTAATGTACAGAGAAGCCAGAGTAGGTACACAAAGTGGTTATTTTTTATCATCTTGTACTAATTTGTGGTATTTTCGTTGTACCATGTGTACTGATTATTAGAGTGTGTACATCTCTACTGGGACTGTACATCAGGTCATTACTAGGCATCCACCTATGGGCTATATCACAACACATTAAAGGCAAAGCAAAGTGTACTCATAGCAAAATGTACTCAGTTGAAGGGGAAAAGTGAAGTTCATATGCATGAGCAAGGTAATTACTGTGTTCAACCTTCGTAATCTGAAGTTAAACACTAAAAACAAAAAAACAAAAACACAGCCATCATCAAGAACTAGAAATTCCCAAATTAGACTTGTGTGACAAACTATTTCAGCATACCATATGGTTTCTTCAGAGCCATTGATAGGGTTCCCTTTTGTATAACCACCATTGAGGAAAAAGCAATTCACAAAAACAGAGGACCATTGAGTCAATTTGAGTACAAGCCACACTGTCTAACCACCAATTATTGAAATTGGTGTTATGTCGGACCACTTTGTGGGATCATAAATAGACACCATAAGCAAACATGCTTGGAGAGATAATTGACCAACTTACTGCCAAGAGAGACGGACTGAAATTCTTTTCCTTTTTCTGCCGAACCACTTCCAGCTGGTCCTTGATACGGGTAAGTCCCTGTATTTATCTCCCCACCACGATCCGTGTCACCACTTCCCACCAGGAGCTGGTGATACCCGGACGGCTGTAGACCCATTCCTCCTCCTCTCTTGGTGACATGTATGGTACCACACAGCTTGGTGACATCCGATAACCTCAAATCTCGGTCAAAGACGGCTCTAGCTAACAGTAGACCAAGCATGCTACCAAACAGCATCATAACAACATCCCTGAGGAGGGCTCTCAGGGGGAATCTGGCAGCCATTCCTAAAGAAAATAAAGAATACAATGAAACCGTAAATTCTGGAAGGATACACTCTCTCTTCTATACAGCTGCTCATAATTGAAGAGCATTAGAGTGCAACTTTAGGATTGGCTCACAACCCTCATCCATTGAAAAGGCATTGATACACCAAGGGATGCCAAATCTCATTGAACAAAAAAAAATTCTTGGCACAATTTTACATCCTTGTGTTCCAAGGAATTGCATAATCCTTTATGCTCAAAGAAATGGCACACTGGGCACAAGTTTTCCATTTCGTTTTGTAGTAAGAGTACGTAACCAAATCTCATTACTAACATAAAACGAATAACAACACTAGAGCAAACATCACATTTTCAGCACTTTACTACCATACCGGCAGTGAATATGTAGAGTTACAAAATGACCACAATGCTACCTCTTTAGCTAGATCATAAGAATGCTACTTTGGTGGAAGGTTAGCTTCTTTAGACTTCTGAATAAGGAGGTGGCCCTGGGTAACTAGGCAGCAGACTACTATTAGGAGCAGCTATTACTCATATCAATCATGACTGACCCCAAGCTGCAGCACTCGTACTGTAGCTGGCTTGTTCATATTCATAGCCGATAACTTGTAGCTACATCAACTTACACGTTCGCCACTGTTGTATCTAATCCTAGTCTTCAGATAGCACCTTCAGCCTCACAGCAAGCAGCTGGTTTATCAACTGGCACACAACACGCTCATAAGCCACAAATTAAGGGACGGGGTTTTATGGCGCGGTTTTATGCTGAATGTTTGCGCGCTAACAATTATCGCATTAGTGCAAGTACACCAAAAGTACACCAAAAGTACAGTTATGAAGTCTTTGCTCCAGCTATTAGTCACATCATCCTGTAGACTCCTTTCCATCTTTCCTCAGAGCATAGGAACAAGTTTTCTTGTGGACCTTCCAGCTTGCCTTCTGACAACGGTAGTTACAATAGGCCACTTTCTTGCATCCCGCACACAACAATATTCGACTGGTTATCTCTTGCCCACAATTTTCACAGTATTTGAACTTTTCACGGGCCACGGTATGAGAACGGGATTCATCCGATGAATCTTCATCGTCTTCCATCATCTCTGGTGGTTGGTCATGTTTGCTGTGGACAATTTCATCGGGATCCAAGGCGAGGTCATCTTCGGGTAGAGCAGGGTCTTCTGCAATGCCTCCTGTGGCACCTTCCTCGCTGTTCTGCTGTGCTAACTTCATCTTCTTCTTCATCCTCTTACGCTGGGACTTTGAAATCTGTGGAAAAGGCAGTTCATATTTTCCCGTAAGGGACAGAAATAAATAAATAAAAATTCAACTTCTCCTCCCATCTTACCTTTGGTGCTGCCTCTTCCTTGACCTCCTTCTCTTGTTCCTCTGGAGGTTTTTCTTCTTCTTTGGTCTCTTCCTCAGTTGGAGGATTCACTAAATTATTATAACAGTCAACCAAACAACAAAAAACAAATAACTTGTGCAATTAACTCACAGGATCTGTATCTGCTCTTTGGAAGGAGAGTAATTTTGGAGAGAATGGCTATTCTCTTAGGGAAGTGAGGGACCACCTCCCCCTCGTCATTGAGATGTGGAGTCAGCACTTGCGTCAGCTCATATTTGTAAGGAATCCTCATTGCATCCAGAGCTAGAGATGGTAGTGATCATGTTTGAATAATTAGGCTAATCATGTGACCAAGAAGACTGATCATATGACTGAAAGGAAGGCTTACCTCTCATTTGTTTATGAGGTGCAGCATACTTCATTAGAATAGGAACATCTTTTTTCGTAGTGCCAACTGGAAGCTTTTTGCTTGCCCCAGGACTTCCTGTGGAAGAGAGGAGGTAAACAGGAAGTGAATGGGTATTACCCCTGGCCCATATATAGGTAGGTGGTCAGGACCTTCCTGGAATAAACATTTTTAGCAACTACTGCAAATTCTGGGAAATCTTGGGCTTCCACTCATGCTAGTTCCAGGGTTTCCACTTATGTACAGCATGCACATGCATATGACATGTGAGAGTCACATGACTGACCTCCTCCACCACCTGAGGGTATGATGTAGCGAGGGACCTTGGGGTCGATGCCTGGACCCAAGTCAGCAGGTTCCATGTAACGGTTCATCACTGTCTCAGCCGCTTTCTCATCAGGTGCATCAACGCTGTTCAGTTCCAATCTCTAAAAAAAAAATTAAAAAAATCTCTCGAAATCTAACAAGCTATAGTACTACATTATAGGTTGTTGCTATAGAAACAGTCTGTGCCTCCACTCAGGACTACCTTGTTACTGGTTCAATAATTCTTTGTATTTGGACCTGGTTACTGGTTCCAAAAGTGATGGGGTTGTGTATAATTCTTTGTATGGGGGGGGGGGGGGGGGGACCTGGTTACTGGTTCCAAAAGTGATGGGGCTGTGTATAATTCTTTGTATGGGGGGGACCTGGTTACTGGTTCCAAAAGGGATGGGGTTGTGTATAATTCTTTGTATGGGAGGAAAATGTCATGGCTTTGAAAACTACAGTTTGCTATTTTCTAAATCAAACCCCACACAATATTAAAATAGTACACACCATTAACATGGAATGGTTGCCAAAACTGTCTCTATCGAGAGCCTTCACTAAGTCGTCGTCATCACTTTCACATATCACCTCCCGATCAGAGTGGTACTCAGTCCCATAGTCCAAACCTTCGGGCCAATCCCCTCCCTGGGTGGCCCAAATCCCCAACGGAATAGAGTAGGGATTGGTGGGGCGTGGCATGGGCCAGCGGGTGAGGGAGGAATACTGCTTCTCCTGGATGGCTCTCTTCTTGTTCCTCATCTTCTTCCTGTTCCCCACAAACTTGTCCCCAGGGATCTCTTCACTCGCTGATGGGTAACAACAAAACAGAAATCACACCTCAAATTTCTACAAATGCATTGCCTATTTGGACAAAACTAGACAGAAATGGTAACCATTACTGTTACATGCTAACGTGTTAGCTTAGGGTCAATCAACAACCCTCCAGGGTGGTCCTTGGTCGGCATGGTGATGACCCCAGGGCCGGATTGTTGAGCGACAATATTGTAGCGTTTGGAGAGGAAGTCTTTGACTTGATCGGGCGTCTGCTCCCCTTCAAGGACGTGGATGATGGCACCTTCCTTGTTGGCAATCACAGTGGCAGTACCAGAATCAGTTTTCACCTGAAGTTGGTGGGAAAGATGGGTGTGGTTAAAGGGGAGGGGCTAATTAATAATACACTCGGGCATATAAATCAGAATTTCTCAGAACACTTTAAGAGTTTTAATCATAAGAGATTGGCCCTATTAATCTTTGCAGTAACACCTTGCACTCTCACTAATCCGAGCCACTATTATCATGGCTATTTTGAGAAAACTGGAAAGTGCTCCATTAAAACTGTATGCATGCACTAATCCCTAATCCAAATGAGCCCTAGCCTAGCTCTGGTCCCAAGGTCCACTGTAATTACTTCTATTCTGTGACTAAATTCCATTTAAAGCACACACATCAAATCCTTGTCTCCTGAGTATATCGGTGTCGACCTGGGTCACCATGACAGCATGGTGGTCTGAAGGATGTTTCAATGTCTTCCTAGCATTCCTTATGGCTTCCCTCTTGGCTCTCCTGGATGAGTTCCGATCGTACTTGGTGCCCAATTTTGGAGCAAAGCTGCTGGTGGTCTCAAAGCCAGGCATCTGCATAGAATCTGCTCCTGCATTTGGGAACATAGGCTTGGGTGGTTTGGGTTTAGCCTTTGAAACTGCTGCTTTGGGCTTGGCTTTTTGCTGTTCTTTGGCAGCGGAAGAAGAAGATGAAGGGGTAAGACCCTACACGAAGAGAAAGGTGAGAAGGAATGTGTAATCTAATGAGCCACGCTTTATGAACACGAGTAGTAGCTCTGTTTACAATAAAACACAACCAAAATTATGAGTAAGGCTTACCCTGGATTCTGCCAATCTTGTCCTGATTGTATCATATATTTTCTGAGCAATTTCTTCTTCTGCCTCTTCATCGATCTCCTCTTCCACCTCCACCACCTCCTCCTCTTCTTTCTCCTCACAGACGCCAATAAACTCCCTTGATAACTCCGTCAAGAGTTCGGCATCCAAATTCAGCTGACTGGGCAAACACAGAACTGACTCAGTGTCCTTACTCTCTCCTTCAACGTGAGATGTTCCGTGCTCCTTCAAATTCACCAACATCTCCTGATACTCCTCCTGCGAGATTATCATGGGCTCCATCGCTTCTCCCCTTTCTTCGCTCTCAACCAAATCCCGCAATCTCTTTGGAAGCAGAGAGCTGGACATCGAGTGAAAGGTGTAGTCCATAACTTTTTCTTCTTCATCTTTCGATTCCTTGCTCAGTTCAGAGAGCAAGTAAGACAACCGATCAGTCATTGGAGTATCATTCCTCGCTCCATCGGAGTCACTCTCAGGTCCTTTGCTACCTGTGGCTCCCGAAGTTGCTGGTACTAAACTTGAATCCAAAGCTGCAGGTCCGTTCTCCTTAGCATCCTTGGAATGGGTGGGGTCTGATGACGGAAGAGCACGACGAGGAGGAGGTGAGACCTTCGTCTTCCGTTTGACGAATGCTATGGCTCCCTGGTCGGGTTCAGTGGAGCCATCTGTCAGCATGCAGAACGGATCGGCAAGAACAGACACATTTTTAGGTCGATGGGTTTGGCTGGGGTCTGATTTAGGAGGAGAGGATGGGAGAGTGTTGACCGACTCTAGGAGATCAGCAATTACTGGATATGAAAGGGCAGAGAGGTCTTGGATCAGTTCCTCTACAGCTTCTTCGGACATATCTGTTTCTGAATTAG
Source organism: Crambe crambe (assembly GCA_963924555.1). Lineage (NCBI taxonomy): Eukaryota > Metazoa > Porifera > Demospongiae > Poecilosclerida > Crambeidae > Crambe > Crambe crambe. The sequence continues at coordinate 7,114,781 of OZ004588.1, forward strand.
CAGCTGCTTCGCTCAATACTTTCTTTGTTTTTGCCTGCTCCACTTGAGCCATTGGACTGTCGTTTTCAGCTCTAAAAAGATCCTTTGCTTTAGCTTCATTAAGTATCCTACTGGCTGTGGAGGTGTAGTTCCCAGGAGGTCTTGACACTTCAGCTGTGGGTTTATACAGCTTTGAAACAGACTTGGGTACACCTACAGCTGCTGCCTTTGCAGGAGGAATTGGCTTATTTCCAGCCTTGGTTCCATTTTTAGATGCTGATTTTGAAGAAGCTGACACAGAACTTGACTCTGACTTGGAAGGAGGAATTGTATATTTAGTTGGAGATTTGGAAGTCACCAACTTGTGTGCACTGGATGAAGATGATTTAGATGCCACTTTGGCAGTGGCAGCCCCCGACAACAGCGAGTCCAGAGCTTGGACAGTATCGGGAGAAACATGAGACACCTTAAGCCCACCCTTAGATGTATCCAATGAAGACGGTCGTTGAGTGCTAGATGATTCTCCACTCCCCTTCTTCCCTTTCTTGCCGCCAACCGTAGAGGACTTGAGATTGTCATCTTTCTTCTTTATATTCTCCTTATTTGCAGGTTGAGATACATCATCTTTCTCGACTTCTAAATGTTCCGCTTCAGCTTTAGCAGCAGCTACAGCAGCCAAAGCCTTCTTCCTTCGTCTCTTGATTTGAGCTTTAGTGAGACCTGGTTCATCTCCCGATTTGTCCATGATTTCTCCACCTTCTGTGTCTTTGCCTTTCTTATCTGCAACTTTATCTTTGCTCGGAGGCTCCAGAGCAAGAGGGGGAGATGCTTGTTCCTTTGGAGGATGCTTGCGAGGAATAGCTTCGATAGAATCCAGTGGAGATTTTGGGAGAGATTTCTTGTTGCGATCTCTACCGTATTTCCCTAAAGCTGCCTTGGCTCTGTTCTTCTCTCTAATTAAAGGAAAGAATGATCAAAAAAAAATACTTGGCTATGGGGGTGGGGAGTTTCCCTCCTCACTATCACGAAGATTTTCCCACACTCTAAACTTCCTGTCCCCCACCCTTGCTCAATTACATGTCAATATTCTATATAGTGCACACCAACATATACCATAATGCCACAATGTTTTGCACGTGTTTCAATGTATTGCGATGCCTGTACACACACAAACAGTTGAGACTACGCACTGAACAATTAACACTTACAGTGATCATGTGCCTTGCTACAGGCAAACAAACGAAATAGAGGAAGCGTAGGATGGATAATGTCCATAATGCATACAATACAAGAAAGACGGGCAAAACTTTACAGCATTAAAGTGAACGGTTGATTTGGGAATCTAAGATTACACTAGCATGTAGGCTACACACAAAAACTAACATGAACCTGAATCAATTCACTAAAAACTAACATCCAACGTGAATATGAAGCAGTTTTATCTACATTTGGTGGGTGAGGGGGACTAATTACTTGTTTTACCACCTCCCCAGGCCTCACCTGCACGACTCATACACTTTTTCCCTATCCACTTCCTCCAGCTTTGTCAGATAATCAAAATGTGCTTCAGGGGACACCATGGTACGATTTTTCTTACCCCGCCTCCTTGCTGCTCGCCCCGCCCCCATTTTGGATGCCTCTTCGTCGATGGCAGCAAGCTCTGCCCTCTCCATGTCTGTAAGGATACTCCTGGGTTTTCGTTTGCCAAGACGCTGATTCAGAAACTCCACATAGTGGTAGAAACGAGGAAGCTCAAAGAGAACAAAGATGACAGGGATTTTCTTGATTCCCAGGGGGACATCAAGGGAGAGGTAGCGTTCACGAAGAGCATGATACTCGGCAGACTCCACCCTCATGAAAGACCTAGGGTCATACATCCTCTTGAACTTGGGGTAATTCTCAGAATGCATCATGGAGAGACTCAACCACATCATGAAGGTGGATCGTGAAGGGCTATCAATCAACGATTCCTTCAGCAGCTGAAGGAGAATCATGATCTTGGTTCTATTCTGTCGAAAACTCTGAGCCATCATCTCGTACATTTCTTTATATTCTTCAGTACAATCAGGAGTGAATGTTGGCTTGTATTTTGAGAGGAGCGTCTCTTCCCTCAAACGAAGATACTTTCGTTGACGAAGTTCTGAATTCTCTGGTCGGCACCACTCCTCGCAGACCTTCCTTGCATTGTGGAGCATAAATTCACCGACTTCCAGATGCTTCTCCTTCCTCAGGATACTATTATCCATGGCCGCAATGTGCAGCATCTCCATAATGTCATGAAGAACTTCGAAATGAGTTATCTTCTTGCAATAATCCCGAATCTCGGCCCCTTTTATCGACAGACGAGGATCCTGAGGTAAAAGGGTGGGGTCATCACCAGAGATCACCAATTCTTTCCCCCCACATTTTTCACACATGATATTCTGTTTCCCAATGATCCCTTCTTCAATGACGCACAGCTGCAAGGAGTTATCGCCTGGAGGGAGTTTGGCAGAGCCCCTAGCACCACAGTGGACGCACGGACGTGATTCTCCAAAAATCTTATCCAAGAACATGTAGAAGAAGTAATTGCCGTCTTTATCTGCTGAACCAAACAGTCTAGCTTTGAGGGACTCACTCCATTTCTGTTTGCGGGGATCAGTTTCGAATGGGTCATCACTGTCGGAATCCTCCCTCTTTATCAGTCTTTCAATCTCTTCATGTTTCTTTCTCTCTTCTTCTTCCCTCTCCTCCTTGCTAGCAAAGCCTGCTACTTCGTCGAAAAAAGGTGGGGACTGCGAACCAAACGATAAATCAGATCCAGAATCAGACACATGACCTTCTGAGTTCTCATTCTCCAAATCAGATGAAACTCCATCACTTTCAGCATTTCCAGTTCCTTCCTCTTTGGCTTCCTCTGCCGAAAGGGCCAAAGCTGTTGCCAGATTTTTATCTCCCTCAGTAGTCAGTGAAGTACCAACCTCCAGGCTTTGGTTAGCAAGTTCTGGAGCTTGGCTTGTGTTGCTCTCTGGAATTTGATTGACTTCAGCTTCAAGCTCCAGGGTTTGGTGGACGTTGGTACTGGCCTCTGGGATTCGATCGACTTCAGCTTCGAGCTCCAGGGTTTGGTGGACGCTGGTATTGGCCTCTGGGATTCGGTTGATATCGGCTTCAAGCTCTGGGGGTCTGCTGACCTCTGAGTTAAGTGGGGGTGCCTCAGAGTTGATATTCATGATGCTTCAGGCATGCAGAGGATAGATTGAAATAATACCTTCTACCACTCAACCATCGTAGACTACACATCTGATGTTCATGCTAGGTTTCTTAGACATATCTCACATCCACACCTTATGTACTTAATCCCTCCTTCCCCATTAAGATTTGGTCTCCAATTAAAGCACACCTCACACCAGAGACATAAGGAATTGGGACTTGTACCAATCAAAGTATATACACCAGGCATTGAAACAGCACGCCAATAGAAAACACTGCCTTTTTATCATTGTAGCATTATGGTACACTTTCAGATTCATTGATCACACATCGCATTTTTTTTTTGCCTCTGGCACCAGCATCTATGGTGGCATGTAGGTCAACACAAAATAGTAACACACCACACCCACGCAATACATGCTAAACAGAAGCATGTAGAGCAAGCAAGCTTGAGTTGAATTGAACAAAGTTTACAGGCCACGCCTTGAGACCGACAGTCTAGACAGTCTAGGCGATTGAACAACTACAAGCCACGATTAGCAAGGCAACTGGAAAGCCAAGAGCACCTAGAGAATGAGGACTACATGCTCCAGAAAAAAACAGAAACAGCAGAGACAACCCTCTAGGAGCCATGATGAGAGTGAATAAAGACTACAAGCCAGATGATTAGCTAGGGCAACAGGAAGCCAAGAGCACTAAGATCAACAACTACATGAGCCACCGGCCCAGACATCAGGAAAGCTGAGCAAGCCTTACATGGAAGTGAACATTTGAAGAGTGCTTATCAGAGAGTATAAATTCAGAAGTCGTTTCAGGAATTGACACCTAACTCTACCCTTCAAATTGAGTGTGCACTATTAAGACATTGCCCTAGACTAATGCCTCGGGCACTGGTAGCTAGCTATATGGACTTAGGTTATTAAAGACTAACTTATTAAAATAATCATTGCTCCATTACTATTGTACTATACTGTACTGAGTACATATGCTATAATTTTATATAGTATCACGTGGCGTGTAATAGCTAGCTAGTTAGCTCATCTATATTATCCCTATTATATATCGCTCTAGTTACGCTGCTGCTGCCACAAAGTGGCTAAATTAATTCATCCCAGCTCTACCGTTGACTCACTTGCGCTCTATGTCTTGCTCGCCTCTAAAATAGTTGACTCTGGCCTGTACGGTATTGCAGAAGTACTTATGGAAGTGCCCGCTTCTATTCTCTGCTGCTCCTTGGACTTTAGCAGTTCAATATTCACTCAATCAAGCAAATCAAGCATGTGGCACAAGATGTTCTAATTATACGAAAGAAAAATCAAATATGCACGTGGCATGCACACTGCATGCAAAGATGCTATGCAGATACAGAGGCCAATTACCACCTACCATTCAAACAAGGGGAGCGAAGCAGGCAGTGATGGGGAATTCTACTGTGGATCCATATAATTATTTGAGAAGAAAGGTCCAGAAAGTAGAAATGATTGATAAGCAGAAGAAACTTGATCATCCCTTCCATGGGACCAGTTTAGGTATGTTAATGGAACTAAGAGAGATGTTGATCATGTGCATGCATGCAGAACAGGTGATGTCAACTATATTGCTTCAAGAGGGGCTGGTAGAGAAACCTCCTCTATATTCAAGGCCGGTGAGTTCTGAGGAAGACATTAGTGTTCTCATTAATGGGGGTGTCCTCATTATAAGAGTATACTATCAGTGTTAATGGGATTTTTAAAAGGGTTCTCATGGGAGTTCTCCTTTCCCCCCCCCCCCCCCCCCCCCCCCCCCACTTAAAAGATCTTTCTCATATCAGGGTTGGGAGCATAGATGGACAGCCTTCAAAACTCGTCTTTCTGTGATCAGCTCGTGAGTTTAGATTCATTCACATAACAGTCAGATGAGTCAAAATGAATTATCATGAAGGAATATGGTGATCAAAAAGATGCTGAAGAATGTTGATCCTTTTAAGCCGACATTTTTTGCCCTGGAGGCACAGGAGCATTTCATAGAGATGAACATGGCTTTGAAAAAGTGAGAACAGAGAGGGAAAAAAGTCAATGCCTTTGACTTGACTTTGCAGAAAAGACGAGATGATATCCAGAGAACTGCTTACTGAGAGTGCATATGAAGTAAGTGGAGGAGTTTAAATGATTTAAGGACTAGCCTACTTGTTCTGTCCTCTTCCATTGAGTGCATATGTGCCAATATCTGTTTGTGCAGGCTACCAAGAAGGCGGGGTTTCTGAATGGATCTTTCATGTGGGACTTTATTGAAGAACTAGAGGTGCCGAGAGTGATTGGTACCAATGTGTCTCATTTCAACACCAGGGAAAACCTATTCGCTCAGGTCTTTGTCCGTATCCGATTAAAACAGGTACCCTTTCCCCGAATGTAGCTTGCACCCTCATAATTATTTCTTTGTATGTATGACACATATGCAGCTGTTTGCATTGTACAGCCCCACGGGTAAGGTGGTACAAGGTGACCCCAACAAGCCAAGAGAGAGGACAGAATATATTGTGTTTGAAAGGCACTTGATAGAGCCACAGAAAAGCCCATGGAAGATAGCAGCAAAATTATTAGCGGACGATTCCTGAATCTTTTTTCGACGCGTGCGCGTTATTAGTTCTAATTATGAGAAAATATTTGAATTCTAGCCACGTGGCCTTTTGGATCATAGCTAGCTGCACTACACTAAAATATAAAGAATGCAGAGACTACCCTTGGGCCTTGCAGAGGTATGCTTCGGGAGTGGACTGACCAGGAGCCTGTTGCCGCTTCGCTGCACCTCAGCTGCAGGACTGATTCAAGTCAGGGGTGCAAAAAGGAAGAAATTTGCAAGTCCCACTGTCGACCCCTATACTCATTTGAGAAGAAAGCTTCGTCAAACAGAGGCTCAAAAATTTCAGAAGATCCCTCTCATGTCTGATGACCAAAGGGAAAAGAAGATCGATCTTCCTTTCCTTGTGACAAGTCTAAGTATGTAACCGGTAACCTACTTTACCAACCCACAGCCTGCAAGACTAATAGATGCAATTGGGGGGCAAACCCTGTAATTAGTGAAATGATATTGATCCTGTGCAGATCAGGTGATTTCGTCTAATATCCCTCTGGAGAGATTTGCTAGAGCTCCACTATCCACAAAACTGGTAAGGTGTTGACTACAAAAAATACCCTCTGATCTTGCTTCAGAGATTTTACTAAGTCTCCCTTACTACCCAGGCCAGCAGTGGGTCTGGATAGACTAAGTCAGTTTTTATGCATCATAATCAAACTGTATTAGGGGTGGGATCAGAGATGGGCTGCCTTTAAAGCCAGCATGTCTGCCATCTACTCGTGAGTTGTTTGTTTTTTGTTGTTTTTTTAATTTGATTCATAGCATTGCTCTTTATTATTTTTTTTAGGGGTGCAGTCATTCGGAGGAGGTTGAAGAAAGTCGATCCTTTTAAACTGATACCGTTTGCCCGCAAAGCACAGGAGCAGTTCATCGAGGTGAATATGGCTCTGCAAACGTGAGTATGAAATATAAAGCATGCATCTAGATGAAGTATCTTAGCGTGTTGTGCACTAAACCTTAACAACGTTCTCGATGCTTGACCATAAGCTGATCAACCACTCTGAAATTTGATTAAGAATCGAGTAGTTATAATGAATGATCTGGGATCAAGTCAACACAAATAAACTTCAATTCCTTCAGGAATGAAAAGATGAAATTGAGAGAACTAACCACTGAAAATGCTTGTGAAGTAAGTTATACCATATGTGACAGTCAAGGGTAGAACTATTCAAGTTTGCAAAAAAAAAATAATTCAAAAGGCAGAAAATTTCATCAGTTATGTAACCAGGCTGGCTGCCTCGTCAAATGTTTGAGTCTTAGAATTTTGCATAGACTGATTATAACTACATAATATAGCACAAAACAGAATATGAAAACAAACCACAGGATGACAATATTGAATGAATGACTTGCAAACAATCAGTTATGACAAAAGTAAACTTTGACTAAAACCTGACCCTCGACTGTCACATATACATGTTCGACTTCCTGAATGTATTTCCAATAATAATAATAATTATCGTGTAGGTTTTGAAGGAGGAGTTTATGAATAAACAGTTTACATGGAAGTTTGTAGAAGAACTGGAAAGACCAAGAGTGATACGTGCTTACGTTGCACCGTTCAATACCAGAGACAACTTGTTCGCTCAACTTGTTGTCCGTTTAAAATCAAAACAGGTGATCAATCAGAAAGTGAAAACTAACCCAATAAAGTGTGTGTGTGTGCTCTAAAGCTAAGTTGGAACTTCCTAATATGGACACACTTGGGGGTTAGCCTTTTATCCTTTGTAGAGAGATTAGTCCTTTTTCAAAGTGTCCCTTATTGTGAGGTTTCAGATTAAATCGAGTATGCAATACTTCATTTGTTTTACTCTCTCTCTCTCTCTCTCTCTCTCTCTCTCTCTCTCTCTCTCTCTCTCTCTCTCTCTCTCTCTCTCTACCACAGCTGCTTGCAGTGTACAGCCCAACGGGAAAGGTGATAAAAGGTGACCCTGAGAATCCAAGAGAGGTGATAGATTACGTCGTATTTGAGAGGCACTTGGTGGAACCAGAGAAGACTTTTTGGAGAATAGCCTCCAAACTCCCACCCCAAAGGCCATGGAGAGAGACACTTGAGGAAAATGCAAAGAAGAAAGCAGAAAGTAGCAACAAACTGAGCGACGGTCAAAAGGCACTGACAGCATCTTAAAAAAGGCAATTTTATAACCAGTCGTTCCATTTCATGTTTAACTTAATCAACTTATCAACTTGCCTGCTACTTTAAATCTGGCAATTTAATTTCTTTTTATAGATAAAATTGATATATTAAAAAGGTTATAAAAGACACTTGGTATAAAGTACTGGTGTTGCTGTGTAGCGCTAGTGGTGTCAAACCTGGGTGAGCATTTGGTACATGTCCGAGTTACTGTCCTTCTGGAGCAGTGGAGACCGGTGAGTGAGAGTTCTACCTCCTTTGCAATAATGATTGGATGTGATTTTTGTGGACTTTCCCCTCCTTTGCCCCAGGCTACGTATCTGTGTCAGATATATGTACATTTTGATGATGATTCAATGAATCATGTATTACTATTGTACCTTCTGAAGCAATGGAGTCTTCTTTTTCTTTTCACCTATAATGCATAATGAGTCCACACACATTTAACATCACTACCTCATCCCATACTCCACTCTTACCATGTTCCATCAGGTCCATGACAGCACTGATCATCTCCTGCTCTTTAGTTCTCCTAATCTTCCCTCTCTGCCCATAAAACACCTCACTGGCCACACCCGATTCCTTCTGACTGCACCCTCTCCTATTAAGGAGGGTAGGAGTAGACCTGGGTAATTTCTCATTGGTCTTAAAGAGAGGGTTAGTCTTGATCACGACTTTAGTCGGAGAAGAAATACCAGGACCAACAGGAACCACAAACTCTTGCTGTTTTATGGATGAAGGCCTGAAGTGATATTAAAGGACGTCCATTATTATCTTATACTGACAGATAATGCTTACTTTATTGTCACTCTTCTCTTTGTGACTTTAATATTTCCACAGACTCCTTGCTTCACTCTACTTCTTCTGAGCACAAGACGAGTTTTTCCTTTGCTTCTCTTCCTGGTTACACTTTTATTCAAACTCCCAGCAGTCCTTGGGGCCTGAGGTCTTGCTGTTCTGCTCCTCAGGGCATAGGTATGCCTTTGGGCTGGTGGTAACTTCGCTTCTATTGGCTTATCTCTAGCTGGAGAGTTTTCTTTGTATTGATGTATTTCGAAACTGGCAGGAGCAGCCATGATGGAAGTTTCCTTTTAAATTTAGGGGGTGTATGCAATTTGAATTTCGCGGGAATTTTTGACGCAAAATTAAATGCTGACGTCAGCAAAGTACAGCTGCTGCCGGGAAGGAGTTGGTAAAGGGTTTGGTTACACGAGTGTACTTGTACTCTGCAAGCTTCAAGATGGCTACGGATACGAAGGACGTGGAGATGAAAGATGTAGAGGATAAAAAATCCACAGAAGAGGCGACTGATCCCAAACAAGGCCAAAAAGATAAAGATTTGCTGTTATTCGAAGGTAACTTGGACTAGTTAATTGTAGACTGTGGTCAGTATATTTGAGTTAGCTATCCAGATGTGGCTGTTAACTCATCGCCAGGTATCTTAGTGTACATATAGACGACAGTGGATTAGAATTTTGACTCCCTTCTTCCCTTACCTCGAAATGGTGTGCTCTTATTAGAACCCTACACTTTCTTGCAGACATACGCGAACAGATGAAGCTAATAGAGAAAGGAGTGAACCAGAAAGAGCCTCGATTCATCCATAGAGCAGTACGATGCCTGCAGCCCCTTCGTAAGAAAACCAATGACAATGTCCTTCGCAAACTAGTCATTATCTATTTCCCACCAAGTAAGAAAGTTATCCCAACCAATCACCTTTATCTTTAGCATCTTTAATCAGGTTCCCCCAGTAGAGAACCACTTTTGAAGTACTTGGAAGAGGTTGGTACATACAATAAGAGTAGAAAATAGATGAATTAGAATTTTTATTACCTTTAGCCGATGGAGACAGAGGAAACCGTACATTCTTATCGACCGCGGAGTTCCAAATTAGTGGGTGGTGCTATCCTACCAGAGTTGGATGTCTTTGTTCATTTGCTGATACTGCTACGATTAATCGACACCAACAATTTAAATAAGGTGAGAGAAATACATCAATCAGCCCTTTCTAAACTGAAAACTCTATGCTACTTTGACCTCTTAAGATATTTTCTTTTTTCCAGGCCAAGGATTGTAGTGATAGTCTAATGAATAAGTTCATTCCTTTCAACCGAAGAACTCTGGACTTTCTCAGTGCCAAGGCTTTCTTCTACCACTCTAGAGTTTACGAGTTGATGGACAAGTTAGCTGATATTAGGAGGTGAGACACTAATCAGGGCATGCAGGAACACCCCATCATTGTCCAGACATGATTAGCAGTTTCAAATGTATCAGACAAAGGCAGAAAGAGACCACAAAGTAGCCATTTTCGGTCAGACAAAGGCAGAAAGTGGCAAGACAAATTTGCCTGAAAAATGTAGGACCTATGACAGACTGTTATTACAAGCCCTGCACTAGCTATTGCTCCAAATTATAAAGATTAAAGCAGAGTATGGTGTCAATCCATGCTTCAAGGCTTCATTGGACTTTTGCTTACTGTTTTACAGTTTTTTTCATGCCCGTCTTCGCACAGCTACGTTGCGACATAACGAGGAGGGGCAAGCCTGTTTGATCAATATCTTGCTGAGGAATTACTTGCACTACAATCTATATGATCAGGTAAAGGATCACCACATTTAAAAAGAAATGCACAAACTTGAATTGAATATACTGATTGTAGGCAGATAAACTCGTATCAAAGAGCGAGTTTCCTCACAGTGCAAACAACAATCAAATGGCAAGACATCTTTACTATTTAGGTAAGTGGACGCGAGTAGAATAAGTCACAATCACTGATTCAGTATGCCACATATAATCGTGGTATAAGATCACAGCAGTACTGCTAGTATACTGGACCCCAGACAATTACTGATTCAGTACTGCTAGTATACTGGACCCCAGACAATTACTGATTCAGTACTGCTAGTATACTGGACCCCAGACAGTTACTGATTCAGTACTGCTAGTATACTTCTAGTATACTGGACCCCAGACAATTATTACTGATTCAGTAAATGCTGTTGTACTATTTTGGTAACACTTTATCGTGTATGTTGTGCAGGTCGAATCAAAGCCATTCAGTTGGACTACTCTGATGCCCACAAGAATCTGTTGCAGGTGAATTAAACCCTATTTCTATGGAAACATTGATGTGAAGTTTCATCCCCTCAGGCTATCTGCAAGGCACCACAGAACTCAGCCATTGGCTTTAAGCAGACGGCCCATAAATTTGCCATAGTGGTGCAGCTGCTACTAGGGGAAATCCCTGACCGCGCCACATTCCGAGAACCCATTCTGAAGAAGCCCCTGATTCCATACCTGCAACTCACTCAAGGTAGGTGCTGCCCCACCTCCTCTCTTCTTTAATTAGGACACTTCAATCAGGACACCTCTAATCAGGACACTTCTTTAATTAGGACACTTCTTTAATTAGGACACCTCTAATCAGGACACTTTTTTAATAAGGACACTTCTTAATCAGGACACCTTTAATCAGGACACTTCTTTAATTAGGACACTTCAATCAGGACACCTCTCTGACCAGGACACTTTTTTGTTCCCTAGAAGGGTATAGAGTATCTCATTTCAAGTGTCCACATTAAGATTAACTTATAAACTGATTCTAATACTGCCTGTAGCGGTACGGAATGGAGACCTGGACCAGTTCAATGATGTCTTGAAGCGGTATGGAACACAGTTCCAGTCGGAAAAGACTTACACGCTCATTATTCGTTTGAGACACAATGTGATCAAGACTGGCATCAGAATGATCAGCCTCTCATACTCCAGGTCAGAGGGGAGGGAGATAGGTGGGTGTGGTTTTACACATGGTGTTGTCTCTTTAGGATATCTTTGACTGACATTGCTCATAAGCTGTTGTTGGACAGTGGAGAAGATGCAGAATACATAGTTGCCAAGGTAAGGGGATTGAAGACCCACACGTACACCACCACACTATACTGCCCACCACCACCAGCTAGTATAAAGGGCTAGCTGGTAAACTTCTCTGTGGTACCTCTTCTTTTCAGGCCATTCGAGATGGAGTAATAGAAGCAAGCATAGACCATGAACAAGGTTTCATGAGGTCAAAGGTGAACATCACCAGCGATTCATTCTACTCTGTCAGTATAGTATTATCAACTCCTATAGGAGAATATTGATATCTATGCAACTAAAGAACCCCAGGAAGCCTTCCATCAGAGAATTCTCTTCTGTCTGGACCTCTACAACCAGTCTGTCAAGGTTAGTCACATGATCATCATGTGATGCAGGCAATAGTTAAGCTTCTGTGACATTACAGGCTATGAGATATCCTCCTAAGGCATACAAAAAGGACTTCGAATCAGTTGAGGTGAGATTCTCTCTCTCTCTCTCTGTTTTAGTTGCCCCTTCCCTACAGGATCGTCGAGAGCGTGAGCAGCAGGACTTGGAATTGGCCAAGGAGATGACAGAGGATGATGAAGAGGAGGACTTCCCTTAATAGAACAAGTAATATCATTATTTAAAAATAGAATTAATAACAAAATTTCTTTAACAAACTGTATAAAGTGTGCATGTGCATGTTGTAATGGTGGGATTAACCAACTAGTTACTTATAACTCAAGGTTTATAACTAACTGTTATCTTGTGCTGCACCAATTCAATTCCATTAGGCTGTTTCTTTCTTATCTGTCATCTGCAAGGTACTCTGTAGGTTGAAAGCATAAATTTTATCACCACAAGTCCATAATAACCATAGTTACCATACATAACACTAAATATCACTATTGCTACAATAACTTACTTTTCCTGATCCTGGAGGCCACCCCTGTGTGACCAACGGCCTCAAGTGCTGTAGCTAAACTGTCCCAGGTGGGAGGTCCAGAGGCTGTAGTGACACTGTCGTCTTCTCTCAACCACACAGCCACCATGTCTGCTGGAAGGTTGTTCATCCCTTGTAGGTGTTGAAAATGCAATCCCAGTTTCCCACCCACTCTCATCAGTTCTTTTCTGTTTAAATTTTCCAATTCTTGAGTGACTGCATGGTGGTCACCCGTTGATGAAAGCCATGAAGAATCTATCAAGACACAGATAGCTATAAATATAATTTCAGATAACCTCTTACCCTTTTGTTGATCCTGATTGGGTCTCTGTAGAAAACATGCATGGTAACTGATAAAAGTATGACCAAAGATTATAACTTACTGAACTGCTGGTGTGTGATGATGATTCATATTTCTCTGTGAATTCTGAATATTTGACCCTAAAAGGATGAAGTGACATGAGGAAGTAGCTAGCTGTGGTTATAGTCTTTACTTTTCTGCCACTTCATGCATGTCAATGCACTCGAGATGGTGGATGAGGTAAGGACGAGGAGGGACTCCAATTTGCTCCATTTCTTTGATCCAGCGATCAATCAGTATCACCGGATCTTGAACTCGATGTGTTGTCATTTCCAAGGCATCTTTGAAATCAGCCAATTTCTGAGGATTTTCCTTAAGCTCTTTAGCAACACCATTAATCTCAGGAACTGATATTGGACCAGTGGAACCATGGAGCTAAAGGACCATATACACATAATGTGCACACACCTTACTAGGATTATACGAACCTTGGGAATGGCTATTTTTAGCCAGTTTTTCTGATCTTTATTTAGTTCGTATATCTTGTCCTCCTGACAACGTAAACACGACTTGGTGGTGTATTCTGACTTCAGGAGAACAAAATGCTCGGGAGTGTGGGGATTACTGGTTTTGCAGTGGTCACAGGAGAAAGCAAAGGCCATTTTGATTCCTGGAAACCATTGACTGACTTGATCAGTGAAGCACCTTTGGACAGCGCCCATTACTTTCTGACAAATATCTGGGAATATTGGGTTGCCACTTTCTCGTGGTTTTTCACGCACTAAATTGATTTGAATAGAATGCTTGCATTCAGAAATAGTGAGTGTGTCTATGTTTGAACCAGATTGACCTAGTGTGAAGGACACTCTATTTCTGTAGATGCCATGACCAAAGGCTATGTCGCAGCCTTTCTTTGTAGAAAGAGCTGTAGCAAGTCGGGTGAAGAACCCTGGGGGAAGATATTTGATATCTGGGAATACCAAATGCAATGAAGCAGCTCTCCTTTCACAAGATGGAATATCAGTAGATGCACCATTTTGTGTAGCTGGAAGAGGAGGGAGTACAGAAGGAACAAAGTACTCTTTGCCCTTAAGATTGTGCACTTTGCCACAAGTGTTGACTGGCGCCACTATAAGGAAATGCTTTAAGAGGTCGACTATGGACTGAGGTGGCAAGGGATTAAGCTCATCTGCTGTAGAGGCTTTCCAAATTTCTGCATAGAGTGCTTCAACCAGAATACCACAATTTCGGAGAGTGTCCCACAATGTTGGTGCTCCCTCTTTTTCAAAGCCTTCAAGAGCTAAAAGCTTGGCTATCTGCTTTATGAGCCACTGAGGGTCAGATATGACTATAGAGCTTAAGCTGGGGATCTTGTCATAGTGAAGAAACACAGCAAGGTCGTGGTAAAACTTCAAGACACTGGGAACTGAATCTTTTGGGATGGTGCAGGCTTCTGCAACTGCAACCACTTCTTTCAACGTGAAATAAGGCTTGTTTTTAGCCATTCTACGCAACACCTTCCTGAAGAGAACCCATGTAAGAGGTGTATCGACCTTCATTTCATTGTTGCAGGCAAAATCATTGACAATTTGGAGAACTCTTCTGTACCCAGGATCTGCATTCTCCCGCCCAGCTGTTGTGTTGTCGATGATCACTCCTTTATCACGGACCAGGTGAGCATATTCTTTATCCTTGTACTCGGTGTACAGCTGCTCGAGAATGCTATCTTTGTTAGCTCGTACAGTAGGATCATCACCATGGGTACCAACTGGCAAGATACGAGGATATTCAGGCATTTTAGTGATGCTTTCATTGGCACTTTTGTCGGTGAGAGTGGCATCAATGCAAGACATCCATTGCAGAAGGAGCTCTATCGTACTTTGCTCCAGAACTTGCTGTGTGGCATGACCTTGATAGTGAGAAAGGGATAAGCATCGCTCGTGTAGATCCTTTCGAGCATCAAACATGAGGAAGAACATGGACTTTGATGTTAGAAAGGCTGGCAGGATGCAGAGAAAGACTTGCTGGCCACCACAATCCCACACATACAGGAACACTTCAGATTCAGGTGCTTGGATTTCAGGATGCTGCTTGGCTAATTCGATAATTTCTTCTATGATCTTCTGAGCTTCAGATATTTCAGGGTTACTTCCTGTACGAGAGAGACGTGATGCTGCCAAAGCAATTCCTACTTGGATCCATTTTACCACTCGCAATGACTCAGTTTCTCCACTACTTACATCGTATACCAGACGCACTAGTCCAACCAGTTCATTAGTTTCGTCATCTTCAGTGACCGGCACCCAATACCCTCCACTAACACTTCCACCTTTTGCTGTGTGCGTGCTGACGTCTCTTGAGGCCCCACTTTGTCCAGGTTGGAAAGTGCTGAGGTCAGCCATTTGAGTGCTGTTAACATTAGCTTCATCTGGAAGTGGTTTGTTCATCATTCCACGCTGGAAACTGCTCTTGCCTACTCCTCCAGCACCAAGGTGCACGATGCGTGCATAAGCCACACTGACTACACCACTCTTCAATGCTTCCCTGTAGTTGGCTACACAACATACATGTCATCCATAACTATGGTGGTGTGTGGTATATAAGCCTACATGATGAGCATCATGGAACAGACATGTAATGGCTTTGGAAATTGTGGTATAGTTTACAAACATACTACTACTGATTAGGCAGTCACATACAGACAGTGAGTCAACATTAAACAGATCAGAGTGGCTTGATGGGAACCTCGGTTATCCAGACACCTTAGGCCAAAACTTTATCCAGATAAGTGAATAGTACAGTTTAATTATAGCTAGCACTATCCACCTAGAACAGTGCACGTGCTACTAATGTGTTACTTATCATGTGCATGAGCAAAGCACTCTCTAACCTGGCCTGCTTTTTTCAAAAAATTTCATAAATTCATTGCTATTGAGGTTTTGTATAAACAAGGTGAGGAAACCCGAGGTTCAACTATACTAAGTTCCTATGAATAGCTAATTAACAGGTATCATGCATTGTGTACCTTCCAAAATTTCTTCTTCAGTGGGTTCATGTAGAGGCTGCATGAAGACAGGATAAAAATATTTTGGGGCAATGAAGGGTAGGAAAACAATTAGTATTTGATAATGCTGAGATGAGACAGTTCAGAATAACTTACACCCTGAAGGAACCAAATTCAGCATCCATTCAGGATAATGGAGATATTAAAGGTAGGAAAACAATCAGTGTGTAACAATGCTGAGATGAGACAGTTCAGAATAACTTACAGACTGAAGGAACCCATTTCAGCATCCAATCAGGATAATGGAGATATTGAAGGTATAGGAAAACAATCAGTGTGTAACAATGTTGAGATGAGACAGTTCAGAATAACTTACAAACTGAAGGTACCAAATTCAGCATCCGTTCAGGATAATGGAGATATTGAAGGTATAGGAAAACAATCAGTGTGTAACAATGTTGAGATGAGACAGTTCAGAATAACTTACTAACTGAAGGTACCAAATTCAGCATCCGTTCAGGATAATGGAGATATTGAAGGTATAGGAAAACAATCAGTGTGTAACAATGCTGAGATGAGACAGTTCAGAATAACTTACACGCTGAAGGAACCAAATTCAGCATCCGTTCAGGATAATGGAGATATTGAAGGTATAGGAAAACAATCAGTGTGTAACAATGCTGAGATGAGACAGTTCAGAATAACTTACAAGCTGAAGGAACCAAATTCAGCATCCGTTCAGGATAATGGAGATATTGAAGGTATAGGAAAACAATCAGTGTGTAACAATGCTGAGATGAGACAGTTCAGAATAACTTACCAGCTGAAGGAACCAAATTCAGCATCCGTTCAGGATAATGGAGATATTGAAGGTATAGGAAAACAATCAGTGTGTAACAATACTGAGATGAGACAGTTCAGAATAACTTACAGGCTGAAGGAACCAAATTCAGCATCCGTTCAGGATAATGGAGATATTGAAGGTATAGGGAAACAATCAGTGTGTAACAATGCTGAGATGAGACAGTTCAGAATAACTTACAGCCTGAAGGAACCAAATTCAGCATCCGTTCAGGATAATGGAGATATTGAAGGTATAGGAAAACAATCAGTGTGTAACAATGCTGAGATGAGACAGTTCAGAATAACTTACAATCTGAAGGAACCAAATTCAGCATCCGTTCAGGATAATGGAGATATTGAAGGTATAGGAAAACAATCAGTGTGTAACAATGCTGAGATGAGACAGTTCAGAATAACGTACCTGCTGAAGGAACCAAATTCAGCATCCGTTCAGGATAATGGAGATATTGAAGGTATAGAAAAACAATCAGTGTGTAACAATGCTGAGATGAGACAGTTCAGAATAACTTACACGCTGAAGGAACCAAATTCAGCATCCATTCAGGATAATGGAGATATTGAAGGTATAGAAAAACAATCAGTGTGTAACAATGCTGAGATGATACAGTTCAGAATAACTTACTTCCTGAAGGAACCAAATTCAGCATCCATTCAGGATAATGGAGATATTGAAGGTATAGGAAAACAATCAGTGTGTAACAATGCTGAGATGAGACAGTTCAGAATAACTTACCCACTGAACGAGCCAAATTCAGCATCCATTCAGGATAATGGAGATATTGAAGGTATAGAAAAACAATCAATGCTGAGATGAGACAGTTCAGAATAACTTACCCACTGAAGGAACCAAATTCAGCATCCATTCAGGATAATGGAGATATTGATGGTATAGGAAAACAATAGGTATTTAACAATAGCTACTTAGTTCAGAATAACTTACTGTCTGAAAGAACTAGAAATAATGATTGTATAGGGTGAATGATCCATTCATATAATAGGAAAAAATAAATTATCTCATTAGCATGAATATCCATTTCACATGGTGTTTTTATTGGTATGGTGCTGAACAGAGTGAATATGGAACCAATCTTTTTCAGAACTATCAATAACTTAGGGATGGTAAACAAATGGCTTTTCAGGGTCCTTACAGACTGTGGCCATTCATCAAGACATTCATGAAATAGGAAGTCATGTTTAATGAGTTAACTGCTAGTGGTAGCATTGTATACAAAAATTGTTTACTTCTTGACCCTTGACCCTTGACCTAGCTCTTGCAGCTTGATAATTATATGAATGTTGAGTCAGCCATATTGGATAAACTTGCTTCATGAGAACTGAGTGGTATCAGATCGTAAGAAATAAAAATATGGTCTCTGTTAGCTTTGTTGCAATGCTACAGGTTACTGCCATAAAAGGTGCAGATATCCAGAATGGCATTGGAGTGACACCAGGATCAGTAACCCAGGCCAATTATGACACTGTGGTTGTTTTCCTGGAACCCAATGACAGCATTGGTCCCGGCCTCTTGATGCACAGGTTGACAACTTGACACTTGACTAGTCAGCCCTCCCTGGCTGTCTACAATCACTGGACTGGACTGGTGGACTGCTTAAAAGCATGAAAACGCATTTATAGTGATGATGTGCATTATAGCTGCAACTCTCCAATGGCTGTTTTACTGCAGCATGCTAAGCTTAGCCATAGTTTGGCAAAAAAATTTGTGGAATGTAGGAAACAGAAGTGCAATAGGCAAGAGAGAGGGTCACTCTATTATTACAAAACTGCTTATTCTTCATCACAAGCTTTCTCACATGCGAAATAGTTGTATGTTTTAGGTCAGTCTAGTCCACCAGTCCAGTCCAGTGATTGTAGACAGCCATCCTCCCTTGTAAATAGTACAATTAGTAATTAATAGCTCACCCGCTTCTTCTCTTGTCTTTCAGCCATGGTAGCAACTAGCTTGTACACCTCAACAACTTGTTCCACTAGAAGAATAAGAGTTGCAAGCTAAGCAAAGTCACTCTGAAAGCAAGAAATCTCAGAACCCATTATCAACCTGTAAGAGACCTCCCTGGTGATCTTCAAATTAGTTATCCTTTGAGCTGTAGTTTTCAGATGCATGTCCTTATTAGCTAATGTGGGAGTGTTATTTTACATACACTCTGTCAGGGGCCTCACTATTCTACGGAACAAATGAAACAGAACGGTTCCGAGACCCTATTTCATATGGAATTTCACTGCGCATGTACAGGAGCATCCCTGATTAGTAGCACCTGTGTGTGCATATTGGAGAATCCAGGAATAATGCTGAAGATTTAAGATTCTAAGCATACAAGGTTTTAGGAGGTAATATTGAGCGACAACTTTACTACATTTTGCATGCATGACACATCAACTTGATGATCTAATGGCTGCAGAGCAGCTAACCTTCTTTAGAAAGAGCATTTTCTCTGTTAGCTAACTCTTTACTATAAACACCAGGAAACAAGTAATAGGTACCTATCATGATGCTATACAAAATTCACTAGCATTATAATTTTAATAACTTCAAAAAAAAATCTGCACAGGGCCAGAAAGCTATTTTAAATAGATTTCGAGTGTTGTATACTCCTATCATGTGCACAAACTAGTTTACAGCCAAGTATATGAACCAAGTATACAAGAGTATACCAAGTATATGAACCAAGTATACAAGAGTTAATCACATGTACACTCAAAGTTTACACCAAAGTATACAGTACATAGCAGAGAATGTTCGAATACCACTTATCTCAGAGAGCACGTAAAGTTCTCAATGACAAGACAATGCATTACACACTTTTACCATCCTAGGTGTTAAACTCATATTGTGCATGCGCATACGCTTGTGCAGTGAAAATTCCGTTTGTGAAATAGGATCCTGGAACCGTTCCATTCTGTTCTGTTCCATAGAATGAGGCCCAAACTCAGCAAGTATATGGAAGGGGAGGAGTTTTACACACCTCTAGTTTGCTTGCTACATACATACATACATACATACATACATACATACCTGTATAGATGTGACCTTATTAAGGTGATTGTGGAGAAGCTTCCTGTTTGACCCCTCCCCCTCCCCAAGTAGAACCTGTAGAGAAATAAATTTATTTTTATGGCTTGTGTCCCTACAGCCACATGTAGTCAACTAGCTATGTGGATGCTGATGGGCGATTTCCTCTGTTTAAACTTTGAATTGATCTTACCTCAAAAAGATGTACAACTAGCAATGGAGAAGCACCTCACAGCAACTGACTGCAAAAAGAAGAACACTTACCTGATTCAAATAGGTATTTTCTGTAACTTGAGTTTGAAATACAAAAAAGGAGTGGATCAAATAATGAATATCATTAAAAAGTCACATGTGCCTAATCACATGACGTATGATTATGATAAGGGTCAGGACTACTAGAGTAATATGAATATGCAATATTGAGTACAGAGTATTAAGTTTGAAATTCATTATTAGTGCTACAGCTCCAGTTGCTAGTAACTACCAACAACACTAGCTATAGACTATGCAGTAGTAAGTGGCAGGGGAAAGTTCAGTTATCTGAAAAAGGTTTTCTCAAGCATTCTTCATTGTCGTCCCAGTTCCTTTCTCTTCTCCTCCAGGAAATCCTCGTACCCAAAAACAGCCTTCCTCATCGTCTCCAGGAACTGAGGCACTCCAGTCAAACAAACAAACAAACAAACAAACAAACAAACAAATGAATGAACATACAAACTATAATAACATTTGACTTGACTGCAAGCAAATCTTCATGAAGTCAGACATGAACATCATTAATGCTTCATTCTGTTCTTTGAATGACACAACAAATAGATGAGGAGTTATATCCTTCAGAGTCCTCTCTCTGTATTATTTTGTGTTGTCCCTCCCCCCACAGGTTTGTTAAGAGTGCAAGCAGCAGGACTTGGAGTGGAGAGGACAGAAGATGATGAAGGGGAGGACTTCCCTTAGTCAGAACAAGTAGCTAGTGATTTTAGAAAATAGCATTTAATTAATAAAAAAATTCTTTAACAAACAGTATAAAGTGTGCATGTGGCATGTTGTAATGTGATAATATAAAGTAATAATGTTATAAGATTATAACCAACTAGTCACTTGTAATAACTCAAGGTTTACAACTATAGTTATGTCAAGTCAGTGCTCCACCAATTCAATTCCATTAGGCTGTGTCTTTCTTATCTGCAAGGTACTCTGTAGGTTGAAAACATATATTTTGTAACCATAACAACTACAGTATTAGTAGTTACTTGAACTTATCCCAGAGGCAACCCCTGTGTGACCAACGGCCTCTAGAGCTGCAGCTAGACTGGTCCAGGTGGTAGGTCCAGAGGCTTTAGTGACGTTATCATCTTTTCTCAACCATGCAGCCACAATTTCATTTGACAGACTCTCGCCTTCCATGTTTTGAAGGCGTGGATAGTACAACCCCAGTGCAGTACCCAGTCCTATCAGGTGTGCCTTGGTCAGGTTTTTCAAATGTCTAGTGACTGCATGGTGGTCATCCATTGTTAAAACCTGTGAAGGATCTATCAAGACACAGACATGAACTAAAGATGATACAGCATTTTTATTATTTATTACCACTTTGTTGATGTTGTTTGGGTCTCTGCAAAAACAAACGAATGAAAAAACAGTAGCTAATTAAAAAGATTCAAACTTACTGAACTGCTGGTGTGTGATGATTCACCTTTCTCTTTAAATTCCAAATACTTAATTCTAGGTGGAATGATATATTTTCTTTACTGCCTGAAACATGTCATGTGACTATAGTCCTTACTTTTCTGCCACTTCTTGCATGTCAATGCACTCAAGATGGTGGATGAGGTAAGGACGAGGAGGGACTCCAATCTGCTCCATTTCTTTGATCCAGCGATCAATCAGTATCACTGGA
Source organism: Crambe crambe (assembly GCA_963924555.1). NCBI lineage: Eukaryota > Metazoa > Porifera > Demospongiae > Poecilosclerida > Crambeidae > Crambe > Crambe crambe. The sequence goes on from OZ004588.1 coordinate 7,136,567, forward strand.
TTTTGAACTCGATGTGTTGTCATCTCCAAGGCAATTTTAAAATCAGTGAATTTCTCCTCGAGTTTTTTAGCAACACCATTAATCTCGGAAATTGATATTGGACCAGTGGAACCATGGGACTAGAGAATCATATACACATGTGCATGTTATCAATATGTAAGGCACCTATATATGATTATACAAACCTTGGGAATGGCTATTTTTAGCCAGTTTTTCTGATGTTTATTTAGTTCGTATATCTTGTCCTCCTGGCAGCGTAAACACGACTTGGTGGTGTATTCTGAATCCAGGAGAACTAAATGCTCGGGAGCCGGAGTGTGGGGATTACTGATTTTGCAGTGGTCACAGGAAAAAGCAAAGGCCATTTTGATACCAGGGAACCATTGGCTGACTTGATCAGTGAAGCACCTTTGGATAGTGACAATTACTTTCTGACAAAGATCAATGAATATTGGGTTGCCACTTTCTCGTGGTTTTTCACGTACTAAATCGATCTGCACAGAATGCTTGCATTCAGAAATAGTCAGTGTGTCTAACTTTGAACCAGATTGACCCAGTGTGAAAGACACTCTATTTCTGTAGATGCCATGACCAAAGGCTATGCTATAGCCCTTCTCTGTAGAAAGAGCTGTGGCCAGTCGAATGAAGAACCCTGGGGGCAGATATTTGATATCTGGGAATACCAAATGCAATGGAGCAGCTCTCCTTTCAAGAGATGGAATATCAGTAGATGCACCATTCTGTGTAACTGGAAGAGGAGGGAGTACAGAAGGAACAAAGTACTCTTTGCCCTTGAGATTATGCACTTTGCCACGAGTGTTGACTGGTGCCACTATAAGGAAATGCTTTAAGAGGTCAACTATGGACTGAGGTGGCAAGCATGGATTAAGCTCATCTGCTGTAGAGGCTTTCCATATTTCTGCATAGAGTGCTTCAACAAGAATGCCACGATTTCTGAGAATGTCCCACAATCTTGGTGCTCCTTCTTTTTCAAAGGGTTCAAGAGCTAGAAGCTTGGCTATCTGCTTTATGAGCCACTGAGGGTCAGCTATGACTATAGAGCTTAAGCTGGGGATCTTTTCATAGTGAAGAAACACAGCAAGGTCGTGATAAAATTTCAAGACACTGGGAACTGAATCTTTGGGGATGGTGCAGGCTTCTGCAACTGCTACCACTTCTTTCAACGTGACATAGGGCTTGTTTTTAGCCATTCTACGCAACACCTTCCTGAAGAGAACCCATGTAAGAGGTGTATCGACCTTCACTTCATTGCTGCAAGCAAAATCATTGACAATTTGGAGAACTCTTCTGTACCCAGGATCAGCATTCTCTCCTTGCCCAGCTGTTGTGTTGTCAATGATCACTCCTTTATCACGGACCAGGTAAGCATAATCTTTATCCTTGTACTCGGTGTACAGCAGCTCGAGAATCCTCTCTTTGTTAACTTGTACAGTAGGATCATCACCATGGGTACCAACAGGCAAGATACGAGGATATTCAGGCATTTTAGTGATGCTTTCATTGGCATTTTTGTCAGTGAGAGTGGCATCGATGCAAGACATCCATTGCTGAAGGAGCTCGATTGTACTTTGCTCCAAAATTTGCTGTGTGGCATGACCTTGATGATGAGATAGGGATAAGCATCGCTCGTGTAGATCTGTTCGAGCATCGAACATGAGGAAGAAGATGGACTTCGATGTTAGAAAGGCTGGCAAGATGCAGAGAAAGACTTGCTGACCACCACAATCCCACACATACAGGAACACTTCAGATTCAGGTGCTTGGATTTCAGGATGCTGCTTGGCTAATTCGATGATTTCTTCTATAATCCTTTGAGCTTCAGATATTTCAGGGCTACATCTCGTATGAAAGAAATGTGATGTTGCAAAAGCTTGGATCCATTTTACAAAACGTGATGATTCAGTTTCACCATGTCTTACATCGTATACCAGACGCACTAGCCCAACCAGTTCATTAGTTTCATCATCTTCAGTGACCGGCACCCAATACCCTCCACTAACACTTCCACCCTTTGCTGTATGCGTGCTGACGTCCCTTGAGGCCCCACCTTGTCCAGGTTGGAAAGTGCTGAGGTCAGCCATTTGAGTGCTGTTAACATTAGCTTCATCTGGAAGTGGTTTGTTCATCATTCCACGCTGGAAACTGCTCTTGCCTACTCCTCCAGCACCAAGGTGCACGATGCGTGCATAAGCCACACTGACTACACCACTCTTCAATGCTTCCCTGTAGTTGGCTACATAACACAGTACATGTCATCCATAACTATGGTGGTGTGTGGTATATAAGCCTACATGATGAGCATCATGGAACAGACATGTAATGGGTTTGGAAATTGAGGTATAGTTACTAACATACTACTACTGATTAGGCAGTCACATACAGACAGTGAGTCAACATAATTAAACAGATCAGAGTGGCTTGATGGGAACCTCGGTTATCCACACACCTTAGGCTAAAATTTTATTCGGATAAGTGAATAGTACAGTTTAATTATAGCTAGCACTATCAACAGTGCACGTGCTACTAATGATCATGTGCATGAGCAAAAAATTCATTGCCAGTGCACGTATTTCTAAAACCAGATAAATTAGATTTCTGTCTAAACAAGGTGAGGAAACCCGAGGTTCCACTGTACAAAGTTCCTCTGAATAGCTGATTAACAGGTATAATGCACTATGTACCTTTCAATATTTCTTCTTCAGTTGGTGGAGGCTATATGAAGACAGGATAACCATTTTGGGGAATGAAAAGTGTAAGTATAGGAAAACAATTAGTATTTGATAATGTTGAGATGAGACAGTTTAGAATAACTTACAGACTGAAGGAACCAAATTCAGCATCCGTTCAGAATAATGGAGATATTGAAGGTATAGGAAAACAATCAGTGTGTAACAATGCTGAGATGAGACAGTTCAGAATAACTTACCCACTAAAGGAAACAAATTCAGCATCCGTTCAGAATAATGGAGATATTGAAGGTATAGGAAAACAATCAGTGTGTAACAATGCTGAGATGAGACAGTTCAGGATAACTTACACCCTGAAGGAACCAAATTCAGCATCCGTTCAGGATAAGGTATAGGAAAACAATCAGTGTGTAACAATGATGAGATGAGACAGTTCAGAATAACTTACACCCTGAAGGAACCAAATTCAGCATCCGTTCAGGATAATGGAGATATTGAAGGCATAGGACAACAATCAATGTGTAACAATGCTGAGAAGAGACAGTTCAGAATAACTTACAAACTGAAGGAACCAAATTCAGCATCCATTCAGGATAATGGAGATATTGAAGGTATAGGAAAACAATCAGTGTGTAACAATGCTGAGATGAGACAGTTCAGAATAACTTACAGGCTGAAGGAACCAAATTCAGCATCCATTCAGGATAATGGAAATATTAGAAAACAATTAGTATTTGATAATGTTGAGATGAGACAGTTCAGAATAACTTACTGACTGAAGGAACCAAATTCAGCATCCGTTCAGGATAATGGAGATATTGAAGGTATAGGAAAACAATCAGTGTGTAACAATGCTGAGATGAGACAGTTCAGAATAACTTACATCCTGAAGGAACCAAATTTAGCATCCGTTCAGGATAATGGAGATATTGAAGGTATAGGAAAATGTAAAAATGCTGAGATGAGGCAGTTCAGAATAACTTACAATCTGAAGGAACCAAATTCAGCATCCGTTCAGGATAATGGAGATATTGAAGGTATAGGAAAACAATCAGTGTGTAACAATGCTGAGATGAGACAGTTCAGGATAACTTACACCCTGAAGGAACCAAATTAAGCATCCGTTCAGGATAAGGTATAGGAAAACAATCAGTGTGTAACAATGATGAGATGAGACAGTTCAGAATAACTTACATCCTGAAGGAACCAAATTCAGCATCCGTTCAGGATAATGGAGACATTGAAGGTATAGGAAAACAATCAGTGTGTAACAATGCTGAGATGAGACAGTTCAGAATAACTTACAGGCTGAAGGAACCAAATTCAGCATCCATTCAGGATAATGGAGATATTGAAGGTATAGGAAAACAATTAGTATTTGATAATGTTGAGATGAGACAGTTCAGAATAACTTACAGACTGAAGGAACCAAATTCAGCATCCGTTCAGGATAATGGAGATATTGAAGGTATAGGAAAACAATCAGTGTGTAACAGTGTTGAGATGAGACAGTTCAGAATAACTTACATCCTGAAGGAACCAAATTCAGCATCCGTTCAGGATAATGGAGATATTGAAGGTGTAGGAAATAATCAGTGTGTAACAATGCTGAGATGAGACAGTTCAGAATAACTTACATCCTGAAGGAACCAAATTCAGCATCCATTCAGGATAATGGAGATATTGAAGGTATAGGAAAACAATTAGTATTTGATAATGTTGAGATGAGACAGTTCAGAATAACTTACAGACTGAAGGAACCGAATTCAGCATCCGTTCAGGATAATGGAGATATTGAAGGTATAGGAAAACAATCAGTGTGTAACAATGCTGAGATGAGACAGTTCAGAATAACTTACAAACTGAAGGAACCAAATTCAGCATCCGTTCAGGATAATGGAGATATTGAAGGTATAGGAAAATAATCAGTGTGTAACAATGCTGAGATGAGACAGTTCAGAATAACTTACTTCCTGAAGGAACCAAATTTAGCATCCGTTCAGGATAATGAAAATAATCAGTGTGTAATAATGCTGAGATGAGACAGTTCAGAATAACTTACAGGCTGAAGGAACCAAATTCAGCATCCATTCAGGATAATGGAGATATTGAAGGTATAGGAAAACAATCAGTGTGTAATAATGCTGAGATGAGACAGTTTAGAATAACTTACACCCTGAAGGAACCAAATTCAGCATCCATTCAGGATAATGGAGATATTGAAGGTATAGGAAAACAATTAGTATTTGATAATGTTGAGATGAGACAGTTCAGAATAACTTACACGCTGAAGGAACCAAATTCAGCATCCGTTCAGGATAATGGAGATATTGAAGGTATAGGAAAACAATCAGTGTGTAACAATGTTGAGATGAGACAGTTCAGAATAACTTACAAACTGAAGGAACCAAATTCAGCATCCGTTCAGGATAATGGAGATATTGAAGGTATAGGAAATAATCAGTGTGTAACAATGCTGAGATGAGACAGTTCAGAATAACTTACACGCTGAAGGAACCAAATTCAGCATCCATTCAGGATAATGGAGATATTGAAGGTATAGGAAAACAATCAGTGTGTAACAATGCTGAGATGAGACAGTTCAGAATAACTTACAATCTGAAGGAACAAAATTCAGCATCCGTTCAGGATAATGGAGATATTGAAGGTATAGGAAAACAATCAGTGTGTAACAATGCTGAGATGAGACAGTTCAGAATAACTTACAGGCTGAAGGAACAAAATTCAGCATCCATTCAGGATAATGGAGATATTGAAGGTATAGGAAAACAATTAGTATTTGATAATGTTGAGATGAGACAGTTCAGAATAACTTACAGACTGAAGGAACCAAATTCAGCATCCATTCAGGATAATGGAGATATTGAAGGTATAGGGAAACAATCAGTGTGTAACAATGCTGAGATGAGACAGTTCAGAATAACTTACAAACTGAAGGAACCAAATTCAGCATCCGTTCAGGATAATGGAGATATTGAAGGTATAGGAAAACAATCAGTGTGTAACAATGCTGAGATAAGACAGTTCAGAATAACTTACATCCTGAAGGAATCAAATTCAGCATCCGTTCAGGATAATGGAGATATTGAAGGTATAGGAAAACAATTAGTATTTGATAATGTTGAGATGAGACAGTTCAGAATAACTTACAGACTGAAGGAACCAAATTCAGCATCCGTTCAGGATAATGGAGATATTGAAGGTATAGGAAAACAATCAGTGTGTAACAATGCTGAGATGAGACAGTTCAGAATAACTTACATCCTGAAGGAACCAAATTCAGCATCCGTTCAGGATAATGGAGATATTGAAGGTATAGGAAAACAATTAGTATTTGATAATGTTGAGATGAGACAGTTCAGAATAACTTACAGACTGAAGGAACCAAATTCAGCATCCATTCAGGATAATGGAGATATTGAAGGTATAGGAAAACAATCAGTGTGTAACAGTGTTGAGATGAGACAGTTCAGAATAACTTACTTCCTGAAGGAACCAAATTCAGCATCCGTTCAGGATAATGGAGATATTGAAGGTATAGGAAAACAATCAGTGTGTAACAATGCTGAGATGAGACAGTTCAGAATAACTTACAATCTGAAGGAACCAAATTCAGCATCCGTTCAGGATAATGGAGATATTGACGGTATAGGAAAACAATAGGTATTTAACAATAGCTACTTAGTTCAGAATAACTTACTGTCTGAAAGAACCAGAAATAATGATCGTATAGGGTGAATGATCCATTCATATAAAAGGAAAAATAAATTGCATGAATATCCATTTCACATGGTGTTTTTATTGGTATGGTGCTGAACAGAGTGAATATGGAACCAATCTTTTTCAGAACTATCAATAACTTGGGGATGGTAAACAAATGGCTTTTCAGGGTCCTTACATACAGACTGTGGCCATTCATCAGGACATTCATCAAATAGGAAGTATTGTTATGTTTAATGAGTTAACTGCTAGTGGTAGCATTGTATACAAAAATTGTTTACTTTTTGACCCTTGACCCTTGACCCTTGACCTAGCTCTTGCAGCTTGATAATTATAAGAATGCTGAGTCAGCCATATTGGATAAACTCTTAACTGCATACTTCATGAGAACTTGGTGGTATCAGATCGTAAGAAATAATAATATGGTCTCTGTTAGCTTTGTTGCAATGCTACAGGTTACTGCCATAAAAGGTGCAGATATCCAGAATGGCATTGGAGTGACACCAGGATCAGTAACCCAGGCCAATTATGACACTGTGGTTGTTTTCCTGGAACCCAATGACAGCATTGGTCCCGGCCTCTTGATGCACAGGTTGACAACTTGACACTTGACTAGTCAGCCCTCTACAATCACTGGACTGGACTGGTGGACTGCTTAAAAGCATGAAAACGCATTTATAGTGATGATGTACATTATAGCTGCAACTCTCCAATGGCTGTTTTACTGCAGCATGCTAAGCTTAGCCATAGTTTGGCAAAAAAATTTGTGGAATGTAGGAAACAGAAGTGCAATAGGCAAGAGAGAGGGTCACTCTATTATTACAAAACTGCTTATTCTTCATCACAAGCTTTCTCATATGCGAAATAGTTGTATGTTTTAGGTCAGTCTAGTCCACCAGTCCAGTCCAGTGATTGTAGACAGCCATCCTCCCTTGTAAATAGTACAATTAGTAATTAATAGCTCACCAGCTTCTCCTCTCGTCTTTCAGCCATGGTAGCAACTAGCTTGTACACCTCAACAACTTGTTCCACTAGAAGAATAAGAGTTGCAAGCTAAGCAAAGTCACTCTGAAAGCAAGAAATCTCAGAACCCATTATCAACCTGTAAGAGACCTCCCTGGTGATCTTCAAATTAGTTATCCTTTGAGCTGTAGTTTTCAGATGCATGTCCTTATTAGCTAATGTGGGAGTGTTATTTTACATACACTCTGTCAGGGGCCTCACTATTCTACGGAACAAATGAAACAGAACGGTTCCGAGACCCTATTTCATATGGAATTTCACTGCGCATGTACAGGAGCATCCCTGATTAGTAGCACCTGTGTGTGCATATTGGAGAATCCAGGAATAATGCTGAAGATTTAAGATTCTAAGCATACAAGGTCTTAGGAGGTAATATTGAGCGACAACTTTACTACATTTTGCATGCATGACACATCAACTTGATGATCTAATGGCTGCAGAGCAGCTAACCTTCTTTAGAAAGAGCATTTTCTCTGTTAGCTAACTCTTTACTATAAACACCAGGAAACAAGTAATAGGTACCTAACATGATGCTATACAAAATTCACTAGCATTATAATTTTAATAACTTCAAAAAAAAAATCTGCACAGGGCCAGAAAGCTAGATTTTGAGTGTTGTATACTCCTATCATGTGCACAAACTAGTTTACAGCTTTGTATATGAACCAAGTATACAAGAGTATACCAAGTATATGAACCAAGTATACAAGAGTATACCAAGTATATGAACCAAGTATACAAGAATATACCAAGTATATGAACCAAGTATACAAGAGTATACCAAGTATATGAACCAAGTATACAAGAGTATACCAAGTATATGAACCAAGTATACAAGAATATACCAAGTATATGAACCAAGTATACAAGAGTATACCAAGTATATGAACCAAGTATACAAGAGTTAACCACATGTACACTCAAAGTTTACACCAAAATATAGAATTTAACAAGCATACAGCAGAAAATGTTACTTCTTTATCTCAGAGAGAAACTTAGAGCACGTAAAGTTCTCAATGACAAGAAGATCAGCTATGACACATTTCCACCATAATATTATAGGGACCCCAAACTGTTAAACTCATATTGTGCATGTGCATACGCGTGTGCAGTGAAAATTCCATTCCGTGAAATAGGGTCCCGGAACCATTCCGTTCTGTTCCGTTCTGGAGGCCCAAATGCAGCAACAACTATATGGAAGGAGGAGGAGTTTTACACCCGTCTAGCTTGCTTGCTACATACATACATACGTACCTGTATAGATGTGACCTTATTAAGGTGATTATGGAGAAGCTTCCTGTCTGACCCCTCCCCCTCCCCAAGTAGAACCTGTAGAGAAAGAAATTTATTTTTGTGGTTTGTGTCCCTATAGCAACATGTAGTCAACTAGCTACGGGGGTGTAGATAACCTTGATGGGGGGGGGGGGGGGGGGGGGGGGGGCTAAGGGTTATAGCATGCATGCCAATATGGCTGCATAAGCAGCTGCAGGAGGTGGATGTGCCTCCTCCCACAGAGTGAGCTATGTGGATGCTGATGGGCAATTTCCTCTGTTTAAACTTTATTTCAATTGATCTTACCTCAAAAAGATGTGCAACAGAACTAGCAATAGAGTCACTTCTCCACACCTCACAGCAACTGACTGCAAAGGAAGAACACTTACCTGATTCAAATACCGGTAGGTATTTTCTGTAGCTTGAGTTGAAATACAAAAAAGGGGTGGATCACAATAATGAATATCATTTAAAAAGTTACATGTGCCTAATCACATGACTTATGATTATGATAAGGGTCAGGACTACTAGAGTAACATAAATATGCAATACTCAAGTACAGAGTATAAGTTTTCATTATTAGTGCTACAGCTCCAGTTAGCTATTAGCTATGACATGTAAGCACAACACTAGCTATTGACCATGCAGTAGTGGCAGGGGAAAGTTCAGTTATCTGATAGAGTTTTCTCAAGCATTCGTCAAGTGTCTCTAGTCCCAGTTTCTTTCTCTTCTCTTCCAGCCCAAAACAGCCTTCCTCATCGTCTCCAGGAAGCGAGGCACTCCAGTCAAACAAACAAACAAACAAACAAACAAACAAATGACTGAATGAACATACAAACTATAACAACATTTGACTTGACTGCAAGCAAATCTTCATGAAGTCAGACGTGAACATCTAATATTAATACTTCGTTCTGTTCTTTGAATGACCCAACTTCTTTATTTGACTGAGGTGAGGAGTTGTATCCTTCAGAGTGTTCTCTCTGTATTATTTTGTGTTGTCCCTCCCCCCACAGGTTTATTAAGAGTGCAAGCAGCAGGACTTGGTGTGGAGATGACAGAAGATGATGAAGGGGAGGACTGCCCTTAATCAGATGCAGAACAAGTACTAGTGATTTTAAAAAATAGCATTACCAAGAATTTAATCAGAACAAGTATTACAATAAAATCATTTTAATTTTAAGAAAAATAGCACAACCAAAAATTAACAATAAAAACTGTAAAAGATGTGCATATAAGTTATAAAGATTATAACAAGCTAGCTAAGTGAAGGTTTACAATGTGAAGTCACCAATTCAATTCCATTAGCATTTTCAGGCTGTTTCTCTCTTATCTGAAATGTACTCTGTAGGTTGAAAGCATAGATTCTGTCACCATAGCAATAATGACCACAGTACTATCACTACAAGTTTTACTTTCTCTGATCCTGGAGGCCACCCCTGTGTGACCAATGGCCTCTAGAGTTGCAGCTAAACTGGCCCAGGTGGGAGGTCCAGTGGCTTTAGTGACACCATCGTCTTCCCTCAACCATGCAGCCACCATCTCATCTGACAGACTTTCCCCTCCAATCCTTTGAAGATGTGAATAGTACAACCCCAGTGCAGTACCCAGTCCAATCAAGCCTTCTTTACTTAGGTTTTTCAACTCTACAGTAACTGCTCTGTGGTCGTCCATAGTCAAAAGCTGTGAAGAATCGAAAATATGGTAACTATAGTTTAATGAAAGTATGATCAAGGATTCAAACTTACTGAACTGTTGGTGTGTGATGGTGATTCAGCTTTTTTTGCAAATTCAGAATACTTGACTCTAAAAGGATGAAGTGACATAAGGAAGTATCTAGCTGTGGCTATAGTCTTTACTTTTTTGCCACTTCTTGCATGTCAATGCACTCAAGGTGGTGGATGAGGTAAGGACGAGGAGGGACTCCAATCTGCTCCATTTCTTTGATCCAGCGTTCTATCAGTATCACTGGATCTTCAGTTTCATGTGTTGTCATTTCCAAGGCATCTTTGAAATCAGCCAATTTCTGAGGATTTTCCTGAAACTCCTTGGCAACACCATTAATCTCAGGAACTGATATTGGACCAGTGGAAGCATGAGACTAAAGGATCATATAAATATGCACATGTAGCTAAATACGTAGCAATTGATATGTAAATAAACACCGCTAATTATGAAATACAAACCTTGGCTATTTTTAGCCATTTTTTCTGGTCTTTCTTTTGTTCGTATATCTTGTCCTCCTGGCAAAGTAAACACGACTTGGTGGTGTATTCTGACTCCAGGAGAACAAAATGCTCGGGAGTACAAGGATTATTAGTTTTGCAGTGGTCACAGGAAAAAGCAAAGGCCATTTTGATGCCTGGAAACCATTGGCTGACTTGATCGGTGAGGCCCTTTTGGATAGTGACAATTACTTCCTGACAAATATCTGGGAATATTGGGTTGCCACTTTCTCGTGGTTTTTCACGTACTAAATCGATCTGAATAGAATGCTTGCATTCAGATATAGTAAGTGTGTCTATCTTTGAACCAGATTGACCCAGTGTGAAAGACACTCTATTTCTGTAGATGCCATGACCAAAGGCTATGTCGTAAGCCTTCTTCTTAGGAAGAGCTGTGGCCAGTCGGGTGAAGAACCCTGGGGGCAGATATTTGATATCTGGGAATACCAAATGCAATGGAGCAGCTCTCCTGTCATAGGATGGGGGGTCAGAAAGTCCTTTGTGCAAAGGAGGATTTGAGGGTCCATCATTTTGTGTGGAGGGATTCCTTAAATGCGATGGGGAATCAGGAGGTGTATAATATGGTGTGGAGGGCCTCCTTTCGTGTGATGGGGGTGTGTCATTTGGAGTGGAGGGCCTCCTTTCATGTGATGGGGGATCAGAAGGTGCATTATTTCGTGTGGAGCTGGAGAGACTCTTTTCCTGTTGTGGAGCTTGTGGTGTGGTCGGAAGAGGAGGGAGTACAGAAGGAACAAAGTACTCTTTGCCCTTGAGATTATGCACTTTGCCACGAGTGTTGACTGGTGCCACTAAAAGGAAATGCTCAAGGAGGTCGACTATGGACTGAGGTGGCAAGCATGGATTAAGCTCGTCTTCTGTAGAAGTTTTCCAAATTTCAGCATAGAGTGCTTCAACAAGAATACCTTGATTTCGAAGAATGTCCCACAATCTTGGTGCTCTCACTTTTTCAAAGCCTTCAAGAGCCAGAAGCTTGGCTATCTGCTTTATGAGCCACTGAGGGTCAGCTATGACTATAGAGCTTAAGCTGGGGATCTTGTCATAGTGAAGGAACACAGCAAGGTCGTGATAAAACTTCAAGACACTGGGAACTGAATCTCTGGGGATGGTGCAGGCTTCTGCAACTGCTACCACTTCTTTCAACGTGAAATAAGGCTTGTTTTTAGCCATTCTACGCAACACCTTCCTGAAGAGAACCCATGTAAGAGGTGTATCGACCTTCATTTCACTGCTGCAAGCAAAATCATTGACAATTTGGAGAACTCTTCTGTACCCAGGATCTGCATTCTCCCGCCCAGCTGTTGTGTTGTCGATGATCACTCCTTTATCACAGACCAGGTGAGCATACTCTTTATCCTTGTACTCGGTGTACAGCTGCTCAAGAATCCTCTCTTTGTTAGCTTGTACAGTAGGATCATCACCATGGGTACCAACTGGCAAGATACGAGGATATTCAGGCATTTTAGTGATGCTTTCATTGGCACTTTTGTCAGTGAGAGTGGCATCAATGCAAGACATCCATTGCAGAAGGAGCTCTATCGTACTTTGCTCCAGAACTTGCTGTGTGGCATGACCTTGATAGTGAGAAAGGGATAAGCATCGCTTGTGTAGATCCTTTCGAGCATCAAACATGAGGAAGAACATGGACTTTGACGTTAGAAAGGCTGGCAGGATGCAGAGAAAGACTTGTTGGCCACCACAATCCCACACATACAGGAACACTTCAGATTCAGGTGCTTGAATTTCAGGATGTTGCTTGGCTAATTCAATGATTTCTTCTATGATCTTCTGAGCTTCAGACATTTTGGGGCTACTTCTTGTACGAGAGAGATGTGATGCTGCCAAAGCAATTCCTACTTGGATCCATTTTACCACTCGCAATGACTCAGTTTCTCCACTACTTACATCGTATACCAGACGCACTAGTCCAACCAGTTCATTAGTTTCATCATCTTCAGTGACCGGCACCCAATACCCTCCACTAACACTTCCACCTTTTGCTGTGTGCATGCTGACGTCCCTTGAGGCCCCACTTTGTCCAGGTTGGAAAGTGCTGAGGTCAGCCATTTGAGTGCTGTTAACATTAGCTTCATCTGGAAGTGGTTTGTTCATCATTCCACGCTGGAAACTGCTCTTGCCTACTCCTCCAGCACCAAGGTGCACGATGCGTGCATAAGCCACACTGACTACACCACTCTTCAATGCTTCCCTGTAGTTGGCTACACAACATATATGTCATCCATAACTGGTATATAAGCCTACATGATGGAACAGACATGTAATGGCTTTGGAAATTGAGGTATAGTTTACTAATATACTACTACTGATTAGGCAGTCACATACAGACAGTGAGTCAACATAACTAAACAGATCAGAGTGGCTTGATGGGAACCTCGGTTATCCACACACCTTAGGCCAAAACTTTATTCGGATGAGTGAATAGTACAGTTTAATTATAGCTAGCACTATCCACCTAGAACAGTGCACGTGCTACTAATGTGTTACTTATCATGTGCATGAGCAAAGCACTCTCTAACCTGGCCTGCTTTTTTCAAAAATTTCATAAATTCATTGCCATTGAGGTTTTGTATAAACAATGTGAGGAAACCCGAGATTCCACTGTATGAAGTTCCTCTGATTAACAGATATCATGCATTATGTAGCTACCTTCTAAGATTTCTTCTTCAGTGGGTTCATGTGGAGGCTGCATGAAGACAGGATAAGAATAATACCATTTTTGGGGCAATGAAAGGTAGGAAAACAATGCTGAGATGAGACAGTTCAGAATAACTTACAAACTGAAGGAACCAAATTCAGCATCCATTCAGGATAATGAAGATATTGAAGGTATAGGAAAACAATCAGTGTGTAACAATGCTGAGATGAGACAGTTCAGAATAACTTACAAACTGAAGGAACCAAATTCACAGATATCGAAGGTATATAAGAAAACAATCAGTGTGTAACAATGCTGAAATGAGACAGTTCAGAATAACTTACAAGCTGAAAGAACCGAATTCAGCATCCATTCAGGATAATGGCGATATTGAAGGTATGGGAAAACAATCAGTGTGTAACAATGTTGAGATGAGACAGTTCAGAATAACTTACACCCTGAAGGAACCAAATTCAGCATCCATTCAGGATAATGGAGATATTGAAGGTATAGGAAAACAATCAGTGTGTAACAATGCTGAGATGAGTCAGTTCAGAATAACTTACAAACTGAAGGAACCAAATTCAGCATCCATTCAGGATAATGAAGATATTGAAGGTATAGGAAAACAATCAGTGCTGAGATGAGACAGTTCAGAATAACTTACATACTGAAGGAACCAAATTCAGCATCCATTCAGGATAATGGAGATATTGAAGGTATAGGAAAACAATTAGTGTGTAATAATGCTGAGATGAGACAGTTCAGAATAACTTACACCCTGAAGGAACCAAATTCAGCATCCATTCAGGATAATGGAGATATTGAAGGTATAGGAAAATAATCAGTGTGTAACAATGCTGAGATGAGACAGTTCAGAATAACTTACAACCTGAAGGAACCAAATTCAGCATCCATTCAGGATAATGGAGATATTGAAGGTATAGGAAAACAATCAGTGTGTAACAATGCTGAGATGAGACAGTTCAGAATAACTTACAGCCTGAAGGAACCAAATTCAGCATCCATTCAGGATAATGGAGATATTGAAGGTATAGGAAAACAATCAGTGCTGAGATGAGACAGTTCAGAATAACTTACATACTGAAGGAACCAAATTCAGCATCCATTCAGGATAATGAAGGTATAGGAAAACAATTAGTGTGTAACACTGCTGAGATGAGACAGTTCAGAATAACTTACACCCTGAAGGAACCAAATTCAGCATCCAATCAGGATAATGGAGATATTGAAGGTATAGGAAAACAATCAGTGTGTAACATTGCTGAGATGAGACAGTTCAGAATAACTTACAGCCTGAAGGAACCAAATTCAGCATCCATTCAGGATAATGGAGATATTGAAGGTATAGGAAAACAATCAGTGTGTAACAATGCTGAGACGAGACAGTTCAGAATAACTTACAGCCTGAAGGAACCAAATTCAGCATCCATTCAGGATAATGGAGATATTGAAGGTATAGGAAAACAATCAGTGTGTAACAATGCTGAGATGAGACAGTTCAGAATAACTTACATACTGAAGGAACCAAATTCAGCATCCATTCAGGATAATGAAGGTATAGGAAAACAATTAGTGTGTAACACTGCTGAGATGAGACAGTTCAGAATAACTTACACCCTGAAGGAACCAAATTCAGCATCCATTCAGGATAATGGAGATATTGAAGGTATAGGAAAACCATCAGTGTGTAACATTGCTGAGATGAGACAGTTCAGAATAACTTACAGCCTGAAGGAACCAAATTCAGCATCCATTCAGGATAATGGAGATATTGAAGGTATAGGAAAACAATCAGTGTGTAACAATGCTGAGACGAGACAGTTCAGAATAACTTACAGCCTGAAGGAACCAAATTCAGCATCCATTCAGGATAATGGAGATATTGAAGGTATAGGAAAACAATCAGTGTGTAACAATGCTGAGATGAGACAGTTCAGAATAACTTACATACTGAAGGAACCAAATTCAGCATCCATTCAGGATAATGAAGGTATAGGAAAACAATTAGTGTGTAACACTGCTGAGATGAGACAGTTCAGAATAACTTACACCCTGAAGGAACCAAATTCAGCATCCATTCAGGATAATGGAGATATTGAAGGTATAGGAAAACCATCAGTGTGTAACATTGCTGAGATGAGACAGTTCAGAATAACTTACAGCCTGAAGGAACCAAATTCAGCATCCATTCAGGATAATGGAGATATTGAAGGTATAGGAAAACAATCAGTGTGTAACAATGCTGAGACGAGACAGTTCAGAATAACTTACAGCCTGAAGGAACCAAATTCAGCATCCATTCAGGATAATGGAGATATTGAAGGTATAGGAAAACAATCAGTGTGTAACAATGCTGAGATGAGACAGTTCAGAATAACTTACTTTCTGAAGGAACCAAATTCAGCATCCGTTCAGGATAATGGAGATATTGAAGGTATAGGAAAACCATCAGTGTGTAACATTGCTGAGATGAGACAGTTCAGAATAACTTACAGCCTGAAGGAACCAAATTCAGCATCCATTCAGGATAATGGAGATATTGAAGGTATAGAAAAACAATCAGTGTGTAACAATGCTGAGACGAGACAGTTCAGAATAACTTACAGCCTGAAGGAAACAAATTCAGCATCCATTCAGGATAATGGAGATATTGAAGGTATAGGAAAACAATCAGTGTGTAACAATGCTGAGATGAGACAGTTCAGAATAACTTACACCCTGAAGGAACCAAATTCAGCATTTATTCAGGATAATGGAGATATTGAAGGTATAAGAAAACAATCAGTGTGTAACAATGCTGAGATGAGACAGTTCAGAATAACTTACAAACTGAAGGAACCCATTTCACAGATATCGAAGGTATATAGGAAAACAATCAGTGTGTAACAATGCTGAAATGAGACAGTTCAGAATAACTTACAAGCTGAAAGAACCGAATTCAGCATCCATTCAGGATAATGGCGATATTGAAGGTATGGGAAAACAATCAGTGTGTAACAATGTTGAGATGAGACAGTTCAGAATAACTTACACGCTGAAGGAACCAAATTCAGCATCAGTTCAGGATAATGAAGGTATAGGAAAACAATCAGTGTGTAACAATGCTGAGATGAGACAGTTCAGAATAACTTACACGCTGAAGGAACCAAATTCAGCATCCGTTCAGGATAATGGAGATATTGAAGGTATAGGAAAACAATCAGTGTGTAACAATGCTGAGACGAGACAGTTCAGAATAACTTACAGCCTGAAGGAACCAAATTCAGCATCCATTCAGGATAATGGAGATATTGAAGGTATAGGAAAACAATCAGTGTGTAACAATGCTGAGATGAGACAGTTCAGAATAACTTACATACTGAAGGAACCAAATTCAGCATCCATTCAGGATAATGAAGGTATAGGAAAACAATTAGTGTGTAACACTGCTGAGATGAGACAGTTCAGAATAACTTACACCCTGAAGGAACCAAATTCAGCATCCATTCAGGATAATGGAGATATTGAAGGTATAGGAAAACCATCAGTGTGTAACATTGCTGAGATGAGACAGTTCAGAATAACTTACAGCCTGAAGGAACCAAATTCAGCATCCATTCAGGATAATGGAGATATTGAAGGTATAGGAAAACAATCAGTGTGTAACAATGCTGAGACGAGACAGTTCAGAATAACTTACAGCCTGAAGGAACCAAATTCAGCATCCATTCAGGATAATGGAGATATTGAAGGTATAGGAAAACAATCAGTGTGTAACAATGCTGAGATGAGACAGTTCAGAATAACTTACACGCTGAAGGAACCAAATTCAGCATCCGTTCAGGATAATGGAGATATTGAAGGTATAGGAAAACAATCAGTGTGTAACAATGCTGAGACGAGACAGTTCAGAATAACTTACAGCCTGAAGGAACCAAATTCAGCATCCATTCAGGATAATGGAGATATTGAAGGTATAGGAAAACAATCAGTGTGTAACAATGCTGAGATGAGACAGTTCAGAATAACTTACATACTGAAGGAACCAAATTCAGCATCCATTCAGGATAATGAAGGTATAGGAAAACAATTAGTGTGTAACACTGCTGAGATGAGACAGTTCAGAATAACTTACACCCTGAAGGAACCAAATTCAGCATCCATTCAGGATAATGGAGATATTGAAGGTATAGGAAAACCATCAGTGTGTAACATTGCTGAGATGAGACAGTTCAGAATAACTTACAGCCTGAAGGAACCAAATTCAGCATCCATTCAGGATAATGGAGATATTGAAGGTATAGGAAAACAATCAGTGTGTAACAATGCTGAGACGAGACAGTTCAGAATAACTTACAGCCTGAAGGAACCAAATTCAGCATCCATTCAGGATAATGGAGATATTGAAGGTATAGGAAAACAATCAGTGTGTAACAATGCTGAGATGAGACAGTTCAGAATAACTTACTTTCTGAAGGAACCAAATTCAGCATCCGTTCAGGATAATGGAGATATTGAAGGTATAGGAAAACCATCAGTGTGTAACATTGCTGAGATGAGACAGTTCAGAATAACTTACAGCCTGAAGGAACCAAATTCAGCATCCATTCAGGATAATGGAGATATTGAAGGTATAGAAAAACAATCAGTGTGTAACAATGCTGAGACGAGACAGTTCAGAATAACTTACAGCCTGAAGGAAACAAATTCAGCATCCATTCAGGATAATGGAGATATTGAAGGTATAGGAAAACAATCAGTGTGTAACAATGCTGAGATGAGACAGTTCAGAATAACTTACACCCTGAAGGAACCAAATTCAGCATTTATTCAGGATAATGGAGATATTGAAGGTATAAGAAAACAATCAGTGTGTAACAATGCTGAGATGAGACAGTTCAGAATAACTTACAAACTGAAGGAACCCATTTCACAGATATCGAAGGTATATAGGAAAACAATCAGTGTGTAACAATGCTGAAATGAGACAGTTCAGAATAACTTACAAGCTGAAAGAACCGAATTCAGCATCCATTCAGGATAATGGCGATATTGAAGGTATGGGAAAACAATCAGTGTGTAACAATGTTGAGATGAGACAGTTCAGAATAACTTACACGCTGAAGGAACCAAATTCAGCATCAGTTCAGGATAATGAAGGTATAGGAAAACAATCAGTGTGTAACAATGCTGAGATGAGACAGTTCAGAATAACTTACACGCTGAAGGAACCAAATTCAGCATCCGTTCAGGATAATGGAGATATTGAAGGTATAGGAAAACAATCAGTTTAACAATGGCTACTTAGTTCAGAATAACTTACTATCTAAGGAACCAGAAATAATGATTGTATAGGGTGAATGATCCATTCATATAATAGGAAAAATTAAATTATCTCACTAGCAAGAATATCCATTTCACATGGTGTTTTTATTGGTATGGTGCTTAACAGAGTGAGTACTAATATGGAACTCATAACTGTCAATAACTTAGGGATGGTAAACAAATGTAAAATCTCAGGGTCCTTACAGACTGTGGCCATTCATCAAGACATTCATCTCAAAATGAAATAGGAAGTATTGTTATGTTTAATGAGTTAACTGCTAGTGGTAGCATTGTATACAAAAATTGTTTACTTCTTGACCCTTGACCCTTGACCTAGCTCTTGCAGCTTGATAATTATATGAATGAAATGGATAACTCTAACTACATGCTTTGATTGTAAGGTTACTGCCATAAAAGGTGCAGATATCCAGAATGGCACTGGAGTGACACCAGGATCAGTAACCCAGACCAATTATGACATTGTGAAAAGTGGATGTTTTCCTGGAACCCAATGAATAGACCATGACATTTAGTGCATTAGTCCTGGCCCCTTGATGCACAGGTTGACAACTTGACAACTGAAACTCAACTAGTTAGCCCTCCCTGGCTGTCTACAATCCCTGGAATGGACTGGTGGACGAGCATGAAAATGCATTTATAGTGATGATATGCATTATATATAATCCTTCCCTCAAAAGACTCATCCCTCTTCAACTCTCTCTCTTTTTTTTTGTAAACAATTTTCTGTTCAACACCAGGATTATCCACTAGCCAAAAAAAAATTGTGGAATGTAGGATACAGGAGTGCAATAGGCAAATCTTCCAAGTTCAAGAGAGGGGGCCACTCTATTATTGCAAAACTGCTGAACCAGACTGTTAATGCTCACAAGCTTTCTCACATGCAAAATAGTTGCAAGACAGTGATTCTAATTCCTATTTTTAGGTCAGTCCAGTCCACCAGTCCAGTCCAGTGATTGTAGACAGCCGTCCTCCCTTTGAATAGTGCATGCAACTAGAAATAGCTAATTAATAGCTCACCAGCTTCTTCTCTTGTCTTCTTTCAGCCATGGTAGCAACTAGCTTGTACACCTCAACAACTTGTTCCACTAGAAAGAATAAGAGTAGCAAGTTAATTAAGCAAAGCAAGGAATCTATAGTATTCAGAACCCAATATCAGCTTGTAAGGGACCTCCCTGGTGGTCTTCAAATTAGTTACCCTTTGAGCTATTCAGATGCATGTCCTTATTAGCAAATGGGAGTGTTATTTTGCATACACTCATTTAGAAAACTCAAGGGCCTCTCTATTATATACGGAACAGAACAGTTCCAGGACCCTATTTCATGGAATGGAATTTCACTGGCATGTGCAGGAGCATCCCTGATTAGTAGCGCCTGCTGTACTGTATATACAGGAATAATACTGAAGATTTGAGATTCTAAGCATACAAGGACTGTCAAGGAGGCGACAATTTTACTACATTTTGCATGCATGACACATCAACTTGATGATCTAGTGGTTGCAGAGCAGCACTGCTCATCTAACCTTCCTCAGAAAGAGCATTTCTTCTGTTAGCTAACTCTTTACTATAAACACCAGGAAACAAGTACTAGCTAGGTACCTAGCATGATAATCTAGGAATATAATAATGCTAGCTATACAAAATTAACTAGCATTAATTTTAAAAACTGCACAGGGCCAGAAAGCTATTTTAAATAGATTTCGAGTGTTGTATACTCCTATCATGTGCACAAACTAGTTTACAGCCAAGTATACAAACCAAGTATACAAGAGTATACCAAGTACATGAACCAAGTATACAAGAGTATACCAAGTATATGAACCAAGTATACAAGAGTTAACCACATGTACACTCAAAGTTTACACCAAAATATAGAATTTAACAAGCATACAGCAGAGAATGTTCGAATACTACTTGTTTATCTCAGAGAAAAACTTAGAGCATGTAAAGTTCTCAATGACAAGAAGATCAGCTATGACACACTTTCCCATAATATTATAGGGACCCCAAACTGTTAAACTCATATTGTGCATGTGTGCAGTGAAAATTCCTTTCTGTGAAATAGGGTCCCAGAACTGTTCCGTTCTGTTCCGTTCTGTAGAATAGTGAGGCCCAAATACAGCAACCACTAGCTATATGGAAGGGGGAGGAGTTTTACACCCCTCTAGCTAGCTTGCTACATACATACATACATACATACCTGTATAGATGTGACCTTATTAAGGTGATTATGGAGAAGCTTCCTGTTTGACCCCTCCCCCTCCCTCCCCAAGTAGAACCTGTAGAGAAAGAAGTTTATTTTTATGGTTCGTGTCCCTACAGCCACATGTAGTCAACTAGCTATGTGGATGCTGATGGGCAATTTCCTCTGTTTAAACTTTGAATTGATCTTACCTCAAAAAGATGTACAACTAGCAATGGAGAAGCACCTCACAGCAACTGACTGCAAAAAGAAGAACACTTACCTGATTCAAATAGGTACTTTCTGTAGCTTGAGTTTGAAATACAAAAAGGAGTGGATCAAATAATGAATATCATTAAAAGTCACATGTGCCTAATCACATGACTTAGCTATGATTATGATAAGGGTCAGGACTACTAGAGTAATATGAATATGCAATATTGAGTACAGAGTATTAAGTTTGAAATTCATTATTAGTGCTACAGCTCCAGTTGCTAGTAACTACCAACAACACTAGCTATAGACTATGCAGTAGTAAGTGGCAGGGGAAAGTTCAGTTATCTGAAAAAGGTTTTCTCAAGCATTCTTCATTGTCATCCCAGTTCCTTTCTCTTCTCCTCCAGGAAATCCTCGTACCCAAAAACAGCCTTCCTCATCGTCTCCAGGAACTGAGGCACTCCAGTCTGACAAACAAACAAACAAACAAACAAACAAATGAATGAGCATACAAACTATAACAACATTTGACTTGACTGCAAGCAAATCTTCATGAAGTCAGACATGAACATCATTAATGCTTCATTCTGTTCTTTGAATGACACAACAAATAGATAAGGAGTTATATCCTTCGAGTCCTCTCTCTGTATTATTTTGTGTTGTCCCTCTCCCACAGGTTTGTTAAGAGTGCAAGCAGCAGGACTTGGAGTGGAGAGGACAGAAGATGATGAAGGGGAGGACTTCCCTTAGTCAGAACAAGTAGCTAGTGATTTTAGAAAATAGGATTTAATTAATAAAAAAATTCTTTAACAAACTGTATAAAGTGTGCATGTGGCATGTTGTAATGTGATAATATAAAGTAATAATGTTATAAGATTATAACCAACTAGTCACTTGTAATAACTCAAGGTTTACAACTATAGTTATGTCAAGTCAGTGCTCCACCAATTCAATTCCATTAGGCTGTGTCTTTCTTATCTGCAAGGTACTCTGTAAGTTGAAATATATTTTATAACCATAACTACTACAGTATTAGTAGTTACTTGAACTTATCCCAGAGGCAACCCCTGTGTGACCAATGGCCTCTAGAGCTGCAGCTAGACTGGCCCAGGTGGGAGGTCCAGTCACTTTAGTGACACTGTCAGCTTTTATCAACCATGCAGCCACCATCTCATCTAGCAAGCTTTCCCCTCCGATTTTTTGAAGGCGTGGATAGCACAACCCCAGTGCAGTACCCAGTCCAATCAGGTCTGCCTTCGTCAGATTTTTCAATTGACTAGTGACTGCATGGTGGTCATCCGTTGCTAAAACCTGTGAAGAATCTATCAAGACACAGGCATAAAGATGATAGCTACAGTTCTCAAATAATTATTTTACCACTTTGTTGATGTTGTTTGGGTCTCTGCAAAAACAGACAAATGAAAAATGGTAGCTAATTAAAAAGATTCAAACTTACTGAACTGCTGGTGTGTGATGATTCACCTTTCTCTTTAAATTCCAAATACTCAATCCTAAGGAGAATGACATATCACACAGCTGGCTTTATATATTAATATAGTCTTTACTTTTCTGCCACTTCATGCATATCAATGCACTCAAGGTGGTGGATGAGGTAAGGACGAGGAGGGACTCCAATCTGCTTCATTTCTTTGATCCAGCGATCAATCAGTATCACTGGATTTTGAACTCGATGTGTTGTCATTTCCAAGGCAATTTTAAAATCAGTGAATTTCTTATGATTTTCCTCGAGTTTTTTAGCAACACCATTAATCTCGGAAATTGATATTGGACCAGTGGAATCATGGGACTAGAGAATCATATACACATGTGCATGTTATCAATATGTAAGGCACCCATATATGATTATACGAACCTTGGGAATGGCTATTTTTAGCCAGTTTTTCTGATCTTTGTTTAGTTCGTATATCTTGTCCTCCTGGCAGCGTAAACACGACTTGGTGGTGTAATCAGACTCCAGGAGGACTAAATGCTCGGGAGTGTGGGGATTACTGGTTTTGCAGTGGTCACAGGAAAAAGCAAAGGCCATTTTGATACCAGGGAACCATTGGCTGACTTGATCAGTGAAGCACCTTTGGATAGTGACAATTACTTTCTGACAAAGATCAATGAATATTGGGTTGCCACTTTCTCGTGGTTTTTCACGTACTAAATCGATCTGCACAGAATGCTTGCATTCAGAAATAGTCAGTGTGTCTATCTTTGAACCAGATTGACCCAGTGTGAAAGACACTCTATTTCTGTAGATGCCATGACCAAAGGCTATGTCATAATCATGTTCCTGAGAGAGAGTGGTGGCTAGTCGGGTGAAGAACCCTGGGGGCAAATATTTGATATCTGGGAATACCAAATGCAATGGAGCAGCTCTCCTTTCAAGAGATGGAATATCAGTAGATGCACCATTTTGTGTAACTGGAAGAGGAGGGAGTACAGAAGGAACAAAGTACTCTTTACCCTTAAGATTATGCACTTTACCACGAGTGTTGACTGGTGCCACTATAAGGAAATGCTTTAATAGGTCAACTATGGACTGAGGTGGCAAGGGATTAAGCTCATCTGCTGTAGAGGCTTTCCAAATTTCAGCATAGAGTGCTTCAATAAGAATACCACGATTTCTGAGAATGTCCCACAATTTTGGTGCTCTCACTTTTTCAAAGCCTTCAAGAGCTAGAAGCTTGGCTATCTGCTTTATGAGCCACTGAGGGTCAGCTATGACTATAGAGCTTAAGCTGGGGATCTTGTCATAGTGAAGGAACACAGCAAGGTCGTGATAAAACTTCAAGACACTGGAAACTGAATCTCTGGGGATGGTGCAGGCTTCTGCAACTGCTACCACTTCTTTCAACGTGAAATAAGGCTTGTTTTTAGCCATTCTACGCAACACCTTCCTGAAGAGAACCCATGTAAGAGGTGTATTGACCTTCATTTCATTGCTGCAAGCAAAATCATTGACAATTTGGAAAACTCTTCTGTACCCAGGATCAGCATTCTCTCCCTGCCCAGCTGTTGTGTTGTCGATGATCACTCCTTTCTCACGGACCAGGTGAGCATACTCTTTATCCTTGTACTCGGTGTACAGCTGCTCAAGAATGCTCTCTTTGTTAGCTTGCACAGAAGGATCATCACCATGGGTACCAACAGGCAAGATACGAGGATATTCAGGCATTTTAGTGATGCTTTCATTGGCACTTTTGTCAGTGAGAGTGGCATCAATGCAAGACATCCATTGCAGAAGGAGCTCTATTGTACTTTGCTCCAGAACTTGCTGTGTGGCATGACCTTGATGGTGAGAAAGGGATAAGCATCGCTCGTGTAGATCCTTTCGAGCATCAAACATGAGGAAGAACATGGACTTTGATGTTAGAAAGGCTGGCAGGATGCAGAGAAAGACTTGCTGGCCACCACAATCCCACACATACAGGAACACTTCAGATTCAGATGCTTGGATTTCAGGATGCTGCTTGGCTAATTCGATGATTTCTTCTATGATCTTCTGAGCTTCAGATATTTCGGGGCTACTTCTCGTACGAGAGAGATGTGATGCAGCCAAAGCAATTCCTACTTGGATCCATTTTACAAAACGTGATGATTCAGTTTCTCCATGTCTTACATCGTATACCAGACGCACTAGCCCAACCAGTTCATTAGTTTCATCATCTTCAGTGACCGGCACCCAATACCCTCCACTAATACTTCCATCCTTTGCAGTATGTGTGCTGACGTCCCTTGAGGCCCCACCTTGTCCAGGTTGGAAAGTGCTGAGGTCAGCCATTTGAGTGCTGTTAACATTAGCTTCATCTGGAAGTGGTTTGTTCATCATTCCACGCTGGAAACTGCTCTTGCCTACTCCTCCAGCACCAAGGTGCACGATGCGTGCATAAGCCACACTGACTACACCACTCTTCAATGCTTCCCTGTAGTCAGCTACATAACATACATGTCTGACAGTCATCCATTTAACTACTACAAGGGAAATGCAAAGCATTGTGGCAAGTGAAGCTTCAGTCAATGACTTGCATAAGACAATCCAAACTGGAAGAACGTAAATCTATATAAGACTTATAACAGCTGATGAGTGTAATAAGTGATTTATTCTTACAGTGCATAGCAACTAACAAGTCTAATGAGTGCACATGTAAAGCGGGCGATTCCGAAAGGCACGCAGGGCAATTCCAAACGGTTCAATATTTCTGAAACCACTGAGACTTTTTAGCTCAAATTTGGAGGAGAGAATC
This sequence comes from Crambe crambe, assembly GCA_963924555.1. Taxonomy (NCBI): domain Eukaryota; kingdom Metazoa; phylum Porifera; class Demospongiae; order Poecilosclerida; family Crambeidae; genus Crambe; species Crambe crambe. The sequence goes on from OZ004588.1 coordinate 7,162,209, forward strand.
AGTTTGGAATTGCCCCACTTTACCTTATGTCTGTAGGAACCTGTAATACTTCTACCACGAGCACTTAGATAAGCCTAGCAGGCTACCAGACCTACAAATAACTAATGAACTTTAACAAACAACTCAATAATTAAGCTTTGCCTATCATGGCTAGTCTGCACATGCGCAGTAGAGCACGAGAAAAATTTTCGCACATGCTCAATACTTGCATTAGGCAAAATGGAATCTGCTTGTCCTTCAGTCCCAAGATAAGGAGTTACTGTAGTGGAATGTATACGGCTCGTCTATAGTCTTGGCCCCCAGGCACTCTTTTGTGACCTGTCTAAAAGAGAGCCTGGTATCAGTTATTTGCGTGTTAGCCTCGGAATTCCGAGGCTTCCTTCATACACTCTCCGTAAATGGATGTTTATTCTGAGCTAAATGATATAATAAGCCTAAAGACAGTCTTGTTCACTGCAGTAGCGAATGGTATGGAAAACTGGACTAAAATAATTTCACTTGTACATGTATACTACACCCATGCGCAAACAATTGATACCAGGCTCTATTAAATTTTCAATAGAGCCTGGGGACGAGGCTGGCAAGGCTCGTCTATGGGATAAATATATTAGTGGGCATGGCCTGTAAGAATAATATACTCGATCCTCTAGTGGCTCACTTCGCTCACAATAATGGTGTGTGGTGGCTATATAGGCCTAATTACCATTTCCTAGACTATCACACACAGTAAGTTAACAATAACCATGGTAACTAATTAATTAATTACTGGCAGCATGTTTTGTGTACCTTCCGATATTTCTTCTTTAGTGGGCACAGGTGGAGACTGCATGATCTAGAAATAATTATATCATTCATCATGTCCATGAAAACAAATAATGCAGAGAAGAGATATATACAAAATAACTTACAGGCTGAAGTAATTCATTTCAGCATCCATTCAAGATATCAAAGGTATAGGCAAAACAATCAGTGTGTAACAATAGCTACTGAGATGAGAGTTCAGAATAACTTACATGCTGAAGGAAACAAATTCAACATTCATTCGGGATAATGAAAACAATAAGTGTGTAACAATGCTGAGATGAGACAGTTCAGAATAACTTACAATCTGAAGGAATCAAATTCAGCATCCGTTCAGGATAATGGAGATATTGAAGGTATAGGAAAACAATCAGTGTGTAACAATGCTGAGATGATAACTTACATGCTGAAGGAACCGGTTTCAGCATCCATTCATAATAATTAAAATATTGATGAGATGAGATAATTCAGGATAACTTACAAGCTGAAGGAACCCATTTCAGCATCCATTCAAGAGATATTGAAAGTGTAGGAAAATCAGTGTGTAACAATGCTGAGATGAGACAGTTCAAAATAACTTACATGCTGAAGGAAACAAATTCAACATCCATTGAGATATTGAAGGTGTAAAAAAATAAATGGTGAGATGAGAAAGTCCTGAATAACTTACAGACTGAAAGAACCAAATTCAGCATCCATTCAGGATGATATATATAAATATAGAAAACAATCAGTGTGTAGAGATAAGGCAGTTCAGAATAACTTACACGCTGAAGGAACCCAATATTCAGAATCCATTCAGGATGATTGAGGTATACGAAAACAATCAGTGTGTAACAATACTGTGATGAGACGGTTCATAATAACTTACATCCTGAAACAACCAAATTCAGCCGATAATGGATAGGGAAACAATCAATGTGTAACAACACTGAGATGAGATAGTTCAGAATAACCTACTTCCTGAAGAAGCCAAATTCAGCATCCAATCAGGATAATGAAGGTAGAGGAAAACAATCAGTGTGTAACAATGCTGAGATATGTCAGTTCAGAATAACTTACACGCTGAAGGAAACAAATTTAACATCCATTAAGATATTGAAGGTGTAAAAAAACAATCAGTATGGAATACTGGTGAGATGAGAAAGTCCTGAATAACTTACAGACTGAAGGAACTAAATTCAGCATCCATTCAGGATGATATATAATAAATATAGAAAACAATCAGTGTGTAGAGATAAGGCAGTTCAGAATAACTTACACGCTGAAGGAACCCAATATTCAGAATCCATTCAGGATGATTGAGGTATACGAAAACAATCAGTGTGTAACAATACTGTGATGAGACGGTTCATAATAACTTACATCCTGAAACAACCAAATTCAGCCGATAATGGATAAGGAAACAATCAATGTGTAACAACACTGAGATGAGATAGTTCAGAATAACTTACTTCCTGAAGAAGCCAAATTCAGCATCCAATCAGGATAATGAAGGTAGAGGAAAACAATCAGTGTGTAATAATGCTGAGACAAGACAGTTCAGAATAACTTACATCCTGAAGGAACCAAATTCAAAATCCATTCAGAATAATGGAGATATTGAAGGTATAGGAAAACAATCAGTGGTATATGACACTGAGATGAGACAGTTCAGAATAACTTACCCACTGAAGGAAGGATATGATGGAGATATAGAAGGTATATGTGAAAATAATCAGTGTGTAACAATGCTGAGATGAGACAGTTCAGAATAACTTACATCCTGAAGGAACACCTTTCAGCATTCATTCAGATACATTGAAGGTATAGGAAAACAATCAGTGTGTAACAATGTTGAGATGAGACTGTTCAAAATATCTTACTTCCTGAAGAAACCAATAACAGCATCATGCAATTCAGGATAATAGAGATATTGAAAACAATCAGTGTGTAACAATGCTAAAGATGAGGCAGTTCAGAATAACTTACATTCTGAAGGAACCCAATATTCAGCATCCATTCAGGATGATTGAGGTATATGAAAATAATCAGTGTGTAATAATACTCTGATGAGATGGTTCATAATAACTTACATCCTGAAACAACCAAATTCAGCCGATAGTGGATAGGGAAACAATCAATGTGTAACAACACTGAGATGAGATAGTTCAGAATAACTTACTTCCTGAAGAAGCCAAATTAAGCATCCAATCAGAATAATGAAGGTAGAGGAAAACAATCAGTGTATAACAATGCTGAGATAAGACAGTTCAGAATAACTTACATCCTGAAGAGCATCCATTCAGGATAATGAAAATATTGAAGGTATAGGAAAAAATTAGTGTGTAACATACTGAGATGAGACAGTTCAGAATAACTTACAGACTGAAGTAACCCATATCAGCATCCATTCAGGATAATGGAGATATTGAAAGTATAGGAAAACATGTAACAATGTTGAGATGAGACAGTTCAGAATAACTTACATCCTGAAGGAACCAAATTCAGCATGGAGATATAGGGAAACAATCAGTGTGTAACAATGCTGAGATGAGACAGTTCAGAATAACTTACAACCTGAAGGAACCAAATTCAGCATCCATTCAGGATAATGGAGATATTGAAGGTATAGGAAAACAATCAGTGTGTAACAATGCTGAGATGAGATGGTTCAGATTAACTTACATACTGAAGGAACCCATTTCAGCATCCATTCAGGATAATGGAGATGTTGAAGGTATAGGAAAACAATCATTGTGTAACAATGCTGAGATGAGACAGTTCAGAATAACTTACATCCTGAATGAACCAAATTCAGATCCATTCAGGATAATGGAGATATTTAAGGTATAGGAAAACAATCAGTGTGTAACAATGCTGAGATATGTCAGTTCAGAATAACTTACACGCTGAAGGAAACAAATTCAGCATCCATTAAGATATTGAAGGTGTAAAAAAATAATCAGTATGGAATAATGGTGAGATGAGAAAGTCCTGAATAACTTACATCCTGAAGGAACCAAATTCAGCATGGAGATATAGGAAAACAATCAGTGTGTAACAATGCTGAGATGAGACAGTTCAGTATAACTTACATCCTGGAGGAACCCAATTCAGCATCCATGCAGGATAATCAAGATATCGAAGGTATATGAAAACAATCAGTGTATAATGATACTGAGATGAGACATGTTCAGAATAACTTACATCCTGAAGGAACCAAATTCAGCATTCATTCAGGATAACAAAGGTATAGGAAAACAATCAGTGTGTAACAATGCTGAGATGAGATGGTTCAGATTAACTTACAGGCTGAAGGAACCCATTTCAGCAAGATATTGAAGGTATAGGAAAACAATCAGTGTGTAACAATGCTTAGATATGTCAGTTCAGAATAACTTACACGCTGAAGGAAACAAATTCAGCATCCATTAAGATATTGAAGGTGTAAAAAAATAATCAGTACGTAATACTGGTGAGATGAGAAAGTCCTGAATAACTTACAGACTGAAGGAACCAAATTCAGCATCATGCAATTCAGGATAATGGAGATATTGAAAACAATTAGTGTATTATAACTAACAATGCTGAGACAAGAGAGTTTGAAATAACTTACAGGCTGACGAAACCCATTTCATCATCCAATCAGATTAATGGAGATATTGAAAACATGTAACAATGCTGAGATGAGACAGTTCAGAATAACTTACAGACTGAAGGAACCAAATTCAGCATGGAGATATAGGAAAACAATCAGTGTGTAATAATGCTGAGATGAGTATAACTTACATCCTGCAGGAACCCATTTCAGCATCCATTCAGGAGATGGAAATATTGAAGGTATAGGAAAACAATCAGTGTGTAACGATACTGAGATGAGACAGTTCAGAATAACTTACATACTGAAGGAACCCATTTCAGCATCCATTCAGGATAATGGAGATATCGAAGGTATAGGAAAACAATCAGTGTGTAACAATGCTGAGATGAGACAGTTCAGAAGAACTTACATCCTGAAGGAACTAAATTCAGCATGGAGATATTGAAAAACAATCAGTGTATAACAATGTTGAGATGAGACAGTTCAGAATAACTTACATTCTGAAGGAATCAAATTCAGCATGGATATATAGGAAAACAATCAGTGTGTAACAATGCTGAGATGAGACAGTTCAGTATAACTTACATCCTGGATGAACCCAATTCAGCATCCATGCAGGATAATCAAGATATCGAAGGTACATGAAAACAATCAGTGTATAATGATACTGAGATGAGACATGTTCAGAATAACTTACATCCTGAAGGAACCAAATTCAGCATCCATTCAGGATAACAAAGGTATAGGAAAACAATCAGTGTGTAACAATGCTGAGATGAGATGGTTCAGATTAACTTACAGGCTGAAGGAACCCATTTCAGCAAGATATTGAAGGTATAGGGAAACAATCAGTGTATAACAATGCTGAGATGAGACAGTTCAGAATAACTTACATCCTGAAGGAACCAAATTCAGGATAATGGAGATATTGAAGGTATAGGAAAACAATCAGTGTGTAACAATGCTTAGATATGTCAGTTCAGGATAACTTACACGCTGAAGGAAACAAATTCAGCATCCATTAAGATATTGAAGGTGTAAGAAAATAATCAGTACGTAATAATGGTGAGATGAGAAAGTCCTGAATAACTTACAGACTGAAGGAACCAAATTCAGCATCATGCAATTCAGGTGAGATGAGTATAACTTACATCCTGCAGGAACCCATTTCAGCATCCATTCAGGAGATGGAAATATTGAAGGTATAGGAAAACAATCAGTGTGTAACAATACTGAGATGAGACAGTTCAGAATAACTTACATACTGAAGGAACCCATTTCAGCATCCATTCAGGATAATGGAGATATCGAAGGTATAGGAAAACAATCAGTGTGTAACAATGCTGAGATGAGACAGTTCAGAAGAACTTACATCCTGAAGGAACTAAATTCAGCATGGAGATATTGAAAAACAATCAGTGTATAACAATGTTGAGATGAGACAGTTCAGAATAACTTACATTCTGAAGGAATCAAATTCAGCATGGAGATATAGGAAAACAATCAGTGTGTAATAATGCTGAGATGAGACAGTTCAGTATAACTTACATCCTGGATGAACCCAATTCAGCATCCATTCAGGATAATAGAGATATCGAAGGTATTTGAAAACAATCAGTGTGTAACGATACTGAAATGAGACATGTTCAGAATAACTTACGTCCTGAAGGAACCCATTTCAGTATCCATTAAGATATTGAAGGTATAAGGAAACAATCAGTGCTGAGATGAGACAGTTCAGAATAACTTACATCCTGAAGGAACCCATTTCAGTATCCATTCAGGATAATGAAGATATTGAATGTATAGGATAATGCTGAGATGAGACAGTTCAGAATAACTTACATCCTGAAGGAACCAAATTCACAGGATAATAATATATATAAAAACAATCGATGCTGAAATGAGACGGTTCAGATTTACTTACATACTGAAGGAACCCATTTCAGCATGCATGCAGGATAATGGAGATATTGAAGGTATAGGAAAACAATCGGTGTGTAACAATGCTGAGATGAGACAGTTCAGAATAACTTACATCCTGAAGGAACAAAATTCAGCATGGAGAATTAAAAAACAATCAGTGTATAACAATGTTGAGATGAGACAGTTCAGAATAACTTACATTCTGAAGGAACCAAATTCAGCATGGAGATATACATAGGAAAACAATCAGTGTGTAACAATGCTGAGATGAGACAGTTCAGAATAACTTACATCCTGAAGGAACCAAATTCAGCATCCATTCAGGATAATGGAGATATTGAAGGTATAGGAAAACAATCGGTGTGTAACAATGCTGAGATATGTCAGTTCAGAATAACTTACACGCTGAAGGAAACAAATTTAACATCCATTAAGATATTGAAGGTGTAAAAAAACAATCAGTATGGAATAATGGTGAGATGAGAAAGTCCTGAATAACTTACAGACTGAAGGAACTAAATTCAGCATCCATTCAGGATGATATAATAAATATAGAAAACAATCAGTGTGTAGAGATAAGGCAGTTCAGAATAACTTACACGCTGAAGGAACCCAATATTCAGAATCCATTCAGGATGATTGAGGTATACGAAAACAATCAGTGTGTAACAATACTGTGATGAGACGGTTCATAATAACTTACATCCTGAAACAACCAAATTCAGCCGATAATGGATAGGGAAACAATCAATGTGTAACAACACTGAGATGAGATAGTTCAGAATAACTTACTTCCTGAAGAAGCCAAATTCAGCATCCAATCAGGATAATGAAGGTAGAGGAAAACAATCAGTGTGTAACAATGCTGAGACAAGACAATTCAGAATAACCTACATCCTGAAGGAACCAAATTCAAAATCCATTCAGAATAATGGAGATATTGAAGGTATAGGAAAACAATCAGTGGTATATGACACTGAGATGAGACAATTCAGAATAACTTACCCACTGAAGGAAGGATATGATGGAGATATAGAAGGTATATGTGAAAATAATCAGTGTGTAACAATGCTGAGATGAGACAGTTCAGAATAACTTACATCCTGAAGGAACTATATTCAGCATCCATTCAGGATAATGAAGATTTTTAAGGTATAGGAAAAAATTATCAGTGTGTAACGAGACAGTTCAGAATAACTTACATCCTGAATTAATCAAATTCAGTCAGGATGGAGGTATAGGAAAACAATCAGTGTGTAAGAATGCTGAGATGTGACAGTTCAGAATAACTTACACTCTGATTCAGTAGCCATTAGAAATTAATAATGCAAGAGTGAATGATCCATTCAGATGAAGATAGAAACAAAAATTAATAAATAATGATACTCTCATGCACTGTTAGAATATGTAATTTCAATAGGTGTGATCTACCCTCCTTATCATGATAACATTTGATAATCCGTACGGGTTCAAGGGTGAAGAAGTGGACCATTTCTCTAATGCCACCTGTGGTAGCAATTGCCTTGAAGTGCCTAAGGCTTGGCTTATTTTTTTAAATGCTGGAAGGAACCAGATGAATGGCCGCAACCTCTTAGCCTCGATCCATGGAGGCTATTCCATTGAAGAGCCTGATCCACGAGGCTAACCATTCACTTGAGTACTAAGACAGAAGCCATTAGATCTGTTGCTACAGCTGGCCAGTGCAGATTTGTGGAAACTACTTCAAGATGGTGCTGGAGTGAAGTCACACCCACACCCAATGGGTCTATAATTCAGGCCAATAGTGGTAGCTATGGTGACCACCAAAGGGAACCTGATAAATAGTGGCCATGACATTTAGTCCTGGCCACAGGTTGACAGGTTAGCTATATTTAGTCATAACAGCTCACCATCTTTCTTTCTCTGAGCCGTGGTGTAGTTTATTCACCTCAACACTTCCTTCCACTAAAAAGTATAAAGTAGAAGTTATCAGATTGTAAGGGCCTAGCTGGTGATCTTCAGATCATTGGAGCAGGACAGAAAAAAAAATAAAATACTGACCAATTAATGAAGTTGTGGCCTTAGCTAAACCATGAGTGTTATTTAGTAGCTACTCAAAATGAACTCAGATCTTAGCAACAACTAGTAGTGTGGGGGTTACTTAGTCTGGCGTAGCCACACCCCTGAGCACGAAGCACGAGGTGATCTATAAACATTCAATGGACCGAGTTGTCAGAAGTAGCAGACAAGCATGAATATCATTACCTAACCACAGTGTGAATCACAGTGTTCACCACAGACGTGCAATAGCTTTAGTCCATTTTCTCCTTAAAAGAGCAATATACCATTCATATGCAGAGAAGCACCTCTACACATAAACCCTTCAGGGACCACACTCTCATCCAAATCACAGACTAAAGATTTCAACAGTGGGAGCATGCTTGGATTTTGAAGCATCAAGGAGCGAGCCTTCTGATAGTCCTGTCATACTTCTTTTCCACAAATACCACAACCATAGCAGATATACATTTTAATCGTTGATTATTAATACTACACTGCAGCATTATAACTACGTACTGTTTTATTACTTGCTGTCATGACCAATAATGGAAATTTCAATGTTACCAAACTCTCCCTTTGCGCTTGGCTACGCAAGACTAGGGGTCACTCGGGCTTGCCTCAATGTTATCAAGCTAGTGGGAGAAGTTTCACACCCCTCTTGCTTGCTACATACATACATACCTGTATGGATGTGACCTTATTAAGGTGAAGTTAGTTTGATGTGTGGAGAAGCTTAAATTCCTTCCTGTCTGACCCCTCCCCCTCCCCAAGTAGAACCTGTAGAGAAAGAAATTTATTTTTGTAGTTACATACATGTCCAGAAACCACATGTAGTCAACTAGCTATGTGGATGCTGATGGGCAATTTCCTCTGCTTAATCTTAAACTTTTAAATTGATCTTACCTCAAAAAGATGTGATATAGAATCACTTCTCCACACCTCAGCAACTGACTGCAAAAAGAACACTTACCTGATTCAAAATAATAGGTAATTCCTGTAGCTTGAGTTAAACTGAAATACAGAAAAAAGGGGTGGATCACAATAATGAATATCATAGAAAGTTCACATGTGCCTAATCACATGAATCATGATTATGAATATTCTCAAAGGGTCAGGACTAGTGTAAATATCCATATCCAATACTCAGAGTCAAGTGTTTCTTATTTTTCATTTGTTTGTTTGTTGTTTGTTTGTTTCCACAGACTGGAGTGCTTCAATTCCTGGAGACGATGAGGAAGGCTGATTTGGGGTACATGGAGAAGAAGAGGAAGGAGTTGGGACTAGAGACACTTGACAATGAAGAACGTTTAAGAAAACTCTATCAGATAACTGAACTTTCCCCTGCCACTACTGCTAGCCCTTCACATATCATAGCTAGACTAACACCTGGAGTACTAACAATTCATTCTTCTCATACTCTGAGTAAGGTGGGGAACATCACTAATGCTTCATTCTGTCCTTTGAATGACCTAACTCTTCTCCAGGAGAATATTGTATGCCCCAGGAAACCTTCCATCAGAGGATTCTCTTCTGTCTGGACCTCTACTACCAGTCTGTCAAGGTCAGTCACATGATTATCATATGATTCAGGTATTGTCCTGAATCCTGTTGTCCTGTGATTCAGGTGTTATGATTCAGGTGTTGTCCCTCCCCCACAGGTTCATCAACAGTGTGAGCAGCAGGACTTGGAGTTGGCCAAGGAGATGACAGAGGATGATCAAGAAGCGGACTTCCCTTAATCAGAACAAGTAGTGATTAAAATCATTGTAAGAAAGCACTACCAAGAATTAATAAAAAATATGTACAAACTGTATAAAGTGTGTGTGTGCATGTTGTAATGTGATGATAATATAAAGTTATAAACAGCTAGTTAGTTATAACTCTTAAAGTTTGGTGCTGCACCATTTAATTCCATAAGTACTTTTAGTCATGTGCAATGTGTCCTGTAGGTTGAAAGCATAAATTCTAGCCACCATACCACAATACTCTCACCTTCCCTGATCCTGGTGGCAACCCCTCTGTGACCGACATCCTCTAGAGCTTTAGCTAAACTGGCCCAAGTGGGAGGTTGACTGATGTTATCATCTTCCCTCAACCATGAAGCAACCATGTCTGCTGGAAGGTCCTTCATCCTTTTTAGGCGTGGATGGTTCAGTCCTAGTGCCCCACCCACTATCCTCAGATCTTCATCACTCAAGTCTTTCAATTCTTGAGTGACTACATTGTGGTCATCCATTGTTAGATGCTCTACAGAATATTAAAAAAAAACAACTTGCATATCAGCTATATAAGAGAAAGTACTTAGAGGAATACGTATCTGCTGCTATGGAAACGACCTTTACTGGTGAATACTGTACAGAACTATTAGTATAACCCTCTTGTAGCTTCTTTGACTACTGTTGGGGTGACTCAATGAGAGAGATGAAATTACAAGAAGTTATGGTCCTAAAGTATTGATCCACAATCGTACGTATGTACGTATCCTACCACTTTGTTGATGTTGTTTGGGTCTCTGTAAAAAATAAATAAACAAACAACTTATAAATAACAACAACAATAATAACAAAAGCATGGTATCTGATAAAAAATTAATAAAGATTCAAACTTACTGAACTGCTGGCATGTGATGCCAGTGATTCACCTTTCTCTGCCAATTCCAAATACTCAATCCTAAAAAGGAATGATGTCCAGCTTGAGACATGAGCAAGCAGCTAGCTGTGGCTATAGTCCTTACTTTTCTGCCACTTCATACATGTCAATGCACTCAAGATGGTGGATGAGGTAAGGACGAGGAGGGACTCCAATCTGCTCCATTCCTTTGATCCAGCGATCAATCAGTATCACCGGATCTTGAACTCGATGTGTTGTCATTTCCAAGGCATCTTTGAAATCAGCCAATTTCTGAAGATTTTCCTTAAGCTCTTTAGCAACACCATTAATCTCAGGAACTGATATTGGACCAGTGGAACCATGGAGCTAAAGGATCATACGCATGTAATGTGCACACACCTTACTAGGATTATACGAACCTTGGGAATGGCTATTATTAGCCAGTTTTTCTGATCTTTATTTAGTTCATATATCTTGTCCTCCTGACAAAGTAAACGTGACTTGGTGGTGTAATCGGACTTCAGGAGAACAAAATGCTCAGGAGTGTGGGGATTACGAGTTTTGCAGTGGTCACAGGAAAAAGCAAAGGCCATTTTGATTCCTGGGAACCATTGGCTGACTTGATCATTGAAGCACTTTTGGATAGTGCCCATTACTTCCTGGCAAAGATCTGGGAATATTGGATCGTCACTTTCTCGTGGTTTTTCACGTACTAAATCGACCTGCACAGAATGCTTGCATTCAGAAATAGTCAGTGTGTCTATCTTTGAACCAGATTGACCCAGTGTGAAAGACACTCTATTTCTGTAAATGCCATGACCAAAGGCTATGTCGTAACCCTTCTCTGTAGAAAGAGCTGTGGCCAGTCGAGTGAAGAACCCTGGGGGCAGATATTTGATATCTGGGAATACCAAATGCAATGGAGCAGCTCTCCTGTCATAGGATGGGGGGTCAGAAAGTCCTTCGTGCGAAGGGGGATTTGAGGGTCCATCATTTTGTGTGGAGGGATTCCTTACATGCGATGGGGAATCAGGAGGTGTGTAATATGGTGTGGAGGGCCTCCTTTCATGTAATGGGGAATCAGAAGGTGCATTATTTCGATTGGAGCTGGAGAGACTCCTTTCCTGTTGTGGAGCTTGTGGTGTGGTTGGAAAAGGAGGGAGTACAGAAGGAACAAAGTACTCTTTGCCCTTAAGATTATGCACTTTGCCATGGGTGTTGATTGGTGCCACTATAAGGAAATGCTCCAGGAGGTTGATTATGGACTGAGGTGGCAAGCATGGATTAAGCTCATCTTCTGTAGAAGTTTTCCAAATTTCAGCATAGAGTGCTTCAACAAGAATACCATGATTTCGGAGAATGTCCCACAATCTTGGTGCTCTCACTTTTTCAAAGCCTTCGAGAGCCAGAAGCTTGGCTATCTGCTTTATGAGCCACTGAGGGTCGGCTATGACTATAGAGCTTAAGCTGGGGATCTTGTCATAGTGAAGAAACACAGCAAGGTCGTGATAAAACTTCAAGACACTGGAAACTGAATCTTTGGGGATGGTACAGGCTTCTGCAACTGCTACCACTTCTTTCAACGTGAAATAAGGCTTGTTTTTTGCCATCTTACGCAGCACCTTCCTGAAGAGAACCCATGTAAGAGGTGTATCGACCTTCATTTCATTGCTGCAAGCAAATTCATTGACAATTTGGAGAACTCTTTTGTACCCAGGATCTGCATTTTCTCCTTGCCCAGCTGTCGTGTTGTCGATGATCACTCCTTTATCACAGACCAGGTGAGCATAATCTTTATCCTTGTACTCGGTGTACAGCTGCTCAAGAATGCTCTCTTTGTTAGCTTGTACAGTAGGATCATCACCATGGGTACCAACAGGCAAGATACGAGGATATTCAGATATGCTTTCATTGGCACTTTTGTCAGTGAGAGTGGCATCAATGCAAGACATCCATTGCAGAAGGAGCTCTATCGTACTTTGCTCCAGAACTTGCTGTGTGGCATGACCTTGATAGTGAGAAAGGGATAAGCATCGCTCGTGTAGATCCTTTCGAGCATCAAACATGAGGAAGAACATGGACTTTGATGTTAGAAAGGCTGGCAAGATACAGAGAAAGACTTGCTGGCCACCACAATCCCACACATACAGGAACACTTCAGATTCAGGTGCTTGGATTTCAGGATGTTGCTTGGCTAATTCGATGATTTCTTCTATGATCTTCTGAGCTTCAGATTTCTGGAGATTATTTCTCGTACGAAAGAGATGTGATGCTGCCAAAGCAATTCCTACTTGGATCCATTTTACAAAACGTGATGATTCAGTTTCTCCATGTCTTACATCGTATACCAGACGCACTAGTCCAACCAGTTCATTAGTTTCATCATCTTCAGTGACCGGCACCCAATACCCTCCATTAACACTTCCACCCTTTGCTGTATGTGTGCTGACGTCCCTCGAGGCCCCACCTTGTCCAGGTTGGAAAGTTCTGAGGTCAGCCATTTGAGTGCTGTTAACATTAGCTTCATCTGGAAGTGGTTTGTTCATCATTCCACACTGGAAACTGCTCTTGCCTACTCCTCCAGCACCAAGGTGCACAATGCGTGCATAAGCCACACTGACTACACCACTCTTCAATGCTTCCCTGTAGTTGGCTACACAACATAGTACATGTCATCCATAACTATGGTGGTGTGTGGTATATAAGCCTACATGATGAGCATCATGGAACAGACATGTAATGGGTTTGGAAATTGAGGTATAGTTCATAAACATACTACTACTGATTAGACAGTCACATACAGACAGTGAGTCAACATTAAACAGATCAGAGTGGCTTGATGGGAACCTCGGTTATCCACACACTTTAGGCCAAATTTTATTCGGATAAGTGAATAGTACAGTTTAATTATAGCTAGCACTATCAACAGTGCACGTGCTACTAATGATCATGTGCATGAGCAAAAAATTCATTGCCAGTGCACGTATTTCTAAAACCAGATAAATTAGGTTTCTGTCTAAACAAGGTGAGGAAACCCGAGGTTCCACTGTACCAAGTTCCTCTGAATAGCTGATTAACAGGTATAATGCATTATGTACCTTCCAATATTTTTTCTTCAGTTGGTGGAGGCTATATGAAGACAGGATAACCATTTTGGGCAATGAAAAGTGAGAGTATAGGAAAACAATTGATAATGTTGAGATGAGACAGTTCAGAATAACTTACAGACTGAAGGAACCAAATTCAGCATCCGTTCAGAATAATGGAGATATTGAAGGTATAGGAAAACAATCAGTGTGTAACAATGCTGAGATGAGACAGTTCAGAATAACTTACAGACTGAAGGAACCAAATTCAGCATCCGTTCAGGATAATGGAGATATTGAAGGTATAGGAAAATAATCAGTGTGTAACAATGCTGAGATAAGACAGTTAGAATAACTTACAAGCTGAAGGAACCAAATTCAGCATCCGTTCAGGATAATGGAGATATTGAAGGTATAGGAAAACAATCAGTGTATAACAATGCTGAGATGAGACAGTTCAGAATAACTTACAGACTGAAGGAACCAAATTCAGCATCCATTCAGGATAATGGAGATATTGAAGGTATAGGAAAATAATCAGTGTGTAACAATGCTGAGATAAGACAGTTAGAATAACTTACAAGCTGAAGGAACCAAATTCAGCATCCGTTCAGGATAATGGAGATATTGAAGGTATAGGAAAACAATCAGTGTGTAGCAATGCTGAGATAAGACAGTTAGAATAACCTACAAGCTGAAGGAACCAAATTCAGCATCCGTTCAGGATAATGGAGATATTGAAGGTATAGGAAAACAATCAGTGTGTAATAATGCTGAGATGAGACAGTTCAGAATAACTTACAGACTGAAGGAACCAAATTCAGCATCCGTTCAGGATAATGGAGATATTGAAGGTATAGGAAAACGATCAGTGTGTAACAGTGTTGAGATGAGACAGTTCAGAATAACTTACATGCTGAAGGAACCAAATTCAGCATCCGTTCAGGATAATGGAGATATTGAAGGTGTAGGAAACAATCAGAGTGTAACAGTGTTGAGATGAGACAGTTCAGAATAACTTACAGACTGAAGGAACCAAATTCAGCATCCATTCAGGATAATGGAGATATTGAAGGCATAGGAAAACAATCAGTGTGTAACAATGCTGAGATGAGACAGTTCAGAATAACTTACAGACTGAAGGAACCAAATTCAGCATCCGTTCAGGATAATGGAGATATTGAAGGTATAGGAAAACGATCAGTGTGTAACAGTGTTGAGATGAGACAGTTCAGAATAACTTACATGCTGAAGGAACCAAATTCAGCATCCATTCAGGATAATGGAGATATTGAAGGCATAGGAAAACAATCAGTGTGTAACAATGCTGAGATGAGACAGTTCAGAATAACTTACAAGCTGAAGGAACCAAATTCAGCATCCATTCAGGATAATGGAGATATTGAAGGTATAGGAAAACAATCAGTGTATAACAATGCTGAAATGAGACAGTTCAGAATAACTTACATCCTGAAGGAACCAAATTTAGCATCCGTTCAGGATAATGGAGATATTGAAGATATAGGAAAATAATTAGTCTGTAACAATGCTGAGATGAGACAGTTCAGAATAACTTACATCCTGAAGGAACCAAATTCAGCATCCGTTCAGGATAATGGAGATATTGAAGGTATAGGAAAACAATCAGTGTGTAACAGTGTTGAGATGAGACAGTTCAGAATAACTTACATGCTGAAGGAACCAAATTCAGCATCCGTTCAGGATGATGGAGATATTGAAGGTGTAGGAAACAATCAGTGTGTAACAGTGTTGAGATGAGACAGTTCAGAATAACTTACAGACTGAAGGAACCAAATTCAGCATCCGTTCAGGATAACGGAGATATTGAAGGTATAGGAAAACAATCAGTGTGTAATAATGCTGAAATGAGACAGTTCAGAATAACTTACAACCTGCGTCCATTCAGGATAATGGAGATATTGAAGGTATAGGAAAACAATCAGTGTGTAACAGTGTTGAGATGAGACAGTTCAGAATAACTTACTTCCTGAAGGAACCAAATTCAGCATCCGTTCAGGATAATGGAGATATTGAAGGTATAGGAAAACAATCAGTGTGTAACAATGCTGAGATGAGACAGTTCAGAATAACTTACAGACTGAAGGAACCAAATTCAGCATCCATTCAGGATAACGGAGATATTGAAGGTATAGGAAAACAATCAGTGTGTAATAATGCTGTTCAGAATAACTTACAACCTGCGTCCATTCAGGATAATGGAGATATTGAAGGTATAGGAAAACAATCAGTGTGTAACAGTGTTGAGATGAGACAGTTCAGAATAACTTACAAACTGAAGGAACCAAATTCAGCATCCGTTCAGGATAATGGAGATATTGAAGGTATAGGAAAACAATCAGTGTGTAACAATGCTGAGATGAGACAGTTCAGAATAACTTACAGGCTGAAGGAACCAAATTCAGCATCCGTTCAGGATAATAGAGATATTGAAGGTATAGGAAAACAATTAGTGTGTAACAATGCTAGTTCAGAATAACTTACTGTCTGAAGGAACCAAATTCAGCATCCATTCAGGATAATGGAGATATTGAAGGTATGGGAAAACAATCAGTGTGTAACAATGCTGAGATGAGACAGTTCAGAATAACTTACAGCCTGAAGGAACCAAATTCAGCATCCATTCAGGATAATGGAGATATTGAAGGTATAGGAAAACAATTAGTGTGTAACAATGCTAGTTCAGAATAACTTACTGTCTGAAGGAACCAAATTTAGCATCCATTCAGGATAATGGAGATATTGAAGGTATGGGAAAACAATCAGTGTGTAACAATGCTGAGATGAGACAGTTCAGAATAACTTACATACTGAAGGAACCAAATTCAGCATCCGTTCAGGATAATAGAGATATTGAAGGTATAGGAAAACAATTAGTGTGTAACAATGCTAGTTCAGAATAACTTACTGTCTGAAGGAACCAAATTCAGCATCCATTCAGGATAATGGAGATATTGAAGGTATGGGAAAACAATCAGTGTGTAACAATGCTGAGATGAGACAGTTCAGAATAACTTACAGCCTGAAGGAACCAAATTCAGCATCCATTCAGGATAATGGAGATATTGAAGGTATAGGAAAACAATCAGTGTGTAACAATGCTGAGATGAGACAGTTCAGAATAACTTACAGCCTGAAGGAACCAAATTCAGCATCCATTCAGGATAATGGAGAAATTGAAGGTATGGGAAAACAATCAGTGTGTAACAATGCTGAGATGAGACAGTTCAGAATAACTTACACGCTGAAGGAACCAAATTCAGCATCCATTCAGGATAATGGAGATATTGAAGGTATAGGAAAACAATCAGTGTGTAACAATGCTGAGATGAGACAGTTCAGAATAACTTACACGCTGAAGGAACCAAATTCAGCATCCATTCAGGATAATGGAGATATTGAAGGTATAGGAAAACAATCAGTGTGTAACAGTGTTGAGATGAGACAGTTCAGAATAACTTACTTCCTGAAGGAACCAAATTCAGCATCCGTTCAGGATAATGGAGATATTGAAGGTATAGGAAAACAATCAGTGTGTAACAATGCTGAGATGAGACAGTTCAGAATAACTTACAGCCTGAAGGAACCAAATTCAGCATCCATTCAGGATAATGGAGAAATTGAAGGTATAGGAAAACAATCAGTGTGTAACAATGCTGAGATGAGACAGTTCAGAATAACTTACAGACTGAAGGAACCAAATTCAGCATCCGTTCAGGATAATGGAGATATTGAAGGTATAGGAAAACAATCAGTGTGTAACAATGCTGAGATGAGACAGTTCAGAATAACTTACAGCCTGAAGGAACCAAATTCAGCATCCATTCAGGATAATGGAGAAATTGAAGGTATAGGAAAACAATCAGTGTGTAACAATGCTGAGATGAGACAGTTCAGAATAACTTACAGACTGAAGGAACCAAATTCAGCATCCGTTCAGGATAATGGAGATATTGAAGGTATAGGAAAACAATCAGTGTGTAACAATGCTGAGATGAGACAGTTCAGAATAACTTACTTTCTGAAGGAACCAAATTCAGCATCCGATCAGGATAATGGAGATATTGAAGGTATAGGAAAATAATCAGTGTGTAACAATGCTGAGATAAGACAGTTAGAATAACTTACAAGCTGAAGGAACCAAATTCAGCATCCGTTCAGGATAATGGAGATATTGAAGGTATAGGAAAACGATCAGTGTGTAACAGTGTTGAGATGAGACAGTTCAGAATAACTTACATGCTGAAGGAACCAAATTCAGCATCCGTTCAGGATAATGGAGATATTGAAGGTGTAGGAAACAATCAGAGTGTAACAGTGTTGAGATGAGACAGTTCAGAATAACTTACAGACTGAAGGAACCAAATTCAGCATCCATTCAGGATAATGGAGATATTGAAGGCATAGGAAAACAATCAGTGTGTAACAATGCTGAGATGAGACAGTTCAGAATAACTTACAGACTGAAGGAACCAAATTCAGCATCCGTTCAGGATAATGGAGATATTGAAGGTATAGGAAAACGATCAGTGTGTAACAGTGTTGAGATGAGACAGTTCAGAATAACTTACATGCTGAAGGAACCAAATTCAGCATCCATTCAGGATAATGGAGATATTGAAGGCATAGGAAAACAATCAGTGTGTAACAATGCTGAGATGAGACAGTTCAGAATAACTTACACGCTGAAGGAACCAAATTCAGCATCCGTTCAGGATAATGGAGATATTGAAGGTATAGGAAAACAATCAGTGTGTAACAATGCTGAGATGAGGCTGTTCAGAATAACTTACACGCTGAAGGAACCAAATTCAGCATCCGTTCAGGATAATGAAGATATTGAAGGTATAGGAAAACAATCAGTGTGTAACAATGCTGACAGTTCAGAATAACTTACAGCCTGAAGGAACCAAATTCAGTATCCGTTCAGGATAATGAAGGTATAGGGAAACAATCAGTGTGTAACAATGCTGAGATGGGAGAGTTCAGAATAACTTACTTCCTGAAGGAACCAAATTCAACATCCATTCAGGACAATGGAATTATAGGAAAATGAAGGTATAGGGGAAACAATCAGTGTGTAACAATGCTGTGATGGCAGAGTTCAGAATAACTTACTTCCTGAAGGAACCAAATTCAACATCCATTCAGGATAATGGAATTATAGGAAAACAATCAGTGTGTAACAATGCTGAGATGAGACAGTTCAGAATAACTTACTTCCTGAAGGAACCAAATTCAACATCCATTCAGGATAATGGAGTTATAGGAAAACAATCAGTGTGTAACAATGCTGAGATGAGACAGTTCAGAATAACTTACAAGCTGAAGGAACCAAATTCAGCATCCGTTCAGGATAATGAAGATATTGAAGGTATAGGAAAACAATCAGTGTGTAACAATGCTGAGATGAGACAGTTCAGAATAACTTACACGCTGAAGGAACCAAATTCAGCATCCGTTCAGGATAATGAAGATATTGAAGGTATAGGAAAACAATCAGTGTGTAACAATGCTGACAGTTCAGAATAACTTACAGCCTGAAGGAACCAAATTCAGTATCCGTTCAGGATAATGAAGGTATAGGGAAATAATCAGTGTGTAACAATGCTGAGATGGGAGAGTTCAGAATAACTTACTTCCTGAAGGAACCAAATTCAACATCCATTCAGGACAATGGAATTATAGGAAAATGAAGGTATAGGGGAAACAATCAGTGTGTAACAATGCTGTGATGGCAGAGTTCAGAATAACTTACTTCCTGAAGGAACCAAATTCAACATCCATTCAGGATAATGGAATTATAGGAAAACAATCAGTGTGTAACAATGCTGAGATGAGACAGTTCAGAATAACTTACTTCCTGAAGGAACCAAATTCAACATCCATTCAGGATAATGGAGTTATAGGAAAACAATCAGTGTGTAACAATGCTGAGATGAGACAGTTCAGAATAACTTACAAGCTGAAGGAACCAAATTCAGCATCCGTTCAGGATAATGAAGATATTGAAGGTATAGGAAAACAATCAGTGTGTAACAATGCTGAGATGAGACAGTTCAGAATAACTTACACGCTGAAGGAACCAAATTCAGCATCCGTTCAGGATAATGGAGATATTGAAGGTATAGGAAAACAATCAGTGTGTAACAATGCTGAGATGAGACAGTTCAGAATAACTTACACGCTGAAGGAACCAAATTCAGCATCCGTTCAGGATAATGGAGATATTGAAGATGTAGGAAAACAATCAGTGTGTAACAATGCTGAGATGAGACAGTTCAGAATAACTTACACGCTGAAGGAACCAAATTCAGTATCCGTTCAGGATAATGAAGATATTGAAGGTATAGGAAAACAATCAGTGTGTAACAATGCTGAGATGAGACAGTTCAGAATAACTTACAGCCTGAAGGAACCAAATTCAGTATCCGTTCAGGATAATGAAGATATAGGGAAACAATCAGTGTGTAACAATGCTGAGATGGGAGAGTTCAGAATAACTTACTTCCTGAAGGAACCAAATTCAACATCCATTCAGGATAAGGAAAACAATCAGTGTGTAACAATGCTGAGATGAGACAGTTCAGAATAACTTACAAGCTGAAGGAACCAAATTCAGCATCCGTTCAGGATAATGGAGATATTGAAGGTATAGGAAAACAATCAGTGTGTAACAATGCTGAGATGAGACAGTTCAGAATAACTTACAAGCTGAAGGAACCAAATTCAGCATCCGTTCAGGATAATGGAGATATTGAAGGCATAGGAAAACAATCAGTGTGTAACAATGTTGAGATGAGACAGTTCAGAATAACTTACAGACTGAAGGAACCAAATTCAACATCCATTCAGAATAATGAAGGTATTTAAGATAATATAGGAAAACAATCAGTGTGTAACAATGCTGAGATGAGACAGTTCAGAATAACTTACAGACTGAAGGAACCAAATTCAACATCCATTCAGGATAATGGAGATATCGAAGGTATAGGAAAACAATCAGTGTGTAACAATGCTGAGATGAGACAGTTCAGAATAACTTACAAGCTGAAGGAACCAAATTCAGCATCCGTTCAGGATAATGAAGGTATTTAAGATAATATAGGAAAACAATCAGTGTGTAACAATACTGAGATGAGACAGTTCAGAATAACTTACATTCTGTAGGAACCAAATTCAGCATCCATTCAAGATAATGGAGATATTGAAGGTATAGGGAAACAATTATAGTTCATAACAATGCTGAATTCAGAATAACTTACACCCTGATCCAGCATACATGATATAGTCATGGTGGGTTGACATAATAATAATAATAATAATAATATAGTAATAATAATAATAATAATAATAGTAATATTAATAATGGAACCATGACACACACTCTCCTTATCACGATAACATAGGGATGGTTAGCCTTGTGGGTCAGGCTCTTCAATGGAAGAGTGTCCATGGGTGAGAATAACTTTAGGATCAGTCATCTCAAGAAGGAGAGTCTGTGGTCATTCATCTGGTTCCATACATTCTTCCAGCACTAGCTAGCATTTAGAGTAGAATGAAATACAACAAGCTGATTGCTACCACAGAGCTGACAGTGGTGGCACTACACGAATGGTTGACCCTTGACCCCTTCCAGTTAGATAACTATGCGATATCTATACTCTGAAATCTTTACTGAAACCATTAGCTCTGTTGCTACAGCCAGTCAGTGCAGATTCATAGGAACTATTCAAGATGGCACTGAAGTGAAGTCACACCCACATCCTATGGGTCAATAACTCCGGCCAATAATGGTAGCTATGGTGAAGGTGTAAGATATTAGACACAGGGGAAGAACCAAAGGTATAGTGGCCCACCATGTAACCGGTGCTGTCTGGAACCCAATGAATAGTGGCCATGACATTTAGTGCATTAGTCCTGACCCCTTGTATAGTTAGTCATAATAGCTCACCATCTTTCTTTCTCTGAGCTGTGGCGTGGCTTGTACACCTCAATACTTCCTTCCACTAAAAAGTATAGTAGTAGCAAGTTAAGCAGTGCTCTGAAGGAAGGTACGTTATCAGATTGTAAGGGCCTGGTGGTCTTCAGATCATTGGAGCAGGACAGAAAAAATAAAATACTGACCAATTAATGATGTTATGGCCTAATATTTAATTGGCGTGTTATTTAGTACTCAAAAGATCTTCTCAGCAACAATTAGTAGTGTGGGGGTTACTTAGTCTGGCATAGCCACACCCCTGAGCACGAAGCACGAGGTGATCTGTAAACATTCAATAAACTGAGTTGTGCTACTGCATGAATATCATTACTAACACACAGCGTACACCACAGACATGCAGTACACCACTGCTATGGAGAAACTATCCAGTGGATCAGTGCACTGCCAGTTAAATTTGCCTCTTTCATTAACCTGGACAGTATTCATTCATTCATTCATTATCACTGACTGACCCAAAAGGATATGCAGTAGGTACAACAAAAAACAAAAAGTGTAATGTCACTAAAGGGATGATATCCTGAGAGCGGCAAAAACTGAGATATGAAAGATCTCAGACCAGTGGTATAAATGACCACTACCCTGGAACTGTAAGCTCCATTGGCCACTCTTCTTGGTCGGGAAATACACACACACACAGCATCAACATCCTCATGTCATTTGTCATCTGAGCAGCAGTTTTAATCACGATTTTCAACTCCTGAGACCCACCAGGTTGGAGGGATCCCGAAGGTCACACCAGATGTCAACCAGAATGCAAGAGGTCCAGTCGTTATATGGCAGCCCACAGAAGGTAAGCCATAACTATTCGCAACGGTGAACCTCGTTTTCACCCACAGCAAGTTTGTGGATAACATTCTACAGAGATGGTATAGCCTTGACCACTCTCTGGATAACTCCACACCTCAACCGATAGGTCTAAACTGCTTGACTCTCTCAGGCACTCAGAGACCCTCTCAGAGGCACTCTCGGGCACTATACACTGATTGCACATGCGCAACATTAAGTTGTCATAATTAATGATGACAAGAATTAATGTTGAGTGTCAAAGTCAAAGTCATGTATCGCCCAAATAGGGCATAAAAAACAACAACAAAATACAATAGTTACACGTAAATGCAGTTAAACTTGCTCAGGTTTCCTGCCTTCAAATTGTGCTTGCCTGTCTCCTATCTCCCAACTTCAGCTCGTCTGTGACTTTCTAGCAGGTGATCCATCAGCGAGCCCCCCAGGTCCCCCACATCGCACCGTGGACACGGCTTACTCCCCCTTCCATGAGAACTTAACACCTTGCTGAGGTTTTGTAGTCCCTTGACTTGCCAGGATCCCAGATCCATCACTCTATCCCACAGCTCGGCCCATGTCTTCCCCTTTGCCTCCTCTGCAATCAGTGCCGATTTCTCCCCACACCTCTCCAGCATCTTCTCCCTATCCATTGTCCACAGGGTGTCACGCACACTTGCTCTGCATCCTCCGATATCTCATTTGTGAAACACATGCCATAGCTCTCCTTCAGCTCTCTGCACTCTTTGACCAGGCATAGTGACTCTACCTCATCCACCATCACGCACATCATCTCAGCCCCAATTCCCTCATTGCTGACCATTTCCTCCTTAGGAAGCCAAGCTTCGCTGACAACAGCCTACACTAAACCGATTCCAAGTCCAAAGCGACATGCGCTGCTGTGTTGGAGTGGTGCTTTGGCCACCTGAAAGCATACTTTGAGCTTGTCAATGTGGCTATCTCTCAAGATCCAGTTTTCACAGCCATAAAGGAGAACCGGCATCACGCATGTATCAATAATGGACCTGCTTGACACTGGGTTAAACTCCCCATCGAATGTACCAATACTACCAAACTGGAAAAACGCTCTCCTTGCCTTGCTCCCTTGTCAACTGCACTGGTCACAAAAAGGTCCCCTTTCCACCAGTAGCCCAAACACTTTGCCTCTGATCTCCATGGAACCACCTCTCCCTCAATTTCAATACCATTCCCACCAGAGGTCCCCCCTTGCCGATCAAACACTATCACTTGACACTTTTGCACATTTAAATGCAGATGATTTGCTTCACAAAACCTCTTTACCAGATTAACCTGGCCCTCCAAGGACTCCTTGCTAGCCGATATTGTCCTGATGTCATCAGCATGTGCAAAGCCACCCACATAGAGATTATTGATGGATAACCCTAACTCTGCAGACTGCAACTGTTGTAGCAAAGGATTCATGATCAGCAGGAATAGTGTTGGAGACAGCACTGAGCCTTGCTTAACCCCTCTGTCAATCAAGAAGCTTTGCGACAGGGATCCTTCACTCTCACACACCCTTCTGTACCCTGGTACCAGCTCTTTAGAACCCTCCACATCTTCCCATTTATCCCCACCTCAAACAGCCTCCTGAACAGTACAGGGTATTCCACCAAATCAAAGGCTTTCTGCAGGTCATACAGACACATATACACCTTACTACCACCACCAACATACCTTGCAATTGCCTCTTGAGTGTGCATTCTCAGCCTCGAAAATCTCACCGGAGAAGGTGAATGGCATGCTAATATGTTAGAACTATACTAGAACAGTCACTAGGGGAAAAGGAGTCTGGCTAGCGAGACTATCAAGTTCCAAGCTTCACCTGCAAACAGAAGGCTTTTGAGACTATGAACAGATAAAGGAGGTGCCGAGAAGTCAATGCTGATTGAGCTTACTAGACTTCAAGTTACAGCAGGGGTGTATCCACAGAATTTTGAGTGGCCCGGTGTGCCTGTGTGTGGGATCACCATATCCTTCACCCACTTAGTTTCGATATAGCTGTGCTAGTTGATCACGATTCTTGAAGGTCATGGTGCTTCATTTACACATCATCACTTAGCTAACTCTGTAGGCATGGGATAGAATTATTATTCTTATTAGATAAT